>OY992889.1:86490494-86570909 GCA_963921405.1 Cepaea hortensis | reverse complement strand
AAACTGATGTTTGAATGGATTGTATAGTCCTATTTGTTTCTCTTCCTTTAAATAATTAAATTAATCTGCGTGTGAAGTATTTCATTACCATTATTAATCTTAATGATGTCCTACATGTGTGGTTGTTTTGCTTTTGCAGTCTGTTGTTGTAATATTAGTTTTGCTTTCATCATGTTGTTGTTATAATTCTGCTTTGTTTGTATAGTTTTAGATATTATTATTGTCATCGCCATTGTTATCGCCATCGTCAGCATCATTATCATAATCGATATTTTTATCACCAGCATCATCATCATCATCATCATCATCATCATCATCATCATCATCATCATCATCATCATCATCATCATCATCATCGTCACCATCATCATTACCATCATCATCATCATCATTATCATCATCATCATTATCTTGAACAACTGAACCAGTTATATTTGCTGACATCATCTGATCATGTCGCATTATTATCAATGTTCTCTAAATTTCTCTTTCGCTCTGCTTAAATCTAAAAGTTAAAGTTCTCTTTATCTTTCGCTCTGCTTACATCTAAAAGTTAAAGTTCTCTTTATGACTGTATCTTATACCCGTTTCTTACTTATCCGCTTTTTGTCCTTCTTCTACTAGTTATAGCCCTATTTTTTTCAACGTTTAATTCAATCTCCACAAGTGGTATATCTGTTTGTTCTTTTATTGTTTGTTAACGTGCCATTCAGTCTATATAAGTGGTACATCTGTTTTGTTGCTGTTGTTGTTATTTTGTCAACGTGTCATTCAGTTTCTGCTAGTGATATATCTCAATTTTTTGTTGTTGCTAATGGTTCATTTAGTCTCTAATAGTAATACATATGTTTGTATGTGCCATTAGTCTCCACTAGCGATACATGTATTCTTTGCTAACGTTTCATTCAGTCTCCAATATTCATACAGACATTTGTATGTTAATGTACCATTAGTCTTAACTAGCCGCACATATATTCTTTGCTAACGTCTCATTCAGTTTCTATTAGTGGTACTCCTGATTTTGATTTATATTTTACTTAGTCTCTACTTGTGGTACATATATATTTATTTCGTGTCATTCAGTCTTCACTAGTGATACTTCTGATTGTGTTAAATGGTCACTCGGTCTCAACTATTGAGACTCCTGGTGTTTGTTTGTTAGCTTTTTCCAGTCACTACCAGTAATACTTCTCATTTCTATTTACTTCCCATTCAGTTTCTACTAATGATACTGATGACGTTTGGTAATTTTCATACAGTTTCAACTAGGGATACCCCTGATTTCTATTAACGTTTCATACAGTTTCATTTAGTGATACTGCTGGTTTTTGTTATCTTTCACACTTTTGACTAGTGACAATTATGTACAGTTATTGTAAATTTGTCACACAGGCTCAACTAGTGATACATATAATTTGTGTTCCTATTCACAGTTACAACTAGTGGTAATTCTCGTTACTGTTATCCGTTCACACATTTTCAACCAGTGATACCTCTGGTTATTGTTAACTTTTCACACAAACTTAACTAGAGATACACTTAATGTTGTTTGTTAACAAATGGCAGTCGCTTAAGACGAGTAATCATCCCATGGCACTTCATCAGTTAACTGTTCACACAGATAGTGATACATCTAATTTCTGTTCACTTTTCACAGTTTCTGGTTATTGTTAACTGTTTACACAGTCTCAGCTAGTGATACATCTGATTTCTGTTCACTTTTCACAGTTTCGACTAGTAATACTTCTGGTTATTGTTAACGTTTCGCAGTCTCTGCTAGGAAAACACCAGTTGGTAATGAAAATAGGCCAGCGTGTCAATTTGTTCTTGAAACTTAACAGTTCGGACTAATGTTAGTGAAGAAAATTTCAAATAAGGCGGGATTCGGGAGACAGAGACGGAGAAAATCAATCTGCCGACAAAGGAAATTCTGACTGTAATTATCTTTAGGGGTGAAAGATGAGAGAGAGAGAGAGAGAGAGAGAGAGAGAGAGAGAGAGAGAGAGAGAGAGAGAGAGAGAGAGAGAGAGAGAGAGAAAGAGATAGAGAGAAGGAGTAAGAGAGAGACCGACAGCAGACACAACTACAGACTACATAAATTAGGAGAGCTGGATTGGAAAGACAGAGAGAGAAAGCGAGGAGAGGATAAATGCAACCGAGAGAGAAAGAGCGAAGAGAGAGAGAGAGAGAGAGAGAGAGAGAGAGAGAGAGAGAGAGAGAGAGAAGTGATATGAGACAAAGAAAATTAGTGTAACAAAAGAAACAGATAAAGATAAAACTAGAGAACTGGTGGAGTTAACGACAGAAAAGAAAACAGAATGTAAGAAAACAGAATACTAAAAGTGAACCAGAGAAATAGAGGAAGAGAACAAGGAAGCGAAATTTTGACTTCTCCTCCTTGACTTGGGAACGTAAATCACAAGTATCTCAGAAGTCGGAGTGGATGGCGAGGGACACTGGTAATAGGAAATGGTGACACACACACAAATCACTTCAGCGTGGACTGTGCGCGAGTTCACAACGATTTACCACACACCACACATATCACACACACCACACACACATGTACATTACACACACACACACCACAAACACCTCACACACACCACACACACCAAAGACACATCACACACACACATCAGACACATCAGACACACACACACCACACACAAACATATACACCACACACATCACACACACCACACACATACCACAGACACAATACACAAACATACACACCACACATATCACACACACCACACACACACCATACACATCAAACACACCATACATATCAAACACACCACACACATCATACACACCACACACATCACATACACCACACACATCACACACACGACACACATCACATATACCACACACACACCACACACACATACACGCACACACAAACACACACACACACACACACACAATTGCCTGTGTTTACTGCGACATAAAGTATAATTCATTTGTCGGATGAGTACATCGTTGGCTTTGTGTGACACAGTAGCTAGTTTGCATACCTACCGGCGCCAATGGTGGTGCAGTAGAACCCTCTTGGACAAAGGTGTACTGTGTGTTATTGTCATCTGTTCCCAGACAATATCAATAGTTGCCCCAGGAAGTAAGGGAATAGGCATGAAAATATCACACCATCTCTCGCTAGCACACACACACACACACACACACACACACACATGCACAGGTATGAAAATATAACATCATCTCTCGCCAGACCACACACACACACACATACAAAGGCACCATTCTCACATCATCAGTCGTCATCACATACACACACATACACACACATACGCACACATACACATACACACACACACATACGCACACATACACATACACAGGCATGGTTCTTACATCATCACTCGTCAACACACACATACACACATGCACACACACACATATACAGGTATGATTCTTACGTCTTCACTCGTCAGTACACACACATACACAGACATGATTCTCCATCATCACTCGTCAGCACACACTCAGTATGAGTGCCGGTCGTTCAGAAAGCATTGGCAAACTACTGAACGTAAACTTGAGAAGAAATCACAAACATGAAAATAACGATGGTGTTGACTGCCATGTCATGTAAAGGATATGCCACTAATTTTAACTAGTACCATTAGCACTTGGACTCTTCGCTGTCTGTTGAAAATAAGAAGCAGCACGTATGGGATATCCTGAGTGTTGTGATGTATTTTTTTTTACTCAAGACAACTAAACTCAACTCAACTCGGGATTTCTAGTATTATCAGGTCAGCTGTAGTCACCCCCTTTTTTCTATATTATGTTGTTTCTCTAATAGAACTGTAGGGCCTAATTCCGGGTAGTCTGTTGACAGAAACAACCTGTTTACAAAAACAAAACAAAATGAGTTACAGTCGAGAAGATCTTCATTGCACCGGGTTTTATCATAAAAGACTGTCTCTTTCCTCAGGACGGTCTGCCAAACGCGGGAAGAACGCACGAACTCGGTATTTCCAGCGAGTGTCTCCTGGAGTCTCCGAGAAAATTGAACATTTAAACCTAAAGACAAGGGTCCAAAATCGAACGCAGTCTTCAGAGTGCGAGGCAGGCGTCTTAACCATTTTACCAAGGAGACCCCATCTTGAGGTATCATGACCTAGTTACATCCTGGTACGAATGTCAGCGCATGTTATATTCATGCAACATACATTGGCACCTTTCCGTCTTGACAGACGATAGTTTGGTACATTGTGCTTCAAAAAGGCTTAATAACTACGATCCATGGCGGTGGCGAGTGTGGCTGGTAAGGCCAATTCTTGCTGCAAATGTTTGCTCACAGTAGGTGCATGTGAAAACATGGTCACTTCCACCATTTTGCACCATGTTACGTCTCTCACTCTCTGTGTGTGCTTTATCTGCAATCATTTTCTCCTTTGTCTTTATTCCATTTCTGATAGTTGCCCTCCATGCAACACGTTCAGCGGCGACGTGCTCCCAATGTGCATTATCAATGCCTGTATCAATCATGTCCCGCTTACACAGATCTTAAACAGGCGTCTAGCGACTACAGTACCATAGCTCCCTTCGTTGACTATTCATGCAACAACCGCTTTGTGCTATTCATGCAACAACCGCTTTATTAAACACATCTTTTTGAAGAACTTGGCAAGGAAAGGAAGACGAAGAAGAACTATCTCAACTGCGATTCCCGGATGAATACAACGTATCTCAAAAGGATTTATCTATCAGCGTATAACGGAAGAAACTGACAGAAGATCGCACTGCAAGAAAAGCATCTCTCTTACGGACTATTATTGTTGTTATTGTTTATACATCCTTTGTAAGACTGCGGGCTTTAACTATTAAATCTTGTGCACTGGGGTTCAGATCTATTTATGCAGAACGAACGAACGAACGAACTTTATTTTAAAAGGGTAACAAATTGGGCATGCAGGCCCGTCTTACATTCGACCCTTTCAATCACTCATCTTTCATTCATCAAATGTGCATGTTACATTTACATAGGGAAAAAGAAACATTGTCAAATGGATTTTGTAAGCATAAACAATGCATATCACGCATGGTACATTCACATGGGGAAAAATAACATTATCAAGCTGGTCAAGGGTCCCTTTTCCCAACCAAAAATACCATCTCCACGGGGATTGTGCGGTGTTCTTCTTTCCCTCGACAAATTAAGAAACCAACAGGTTGTGCATGACTGCTACTACAACGTCCAATCTGCAGAAAGGCGTATTAGTATGTAATCAGGTCATGATTCGGTACAGCACACACAGACGGTTGTGATGAGGCCTTAGTTGGTAGTGTCCCAGTGGTTTTACGTCTTTCATTCTCAACTAGCTAACGCAATCCCCGGGAGGAATTCATCTAGTTCTTCTTCCCTGTGAACCGGCTCTGTGGCGATGGAATTACGAATGCTATTTGCAATCACGCATACCGCGTTAGGAACACAGCTGCGGGAGATTTAGAAGCAGAACGTCTTGTGTTAGTTTCGCATACAAAAGGTACGAGTGCTGGCCGTTCAGATTGCAATGGCAAACTACTGAATATAACTTTACCAAGAAATCATGAACAGCCAAAAATGCTGGCATTGACTGCGACGTCCTGTAAAGGATATGCAACCAACTCTAACTCTTCTCTGCCAAGCAGTGCTGCAGCTCCCTACAAGTCCTCCAAATATTATTCCTCTCTGCCTGTAACTCTCTTCTCCGTGTGTTTTTAAGTCTTCTGCTGTTTCGTTTGCCTCGTAGGTTCACAACCAGCCAGTGTCTAATTAGATTGGCCGTTAGATTGTCAGGGCCGTGTTATGGCAGAGAAGGTGGACGATAGAAGACGCAAGTGCGCTGAAGTGCTATGCAAGGAATAAAAAGCCAAATAATGTCTCTAACACAAACGTTGAAGATATTTCTTCTTCTAGGCGCCACACAAAGCATAGTCAGCCAATCATTAATAGACACAATATATCGCAGAGTCAGCGAAAATACCCCAAAAATAAAAAGAATAAAAATATGCTGAATAGTTAATATTTTAGAAATTTCCAGCGACACATGTCTGCCCACGCTACATCTTTCTCACAAAGGTGTTTTAGCAGTCCAAAACCATCATTTTCCAGCCATGACGTCATTCTTCAGCCAATCAGTTAACGCAAAGAGCTGTCACGTGTTAGGTGTGTCTTTTGACATCAAGTGTTAGTTTGCAGTGTCAATCAAATGATGGGAAATTCCAGCGAGAGATCAGAAGCAACGGGAGTGAGTTTGATTATCCGATCAAGAATCTCTCACACAGACCGTAGCTGCCTGGTCAAATTATGTTTAGGTTCCCGTTTTGTTATTGATGCCATCAAGTTTCCATACGGAGAACTCCCGAGTGTTCAGCTTGTGATCCCAGGGAATTTGACTCAACAAATATTGGATATTTTCTGTTTGTCTGTCTACATATCTGGCAGACTGGGTTTCGTTTCATTGCTTGTTTGTTTTAAATTATTTACATTCTGTCTGTCTGTCTGTCTGTCTGTCTGTCTGTCTGTCTGTCTGTCTGTCTGTCTGTCTGTCTGTCTGTCTGTCTGTCTGTCTGTCTGTCTTCCCGTCTTATTGTCACCCGCAAGCTCTCTGTCTGTTTGTCTGTCTGTCCTTTCTTTCGTGAGTCATTCCAAGTGAGTGGGTTACACATACTTATTCATGTTTATCGTTCGCAAGTTATCTGCGACTTCTGCATGCATTTGTGTGATGTCAACACAAACAGGCGTCTGTGGAATAGGGTCAGTGAACGCAGTTTTGAAGACAATATTGGCACACACCGTGTTACTTTGATTTTTAAACAATGATATGAGCATCGGTCGTTCGAAAAAAAATAAAATAGCAAACCGTAAAACATAAAATTACCTAGAAAATCACAAACGATATACATATGTTGGAATTGATTGCGGCGTCCTGTAAAAGACATCCAAACTGGCAACTAAGTATGTGTAGTTGTCCTCCTGGCAATGTGCTTCTCCTGGCTTTTGGCTTCATACGCAACTGTCAGCTCGATCAGCGTAAACGTCTGAGCCGGCGAGGAATGCACCACAATGTCAGGTCATCTCAAAAGTCTCCGCACGGCTTCAGAGCATCTGCTGTATCATAGGTCAACCACCAACTGTCAGTTTTCCGAGCCATCGAGGATAGTCTGCAGTTTACATAACAGTCACTCTACTATCTGGTTTCTGCCCAGCTTTGAGGAAGTAATATCCGCTCCGCCATAACTGAGCTCTCGCTGTTCG
The DNA here is from genome assembly GCA_963921405.1 of Cepaea hortensis. Classification (NCBI taxonomy): domain Eukaryota; kingdom Metazoa; phylum Mollusca; class Gastropoda; order Stylommatophora; family Helicidae; genus Cepaea; species Cepaea hortensis. The sequence continues at coordinate 86,563,633 of OY992889.1, read as the reverse complement.
CTTACAATCTGGCTACATCCAAAGGTGACTGACTCAGTGTGTACTTTGTTATAGAGCCTTAGGAATCGGCCGTACCTATGGGATGTCATCAACGGGGACAATACGTGTTCGAACGTCTGCCTTTCTCGACAGAGGGGGGAACGTCGGACTGATACTATTTAAACAGGCCGGCAGCTGATGGTAGAGCAACTTAAAATATCTGACAACGAAGGTCGGTCGCCCATAGTAACATTTAATTTATATCCTTCCACGTCAAACACCTTTGCCGTGCCCTTTATCAAGATACCTTGTTGTTACTGCTACAGAGCGTTTTGCATTATCGTGTCGTCCTCTCCTTCACGGATATATTGGATCAACATGTATCTGTGTTGGCCGAAGTACTAGACCACTACTGGACGTTACCTCCACGACCGAAGTCTTGTCTTTTGGAGTTGGTATGTCATATCACTTCCTTTAGTTTAAGCAGTCCCTGGGTAGAATAGAATGTGTCTCAACTTCCTTCCTGGTTTGGTTGGAAGTATGATAGTGTTTCGTCTGGGAACTGTAGGGGCATCACCGGTATTTCCGGCCTTGTATTTCACTATGGCAGACTAGAACATGCTGGCTTCGTGGCTTAGAGATTCTGACTTTTCTCCGTAATCTCGTATACTCTCGTCGGCAACGTGATGACGGTTCAAATCAGTAGTGGTTCGAATCGCATCGGTAACTTACAGGGTATGTGAGCCGGACGCTCAGAAAGCAATGGCAAACTACTGAGCGTAATCTTGCCAAGAGATCAACATACAGCTGAAAGATGCTGGTGTTGACAGCTAAGTCCTGTAAAGGATATGCTTTAAAAAAAAAAAAAAAAAAAAAAAAAAAGACTAGAACATGAGCACCAGCTTTGTCTTTTTGCAGTAGAGCGCAATGCTCAAAAGACAAGACAGCCCTCCTAGCCACTTCCTTGTCGCAGATTGATCTTTCTCTCTACCGCCTCTACCATGCCCGAACTTATTTCATAAATGAACAGAGGCCATAGGTGTTTCAGGATCAACATGAACTGGAGACCTTGGATCTGGAACTTTAATGTGGAAGTAATTAAGCTCAAAAGCCTCTTTGGAGGTTGCCACAAATCTGAGCCAGTCACGAAGGTTGTTTTTTCTCAAGAACGTCTTTGTCACATACATCAGATACTTTTATGAAAAAGAATCTCGCTGTTCAGATTTTCTCGATATTCAAGTGTATGTGGGTAACACTATTAGTATTTATTTTATTTGCGTGTGTGAAAGTGTGTATATGTCGATTATGAGTGTTTGGAAGGCGTGTATGTGTGTCCTATGCTGTATGCATAAATGGGTGAGGATATATTGTATATTGGCGTGAGAGAGAGAGAGAGAGAGAGAGAGAGAGAGAGAGAGAGAGAGAGAGAGAGAGAGAGAGAGAGAGCGTACAATTTTATTAGTGAGTTTGTGATTGTGAGTAAGTGTATGTGTATGAATTGAATGTAAGAAAGAGAGTGCTGAAGAGCTATATAGGACCTATTTTGCTGTATGGCTGTGAATCTTGGGATATGAATGAACAAATTAGGAAGAGATTAGAAGCAACAGAGATGTGGTTCCTTACACGAATGTTGCGAATTCCTTGGACTGCTAAAGTAACTAACAACGAATGCCTTAAAGAGGCTAACGAAACTAGAACATTATAAACAACAATAAGAAAGAGACAAACAGCTTTTTTTGTTCATGTGATGAGAAGAGAGGCGCTGGAGTACATCGTGACAACTGGATAGATCAAGGGGAAGAGAGGCAGAGGCAGACCACAAAAAAATGATGCTGGGTGAATTGCGACGGTTACATGAAGGAATATCAACGGCGGAGTTGTTCCAGAAAACCAAAGACCGAGATCTGTGGAGAGTCATGAACGCCTACGCCAGTCGGCACGGCACTTGATGATGATGATATGTGTATGCGAGGGAGTGTATATGTGTGAGTTATTGAGTGGGTTCATCACTGTGAGAGATTATGTAAATGGTGTAAGTATGTATGCAAGTGCCATCTTCGCGGCGAAGAAGTTATGGGCGCAGTTCGTGATCCCACATATCCGCGTTCTAAACACGGTTTCAGGTGATTTCTTGCGTTGGTTGTTTACGAAATAGTATGGGCGCCGGTCGTTCAGAAAGTGATCGCAAACTACTTAATGTAAATCTGCCAAAAGATCATAAGAGCAAACATACTGGTGTTGACTGCGACATCTTGTAAAGGATATGCAACTAACTTTTTCTGAATGCAGGCATGTAAGTATGTGTTTATGCATGTGCGTGTGTACGTATGTCTGCCAGCCTGCTGTCTCATAACATGGTAATATACATTGCTTATGTTTACAACGCCGGTCTCTCTGGCCGAGGGGTTACAAGACTTTCTCCGTAATCCCGTTTATCACGCAGAGTCTCGTAGCGGGCGAGAACTGGGAGCGGTTCGTCCCCCGCTGGTGACTTGCGGGATAACTGAGCCGGCCGCTCAGAAAGCAATGGCAAACTACTGAGCGTAATCTTGCCAAGAGATCAACAGACAGCTGAAAGATGCTGCTGTTGACAGCAATGTCCTGTAAAGGATATGCGAATTTAAAAAAAAAAATGTTTACAACATTTATTTGACAATATATTTTTCCGTATGTGATTGTAACATGCACAATAGGTAATTGATGAATAAAAGATGATTGATTGGAAGGTCCGAATGTAAGACAGGCCTGCGTGCCCAATTTGTGACCCTTTGCAAATAAAGTTCGTTTGGTCTTTCGTTCGTTTGATGATTGTGTTTTTCTGCAGCTGTAGGAAGACATTTTATCCTGAAGTTACCGGTCTTGCCATCAAGGATTATGCCTTTTTTAAAGACACTTCTCAAATTTGTCAGCATCCATGCTACCATCTTGCAACAGGTGGGTGCAGACAACGATATACTTCATGAATCAGATTCGCTGGGCTGACCACTTGACTAATATAACAGAGTCTATCTGATAGGGGATCTGGAGAGGTGTGCAAAGGAAAGGGTCTAGTATTCAACAATGCACGGGTGAGCACCCCGCTGGGACGTAACTAGGGAATGTCACGCTGTGACGTGAGGGTAGAGAACAAGTTAGTTACCAACTATAGCTTTGGCCGGCAAGACGTGATGTCAACATCTGGAGAGAGATTCAGTTTATATTTGATAATGTCAACTGTAATGAACTAATAAAGTGGGATTTCCAGACGTTACTGCCATGGCTTCTCGTTTGCTCTGTTTACACCTCATCACCTTAGTCTCCAGCACTGTTATAGGAGACGAAATGGTAGCATGACCAGGATTTCAGATCCTGGGTTGTTGTCGCAGAATACGCGGAGTGGTGCCACGGCAGGAATTACCCAAAGTCTGCTTTGAGGAAAAGATACAACTACGTTTATAAACGCTTGTTGAACACGTTTGTCAAGAGATGAAACTGAAAAATGGCTTCTATTTCTATAACGTCGTCTGTGAGAGTTACAGCAGCCAAAAGCCCGGCTAGGGGTGGCTGTCTGTAATTATTTCTTCAGCGAACCTTGCATCGCTGTACAGGCAATCGTTATCAAGTGCCTGAGAGAATCATCGCTGTACAGACAATCGTTATCAAGTGCCTGAGAGAATCATTGCTGTACAGGCAATCGTTATCAAGTACCTGAGAGAATCATCGCTGTACAGGCAATCGTTATCAAGTGCCTGAGAGAATCATCGCTGTACAGGCAATCGTTATCAAGTGCCTGAGAAAGTCTTCGCTGTACTGACTGTTGCTATCGAGTACCTGAGAGAATCCTTCCTGTGCAGTCTGTCGCTATCGAGTACCTGAGAGAATCCTTCCTGTGCAGTCTGTCGCTACCAAGTGCCTGAGAGAAAGTCCTCGCTGTACAGTCGATCGCTATCGAGTACCTGAGAGAATCCTTGCTGTGCAGGCAGTCGCTACTAAGTGCATGCTACCTAGCATTCAAGGGCAGTCCTAAGCGTTACGTTGAACCAGGAGGCAAAAAAGTTGTCTACAGTTGGCTGCTGGTACCTGTAACTGAGGAATTCACTACAGTAAAGTATAAATTTAAAATTTAATTATTAGAGGACTGTAGAACTTGATTAGTGATACTGTTGTATTAGTAAATTATTGTATTATGTAAATTTGTAATGGAAGCTCAAGACCTCTCATTGGGGCAAGTACTAGGTGGAGTAGGGAGAGCCATATCCAGACTAGATACAGCATTAAAACAACAGGGTGTAGGCACTGATATAGAAAAGTTTAACGGGCAGGCAAGGCATTTTAAGAAGTGGATGGTGGCGATTGAAAAACATGCTTTTTTTAGTAGGAGCTACAGACGAAGAGAAGAAGAAAATAGCATATCAAGCTAGTCTGACACCGGTATCTGATCATATCAGACGTAAGTTAGAAGCAGGAGTAGATGAAAGTTGGGAACAGTTTAAAGATGATCTAGCTCATAAATATGCAGAGATTACAGATCCCAAACACGCATTCTCTGTGTTGAGGCAATCTAAACAGGACAATGGAGAGAGCGTACAATTGTATAGCGATAGATTGATACATCTGGCAGAAGAGGCATTTTTAGGACAAAATGTGCAGGGTGAAGAAATAGAAAGAATGCTGGTGGAAATATTTGTGGATAGAATACGATCAGACGGACTAAAATTTAAGCTGATGAGAGAAAATCCAGCAAGATTGTCGCAGGCAGTAGATATAGCTATACAAGAAGCAAGTTTAAGGAGGAGGTTTAGATTACGAGTAGGAAGAGAAATAGGAAGCAATATTGAACAAAGAATAGAAGAACCTATGGAAGTAGGGCAGGCAAGGTATGGATGGAGAAGACGTAGATTTAATCAGTCCAGGGCTGAAATACAGACACTAGTAGGAAATAGTGAAGGTGCTGAAGACAGAGGAAGACAAATGAGAAACTCTACAAGAGAGACAGTAGCTAGCATTGGTTACGCTGGAAATATCTGGAGACAGAATAGGATAAATAATATAGAAACACGGACACATAATAGAGGTCGACATAGTCGGGGTTTCAATCCAAATAGCCAATATAATACCACTACGCTAACGCCACGTCTTGCTTCAACCTGTTTTAACTGTGGGCAGGAAGTACACTTTATAGACCGTGTCCAAATAGAAGACAGCCGATTTATAACAATGTCAGAAAGTACCACAGGCGGGATATAAACTGTGTATATATAAAATCTGACATGACAAGGACACGAAGGTATATGGAGAAACAACATAACAGGCCAGAAGTCAATGCTTATCAGAGAAAGAATTTTTATAAGAAACGGTGGAACTGGCCATCTAATAATGAAGAGGTGAGAACATTGCGAAATCATTGGTTCGAGATCAGACGGTTGAGATATTCACTTGCAAAGTCAAGCAAAGTAGATGATCAGGCCAATAGAACCTCAGGTGGTCAGAAGGTGTTTTCAGTTTTTAGGGGCAGACAGGAAAGAGAGACACAGACACAGACAGTTAGTAATGTGGAGAAGAGTACCCAGACACCGATTGATAAAGTGGAAAAGAAAACTCAAGTACAATCAACTAAGAAAATAGCACGAGGAAGTCGATTCAATGCAGTAGAAACTTCATAGCAACCTCAGGTGAAATCAGAAAAGGGAGACACAGTTAAAATTAACTCTTTCACTACCAAACAAAAACTGGGCTGTGACCAAACAGAAATTTATGGCAGAAAATTGGAACTAGGGGTGTGTTACAATAATGCTTTTAAAATGGTTGAAATGGTAGCAGATCTATAGTATTACATATCAAATTAAAGAGGATTGCACAAGGAACATGACAGTGGTAATAATTAATTGATAGGTTACAAATATTATGACAATAATGAGAGGTTTAATAATAACAACTGAAATTAAAGAGGTAAAAATTATTTTAAAAACTGCACTTATAAGGTGTTTTCTACACTCCTATACTGATAATCATGTTTAATTTACTGAATAATCAAACAAACACCACTTGTCTTCAAGAATATAAACAGTATTGCTAATTTAAAACACCCAAAAGGAAGTTTTGGTGCATATTCTGAACCATGTCTTTTTCACAAAAATTAAAAAAACTAATGGCCGAAATCTGGAAGTTGGTGTATGTCACAATAATGTTATGAAAATGGTTAAAATTGTAGCAGAAATGTTGTATTATATATCAAAATAAAGGGGATTGCACAAGGGATATGTTGGTAGGAGAATTGTTGCTTTAGGTTGTAAATAAAATAAAAATAATAATATAATTTGTAAAATAATTGGACAAAAGGAGGTAAAAATAATGTAAACATTGCACTTACCAAGGGCGCGTTGTTATCCAATATCCTGATCACTGCTAATCCTGTTGAATTTACTGAACAAACAACACTTTTCTAAACTATAAATACAATTGCTCCCAATCAATCATCCGGAAAGAAGTTTTGCCGCAGATTCTGAATCATGTATTTTTCTTTTTTCAGACAAAAATTAGGAAAACACTTGGCAGATTTACATTTAATTGTCATGTCTGTTTGTTTTTATTTACTATATGTGGCAGTCTATTTGTGATAGGCTGCAAAGCAAACTTTGGCGCACAAGTGTGGTCTATTAGTGCAGCCGGAGCAAACAAAAGATGATATGTGTCGTTTAGTTCGAGTGCTGCAAAAAACACAGTCTCTATTGACACCGACAAATTCTATTAAATGCTTGGCTCATGTAAATCTTTCGGCATAATTTCCTGCAACAGACTGAAATTCTTCGGCAGGCAGAGTGTCAAACTTTCAGGAATACTCTGAGATACTTCGCGATGAGCACTTTCCTTTACTTGAAATCCTTCTATGACAATTGTTTTCCTCCTTTCTCTGTTTGCCATATGGAATGTAGGATGTGAGCATTGATGTGTGCAATTTCAAAGATCTAGTAGTAGATCTTCTTCCACCACTTAATGGTTTTCCTATCATGGATATTATAATATCCAACCATTTGGTCCATTCTGTCGCAGCCATTCATCGCCATGTTATATTCATGGAGACCATCTTCGGCTTGCTTTGCGGTTTTCGCAATCCGCTCTCAACAGTTCTAACTACAGACTTGGTAGAGACAACAATGCATGTTTTTTTGTTAGCTTTTTTTTTAGCCCTTCCACCAAATAATCATTTCATCAATGGACACATTTTCAAATGGGTAAAATGCTTCCTGGATATTCTTCAGAATCATGTCAACAAGAGGATCAATATTTATTTATTTTTTTTTTTTTTTTTTTTTTTTTTGTTGTGGTTGCCACAGGTTCACATACATGAAACATGGTGTGATAAATATATTCTAATTTTCTAATTGATTACTGGGAAACGTAGTGGCAGTGGCATACCAAGGAGTATATAAATGTGCACTTGTACACCAGTAGTCTTTGATACAAGTCCCATAGCAATAATGACAGACGTAAACTTCAGCCATTCGTGCTTCGTTGTCAGACACTCAGCTGTTGACGAACATTCACTGGTTTTTCTTTATCACCACGTGCTACAACTTTAGACACAACTAAAACTTCTTTCTAAATATTCACTGATAAGGGAATCACTATTGTTTAAAACAGTTATAAACAATAATCTAGCTTGATCTCAAGTCTTACTACGTGGACGCAAACTGGTGGGCGTGTCCATTGTGAAAAACCAAAATAAACTACCTTAAAACTGAAAATTCACAAGAATCCAATATTAGAAAACGTTTGACCGCACAAAGATGGCGTAGAAATCTTTCGGCTGTACGACTTTTCAGTTTACTGTAACTTAAAATTCCGAAACGGAGCAGAAATATATGAAATAAACCACTGATCATTTTGTGGGACTAAAAGGATCAATTGCCATCACAGCAAATCCATCGTGGCACCAGATGGGCTCGCGGTAGCGAAAGAGTGGAAGATAGGCAGACAAAGACCAAGAATACTAGGAAGAAACTTAGAAAAAGCGTTAGGGATAGGTATGCAAACAGTATGTTGGTAAATGTAGGAGATTATACGACAGATGGCTCAGACTCCTCGGAGTTGGACATAAATTATATACCCGACCGAAGTACGAAGGGTGGTAACAGAAATGAGAATACCAGAGCTTCTAGTTCAAATTACAGGGACGTTGCTTCCTCTTCTACAACATATAGTAAACAGGTTGCTGGAACAACTATAGGCAATGACTATTCAGAGGATGAAATAGGAAGATATAAGACATATACTGAACAGTCTGACGCGGTAAAGACACATACAACAAATAGAGGTAATAGAATGAAAGTAAATAAAGAAGAAGAAGAAGAGTAATAGGCAGATAGCAAGAATGGAAATTTGTCCGATTTATACAGAAGATGACGCGAGGAGGATCAGGGAATATATGAGTTTAAGACCTGAATACTTTACTGACAACTGCAGATATTGAAAATGAGGTAGATGAAGAGAGACACTATTATCAGAAGATACTTTGCTATGATTAGAGCTGAAAAGTTGAGTGAGAATTAACTGATGGGTGACGGAAGGCGTTGAGAGAATCTGAGTAGTTGATGGTGTAGGATGAGCTGAAGAGGAGGTTGATGAGAAGCTATTTGAGTATCAGAGTGATCTGTCTGGTTATGTTGTAGATACGTAGGGGGTGTCCTTGCGTGCGTAAACGTGTAGACAAATCTGTGTTCGTCGCGCTGATTAGAGAATGAAGTGTGGAGTTGAAACGCCGTCTGATTAGAATGCATGGATAGAACGATGTCAGGTTCTTAGTAATAGCAGGGCAGGATATACTTCAGAGTTGAAGCAGTGTGAAGGGAAATTGTGTAAGAATCACCAAGAGGATGCACTGTCTGAGCGAGCATAATATACGAGTGTTAAAAGGAGAAGTTGACGGTACACTTATGGTGCGTTGAATGTGTTTGATTGTATTTCCGAGCAAACAAAATGTGGAATGTCGGAGTGGTTTGCAATAGAGAATTAGGTAGGACAGAGAGTGTCATGCGTGCATATCCTATGTTTGGTTGTGGTGATTAGAGAGTAGACGAATTAGAGTTTGAAACGTCCCTTGTCCGGAGTGGCCAGATGGAGTGGGATGCTCACGTTGAGTGATGTGTGATGAACTAGTTGACGTAATGTAAAGCTGACACGGAGAGATGTAGGCTGGTTATGAATGTTGATTGCTAGAGCTAATGTGTTGTTTGGGTCGGGTTAACTCTGAACTTTTGAAAGGGAGTGAATGATTGAGAAAAATTTTAAATAAGAAAGTAGTTGGATTGTGAAAGTCCTATGTCAGATATTGAATTAACGTTTTGGTTGTCGTTTTATGAAGCAGATCCGGTATCGTTGGCGGAGTTATGTTGAAGTGAGATTGCCTGATGCAGAGGAATGAGAGAATATAGCGAGGACGTACTCAGTATGTCTCATCGGAGTGAGATTTGTTGTGAGGGGCTGTTGTTAAATTTAATGATGATGGTTACTGTTGGCCAGATGCGTTTCTGGTTGCTGTTTGGTTAGAATGTGGTCCGAGGGATGTGAGAGGCGTGACTGCCAGCGCAGTATGGTTGAATGAAGTTAAGAGGGAGTTGGGTGTAACCTTGAGTGTTGTGTCGGACGAGAGATGAGAAGATGATGGAGATTAGTGATGCGGGAGAATAGAGCATTTGTTATAGTGATGCGGGAGAATAGAAGATTTGTTACGTCGGGTGGACGAGAGATTTACGTGAAGGTTGTTACGAGGTAGAAGTTGTGTTAGTGGTTAGTATACGTCCAGAGAAAACTAAGTACAAATGAGAAAACAGATAGGCTGGGTTACGCTTATCTATAATAGGTTGGAAGTGATTGTTAACTACCAAAGAGTCATGTAAAACGGAGAGGTAGTATATAGGAGTTAAAAATAATTGGACAGGAGTATATTGATGCATAGAGACTATCACCTTAGCAGGTGGATTGTTAAGCTGTAGATAACAGTAGGTTATTGGTTTTGTTGGCTTTGGTTTGTTATTCTTAACGTGGGTATCTGTTCGTAAAAGTGACAGATTTGCTAAATTGTGTTGTTTAATTTATTACTTCATACTTAGAAATCACGTGTTCCTAAAGTGTTGAATTGATTATAAATTTATTTCATCGGCATTTTATTATATATTATTTTGAATAATGTCAGGGGATAAACACAGTTCAAAAATCAAGGGGGGAAGTATGTCCTGTTTTGATTGTGAATTGTCTTCAATTACTCATGATTTGTTTCATTTACTTTTGACTTGTTTAATATTAACATATTAGTTTGATTAATTATTTTGAATCGCCAGTCTCAGTTTCAAAAAAATTGTAATGATTTTGGTCCTTATACTTGAGTTGTCGTTGACCATGTTTAAAATTAGTTTTGGGTACAATAGTGTTTTTGTGTGTGTGTTCAATTACGTGGAGTTATAAAACAGAAACGATAGTTGCTCAATAAGACTTATCCATATTAAGAAGACATGTTAATGAGGTTGGGGGTTGTTATACGGCTGGATGAAGAATTACGTTCAGAAGATATGGGACAACTTTAAGACATGGTCTTGCCTTGATGGGATTAGTTTTTAACAAATCTGGAGTGAACATGGATTGAGTGCCATGACGTTCTAGATATTTTATAAGTGCCCGAGGGATTAATCGGCTGCTGTGGTTGACGGCGTAGCCATAAATACTGTTGCAGGGTGTTAGAAATTAGATATGACAAAGGGTTGTCAGCAATAACTAGAGTAAACATGGACTGAGATCCATGTTCGGGATGTGGGTTATTGGTTAAAAAAAATTTCTTGGGAGTGGCCATCATTTGGACTGTGGATAGCAGCACAATTTATAATAGTCGGGAATTGACTAAGGTGAATGTTTTTAGAAGATGAGGTTTATAATAAATGAACAATGATGGTGTTTTTGGGTGCTATGGGTACAGCATGACTAAGGGGGGAACATGACTTGAGAGTCATGAAATAGAGGTTTAGGAAGTAATGAAATGGATAATAGATGGATAGCTGGGGATACCGGCATAATACAGTGTGGACAAGTAAGAAGTTTACAGACACAAGGTCATGGGTGGTATGGTTAATGATATGATGTGGGGCTGAACGGTGTAAACGTTCACAGCCATGAGCTTATTGCGGATATTTGATTGCTGATGATACCAGCATAAACTAAAGGAGACACGGATAGTAGTAGAGTATGGTATTGTGGATAATGTGCTCATTATAGGATTTGTATAAGGGGTTTTAAAAAAAAAAAAACTTTATTTCATAAAGTGTTATTGTGTACAAAGGAGGGTAAATGTGAGTGTTTTGGAATTTTCTTTACTATCTTTTCTATTCTTGGTGCGCACCATCTCTATTTTCTATCTTGTGTACAATTGTTGTTAGAAGGGTATGATATGTGATATTTTTATGATAAAGTATACATCTAAATGATTATGATGCCAGTAGGGTTAAGATTTGGATTTGAATCTAGTGAACTTTTTATTTAGTAACGAAGAAGAAGTAATTGTGTGCACATAAGGGGGAGTTTTATAATGGCTGAGAGAATAGTTTAATTAAGTTAACGAAGAAGAAGTAATTGTGTTCACATAAGGGGGAGTTTTATAGTGGATGAGAGAATAGCAGTTAGCTATAAGTTATATGACTGTAGCTACACTGTAGCCTACCACGTATGTCGTAAGAGGCGACTAAGGAGGCTTGATGGTTCCGTCGCCCTGCTACTGAGTGAGTGCGTGGCGCGACACTGTGAGCTGTGAGTTTCGTGTGAAGTGCTTTTGAATCTGCCCAAGTTTTTTTTTGGAATGTGACTGCATGTTTGGAGCGATGGCTGGTGGCCATGATCCAGAGTTGACCGGTTTTTGCCTTATGCAGAAATGCGTGGCTGTTGGGCTTCTGGTTGACTGCCACTGCCGTCGGTGATGAACTGTATTTTCGTGGACTGTGTGGGTGAACATCTAGGAAACATCCAGATAGGAAAATGACTGCCGATTCCATCAGAGATGAATTTGGTGTTTCGTGGGGGACTGGTGTGTTGACATTCTGGCGGCGGCATTATGCACAGTGTATCTGTGCGGGCTGTTGTTTGTCGAGACTCCTGTCTTTTCCACTTTTCACATTGGGCAGTGGGGAGCGTTTTGTGTGATATTCACTGGCACAGGAACGGAGCATAATGGGGACGACCCGTTGCTGCGAAGTTGGAACTGCGACTAACTAACTAACTATATGACTAATTGGAGTAGGGGAATAGTGAAATAGCGGATAGCTATCACGAATTACAGAAGTTCCTATAAAGAAGATCACTCGTAAAAGTTATAGATTGAGGATGTTATATAGGTTTTGGGTTTAAGACTTTTCGCTGAAACGTCTTGGTTGAGGAAAGAGAGGAATATAACAGAGTCTCTCTGATAGGGGATCTGGAGGGGTGTGCAAGGGAAAGGGTCTAGTATTCAACAATGCACGGGTGAGCACCCCGCTGGGACGTTACTAGGGAATGTCACGCTGTGACGTGAGGGTAGAGAACAAGTTAGTTACCAACTATAGTTCTTGCTGGCAAGACATGATGTCAACATCTGGAGAGAGAGTCAGTTTATATTTGATAATGTCAACTGTAATGAACTAATAAAGTGGGATTTCCAGACGTTACTGCCATGGCTTCTCGTTTGCTCTGTTTACACCTCATCACCTTAGTCTCCAGCACTGTTATACTGGGATGCCAGATCACAGGCTCCCTAAACGATTTTATTCTACTGCGAGCTGCGCTATGGCAAACGCTCCCAAGGCGGCCTGGGGAAACGCTTAAAAAATATTCTAATGATCTCACTGAAAGCTTTTGGAATTTACCATGACACTTGGGAGACTGCTGCCAAAGACTGAAATTCGTGGCGTACATCATTACGCAAGGGTGTAGTCACTTGTGAAGCAAACAGGACTGCAAGAGCTGTGGAACAAATAGCTGGACAAAAAAGAAACACACACTGCAGGAGATCCTCCACCTGGAACATCACGCATTTTATGTTCACACTGTCAAAGAACATTTCGAGCTAAAATTGGCATTTCCAGCAATCTTAGAACTCCAAACTTTCAACCCTACTGGATGAAATGAATGGTTATAATCATTCTTGATGTACAAACACCATTTCAGGAAGGTCTTCTTTCTCTTGCACCCTTTCCTTGCTTTCATTTTCAGGATAATTTAAATGTGCTCTGGTATTTTCACATCTTATTTCCTTGTATCAGGAGATATGCATACATTTTTGATTAAACTGTCACATAGGAGATTACAGGATTGTTTTATTCTATGCATTTGTATTCGCTTGTCATCAAAAACGTTACAGGCTACAGAACGGCGATTTACAATGCATCACTAATGACATTACACCCCAAAAACATATACATAATTCATACCCAGGGGAGATTTAGTATGATAGCGTTGCCACATGCATCAAAGCCACTTAGAGAACAGAGTGGAATAATCATTCTTGCAGATTAATTCATCCAGTGGCGTGTCCTGTACAGAACCTCGCTCTCGCTAACAATCTTTTTATATTTATCTCTGTCATAAGCCAGACGTCCTGCCTGGTTTGCTGCCATGTGTAAATTAAACTATAGCATCTTGTATCCATTTACGTTGTGGTTTTCGTCGTCTCTGGCTGCCCTGTACAAATCATTCCATAATTTTATTGTCGAGACGCTCGTGTCTTTCCACATAGGATATTACATTTTCTTCATTTTGTTTCTGTTACTAACCAATTCTCATCAACATTGAGCTTTTACTGGGTAGATCTGTTTGTTCTCCTTTCCGTCCAAAGAATGTTTAGTGCTACTATATAGCATTTATACTCAAAGACGCTTTTGTGCTTTCCAGCCGACTAATTAATTGTTTATTTGATTAAACAAATGGAAGCTATGGAGCGTATGCTGAACTTTCTCGCCAGGACATGCTGGTGTGGTGGGAAAGAGCAAGCTGTCAGATTGGCTTGGTTTGCACCGCTTTGTGGTGTACTGATGCACGCTAAGGCAGATGTTGTCAGTGTCTCTTGGAATGATTTGTATAGTATGGAAGAACAGATAAACCGGTATAGCCTGGACAGAAAATTGATACACAATAAGGCAGACGGGGTCAGAACCCCCTTGCGATCACGTGTATAGTATGAAAGAACAAATACATATGAATAGCCTAGACAGAATAGTGCTGAAAGGTGTGACCAAAAGATCTGGCCGATACTCAATCCTCCTTGAAAAGGCCAGACGGATATATAATTAGACTGCAACTGATACCCTTAATACCTGAACTCTTCGCTAGCTGTTGAAGATGAGAATGGATCATGTATGGGAACGTTCTGAATGCCGTGCTAGCTCTTTTTGAACTCAAGCGGTAGTCCATACACACTACTTCTAATAGTGCTGGACTAAATTTTGCGTGTGGATTAGCTTTCCCTATTAACAGTGCCCCTCACCATCAGGAAAACTCACTCCGACTTCAGAGGTACTTGTAATTTACGTCCCTAAGTCAAGGACGAGAGGTCAATATTGTAGTCCAACTGTTCAGTGTAGATGTTGAACCCCTTACTTCGGCATCAGCACACCGGAAGTTTAAGAACACGCCCTCTTATCCTTTCGATCATGCTGACCTGCTAATGATTGCAAGACATCTACCACTTGTACTGTCACTGTCAAAACTGTCATTAACTGCCTATATAGCAATTTGCGGTGTTTGGCGAATTAAGGCCGCCTGGTTAGTGCTGTTGCCGCGAATTGTAAAGGTTAGGGATTTCTTTTTGCCCCCGACAGAAAAAAATGCACAGTTACTGAGAATTCGAACCCGGGTCTCCCTAAGGAGAATCCAGCATTCTGGCCACTATGCCAGTCGCTGCTCTTTTACTTTTTCTCTCAAATGATACATAGTTTAAAGTACCTGGTGCCAATTTAGGATGTTTTTCTAGGTTAGCGGTCGAATCGACGTCCAATACTCATTCTCGCTTTCTCGGCATCGCGCCATGATTATTCTGGGATAAAACCCGCTTACCTTTCATCTTATTTGGCTGAATTAATTTTCTGGACTTTTCCTTAGACTTGTTCATGGCTGGCTGGATTTTACAAATACATTTTCGACAGAGTGGGAAAGCCAGTCCTACGCCATCCTTCACCTATTAGACATGGTATGATGTCGTGTTACTTACTATCCATTGCTTCCTTTATGGATCACGCAAAAGACACGGCACAGAGTGGGATTTAAAAAAATAAAATAGACCTTTAGACATTCACATAATCAAAAACAGGGTGTACATTCACATCACATGGCCTCACGATTCTTTCTCAAGCTGGTGTATATAACAAGCTATCATTGAGCCCAAGTTCGTATCTCTCAAATGATTGTATAGACGTATAACAAACTATCTTCTAGGATTAAACACCCCACCCCCCTCTCTCTCTCTCTCTTTCTGCCCCCCCCCTCTTTCTCGCTCTCTCTCTCTCTCTCTCTCTCTCTCCTCTCTCTCTCTCTCTCTCTCTCTCTCTCTCTCTCTCTCTCTCTCTGTCAAATAGTTGTACAGAACGATATTCTAGCCACACTTTCACATAATGTACATCATAAGCAACATAATATTTCATGTGTCTTGATAAAAAATATACTACCATACATAGCAGACTAGGTCTTAAAATAGTTGTTGACTGGAGACAAAGCTTGAAAGAGGACATTAACATTTTTACCTAGTGGTCTAATGTTTTTTATTAGGATCTCACAGGATCTACTCAATTAAGTAGGCTGATTTCCTGCCAGTCCGCCACTGCTACCATCAGTGTTGCCATCTCCCTTTGATGAAAAAGCACCAAAATCGACCCCCCCCCCCCCCCCAAAAAGCACTATAAAGCACCAAAATTAAAAAAAAAAAAGCACCATCTGTTTTTATTACAAATGTAACAAAGTAGCACAGTATAATTTATTATTATCCGCCATTATTTATATTTTCGGAAACAAGCCCCGGATCACACCACCAAATAATCAATTTTATCGTTGCTCACTGGATTTAGGAGGCCTGGTGTTCCTTGCCTGTGAGAAGTCCTGATCGTTCGGGTCCACATCGATTGACGGACGTCAGTCGCGGCGATTGGGCAGTCTTGAGCATAGCCTACGATGGGTAGCGTTGTGGTATTCCGGTGTGATAATTTGGCGTGTCCAGTGTGTGCCGCGTGGTTACACACCCGCTTCACACGCGTGATCCGGGGCTTGTTTCCGGATCCGGTCAGGGATATGCACTACTGACGAGCTTAAACGAGGGCGAAACTCGAGTATAGTGCTTCCATGACGTGGATAGGCCTTAGGTTCGTGTCGGAATGCGATCATCGTTGCCAGTAGTGGGTTGTGCTCAATATTTAAATTCTTGGAGTTGTCGATCGATGAAAGACTGTCGCGCCATTCGTCTACAGGCAGTCGCCATTCTTTGATGTTGGGGACAGACTGTCCTGATGAAAGTCGGCGGGATTTTTTGTTGTGGGGGAGAGATTTCTCCAGATCACAAGCCGGCAAGACTTTTTGGAGTACCGGGAACAATTCCCCTGATCAAAGCGGGACAGCCGGTCGGTTGTTTCCATCGAGTCGGAAAAGGAGAGGAAAAAAATAGTTTCTCGACGCCTAGTGTCTAGTCAGATTTGTGACGTCATTCAGATACAGTTTTAAAACAGTCTGGACAAACACCTTTGGCGGGAGTCGAACAAATGTTGTGAGGCAACAAGGACGTGTTTGATGTTCCTGTTCTGATTATGGAAAGAGACCACGGTGTCTTATGTTGATTTACATCGGCGGACATTTGTCCATTGTGTGATTTAGTGGTCTCGATTTCAGACGGAAATAAATATATGGTATTAAATTAAATAGACCCAAATTATATGATTCTTAGAAGTAGAGCGTAGTAATATGCGTTGTGAGAACTTATTATAGGAGCGTCGGCAGCAGTAGGCTATCGCGTTGCTTAAACTAACTAGTGTGAGATATCAATTAAGTCAGTGAGTTAAGAACAAGTTAGAGGGATGAAATTCGGGGGGATAGGGGAAATGTCAAAAGGTAGGATCTTCCAGTAGGGCAACTACTGGGTATCTGCGCTTTTCTTTTAGTTTCCTTGTCTTACCATGACTCAGACCGGTGTGATGAGCTCCTCTGCCTTATGACATAGTTTAGTTCTCTGTTAAATATCTGAGTGCGGCCGTCGGCCTACACTCACCTAATGAAGGTCGGGATTGGGTTGCTCTCACCGGGTGTTCTCTCTTCAACAGGTTCCACTATGTTTTCCAAAAAAAAGCTAGCAGAAAGCCATAGAAGAAGATTATGGCTCGATCATTGAAGGCAATTTTTACTCAGCGGCCTTTGCACTGGGCCCATAACCCAGAGGGTCTGCAAGAACCTGGCCTCTGCTGAGCAGGAACCGACGATCATATAAGAGTGATTCCTCCGTGGCAGATCTCATCATATTAGAGTGAAGATACTTACAATACCACCAGTAACAGGGACAATAGTATTTATATAGAGAAATTAACAATTAACATTGCGTTTTCCAAATTGTGAATTCCTGTGAGAAATTAACAATTAACATTGTGTTTTCCAAATGATGAATTCCTGTGAGAAATTAACAATTAACATTTTGTTTCAAAGTGACAGTAAACATTTATTTTACTGTACACGGATTATCAGATCACAGAACTTTTAGTGACATATTAGTTACACTGTGTGTGTCGGATTCATGATCAGTATTGGGCTACATCCACCATTGGTGACCAGGCATCCGGACTATCCAAAAGCCACTGGAGGAAGTCGACACCTGGCCGGAGAGACGCATCATTTGGTGAGGTCCTTCTGTACTTGATCTATGGTGCTGTTGTGTTGCCGGTACTGTGATGAACGCAGACTTTGATCCTGAGCTGTTCGGTCTGATTCTGCATACACACTAGATTATACGACAGACATTCTACACACACACACTTTGCACATACCTGACTTTTTTCTATATTAAATTAATTTGTCATTTTGTTAGAAGCTAGAGTTGTGTAGTATGTTATGGAAAAGAATGAGAGGGGGCATGGTCCAGTGGTAAGAAGAAGAAGAAGAAGAAGAAGAAGAAGAAGAAGAAGAAGAAGAAGAAGAAGAAGAAGAGAGAGAGAGAGAGAGAGAGAGAGAGAGAGAGAGAGAGAGAGAGAGAGAGAGAGATCCAAAGACTGATGGGATTTTGTAGACAGAGATCCAGGAGATTCTCAAGATAATCACATGGAGGTAAAAGAATGTGGGTGTTGATTCCCCTCACCCCAGGAACGACACTTATTACGACAGTCACTCAGTTCAACTAAATCTAAGTAAGTAACCACAAACAGCTTTCTTGTCTCTGAATAGTACCTAATAGCTATTCCAAGTAGCTTAGTTTCAGAAATGTCATTGCTCTTATCAATCAATAATCTGTATTTACTTTTGCCAATATCAGCTGTCAAGTCTGATGTGAAATATGGTGCAACTACATGTGAAATATCTGCTCTGCACTTAGTTCTCCTAAGCTTGAAGTTCTTGCAACCTTTGCTGTCACCAAAGTGTACCTTGCAGAGTTCACTTAAATGGTCAAGAACGCGAAGCGAACAATAGCCAGCTATGAACAAAGACATGCATCCTTCTGTTTCTTTGACATCATCTTTCAGTTTGTCAAATACAATTGTTGTTTGCCTTTGTGAACTGAATGGTTGTTCGGCTTTCTAATGTTTCGTTGTATTCTTGTGCCTCTCAATATCATTTAACCTGGCTGCAATTGAACATTTGCAATATTTGCAAAAACACTTAGTATTATCCCCTTCTACTTTTAACAACCATTTTTGAAAACTTGTGTCACTGAGCCACTGTTCTCTGAAATGTTGACAATATTTCTTGCTCATGGTGAAATACAAATGAGCTTAAATGAAAGGATAATGTAGACACCACAAAATTATGAACTCGATTACAAGCTAATGTATTGACGTTTGGACTTGTCTGCAAGATGGCGTTCGCTTTAAGCTAAATCGTATTAAAGGGAGTTAAATTAGTTGAATATTGCGCGGTATCGTACTCCCTTGCTTCAGTTCAAATTCGGCTTTTTAGTGTCCCCAAAATGATTTTTAAAGTAATTTTTACCCACCCCAAAAAATCACCAAAAAGCACCCAAAACAATTTGTGAAGCACCAAACTTGCGCGGCCGCGCTAAAAGCAAAATTTTCGCACTAAATGACTTGAAAAAGCACTAAATTTAGTGCGAAAAGCACTAAAATGGCAACACTGGCTACCATGGCGAACAAGTGCGTGAAATATCTCCTATTAAGAAGGTCAGGAAGGTAGGGGGGGGGGGGGAGAAGAGCAGAATGGATAAGACCAATCGCTCTTAAACTTTCAGTGTGCTGATGCCAAGGTAGCGGGTCGGTTGGGCTAAAATGCTGACTTCTCGTGATACTTCATTTTAAATTCACCGTAACCAAACCGCGTAAATATTTTTAGCATTGACCTAGATCTGGTGGGATCGTCGATTTTCAGATTAGGGGTATCGGGATTCACTTTGTGGTCGAAAAGTGAGTACATAATTTTGTCATGTGTGTTTTGTGCTTCTTTTGTATTTTCATCGTGTTAGGATTAAAATACCTTACCCCATACACAATTCGCACAATATACGAACACTACCATACACCCATTATGGAATCACCATGATCTCACGTGATTTCCCGAAAACTCCCATAATTCCTATGTTTGCGATGCATTTAAAATGAAGTTAACTAAGTTAGTTGCATATCCTTTAGAGGACGTTTGCATTCAACACCAGCATTTTTGCTGTTGTTGATGCCATGGTACATTTACATTCAGTAGCTTGCCTTTGCTTTCTAAACGACCGGCACCCATACTATTCCGTAAAAGATCAGCGCAACGCGGTCTGCTGCCAGATTGCGGTCTCATCTAATATAATTAACTATCTTCTAGCCATCCGGTCCTTTCTCAAATAGTTGTATTTAACAAACTATCGTCTAACCTACTAGTCCTCTCTCGGATAGTTGTATATAACAAACTATCATCTAGGCTAGCTGTCTTCTCTCAGATAATTGTATATAACAAACTGTCTTCTAGGCTACCGGTCCTCTCTCAAATAATTGTATATAAACAACTATCTTCTAGGCTACCGGTTCTCTCTCAAATATTGGATATAACAAACTATCTTCTAGTCTACCGGTAATCTCTCAAATCGTTGTTGTGGTATAATTTTTCGCAAGCCATCAACGTCGCTGTGAATTTTCCCCACACTACCCCTCCAGTTTACAACAAGCGCCAACAATCACCAAAGTTGGAATCGCACGGATTCCGAAATCGAACGGAATATCCAGAAGGATCGTTTACAACAAGCAACGTGATTGGACGTGACGTCATAACCCAAACCAAAACACAAGGCTTTAAGATGGCATGGAAGCCAACAGACAATCAGTGTATACAGAAACCTAGAACCTTCACTATCAAGCGTTAAAACCAGAAGACGACCCTCTGGCTGCAGGGTATCCTCCACTAAACCATCCATCTTAAGATTAGCAAATCGAATAGAGAAAGAGAGAAGTACCGGCCTATAAACAGCCAGTGAACTTGATACACAAAATAAAGTCTGGAGTCCGAAATCTGCTGACGTGAAGTGTGAAGAAGACACTCAAATTTGTTGAAGGTAAGAACACTATATTTTATAATACGTTAGTAAGTGATTCTTTCCCAAGAAGTTGGTAAGTGAATGTGTTGTAGACCACGTGAGTAGTCCTTAAGAAATTAATTTAGTGGAAACTAAATAGTATATTCAGTTATAATAGTCATGGATAAACTGTACATTAGGATAAACCACAGTGAGTTTACTTTTCTCCCAGGTAAACAAGTTATTTAATGTGTAAGCATTAGACATAGGTTTTATAAATTATTTCTCAAGAGTTAAACTAAATCAGCAGTGATTAGAAGTGTGATTAACTTACTATTTAGGAAGCTAAGAATACTTAGTACAATAAGAAGAAACTATTTTACATGTGCCAACACTGGTAAGAAAAATTAGTGTAATGTGTAACAAAAATGTCCATGAGCACCTGAGATGTAAATAGATTTCTATAGGGAACATAAGTGTGTGTAGTGGGTGAAAGCACCCATGTGATGACTCAAATGTATTTTCGTTGTTGCTAAACATGTGGATTTATCATTTGTGAGGCACATAATAATGCCTAATTCTCATCCATGCAAACATGAGTATGATGTCTCATGAAAGATGGTGGAAAGAGTGCAGTTCAATTATGATTTCAGTAGTGCTGAATATATGAGTTTATCATTTGTAAATCACATAAATATTCCACTTATCATATATGCAACTATTATAATTTCTAATGAATGACTGTGGATTGAGTGAGGTCTCATTATGATTTTATTGGTGTTGCATATATGAATTTATCATGTGTAAATCACATCAGGATACCTAATTATCACACATGCCAATATGGTTATGATTTCTGATGAATGAACAATCTATGTAATTTATGAGAGCATGCCTGTGGTGACTCAAGTGTGATTTCATTATTGTTAAACAGATGTGAAAGTATCATTTGTGAACTACACCAGTTTGACCAATTATCATCCAGGAAAAAAGAACGATTTCTGATGAATGGGTATGAGTGAGATGAAGAGACATGCTGAGAAGGAATATAGGCTAGCAATCAATCTCATGATAGAAGGCAACTTTGATGTGTAATGTCCTTTCTATCAGAAGAGAACATGTTCGGCATAATCCGTACACTAATTAAGAATTTAGTTCTCTCTGACGCATGACACAACTTTGTATTATATATCACTCATATTACCATCATCTGATTTTGTGTCTTAAGCATGACACCACTCTGTATTACATATCATGCATTTAACAATCATAGGGCTCTGTGTCCTGAATGACACCACTCTGTATTACAAATAACTCAGGTTACAAACATCTAGTTTTGTGTGTCCTGAATGACGATGATTGTAATGATGATGATAACTGTAATGAAGATGATGATTGTAATGAAGAGGATGATTGTAATAATAAGGATGATAATAATCATATAATGATAATGATATAATGATAATGATGAGAATGATGTACTATTATTGTTTATAATCAAATACTCTTTGCAACGGGGAATGATTTTTAAAACCTTTAATGTATGAGCCCTTTTTCTTTAATGGAAGAAGATGTAGAGAAAATAACTAGGTACAGAAGAGGATGGTAACCATTTTTATCAAATCCCAAATCAATCAAGGTATTACTCAACTTGGAGACTATGATGACAGGCATAGGTGAAGATGAAACTGCACATCTGCTAGTTTACACCTTGAACACCTTATAATGGAAGATTGGATGTGGAGCAACCAATTTTATTGGTGATAACCCAATGAGAACACCAATATCATCTGTCTCCTATATTTATTTTTCTCTAGCAACAAGATTCCTTTTAGTGATTTCACTTGTTGTGTTCTTAAGAGTCTACAGCATTTCATTTATAAGGTCATATTGATGATATCATTAGATTCATGATTGATGCTGAAATTTCAGGGAGTGGCTAGTTACAGCTAGATCCAGACCCGACTTTATGAATGTAACTGCTTGGCTGAATCTAGCAGCTTGACTGAATGAGGCAGCTAATGTAGTGAGGCCAAATACTACCGGCAAGAAGTTCCACTAAACAGTTAGGACAGGTAACATAGAGAACTTAGTCTCGTGTCTGAGGGTGGAGAACCAAGCGCCACTATCCTATTAGTACCGCGAAAATCAACCATCTAAAAAACAGGAAGATACATAATTTCAGGAAACTATTGACCACAAGGATCCAAGATCTCTGGAATAGAGCACCCTGATTGCATACCCTGTTTTAGACGTAAGCTACCCCAAGGGAAGATGGATAGTCATTAGCACTGAGGAACTGGACTATCATTGATGTCAATGAACGGAAAGGTCGAGGCATCAATGTCATAGATAGAAATATATGTATATGAACTTTGTTTTGAATTGGATTGATATTTTATGACATGTATAACCAAATATCATCATTTATGTATAATACATTATGAAAATAAGGGTCATTTTCTCTGTTGAGTGTTTTCTAGTCGTAGTAAAATTGTTTCAATTAACAACCCTAAATTAATGATCATTTAGTTGGTAGAGGAGAGGCAAGGAACCACCAAAAGGACATTTTGGGTATTCAGTGAAAAACTTTTCAGTTATTTACTGGAGGTATTTCTTGGTTCTCCGAAACTCTATGGTCTCAAGACTAAGCCAGTAACAGCTAAATTAATTATAACGGGCAGGATCACATTGAGAAAAAGGATTTCATTGATTGATTGATTCATTCATTTAGGAACCGACACCACAGCATTCGGGGTATTCCAATAAGCGCTCCGTCAACATCCTCAGCAGCCAGCGAAGAGTTCCAACAACAGTAGTTCCAGCAGAAATCTGATTATATGTCCGTGTCGCCTTTCCTATGAGCGTCGAGCGTCGGCCAGATCTCCTCGTCACTCCTCGCTGCCTCATCCTTGCCAGACTATGGTTGAGAAAGAGGAACTTAGTATCCTTTCTCTCTTTGGGGTTGTCCTAACAACTATACATCCTACAGTTTTATACAACGAACTATCTTCTAGGCTACCGGTCCTCTCTAAAATAGTTGTATATAACAAGCTATCTTCTAGGAACCGGTAAACTATCAAATAGTTGTATGCAACCAACTATCTTCTAGGCTACCGGTCCTCTCTCAAATAGTTGTATATAAACATTTATCTTCTTTTCTATCGGCCATCTCTAAAATAGTTGTATATAACCAACAATACTCTAGGCTACCGGTCCTCTCTCATACATTTGCATATAACAAACCATCTTCTAGGCTACCGGTCATTTTTCATACAGTTATATATAACAAATTATCTTCTAGGGTTCCTGTCCTCTCTCAAATATTTTTATATAGCCAACTATCTTCTAGGCAACTTGTCCTCTCTCAAATAGTTGTATATAACCAACTATCTTCTAGGCTACTTGTCCTCTCTCAAATAGTTGTATATAACCAACTATCTTCTTGGCTACCTGTCCTCTCTCAAATAGTTGTATATAACCAACTATCTTTTAGGCTACCTGTCCTCTCTCAAATAGTTGTATATAACCAACTATCTTCTAGGCTACTTGTCCTCTCTCAAATAATTGTATATAACCAATTATCTTCTAGGCTACTTGTCCTCTCTCAAATAGTTGTATATAACCAACTATCTTCTAGGCTACTTGTCCTCTCTCAAATAGTTGTATATAACCAACTATTTTCTAGGCTACCTGTCCTCTCTCAAATATGTGTATATAACCAACTATCTTCTAGGCTACCGGTGCTCTCTCAAATAGTTGTATATAACCAAATATCTTCTAGTAGGCTACCTGTCCTCTCTCATACAGTTATATATATATATATATATATATATATATATATATATATATATATATATATATATATATATATATATATATATATATATATATATATATATATAACCAACTATCTTCTACGCTACCTGTCCTCTCTCAAATATTTGTATATACCCAAATATCTTCAAGCCTTGACTTATTGGCGTAAACTAACAGTCCTTCAGAAGTAGGAATGGGTTCACCTGATGGCGTTGGAAACTGCTAATAGGGTAAGCTAATCCACAGCAAAGATCAATCCAGTCCATTAGAAGCAATAGCTCGTGTCAGGACTACGTTGTGATGTACAGTGTTAATGCTTCCCTCGGCAGGTTACGACATAATCATGTCGACCCGTGTGTCGACCTGCATGAAAATAAATGTTCTCCACAACTAAGGATTGACTCCCCCGACCCCTGCCCTTCACTAACCCGATGTAAAAGACAAATGAACGTAAAATGTGACACAGCCATGTAAAACTTAATGTTTCGAAAAAAAAAAAAAATTTTCAGGTAACAAAAAAATATCTGGAAAATTGCCTGATAACAGCCGCGCCTACTTTCGGAACAAACTTTCCACCACTGCTGCTTATTATAGAACGAGTTAGTGAACGTAACAATGCTTGATCTACTTATAGTTCAACCTGTGATAGTTTCTTTCGGTTGGAATCAATTAATGACACTTAATTTGACTATTTAGTTAACCTCTTGAACGGACAAAGAGCTTCGGGCTATAAATAAGTTAATAATGTAGCATACCCACACTCTACTCGAATGCCCAGTTCGTTATATTTTTAACGCGTTTGTGGAGTTTCTAGCTTGTAAACAGTTTCCCCTTTTGGAATGCGTTAATTGCACATACGTGACAATGGGAGCAGATTCTGGGAGCGTATTTTTAGTGTAAGAAGCAAGTAAACAAATTCGTCAGGTGACTTGACTTCAGTCATTCATGTAATTCGGTAAAGTAACATTAGCGTATGATTACAGTGCTTCATCTTTCTGTCTTTCTTTCTTTCTGTCTTTCTTTCTGTCTTTCTTTCTGTCTGTCTGTCTGTCTGTCTGTCTGTCTGTCTGTCTGTCTTTTTGTTGATCTTTGTTTGTTTGTTTGTTTGTTTGTTTGTTTGTTTGTTTCTTTCTTTCTTTCTTTCTTTCTTTCTTTCTTTCTTTCTACCGCCCAGTCAGCATCATGCTGAGAAGAGTAGACTGGACAAGTCCATGGGCAGCTGGCAAGGCAAATATCCATGCTATTCTACTAGACTACCTCGTCTTGGAGGTGGGGGTGGCAAGTGGAAAGTGGTGGTTATTGTCGTGCTTCGACTGCTTTCCCTTTATAGCTGGCTGTGTAGGGTAGTATTGTTGCATGACCAAACCATCTGACTCACCGTATTTCGATAAATTCCTTGTCTGAGATTATGCTCATTATGCTCACTTGCTTCATGGTGTCACCATCTCCGATCTTGTAGCGTTATAGAACACGACTTGTTTTATGCAGGTTATCAGACATGTTTGTGTCATATTTACCCCTGGTTCATTAATTCATTCATTTAATGAATCATTCCGAAGCATGGTGTAGAAGTCGTCAGATCATGTCGTTCCGGTGTCTGCCATGTCCAGTTATTCTCTTGAGATCAGCGTATGCTGATGCCATAAAGTCCGTTCATAATTGTTTGACGCAGTTTTCTCCTATTACATCCTCTTTGTTTTCTATGCAGTTCAGCATGGCCGAATGGATAAGAGCGCTATTTCTTAAACATATGGTGTGTTGGTGTCGAGATGACGTGATTTCTTCTGCTCCTTCTTCTGCTCCTCTACAACGGTCAGTTGGAATAAAATGTTGTCTTCTCGTCTTTGACATAGGAACGAAAATTACACGTACATCTTAAGTCGGAGTGGGTTCGCCTGATGGAGGGGGTCACTAGTAATAGGGAAAGCTAATCCACACGCAAAAATCAGTTCAGAGCACTGAAATAGTAGCATGTTTATGGACTTCTCGTGAATTCAAAGATCCATCCATCCATCATGTGCCATGCCGGTAAGCGTGGGCGGTCATGTTCTGCCATCTCACTCGATCACCAGATTCGCGGATCAGCTCCGTGTTTCTGTCTCGGCCATGCCACAAGGCCAAGCCATCCAGGTACTTGCTTCTAAGTCTTCCCCTTTATCTGTTCCCCTCTATCTTACCAGTTGTCACCAAGTTCTGCAAATTCAAAGATAGTGATCGTAAAAACTATTTCTTTTCTCTGCTCCGACTCTTGCTCTTGATTATTGTTTCTGTAATAAATCTCCATGTTATGAGAAGAAATGGATTAGAGAACTTAGTGACAACTGGCAAGATGGAAGGGAACAGACCAAGAGGAAGACCGAAAGGAAAATACCTGGATGGCTTGGCCACATGGCATGGACGAGACAGGAACGCTGAGCTGATCCACGACGCTGGTGATCGAGTGAAATGGCGAGTCATGACCGCCCACGCTTTCCGGCATAGCACGTGATTGATTGATTGAATACATCTCCATATTCTCATGTTCCGCGAAGTCAACATAACCTTCTTTTGTGAATGATATTTGTATAGCTATTTTTCAGCATGTTTTAGCATGTGTTGACTTAGCCACTTTTTTACCCAGCGTATTATCTGTATCTTTGATAACACGACAACTCTAATGCCTCTACAATTTTCATATTCTTTGTTCATATTTCATGTTTCAGGACCGTACAAGGAAACGGCTAGATGTGAGTACTTATTATTCATCTCTGCAATTCCATATTGCCGGCTGCCTGGCCGAGGGGTTAGCAGCTTTCTCCGTTAACCCCGAATACTCTCGTGGTCGACGTGAGCGCACGAGAATTAGAAGCGGTTCGAGTCGCACCAGTGACTTATGAGAGTATGGAGCCGGTCGCTCAGAAAGTCGTGTCGTGCTGATGAGCGTAATCTAGCCTAGGAATCAACATACAGCTGAAAGATGCTGGTGTTGACCGCAATATCCTGAAACAGGATGGAAACGCGGGAAAAAAAACACATCCATATTAGTCCTTTTGGTTGCAAGTCAAGTTAGTTGCATATTCCTGACAGGAAGTCAGAGTCAGCCGCGGCATTTTTGGCTGTTATGAATTCTTACAGGGGCGTGAAAACAATAGTTTTCCAACTATTTACATTTCCACAGCTTTACCGTAGTTTACCATATGCCATTTATATTTGTAAACACAATGAGGTGAATATTCTCATTTTAACACCTGCGATTTCTACCAGTTGTTACCAACGTTCTATTGTCACTTGTAATGTTTCAATGCTCTAGACATTTGCAGCTATTTGTAAATAATTTAAAGTGCAAAGCATTCCTTTATATAAAAAAAAAGTGAGGCAGAAGGAGAGACATAAACAGGGATGGAGAGACGCCGGCAGTATCTCAAGTGTCCTTAGAGATTTTAATGACGTGGAAGAAGCCAACAAAGTTTGCGGCGAAGAAAATCAATGTCCTAATTTCGACTGCTCTGGGAACTTTAAGGCAGCTACTGAGTCCACTGGTATATACGGACAGAAGAGATCAGATGCAATTTAATTTGGACCATTGTCAACATGTCTTATGTAACACGGTGTGGTTATTTATATTGGCCTTTCTTTGTGGACCTATTTCTACTGTAGAAGTGAGGAGGTTAAGTTTGATTCTAACGACACTTTCTTAGATGTGTTTACTCTATACAGAAACTAATTTTACTGCTAATTTACTGTTACTTTAGACTTAGATGGTTAGGACAAACTAGGCGGATTGACGATGGTCCATCCATCCATCATGTGCCATGCCGGTAAGCGTGGGTAGTCATGTTCTGCCATCTCACTAGATCACCAGAGTCGTGGATCAGCTCCGTGTTTCTGTCTCGACCATGCCACAAGGCCAAGCCATCCAGGTACTTGCTTCTAGGTCTTCCCCTTGGTTTGTTCCCCTCGATCTTACCAGTTGTCACCAAGTTCTCCAGATCATTTCTTCTCATAACATGCCCAGAAAATTGTGACAGTCTACTTCTAATGTCTCTAATCAGTTTACGATCTTCATTTGTTTCTTGAAGAACTTGTTCATTTCGATGGTAGTGCTTCTCTTGACGATGGTAGAATACCAAAAATGTTTTAGTGAATTATATTTTAAAATTGCATATCCTTTTTTAGGACGTCGCAATCAGCCGCAGCATTTTTTTGGCTGTTTGTGATTTCTTGGCAACTACTTTCAGTAGCTTCTAAACGACCGCACGCATACTAATATATGAAAACGCGGGCTGCTACCAAATCTCCCACAGCTGTGTTTAAAACACGGTGTGTGGGAATACGAATTGCGTCCGTAACCCCTTCGTCACAGAGTCGGGTTCGGGAATGTTGTGTTGTTTGTCCATCAAGAATGATGATGGCCATTTATTTCATCCAGTTGGGTTGAACGTTTGGAGTGTGTTCTAAGATGGCTGATAAGGCCCATTTTGGCTCGAAATGTTCTTTGACAATGTGGGCAAATAATTCTTGACGTTCCAGGAGGAGGATCTCCTGCAGTGGTTTTTCTGTCCAGCCTTTTCTTCACAGCTCTTGCAGTCCTGGTTGCTTCACAAGTGACTGTAATGTATGCACGCCACGAATTACGGTCTTTAGCAGCAGTTTCGCAGGTGTCAAGATGAATTCCAAAAGCTTTAAGTGAGATTTATAGTGTCTTTAAAGCGTTTCCTCTGGCCGACTTGGGAGCGTTTACCACAACGCAGCTAGCTGAAAAAAATGTGTTTAGGTGTGTTTAGGAAGCCTGTGATCTGACAAATGAGTTAAGTGACCAGCCCAGCAAATCTGATTTTTCATTAGTAGAGTTTGGATACTGGGCATGGGTGCTCTTTCTAGAACTTCAGTGTCTGGAATCCTGTCTTGCCATTTCATTTTCAATAGCTTCCTAAGGCAGACCCTGTGGAAGTGGTTTAACTTCCTAGCATGTTGCTGATAAACAGTCCATGTTTCACAAGCATATAGCAGTGTGGATAATGCAACTGCTTTATAGACTTTCAGCTTTGTTTGCAGGCATATTCCATTTTTGTCCCATACATTCTTGTTACAGTCTGCCAAGGGCCGCGTTGGCCTTGGAGATTCTTGCATTCACTTCGTCATCAATTGTGGCAGCTTGTGACACAGTGCTGCCAAGATAGGTGAATTTGTCCACAACACTTAGTCTATGACCGTTCACCTTGATATTCGGCACGGTGTGATTATTCCTTGGAGCTGGCTGGTACATATCTTCGGTCTTCTCCAAGTTGAGCCCCAAGTTGGCACAGGCACATGAGAAAGTGAAACACTGTGTTGCATGTCTGCCTCTGAGTTGGCATATAGAGCGCAATCATCAGCAAACAATAGTTCTCTGACGGTACCGCTGTTAGTTTTGATTTTGGCTTTCAGTCTTCTGAGATTGAATAACTTTCCATCCATGCGGTAGTTGATCTCTATTCCAATGTCACTGTTCTCAAAGGTGTTCGTCTGCATAACTGAAAACATAAGCCTGAACAGTGTTGGTGCCAGGACACATCCTTGCTTCACTCCATTGGTGACAGAGAAGGGTTCAGACAGTTCATCATTTTCCTGTACTCTTGCCTGCATACCATCATGAAATAGCCGCACTATGTGGACAAAATTTTGTGGACAGCCATATTTCGCCATAATGTTCCATAGTCCTTCTCTGCTGACTGTACCAAAAACCTTAGTAAGGTCAATGAAAGTGGAGAACATTTAAGAATTCTGTTCCTGACATTTCTCTTGCAGCTGCTTTGCAGCATAAATCATGTCAACAGTTCCTCGTCCTTTTCTGAAGCCACATTGACTCTCAGGAAGAAGATCTTGATCGAGATGGGCCGTGAGGCGATTGAGAGGATTCTGGCGAGTATCTTCCGTGCGATTGAGAGCAAGGAGATGCCTCGATGGTTGTCACAGGATTGACGGTTTCCTTTACGTTTGTAAAGGTGGACTATTGACGCGTCCTTGAAATCTTTCGGCATGGTCTCGTTCACTCATATGTTTGTAAAGACTTGGTGAAGCTGCTCTATTAGGACCGGCCCACATGCCTTGTATATCTCTTATATATATAATATCTATATCTCGTATACCTTGCTGGGATGAAGTCAGGACCAGGCGCCATTCCACTGGAAAGTTGCTGGATGGCTTTGTTTAGTTCCACTATGGTAGGTAGGTCATCAAGTCTATCATTAGTGGGAACTTAAGGAATGCAGTTGATGGTTTCATCATCGAACAAGGAAGTTGCATTTAAGATGTTGCTGAAATACTCAGCCCTGCGTTGAACGATTTCTTTCTTATCGGTGACCAATGTTCCCCCATCTGCACTGAGGAGGGGAACTATGCCTGGTGATGGAGGACCGTAGACCGTTTTCAGTAAGTCGTAGAAGATTTCCATATAATGTCTGTCAGCAAAGCATAAGCTTAATAAACACATAATCACCACTGACAAAAGTGAAATTGCGGCACTAGCCTTCATTAGCACATACACAGCAAAGCGACACTGATACAACTACACACTACATATACACAAGTTACTAAGGTGGTTGTGGCGAAACGTCAGTGGCCCATGTCCTCATGCCTTCTTTGATTTTGGGTAAACAGTGGGAAACAGCTTTCGAGAACCCTCAGTTCCCTTATTCGCTCAATCCCCATGGAAAATAGTTCTCTTGGTTACTGTAACAACCCGATCTTCTTAATAGAACTATTAGAAGTCTGACTTTTCTTCGGGAAAACCCGATGGGGCGCCTTGCACCAAATACACACTAGTTCAACTTCTGGGGCAATTCATGTCCGTTTCAACACCTACCGTTGGGTATCTGCATCATGTCAATTTAACAATTTAAAGATTGGGACAGAAGTGCAACCTACTACTGGTGAATGGAAAGGTAATAATTGGGTTTTAATTAGTCCTGCCAGACCTTGGCTTGTGAATCTCTGTCGTCTCGGCTGGTGAGACGAATTGGCGAAAAGCCGGTCATGCCCTATTGTGAGTGGGTTGTCAGTTGGCCAATCTAGCTAAGAGTCGTGTTCTTGGCATGGCATGGGAACGAATCTGAGGAATATATTTCCCCACATGATGTTGCTTGTTCTTGGCAGCAGATGGACGGGGGCTATCTTTCTTCCTACGGCCTGAACTCTGCATAGTGGCATCTCTCATTTGAATATAAACATAACATATCCACGGAATGCCGGAAGGAGGGGAGGGCTCCGTGGGGACGGGTTCCAACCATTTATGTTCTGTCTTCTTAAAACGGAAAAGGGTATCCACTGGGCTATCTCTTTCATCTTTTAGCAGATAGGGTGGCTAGGTGGATTGAATAATTACTGGTCATTAAGATGATGCCAGAGAATAAATAGAGCCCTTTATATCGCTGGAGAGAACCGGAACTCATCTAGATCTACGTGTTATGTGAGGCACTGCCGGTACATTGCAGCGATATCTCAGACATGAACAGCGGCCGGAAGGGGTAGTATCTTCTTTCCTTTTCTTGCTGGGAATAGGGAACTACACAGACCCAATACTATAATATTAGTTAAAGGGGGAAACACACATAATTACGCACACAACACCACAAGAGCTGTGTCGTGAGAAAGAGAGGGTTTGCAAGTGAGAGGGAAGCCGGGAAACGAATGTGCCCAGTAATAATAAAGGCAGGGTATGAGAGTGGAGAGTGAATCTTGTATGCAAGGAGTTCCTGGGATAGCCAACAGGACGTCTACAAGCTGAAGGTCTAATCAAGCAGGAACGTGGCCAATCCAGGGGCTACCTGACATGTCAGGCCCATTCACTGGGGCCTCTTATCTAATATATGGAGTAAGGAAATGTATGACAAATTTATTAACTGAGGCCCGATTGGACCTCAGGATTTTGGTACATGAGACAGCCCAATCGCTCACTAATCTCTGTCATCTCCAGGGTCCTCCTGGAATTGAAAGGAGCAAAAGGGATCTACAAGGCCACAAGAGAATCACCTTAAGACATTCTCATGTGAACCATTGACTTTCAGGACGGCCACAGGCTAATGACTCCAATCAAGGAATCAATGTCCGATTAGTCCTGATCTAGTGGCATCCTTCAGTACCCGCTCAGTGCAAATCCCATCGCCAACATTGGAGTGGCTGACCCTATGTTCATGCCTGGACTTACACCTCATTCTCGGTCCTACTCATCCGTGTCAGTGACATTGAAAGACCCTATCCATTCCACATTCATGAACTATTCCCATTATTTGAAATCATTCCCAACCTTGTGCCAAATGAACTTTGAACTGACTATGTAGAGAAGTCCTCGTAAACCAGTGGGCTTGGTTCTACAGCAGCCTGTTGTTCGTACAACCGATCGGGAAGGAGGAAACTAACTAAGGACATAATCGGTGAGACAGATGTCGACTGACGGGACTTTGTAGTACTCTTCGGTCTATGATGGAAAGCCATGAGGCTCTGTGCCGGAACTGAACTCTGTGTCCCTGTTTTGTCTGTAGTGAACTATCTGTTTTAACTGACTTGATGTTTTCCTGTGCTGTCCTTTATTAAGTTATTAAATTACAATTATAGTTACTCTGACGATCGCCATGTTATCTATGGGTCAGCCAGAAAGATCCCCCAGGGAATAGTCCCCGAGGTCGAAAGAGAGAGTGACAGTGAGTCCAGGGAACGGAGGAGGGTTGGCAAGCGAAGACCTATCCCAGCCAGGGCGATAGAATATCATTGAAGCATTGTGACAGGGGATTTGGGACCCTCCACTTAACTTGTTACAATCTCTGGGGGCACGTCGAGGGATATTTGAAA
The DNA here is from genome assembly GCA_963921405.1 of Cepaea hortensis. Taxonomy (NCBI): domain Eukaryota; kingdom Metazoa; phylum Mollusca; class Gastropoda; order Stylommatophora; family Helicidae; genus Cepaea; species Cepaea hortensis. The sequence continues at coordinate 86,530,359 of OY992889.1, read as the reverse complement.
TCCTGGTGGAGTTCTGGCTGATATAGTGATAGGGGACAGATATTCTTGTCTACTATCAATAGGTTCTGCCTACCGTGCCTGGCTATTGTCTCTACTCTGCCTGACACAGACTGACCGACATACGACGTGTTGTGGTCGTGTAATATATCCATTTGGTTTTTTGAGACAGTCATTTAATATACAATTAGCTATTCACATACCCTCTGAGTTTAAGATGGCATCAGCTAAATTTAATGTTGCTGACGTACAGGCTACAGGGCGTGAGATGGGCTATGATGGGGTGGAGTTACAGAAATATGTTCAAGAAGTGGAAAGAGACTTCAGACAAGCTGTGCGCGAAGCTAAGAAAATTGAGGCCGATCGCGAAGCTAGGAAGATGGAAGCAGAGCTGGCGGCCAGAGACCATGAGTTCCGTATGAAGGAGTTGGAGCTGAAAGCTCAAATTGCCAAGGAAAGCGAGGGTGCAGTGGGCGGCGCAGTTTACCCTGACTAAACAACTTCTAGTGGCGGTCAATACCAGGCAATGAAGTTCCCATTGCTCCCGTTCGAGGGAACACAAAGTTAAGATCGACCAGTATCTTCACAGATTTCAGTCGATGGCTTTGGCTATGGGATTGGAACGTGGGAAATGGAACTTGAAACTCTCACAGGGCCTAATGGGGACAGCGTACGAGGTATACTCAAGGTTGCCACCTGGTATGGAGAATGACTATGAGGCCCTGGAAAAAGCATTATTGAAAAGGTTCCAGATGACAGCCCATACATACCGACAGCAGTTCAGAAAGTTGAAGAGAGAGCCAGGGGAGATGTTCGCAGCCTACAGTGTTAGACTGAAGTCTTACCTTTTGAAGTGGATGTCATTAGCTGGATTTGCTAACGACTATGACAGTTTAGAAGAATTAGTGGTCGTAGACCAAATGAAGAGGATGATGCCGAAGCCATTGCAAACCTTCTTGCTAGAAAATGGGGCAGAGAGGTTAGACTTGGTCAATACATTAGCGGAAAGGTATGTGCTAGCTCATGGGGATAATGGGGAACTGTCACAACCCAGTCCCCGATCTCCAGACACATGGCCTGGAAAGAAGAAGAAGCCTAAGCCAGCCCACACCCAGAAGGAGGATCCTTTCGATAAAGTTCTAATTAAGAAACCCTCTGGTAAGAGTCCACCTGGATCTCCTAAAAGAAAGTGGAGTGAAAAGTGGTGCGCCTACTGCAAATCTCCCACACACAATACGGCCGATTGCAGGCGCAAACAGAAAGTCTCTCACTATGCTGCCTGTTTGTAGAAACCGGGGACGGGTCTAACAGGGAGGTAGAAGGGAGGGGTCTTGAGAACAAAGATTCAGAGAAACCACCAGTAGTAGAGACGAAACTTGTGAACGGACAACCAGTCGAGTGTCTCTATGACACCGGTCTGCAGTTCGAGGCCGTAATTTCCTCACACTTAGTGAGCCCAGAGCAGCTAATCGGGGAGTCTATTGAGATTCAAACGGCGACCAAGAGTGCGGTAGCGATGTCTCTTCCGATTGCGAAGGTGGACATCAAATCGAAATATGTTACCGGCACTATCCAGGCAGCCGTTCTGCTCGATCCTATCTTCCCCATGATCTTGGGTTGTCGCTACGTCTTTCTAGGGATTCCAACAGAACCTATGTACGTAGGAGCAATACAAACCAGATCTCAATCGGGAGATGAGCAGACGCCGGCCTTGATCGTGAATCCCTTGCCTGGGGAGTTACGAGCTGCTCAAAGCCAGGATGCTACTTTGCAGCCTAGCTTCAATCAGTTGCCAAAAAGTGCTGACCCACCAAGACGGGGTCAGTATTATATGAAGAACCGATTACTGTACCAGAGAGCCGGAGTGGAGGAATGCCACCATGGACAGCTGGTAGTTCCTAATGCCTATCGGGAACAGCTTCTTCATATGGGACACACCATTTCATTTAGTGGACATATGGGTGTCGGGGCAACACTCCAGCGCATTTCCTGCCATTACTACTGGCCAGGGATGACTGGAGACGTGCGTCGGTACGTCAAGTCGGGCCCAGAGTGCCAGCGTGTGGCACCAAAACACTGGACGGCTCCGGTAATCTTGGGCGACATACCCATTATGAACTCTCCTTTCGAGAGAGTTGCCATCGATCTTGTTGGTCCTCTTCCTAGGACTAGGAAGAGGAATATGTACATTCTTACGATGGTGGATTGCTGTTCCATGTGGGGTGAGGCGATACCGTTGGCAACAATCGAATCTAAGCGAGTGGCTGATGCACAGATGGAGACTTTTACTCGGTTGGGATTTCCAACCCAGATCCTAATGGACAATGGGTCTCAGTTCTGTGGTAAGTTGATGGAGGAAGTCTTCCGGATCTTCCAGACCAACCACATTCACACTAGCCCGTACCACCCTCAGTCTAATGGGCAAGTAGAGAGGTTTAATATTACCTTGATGACCATGCTTCGGAAGCTGGCTCAAGAGAAACCAGACAGATGGGATGAGTATATCCCAGCCGCCTTGTTCGCCTATCGGGAGGTTCCCCATGGGTCGACCGGGTTGCCACCAGCCACTCTACTATTCGGGAGGCCCATCAAGGGTCCATTAGAAGCCCTATTGAGGTGTTGGACAGAGGAGAAAACTTCTGAAGAAGTGGTATCCTCCTACAACTACGTCGAAGAGTTAAAGAAGAAACTCCAGACGGGTTGGGCTTTGGCAGCTCAGAATCTGAAGGCGGCCAGAAAGAGACACGCGGCCTACTACAATAGAAGGACGAAAGATAGGTCTCTTAAAGTGGGGGATCGGGTTCTGTTGTTACTTCCAGTAGGTTCCAATAAACTCGAGATTGGTTGGCAGGGGCCTTTCCCGGTGGAAAGGGTTGTGTCCCGCACCAACTATGCCATCCGGATCAGGGGGAAATCCAAAATCTTCCACATTAACCTCCTCAAAAAGTATGAAGAACTATCTGATGGTACTTCTCTCCCACTCATGACTATGGCGGTCGCGATGGAAACTGAATCGGACGAATCTGAGGAATATATTTCCCCAAATGATGTTGCTTGTTCTTGGCAGCAGATGGACGGGGGCTATCTTTCTTCCTACGGCCTGAACTCTGCATAGTGGCATCTCTCATTTGAATATAAACATAACATATCCACGGAATACCGGAAGGAGGGGAGGGCTCCGTGGGGACGGGTTCCAACCATTTATGTTCTGTCTTTTTAAAACGGAAGAGGGTATCCACTAGGCTATCTCTTTCATCTTTTAGCAGATAGGGTGGCTAGGTGGATTGAATAATTACTGGTCATTAAGATGATGCCAGAGAATAAATAGAGCCCTTTATATCGCTGAAGAGAACCGGAACTCATCTAGATCTACGTGTTATGTGAGGCACTGCCGGTACATTGCGGCGACAGCTCAGACAAGAGCAACGACCGGAAGGGGTAGTATCTTCTTTCCTATTCTTGCTGGGAATAGGGAACTACACAGACCCACTACTATAATGTTAGTTAAAGGGGGAAACACACATAATTACGCACACAACACCACAAGAGCTGTTGTCTCAACATTCATTCAACCGCCGAAGTATTAAAACTCAAACTTGAATGAATGTATGTAACAAAAGTCGCTCACCTTGAAGACTGATATAATTTTGAGATAAATCCTTTTATTTCGGATCTGCTATCTTTTAGACAAAATGAACACAACACTGCCGTATCATATAACGGGGCCCTAACACGGGCACGGGACGTTATATATGTTAATACAACTTGGCCGTTCATCTAATTCTATAATTACCCAATCTCCTAAAGCATATTGCAGCTAATGTCCAAAATAACTCGTTGTCTATACTTGATATATGTCCCGGTCCTGAGTATGACAAGAATGCTATATCCAAACAGGCGATATCCCTTCCTAATTAATAATGCCTTGCCCTAGATGATCAAACCTTTTGCTCACGGAGCTTTCAGGGAAAAATACGCACAGCCGTCTTGATCTCCTTTCTTGAAGACACCTCTGTTGCTGTCTTGACGATGCTTACGTCGTCCTTAGTTTTCCCTATTGGTCAAGTCATTCTATTGTTAGACTGGGAATCTCCTAATTCCCATAATGTGGTGCGTGCAAGCGTGACCACTATGTGGCATAATGCCCCCTCCCAGAAAAAAAATGCTATGTCATTTTTTCCTTTCATAATCATCATATATGATACTTACAACTGTAACCATAAGTTTCTTTTACCCACCACCACATAGTTCTAGGATTTACCACATCCTTAACCCTCAAAAAAAAAAATTATAAATGCAACATAATGGGCACGCCCACCTGTCCGAACCTTACGTCGGACGTCGTCTGGCTGATCCTATGGATTCAGCTCAACTAATAACCATATTAGTCCCTACCTTGTCCTAATGACAAGTGTGTCCTAACTCTAGGTATTACCATGAGTTTCGGACGAGGGTAATAATGCAGATTTCCCAGTCACCATGTTATTCGTAGTCGTTACTTGTTGTTGTATTGTCATGATATACTTAATCATTCATTTAATGGGTAGGGTGCTTGTTTGTGACCCCACCTTAACTTAACCGATATTTCCTTTGGGATTTGAACTATCATTCAATTATATCTCCTTGTTTAGCTGTTATGCTGATTTACCAACATATAGATATCTCTCTCTATATATATATAACATAAAACATATCATCTTGTCAATGTGGACCCAAAATTCATAATGAACTAAAATAAACGTTAATTACTCTTGTGTAACTCTAATTAATAAACACTTAACATCACATGTCTTTCAACATCACATTTTGATACTTAAGTCTCTTTATGACTGTCTTCTGATTTTCCACCAGCAAGCACTTGTGTCTGTTCATAAATTTCATCCTTGCCATGTCTCTGTTTTGAACACATATCAGATAAAATGTACCTTCGCTCTATTTATAATATTTAATCTAACAAACTATATTATCATGTTGTCTATTGTCATGTTGACCTTCTAATAAGGCTTTGTATATAACTATCATTATGAACTATGAACTCAATTTATATCAACAAGAACTATAACTATAATTCAACAATTCAACTATAACTAATCAACATGAAAATTCTACTATTCTATAATCGACTCAGACTGTCAGCAAGATTATTGTCTTTTCCAGGAATGTGGCATATGTCAAATTCATAGTCCTGTAATAGTAATGAGCATCTATGTATTCTAGAATTCTTCGGATGACCCGATTTGTAACGGTTTGTTATCCGACAGAACCAGAAATTTCCTACCTAGTAAGTATCTAGAGAACTTCTCAATACTTTCAATTAAAGCTAGAGCCTCTAATTCAGTAACAGCATAATTTCTTTGAGTTTCAGATAGCTTTTTACTGAAATAAAGAATAGGATGTAGTTTCCCTTCATGTAATTGAAGTAATACAGCTGAAATAGCATGTAAACTAGCATCCGTTTGTAAAACAAAGTCTTTTGAAATATCATGTAATTTCAAATAGGATATGTACTAAATAGAGTTTTTATTTGTTGTAATAATTTCTCATGATCCTCTGTCCAACTATTTTTGTAGGTCTGTAATATAGATATTTACATGTGAAAAATCATATATTTCAAAGATTTAAGACTTTTTAAGAAAATAACTCAGAATTATATTCTAATATTATGACTCAACAAGAATAAATCCTTAACCAATTCATCATCATAAAATAACAATATAGTTACTAACAATTATCTGTAAAATAGAGAACTAAAATATTTTCACACACCTAAGTGTGGAGATATGAAATAGCGTGAACACTTTGAACAAATATAGATTTAGATCTAAAAAATTTGGAATTCTAAGTAATAAGACTGTAAATGTGTCTGTAATGTATTTTGTGTTAATATGAACCTAACACTTTCATCCCATTCTATTTTTCTTTTATTCTTCTCTTTTATTCTATTTCTTTCTCTCTTTCTTTCTTTCATACTTATGGTGTTTCCGTACTGCACGTATGTTCATATTTGTACTTTTCAACTTTGTTAAATTGAACACTGTCATAACTTTCACTCGTATATATAACGACAATAAAGTATATTTGATTAATTTGTAGCAGAAACAAGCCAAGCAAATAAAGTACGCATTAATTAATGCATCGTAATTTTGTTTGTTATTATTGACTTGTGTGTAAATTTTCTTGAGTGATTGAATGACTGTATTTTTATTCGCAATATCATCTATATATGCCTTTGTTTGTGAGGCTGTGTTTGTGACTATGGATGTAAAATGAGATAAAGTCAATTTAAGCCAACTCAACATGTTTGTCATAAATATGGTTACAACATCCCATTTCATCTGTTGTTTGTACCTATTGTGTTTAACTTTTGTTCTATTTTTGTGTGCCACACTGTTGTTATTACCAGTCAGTTGAACTTTTAATGAATGTGTAATTCCTTCTTCTTGTGTTGTTGTGAGTATCACATCAGGTTTCCGTTCTATAGTTTGAGCGTAATCTTTGACATCTGCGATGTTACCAATTATCAACCCAGCACATGGGTTTGGTAGTACTGCAGCGCACACTCGACCTTTATAGTATGGGCATTTTATACTGACCCATGCAGTTTTGTACATTTCTATTGTACCCCCAAATGTCCTGCACTCAATACTTTTACCTGTATAATCACTTTCTCTTATGAGTTTGTGATTAACACCTGTAATATCGGACCCTGTGTCTCTAAAACAGGTTGTTCGTAAACCATTCACCAACGCTTGGTGTACCGTCAGAGTACCTTGACGAGTGTATGCTGCATTTGCCTCGTGAATATGTCTCTTATTGGCTGATGTAAGGTCATCATCACTATTATTACCTTCTTTACCTGTTTTGTTCTTGTATGACTCTATAATGGCTGCGTGTGTGTCCTCTAGATCATCTGAATCGCTACTACAACTAGACAACACATATGCGATACTGGCTTCCTTCCAGGAATTTCTCATTTGGCAAGACCTGCTTGTGTGTCCGTACGCCCTACATGAGAAACATTTAATGCTTCTTTTAAAAGAGTCATACTTACATCTCTTCTTAGTAATAATGTCTTTCAGATATGCGATATAACCTGGATGTTTATCACACATCTCTAAATTTCCGTGCGATAATCTACAATACTGACATCTGGTGAATTGGCCTTTCTTTGGTCTATCACCTTCTCTATTGTAAGGACTATTACTATTGCTACCACTACTAAACTTTCTAAACTTACCGTTTCCTCTTTGGAATTTTGCACTTGCTCCTATTACTAATTCAGGTTGTGTACAGTTAGCAAAAATATCCCTATGTGCATTGAAATAAGATTCACCCTTAGTTTCCATCTCACTTAAACTTTTACATTTGTTTTCCATAAGAAATACTGACATAGGTTCTGGTATTGCAGACAACATTCTATCTCTGATAATTAAGTCTCTCACTTTCTCATAACTATCATTAATATCCGCAGCCTTACACCACTTATCAAAACTAGAAGACATTTCCGAAGCGAAATCCAGGAATGTTTGATTCGATTTCGGTGTAAGTGTTTTAAACTTTGTCCGTAAACCAGATTCATCCAAAGAAAAATGTGATAGCACCCGATCGCGCATATATTTGTAGTTCGTACGTAAATCCTCAGGAATTAACTCTATCACTTTCAACGGCTCTAACGCGAGGTGACGATGAAACAAAATCGGTACGTCCTTCTCCGGTACCTTGTAATACTTTACGAGCACTTCAAAGTTGGTTAACCATGAACTAACTGTATCACCTTGTTGAAAATTCCTGAATAAACCTTGGTACTTTTTCACAGGATCGTTCTGTTTAGCCAGCATTTTCTCTCGTTCGATTTCAGCTCCACGTTCCATCTCAAGCGTCTTGACCTTTATGTTACCTTCAACCTCCTTGTCCTTCCAGAGTGTTTCTGTAGCAAGTCGCTCTTTATCAAACGCCAATTGTTTTTCTTTTAATTGCATTTCCATAATTAACTTCTCTTTTTCTGCTGCAATTTTTTCGCGTTCCACAGTTAATTCTCTTTCTCTAGCCTCCATTCGTTCTCGTTCCAAAACTATCTCATTTTGTCTGATAGCCATCTCTTTTTCTTTCAGTTCTCCCTCAAGAGCCATCTGAAGTTGTTTGGTTTCCTTTTCCGATGCCAATCTTTCCTGTCTTTCCTCCTTCTCACGTGTGGCTTGAAGTTGTCTTTCCTCCTTGTCACGTTTCTGTTGTTCACTGAACTCAAGCTTTGCCCAATTTCGAAGCTCAGCACCAGTTAGACCAGACTTCTCACCCATTTCAAAAAAATATTGCAGCGTAGACATCTTCTCTTCTTTTCCCACCTGTAAAATGCTATCTGGCTGAAATAAATATAGTAGTAGGTAAGAGAAGAAAAGAATCGACAAGAATTGTGATATTGTCTCAACTCACTATCACTTAGATAGTAAGGTAAATCTCGTATCACCGTTGAGAAAATATAGACTCTATTAAATTTGTAGTGTAAATTCGAACACAACAAAAGAATCAATCAAATATATCTATAATGAACTAAACAGATCTAAATTATAAAATAAATATAAAGAAATATGTCTAATATACAATATGTGTGACGCAAGACAACTAATAATCATAAGAGACGATCGATGACTGACGTAAATACATATTACTGTTTACAAACGATAGCAAAATTTTATCCCCATTTTTGACGGATAATGTTCCTACTATACTACTAACGTAAAGACGAGACTATAATATTGTGGTGACGCCCGCAAGATCAAAACCAAACAAAATTAATTCGTAATGACCTGGCGCTTGTCAACCCACAAATCACTTCACGAACTAATCAAGATATCAGATATCATTAGCTCATCAAGGCCTACTAACCACCCGTAAATAAAATAAATAGCCTTATTATGAGTCAACATAACATCAATCAACAATGAATAACAATTACTGGCCTTTTTCCGGCTCTCTTGTACATAGATAACCGAGTAGAGTTCCTGTCGTTCAAAAATTTTGACATAGAATTGTGTCGATCAGTTCATTAAGAAATTGATCCATGGTCACCACTCGAGTATTGGTATGTTTGTTGATTTATACCCGAGAAGCTGTGTCCACAATAGACTGTTGCTCCTGGCTTGAACGATAGCACAATTAACTTGTACTTTCACCCTGGACTCAGGAAGTCCGTAACCAACCCATAACACGTAGTTGGCTGTAGTGTAACGACGACGTTTGAATTTTTCTGCAGCCTTATTGTGATAAGTTTAGGCTGTTGTAGGTATCCGAATGAATGATGCCCACAGTGAAATCAGTAGATCTGCTTGCATCCAGTTCTGGTACATAAAGTCCAATGCGTGAACAAGCTGACTGTGTCTGGTGTCACGATGAAAAATGGTAGTTGTCAATCCGTGTGATAGTATACGTCTGTCCTGGCGTCAGAGTCTTGAGGAACATGTAACGTTTCGATGCGTTTCAGGTGTAGTGTAGTGTCCAGTAGTATCCTGTCACGGTGCCGTGTGCAGAGGTGTAAACACGATGAGGTGCATCCATATATGTTCGTTGCGTTCACAGTTCTGAAGTGTCCGGTATGTGAATAACGATGTTGTAATGTTCGACATTCCGTGTAGAAATTTCGTATGCGTTGATATTACAAGAGACGTGTCAATCCACAATCATGAAATGGTGTCGTTAGACGAACGAAGTGTTATTTCCATGTCCGTAAATGAGCTCAACGGTGTCCTAGTGAGGATCGCTAACATTGGAACAATGTCAATAAATAATTGAGTCACTTGCCACAGCGGTGCAATGTGTAACATCCATAAGTGTCTTTATATGTTCCTGATAATGGCATCGTAAATGTGTAGAAGTTGGTGAAGTCGTATAAATGCCGTGTGGAGGTAAGTGTCCTGTTGTCTGTGTATCTATATGTGGCGTTGTCTTAATGACCTGGTATCAGAGTGGTAGTGTAGGACTAAATGCAATAAGTCCCGACGTACTATATCGTGTCCAGAGTTCCACTGAATGTCCCGATATAATAAATATAACTGTCAGATATCCCGTTGTAACTCGTAGATATATATTGAAGTTTCCCGTGAAGAGTAAAGTTCAAAGTAATGAAGTGGTACTGTGTCAACTTAATCTTCATATGTGTCCTCCTATTCTTGATACTCGTATGTTAAATGTGTGGGTACTGGCAATATCGTACCATTCTTGTGTGTAGTTATATCAGTGTCATAAGCGTGAAAGTAAGTGTTCTTTCTCCTATTATAAGTTTGATTCACTGCTTTGTTAACAGAGTGGAAATGTCGTGTAGGAAGCTAACGCCTCCTTCTTCTGTACCAACAACACATTATAAGTCGAGTGTGGACTCAAACGATCCGTAAACGAAATATATCAGTTGTGTTTACTTCTCCATTACTGTATTGTGCTTCACTTTCCCAAACTTGGACAATATTATGATCGTATTTAACTATTTACTATTGTCTCAAACGATAGTATATAATTTGCTGTTATTAAATACACGTACTGTTCATTATCTGTTTCTGCTCGTGCGCACCATGTATGTAGACCAGTTAATATCGTATAGTGCAATCTTTATTTCTTTCTTTCCACTGATAAACTTCTCAAACTGTGGCACTTATGAAGGACTAGTTTAATTAAATTATTTAGTCACTTTACCTGCAGATAATCGTCAAACAATACGTATGTTGGCGTTACTCACGATCTTTCGGCAACTGCCATGTTGGCGCATTCTGTGTACTCCTGATGTCTTCTCGTGCAAAGGAATTTATCATCGTGGCGCGCATTCATTGTATCTTTACGTCTGATATAGCGGGAATCAATCGTCGCTTGTTTGCATTACACCATTGTTTCCTCGGATCGAAGTCCCAACGTGTCTCAACATGCATTCAACCGCCGAAGTATTAAAACTCAAACTTGAATGAATGTATGTAACAAAAGTCGCTCACCTTGAAGACTGATATAATTTTGAGATAAATCCTTTTATTTCGGATCTGCTCTCTTTTAGACAAAATGAACACAACACTGCCGTATCATATAACGGGGCCCTAACACGGGCACGGGACGTTATATATGTTAATACAACTTGGCCGTTCATCTAATTCTATAATTACCCAATCTCCTAAAGCATATTGCAGCTAATGTCCAAAATAACTCGTTGTCTATACTTGATATATGTCCCGGTCCTGAGTATGACAAGAATGCTATATCCAAATAGGCGATATCCCTTCCTAATTAATAATGCCTTGCCCTAGATGATCAAACCTTTTGCTCACGGAGCTTTCAGGGAAAAATACGCACAGCCGTCTTGATCTCCTTTCTTGAAGACACCTCTGTTGCTGTCTTGACGATGCTTACGTCGTCCTTAGTTTTCCCTATTGGTCAAGTCATTCTATTGTTAGACTGGGAATCTCCTAATTCCCATAATGTGGTGCGTGCAAGCGTGACCACTATGTGGCAGCTGTGTCGTGAGAAAGAGAGGGTTTGCAAGTGAGAGGGAAGCCGGGAAACGAATGTGCCCAGTAATAATAAAGGAAGGCTATGAGAGTGGAGAGTGAATCTTGTGTGCAAGGAGTTCCTGGGATAGCCAACAGGACGTCTACAAACTGAAGATCTAATCAAGCAGGAACGTGGCCAATCCAGGGGCTACCTGACATGTCAGGCCCATTCACTTGGGCCTCTTATCTAATTTATGGGGTAAGGAAATGTATGACAACTTTATTAACTGAGGCCCGATTGGACCTCAGGATTGTGGTACATGAGTCAGCCCAATCGCTCACTAATCTCTGTCATCTCCAGGGTCCTCCTGGAATTGAAAGGAGCAAAAGGGATCTGCAAGGCCACGAGAGAATCACCTTAAGACATTCTCAGGTGAACCATGGACTTTCAGGACGGTCACAGGCTAATGACTCCAATCATGGAATCAATGTCCGATTAGTCCTGATCTAGTGGCATCCTTCAGTACCCGCTCAGTGCAAATCCCATCGCCAACATTGGAGTGGCTGACCCTATGTTCATGCCTGGACTTACACCTCATTCTCGGTCCTACTCATCCGTGTCAGTGACATTGAAAGACCCTATCCATTCCACATTCATGAACTATTCCCATTATTTGAAATCATTCCCAACCTTGTGCCAAATGAACTTTGAACTGACTATGTAGAGAAGTCCTTGCAAACCAGTGGGCTTGGTTCTACAGTAGCCTGTTGTTCGTACAACCGATCGGGAAGGAGGAAACTAACTAAGGACATAATCGGTGAGGCAGATGTCGACTGACGGGACTTTGTAGTACTCTTCGGTCTATGATGGAAAGCCATGAGGCTCTGTGCCGGAACTGAACTCTGTGTCCCTGTTTTGTCTGTAGTGAACTATCTGTTTTAACTGCCTTGATGTTTTCCTGTGCTGTCCTTTATTAAGTTATTAAATTACAATTATAGTTACTCTGACGATCGCTATGTTATCTATGGGTCAGCCAGAAAGATCCCTCAGGGAATAGGCCCCGTGGTCGAAAGAGAGAGTGACAGTGAGTCCAGGGAACGGAGGAGGGTTGGCAAGCAAAGACCTATCCCAGCCAGGGCGATAGAATATCATTGAAGCATTGTGACAGGGGATTTGGGACCCTCCACTTAACTTGTTACAGTGGTGGTGATCCGTCATGAGAGAAGGACAAGCCGTCTACCGTTCACTGGATGTGCAGATCGAATGAAAGCACTTTGACCGTGGGTTCTGACTCTCGGGTCTAATTCTATTTTCCATCCTACATACAAGTTTAAAAATATGTTAATTACACATTCTTTATAGCATGTTGCAATTTAACTTGCATTTATTGATCGTTTGTGATTTATTATGTCAATTTTACGGTCGGCAGTATTCCATTGTTTTCTGAATGGCCGACACTTCATAGTATAGAAATGAATGCAATGTGGCCTTCAAAACAGACGGCATCTGAGTTTGAAACATAAACACGGAATATCAAGGAATTGTGAAACGGTGTGTTACTATCACCTAAACAGCAGACGCCGGTATACACAAGGTAGCAAAGATAAATGATAGACTTCTGCCAGGAATAATAACCTATACTTCTAGCCTTAATAGCTTTTACCTCGATTCCTTCTGTCTGGAAGGTCCAGCCGGTTGGCCTCCTGCCGGCACAACTGCACCTCTCTAACGACTAACTAACAACCGTTTGTGCCAAACAACGTACATCATAAGTAATTATCGTTCCATAAGCGTGCTGAAATGTATCTATACTACTTTCATATTTTGGTCGCAATTTGGTCAGCAGCATACACGCGACTCGATGATCATTAATTTGGAAATTGCGAGCTCGCAAATTCATTATGTGGATAGTCCGACTCGATGACACCGTAGTCGTATGTCGGGGGAATGACCACAGTCGGCTTACCTTGCAGTGAAAATAGAAGTGTTTCAGGGTCTGTGATCTGCTAGGAACTCACTGCTACTCAGATAAATCAACGCAGAAGTAGCTAACCAAGTTCCCGATTCCGGAAAGAAATAGCAACGTGCGCTGGAGGATCGAGTCACTAATTGTGCAGAGGGGATCAAAGTCCCAAATCTTCAAACTGCGGCTTCTGGTCTGTAAAGGTGCTACCTGTGATGGAGTTTAATTCACGGAAGTGATGCTTAGCAGCTGTGTACAAGACCTGGCGACTCCCTGAGTGAGCCTAGTACCAGAGCTGTTCTTAGAATCTCGTGGACCAAGTGTAAGACAAACACTAATAGTGAGCATGGTCGGAAAATATGTCAAACTGCGTCATGTCACACTAGCTGAAATACATCGGCCACAGTAAACGCCCATGTGCCGAGAAGACACAACAGTGATAGAACGAATGGTTCTTGCAGGGAGAGACAGTGGTCGACCAGCACGAAGTTAGACACACGACATTGAAGGCACTTTGGGCATGAGCTTGCATGAGACAGGATAACTGGCAAGAGATCCAGAGTCTTTTCAGCTGGCTTTGACGAAAGCGACGTTCTGCCACACGCCTGATAGCGATGATGAGTCTCAGAAGGTTTCGCAGTAGATGTCTAAGAGATTAAATATAATAATGTAAAAAAAAAAAAAACGTGCATGACTTTCAAAACGGCAACATATGTACAGCTTTTAAAGATCATACTGTACTACATACAAAAATATATAGGCATATTTTCTTAACATACTCAGACCAAAAATAAGAGTAGTTAAATAGCACAGGATACGATGCTAGGTATATGTGAAGTACAAATAAACACATACGGTGTTTTCATAAGGTCTCAAAGAGTTAGACCAGGCTAACAAGAGTATAAAGTAAACTAAAGGTCCCTTTCGCATGCCTCTAATGAATATATGGTGCTAGACTCACATTTGAATAGACCAATCGGCACTCGATGAAGGTGTGATAAATAGCACTCCGCCCGTCTGTTATTCCCACAACATATCTCGGTACCCATTTCTAGGTTAGGATGATCTGGCTGTGGATTTGGAAACATGACCATCAGGTAGGCAGGCAAGCATGTCACTACGATTCTGCGGCTCCCAAATCAGTTTATAAAGGTAAACATCTAAATGACCCCTTTACACACCTGAATGCGTATTGGACATATTGTGCCAGATAAATATTTTTATAGACAGATCTACATTTAGTGAGTGATGTTGTCAGTACCGCTTCAATCGCCTTTACTGCCAAACAACAGCGAGCCCAGGTAAGTTTCGAATTCTCCCACCATGCAAACTGGAACCCATTGCCACCCGGCCGACAGGCGAGTGTCTAGCCACTGCACCACCGTGACTCCCAAATTCAAGCTAAGCTGTGACTAAACTAACCCAGAGTATAATTAATTATATATTTTAGTGTAACTAGAACATTATATACAGCAATAAGAAAGAGACAAACAGCTTTCTTTGGTCAAGTGATGGGAAGAGAGGCATTGGAGAATATCGTGACACATTGAATTATCAAGGGGAAAAGAGGCAGAGGCAGACCAAGAGAAATTATGCTGGATTGATTGAGACGGTGGCATAGAGGAATATCATCAGCATAGTTGTTCCAGAACACCAAAGAATGAGATCTGTGGAGAGACATGAACGCATTCACCAACTGACATGGCACTTAATGATGATGATGATGATTATGATGATTACTTCTTGTATTTGTGATAGTTTTTTTTCTGCCATAGAACTTTGAGGCCGAGGTCAATGACCTCTTAAACAGAGGGAACACTTTTCATTTGCAGCATCGGAGATCGGACAGACGATTCATTTTGCAAGGAACTTCGGAAATAACCGGTAATAGAATGACTGCATGAACGGAACCGTTAAGACATCCTTTTCTCCTACGTTTCCTGTCATTTCGAACTCATGGTTCTCTTTCGCTCGTTATTTGCCCCGTGCGTTTCTTTCTCCGTCCTTTCTTGTACAAGTTACATTGTTTCATAATAAGATCTGCTCGGGAACTTGAGTTGTTCCTAATGCCGCGATAGAGAATCAGGGATCTACCTTTCGCGGATGAGGACTGGTGGAAAGGGGAGGTGACTTCTAATTGTTGTGTACTCTAAATACTTCTTGACAGTTTACAATTGTGAAGGGTAGGCGTCTATTTGCTGCCTGCTTTGAAGCCATCCTAATGTAACGCAAGACTTCTTAATGTAGTATATTAATATCAAGCAGAAGACGAAGGAAAGCAAATATTCACAGATCAATGTGCTAGCAGATAGTCATATAGTTTTTTTTTTTTTTAATGCCGGAGTGACGTACTCAGATAATTTGAAGCGTTACCAGTTTTTTAACCGTGGTCGTTCAGCACACAGATGGACACTGGGTATTGAAGACACATTGTGCGTGAACTTGTATGAGGCAGGGAACTGGCAAGAGAACGGCCCATACAGCCGTCTTTGCCGAGTACGACGTTCTGCAACACACCTGATAATGTTGATGAGTCCTAGAAGGTTTCGTTTGAAAGATAGTGACACGCAGACTCCAGCGTAATCTGCTTCCCAAAGGGCTCGGGAGTTACCGGCCTGGGAAGGACACCTGGGCTATTGCGGCAACTTTTGCATATGATGTCTACGAGGACTTCCAGGATAAACAAGAGACAGTGGCGGTAACTCTTGACCTGGAGGATGTGTATAACAGGGTCATGTATAATCGGTTGATATACACACTGTTGGACATGGAGATATGGACTTGCCTGGTCAGATGGGTTGCGACAGTCCTCTTTGAGCGTAAGGTTGCATTGCGCATGGGTTCCTGGACTTCTGACCCCTGTACTATTACACCTGGGTTGCCACAGGGATCTGGCATGTCTCCAGTGCTCTTTAATGTTTACACCAGCAAAATCGCAGATATTGAGACACCAGGTGTAGTTAGAATCTTGACATTTGCAGATGATGTGCTGGTGTACAGACAGGACAGAGACAGGGCTAATTTGGCTGAATACTTACAGATGGCAGTAAACAGGGTGCCAGAGTTGTGCAGGGACGCAGGAGCCGTTATAAACCCAGACAAGGCATTGGTTTTGTGTTATTCCCTGGATAACTGGATCGTCAAGGCAGATGTCCCAGGTATTATATTGAATGGATGTCTTCTTAGTAGAGAGAGTAAATTGAAGTACTTGGGTATCACCTTTGACAGATGTTTGTCTTTTAAGGATCATGTGGAGGTTTTGGCGGTGAAGGCTGGTAGGGGACTTAATACATTGAGAGCGATGGCAGCAACCGGAGTAGGGCAGATGATGCTTTACAGGCTCTTTCAGCAGTTTATAATTTCTGTCATTGTATGGTTTGGGGCTGCTGACAATATCAATATGAATTGGAAACAATAAGCTATATTTAGCTACTGCGAAAAGAAGAGACATAATAAACACAGACACAAAGCACATACCTTCCATTAAAAACAGGTGAAAACAAAGTGTGACTTATCCAAAATCAGAAGCAATCAATAAATATACAAAATGAAAAAAAAAGTACAATATGACACAAAGGACGGCCGACGTTTCGATTCTAAGAATCTCTGTCAAGGACAGGACAACACAAATAGATTTAAAAAAAAAAGAGCCAGCTTGAAAGGTTGGAGCGCATACAAAATGCTGCCATGCGGGTAATTCTGATGTGCACAAAGGACACACCAATTATATGCATGAGGCATATCCTGGCGCTACCAACAATGACGGATAGGCATAGTATCCCTCAGACCAAATGGTACCTGAGAGTTGCTGCAGATAGGGATCCCCTCCCCCCCCCCCCCCCTTGCATGAAGCCACGGATATGGTCAAAGGGGCATAGACTAAGACGAGACTGGTCCTGGGAGGCACAGGCAGAACTATCTATTCGTCATATGTATGATCTAGAGACCATGAATCGTGAAAAAGAGTGGATTACAGTTCCGGAAGACATGACGAACTGGCACAATGTAATAATAACACTGGGTTGTGAGTGCAGAGAATGGGCAGCGAGTTTGAAGTGCAACAACTGATCTAGAGTAAAATATATCAATGTGACATAGTCATCTACACCAATGGGTCAGTATTGAGAAACAGACTTAGTATTTTGGGGGTTCATTGTGAAGGCTAATGGACGCGTCTTGAAAAAGGAGTGTCTGACACAGGGGACTACGATCTCCACAATGAGAATGGAGGTGAAAGCAATAATAGCGACATTCCGTTGGTTAGAGGAGATTACTGCAACACACATTGTATTCATTACGGATTCAAAGAGTGTGCTTCGTAATTTGGAGAAAGGAATGTTTCGTGTGGAATGGCTCTCGTCGCCTCAGAGGTCACAGAGTGTGAGAATTATATGGATATTTTGCCCTGGCCACCTGGGGGTGTGGGGAAAATGAACAGGCTGATATGCTAGCAGGGAATGCACCTCTTGGTGGTAAATTACATATGGACAAGGGGGAGGTGGTCGTGCGCTTGTGGGCATGGTGGAGAAGACGGGGGAACAGATTGAGAACCCGTATGTAGAAAGCATATTATTGCTGGGGATCGGCCGGGGTTCTGGAAGAATCTCAAAACTGAGAGGGAAAACCAGGAGAACTTTAAATCTGATAGCGGTGGGAACGATTAGAAGTATGACTCTTCGCTGGCTGTTGCACGAGGGGACGCAGCACGTATGGGAATGTCCTGAGTGTAGTGATGTCGGTTCTTAACTCAACTCAGTTCAACTCAACACGTTTGAAACGTATACCAGTTTCTGATCTGAGTTGAGTTTAGTCATAAACATACATCACAGCACTCGGGGCATTCCCATACGTACTCCGTCTACGTTTGAAACGTATACCAGTTTTCCATCCGAATAGCGTAACATGACACACACTTGCACACGGTTATATTTTCTTGTATATTGATATCGCAACTATTATTATTGTTATTATTTGGTACCAAGGTGTTTAAGCTGTCAAATTCCTCACATAAAACTAATTTCACTTTTCCACCGTTCCTGTTGATACGCCTGTCATAGTACAAAAAGAGTCAATACGTTTAGCACACGCAAAACACAATAAGTTTGACAATGAGTTAACTATGACGGTAGTTTTCGAGATCACATGAGAATACACTGAAGTCAAAAAATGGTTGCCTGGAAGTGAGAGAGAATAACGTGCATTCAGCCACGGGAAAGCTTAACGGGAACATCTAGATCGTTTGATATCTACAAAGCAAGTTTTACAACGCACGGATACAGCTGACATTCATTCATTCAGTAGCATGCCTTTTGCAGAACCTCGCTCCCATAACAACCTTCCGGAAAACCTCTCGATAATAAGCATGATGTCCCGCGTCCGATACACCTATCTAGAGATCATCCGCCACTTCCTGCACCCATTTTCACTTTGACCTTCCCTTCCTCTCTTCCCAGGCATAAAATCCTCCATTATTGTTCTGTCCAAACATTCGTGGCGTTTCAAGTGACCAAAACATTTCAATTAATACACCTATATACGTCTGCCAGAAGTCCATCCCCTAGATATCATCATCACCTGCAGTGGGCAGCTAACGTCATGGCAATGCCCTCCATACATTGAAAGTGTTGATGACTGACCTAACAACTCCTGCAACTAACGTCATGGCAATGCCCTCCATACATTGAAAGTGTTGATGACTGACCTAACAACTCCTGCAGCTGTCACTAACCCGGTGTGTGGTTGTTGTTTTTTTTGCCCACGTTATTCCTGATGGTTATCTCAAAGACTACATCCCCACTATCTCAATGTACGTCGTTTCATAAAAAAACTGCCAACAGTTTGCATCCATACAAGTGAGCAGGTCACATATAAGGGGATCGCCGTGGTCAAGTGGTCTAACCGAATGCCCTGTGTTATGAAGGTCATGCGTTCGTTTTCAGACTCCCATCATTTGCAATATTTTCATAGACCCTTGGTGATCATCGCTGTAGCTACGGAGTTTGTGCTCCATGGGACGCTTTCCAGAGGCCGCTCCAAGATACGACCCCCCCCCCCCCTCCCCGGCCTCCTCCATGTTTTAACACATAAGTTCCAATTCCAATTTTCAAAAAGCAAAATTCCAAATTCGGCCTCGTTCAACCTGCTTCATCAGCTGTGGTTATTGTTGAGGTCCGTGCTTTTTGTGGGTTTATTCACCCTAATTCTTGTCTTATGAGTCCTATCTCGGACTGGTTATGTATCGTTTGTGTCTGTGACGTCAGCTGGGGGATCGGTCGGCGGCTATCCTTTGTGCTCGTCTGTTCTTGTGGTTTTCTTTGTTGGTGTAGGCTCCTGGCTCGTCTGGCTTGACTGGCTACAGTCCTTATAAGGACTTTTCGTTATCCGACTCCATGCATCGTAAGCTGGGGGATCGGTCGGCGGCTGTCTTTTGTGCATGTTTCCTCTTGTGGTTTTCTTTGTTAGCGCAGGCTCCTGGCTTGACTGGTTGCAGTCCTTAAAAGGACTTTTTATTTGGTATTTTTGTCTTCTCAATTGTGAAGTAACTGTAGGAGCTTTTCGATGTGATATGCCTCCTTGCGCTTTCTTTCAGTCCGCTTCCCACGTTTGAGTTCTTGCTGTCTTTTGCTTGCTTCCTCCGAGCTCAGCCATGGGATGATTTCTCCGTCTTCAAAGTAGTATTGCCATGTGTATTCATCTGCGAGTTTTATATCTAGCATTGTGGCGGTATTGCATGGCATTGGTTTCCTGTTGAATTTTTTGTACTTCTTTTCTTTTTCTTCCATGCGCTTTCTGTATTCCTCGTTATCTCAGGGAACAATATTCCTGGCCTCCGGACGTTCTCTTTGCCGACGTCAGGGTGCTCATCTCGGTTTTCTTCGGACGTCTGGCGGAGTATTGTCGTGGCTGGGTTGCTGGCTTTGTCTAGCGGTTCCGGCTCGTCCTCCTGTTGGATGTCATCTTGCGGTTTCTCTGTATGCTTTTCTGTTTCTTGTGCTGGTTTGTTTTGGGTCGGGTCTCTTTCAGTTGTTAGCATTTCTCTTACCGCTTTGATGTCTCGCAGAATCTCTTTATTTATCTTTGTCATCTGCCTCATATTCTCCACCTCTTGATTGATATCCCGCTGGATCTCCTTTATTTCGGCAAGAAGTTTCCCATTGCCGCTGGTTGGTGCCGATGTTTGCAGTAGTTTGACTTGCTTCTTTAGCTCCTCAATCTGGCTTTGCAGTTGCTCTTTCTCGGCTTGTGAGATGCCTGTTGCTGTCTCGCACCTCCAAATTGCTTCGTTGTATGGTGTCCTTGTGGTTATGGCTATCTTCAAGACGTCTCTGTGTCGTTGCAGGTACGGGACAGCCCAAGTATCTTGCTCCATGCTTGCCCAGGCAGTTGGAGCACTTTATTCTGTTGTTAGGAGCTCGGAAGTCCGTGTCCAGCTTGGCCAGCGGACACTCCTTGAAGGCGTGGTGATCGGCGCAGTATCGACAGATTTCCGTCTTACTGCGACATGTTGCTCTGCTGTGGCCGGCCCTCTGGCATCTTGAACATTGATTGACTCTTGGGATGAATCTCTCTGGCTGCTGCATTCTCTTGTTGACTGATACTGTGGTCGGCATTTCGCTACCCTCCGACGTCACTACTGCCAAGGTTGTAGGTATCTTGGAGTAGGTGAGGAGCCGCTCCGCCTTCAAGAATCGGATGTGAAGATTCTCTTCACGTAGCTGCTTCAGGATTTCTTCATCTGTCAGCTCCACTTGGATCCGCTTGACAACCCATCGGACTGTTTTTGAGTCGGAGTTCCCGGCTCTGGTGTCTTTCTCCTCCTTCTTCTCTGTTGTCTTGATTCTTGTCTGAGTTGGGCTGTCGATCTTCTCCTTCGTAGTAGCTTCAGTAATAGCTGTAGTATCAGGCTCTTTGATGCAGCTAGCAGGTAGGCTCTCCGCGTTGTTCTTCTTGTTGTCGGCTCCCACGCTGCACATCTTGGCCGACGCGTGTTTCTTGTTGTTGGACTTTCAACGTGACATTTTCCCGCGTATCAGGCTTCTTGACTGAATAATGCGACTTGACTTGTTAGCGTTCGCAGTGCGAATGAAAGCTTAACACATAAGTTTTCAGTAAACGTATTCTTACAGTCCAAATCGTGTGGCGTTGGTGATCATGTCTGTCCACAGCACTCTGTCTCGTGTACTGCCAACAATTTCTGCTACTGATGTTCCTCCATGTCATGGTGTGAAACTGTCCAGCAGAATATATGACAACGTGATAAAAATATAATATCATCAAATAAAACATAATCCACTCTTATCCCAAACACGTATGCCCTGTAACAACCAAGGACATTGTACCGAGACAGCTGACAGACAGGAATGGAAATGTCTCGTCTGCGGTAGTTAAAATAAGAACTGGATGTCAGTGTGAACTAGCGTCTCAAACTAAAAAGCAGACGAAGTATTTTGTGGATGTCTCACGACCAGATCAATAGGGCCTTTATCTCGTAGACGTGACTGTTACTGGGGGTGCTGAATTATGCGATTTCAGACAAGTTTATAAATATGCACTCTCACGTGCGCTTCTCACATCAGTCGGCTAATTTTGTGAGTTTAAGTGAGTCAGACTGTAGCGGAGCTTCGCGTTAATGCCTGGTCGTTGTGGACAAAAGCCTGGACGTGAGGAGTGACGTGGGTTGATGTTTGGATTGTTTCTAGGAAATGTGATACTAACTTTCTCCCGTTTAACCGCCATTGCTTCTAGTTAACTAAACACTTTGTTTATTAAATGTGGGTTTTACTTTATGTTGTGGGTAATATGTAGAGGATTCTTTTTCTTCTCCTCTTCTTCTCTTCTTCTTCTCTTTGTCCGATACTGGGACTTATGTTCTCAACAACCCATACCAATAAGAAATAAGTACAGCTATGTATATACTTCTTTCCAACAACGAAGGAGCTGTGTTTTAATAGTATTACATTTTATAATTTCTTGTTTCCTGTTAGATATGTTTGTGTTGTTCCGTTCCTGTCGAAGATTTGATTAATCGAAACGTTGTTTGTTGTGTCGTAATAAACGTATTGTTATTTTATTATTATATAATTATTTTTTTTGGGGGGGGGGAGCGCGGGGAGGGGGGAATTTTTTCTAACTGTTTGAATTCACACTTACTTAATTACTTGCTTGCTGATGTACAATGTTTCTTACTTACTCATTCACTTACTTACCTACTTACTTTCTTACCCATTCACTTACTTACCTACTTATATACTTATTTACTTACTTACTAATTCAGTTCATTACTTACTTACCTACTTACCTACTTACTAATTCGCTTACTTACCTACTTACTTACTTACTTACTTCCGAATTCACTTACTTACCTACTTACATACTTATTTACATACTTACCAACTTACTTATCTGCTTACTTACTCATTCACTTACTTACCTACTGAATACTTACTTACTTATTCACTTACTTACCTTCTTAGTTACCTAAATACTTACTCACTCATTCACTTGCTTACCTACTTATTTACTTACTTACTCATTCACTTGCTTACCTACGTATTTACTTACTTACTCATTCACTTGCTTACCTACTTACTTACATTTTTACAACTCACTCAATCACTAACTTACCTACTTACTTACATACTGACCTATTTACCCATACACTTACTTACTTACTCATTCACTTACCTATTTACTTACTTACTTTCATACTAACTTACTCACTGATTTACTTACTTATCCACTTATTTACATACTCATTTACATTCGTACTTATCTACTTACGCACTCATTAAATTCATTGCTTACTTATTTACTTACTTACTCACTTATCGTGTACTTACTTACTTACTTACATACCAACTTATTTACTTACATACAGACTTACTTAATCACTCGCCCATTTACTTGCTTACTTACCTACTTATTGACGTACATATATACTGACTCACACGCTCACTGACGCACTCACCCACCCACCCATTTTTCCCATACTGACAATCTCATCATACAGAAATTAAAACCAGGAAAAACGATAAAAGTAGCAAGAATACATTAACACGCAAACAAATAAAGGCACCATGCACATAGACGTCATAAATGCCCAAGAAGATTACCACTCGTGTGGTTTGTGCAGCTCGCACGGATCGGAGGCATGTGGAACGGCTGAGACAATTGATACCAAACTAAGTGCATTCATACATTCATCAAGCAGCTTCGGATATTCATCATCATCATGTGCCATGCTGATAAGCGTAGGAGGTCATGTTTCGCCATCTCACGCGATCAGCAGAGTCGTGGATCAGCTCAGTGACCAAGACATCCAGGTATTTACTTCTCTGCCTTCTCCTTGTTCTCTTCTCCCCAGTCTTGCTTACTCACGTCACTCACTCACTTAATTGCT
Organism: Cepaea hortensis; assembly: GCA_963921405.1. Taxonomy (NCBI): domain Eukaryota; kingdom Metazoa; phylum Mollusca; class Gastropoda; order Stylommatophora; family Helicidae; genus Cepaea; species Cepaea hortensis. Next base: position 86,506,540 of record OY992889.1, on the reverse strand, counting down.
TACATATGTAAAATAAATCTTAAAATCGAGAGGATCGACTTCATTGCACCGGGTTTTATCCCATATGGCTCGGTCTCATTCCACAGGGTGGCCTGCCGGTAGTTAGTTAGTTAGTTAGCTAGTCGAGGTTCCAACTTCACGGCAACGGGTTGTCCCCATAATGCTCCATTCCTGTGCCAGTGAATATCACACAAAATGCTCCCCACTGTCCAATATGAAAAGTGGAATAGACAGGGGTCTCGGCAATCCAACAGCCCGCACAGGTACACTGTGCATAATGCCGCCGCCAGAATGCCAACACAAAATTCATCCACGACCACCACAGTTCTTCGTCGATGGACACAGCAGTCACCAGAAAGACCTCACTGACCCGGGTTTTCTCACATGGCTCGGTCTTTTACCGCAGGGCGACCCGCCGAAAGTGTCGCACAAAGCACGAACCCCGCAGCTTCAGCGCCGACTCCCAGGAGTCTCCTGAAAAAATGCACTCGTGAACCGAAAAGGTAATTCAGTCAATCCAGCAACAGCCGGAACCCATTGTTCCGAACATGCAGGTCACTGTAAGGACAGATGTAAAAGCATTCCACGCGAATTTCACAGCTGCCGGTAGCGTCACACAAAGCACGAACTCCGTCGCTCGAGCGACGACCCCAAGGAATCTCCGAGAAAAATGCATTCGTGAACCGAAAGACGTAGCCGGGAATCGAACCCTTAAACTTAGGAGCGCAATGCAGACCCTTGACCACTTCGCCACGGAGACTCCCAGTTCTTTCACTCACCTACGCCCAGGGACATTGCACTGACAATGGAATGGGCGCGCTCGCACAATTGTGACCAGACGCTCCCCTGCCGAACCGGAGGTGCTGAATTTGAATTAGCTACGGTGGGGATATTTCAATTTGACCTGGGCTAACCAGGTTGACCCAGGTGAAAATGGAATCCAAGAAATGACCTGCAAAGCAAAAGTGACCGACCTGATACTGCCCACATAACCCTCTGAGAACCGAGTTTGTCTATAAAAATATTTGGTTAAGCACCATATGTCCAATGCGCCTTGACTCATGTCATGTCATGTCATGTCATGTCCTGTCATGACATCTCATCTCATCTCATCTCATCTTATCGCATGTCATCTCATCACATCATGTTCCTCTCGTACCTTGCGGTGACGAGGTTAAGCATAAACAGCGGGAGAGAGCACGCTTATGAGTTTCATGTATCGTGATTCATTTGGATTATGTTATTCCAACTGTCCATCTTTTACATGGTCGGCCTCTTCTGCAGGTTTGATTTGATCTGTAATCATTTCTTGTTGTGGTTATATGTTAGTTGGTAGCCTAGTTATATGGCCAAACCATTTAACTTGCTGTTTTCTGAAGTCTAGTGCTGCTAAAACCTTCACTTAAATCTTGATTTCTTCATTTTTGATTTTATCTTTTCTTGATACATTGAGTATTCTCATGGCGGTTAGGCATTGAACCGCTAAGGCCTCTGAAGTATTTATCCTTGTGGCTGCGGTTTGCATTTTGCATTTTCCTCATGTTGGACTGGTAGTATATGGTTCGTCGCACTGCTACTGAGTGAGTGCGTGGCGCGACTCTGTGAGCTGTGATATTCACGTGGAATGCTTTTACATGTCCGCCTTTGTTTTTACAGTGACCTGCATGTTCGGAACAATGGCTACCGGTTGTTGCTGAATTGTCTGATTTGCCTTTTCGGTTCAGGGTGCATTTTCGTGCTTAATGCGACGCTTTCGGTGGGTCGCCCTGCGGATAGAGACAGAGCCATGTGAGAAAACCCGGGTCAATGTCACCGGTTCTGGTGACAGCCGAGTCCATCGGCAATGAACTGTGGTTTTCGTGGAGGACTTTTGTGTTGGCATTCTGGCGTTGCATTATACACAGTGTACCTGTGTGAGCTGTTAGCTAGCTGAAACTCCTGTCTGTTTCACTTTTCACATTGGGCAGTGGGGAGCATTTTGTGTGATATTCACTGGCACAGGAACGGAGCATAATGGGGACGACCCGTTGCCGTGAAGCTGGAACCTCGACTAACTAACTAACTAACTAACTAACTAACTAACTAACTAACTAACTAACTAACTAACTAACTAAATAACTATCTAACTAACTAACTAACTAACTAACTAACTAACTAACTAACTAACTAACTAACTATCTAACTAACTATCTAACTAACTAACTAACTAACTAACTAACTAAGAAATCGCATTTCCGTCGTCGCAATTTTTCTTGTGTCTCTCTCCCCCTCCCCCTGTCATTGTCCATGTTTGATATTGGTATAATAGAGTTGGTAGGAAGATTCTGTTGTCGTGTACTAGTTTTAATGTCTATTGATACATATGTAGTGTTTTAATGTATGTTAATAGGGGTCCCTTACTTACATTGTTACTCATTCAATGACTGGTGCATACTCAGAGACGGAGGGCAGCGCGGAGCTTAGAGGAAAAAAAGGGGCGGGGCCGGGGTGTCCTGTAAAACTGGTTACCCACACGGAGAAGAAAATTATACTAGAGAATGATAGACACTGATGAACGATATGAGACGGACATGAAGAAAGCTGCAGTAGATATCAACAGATAGGGCCGTTTAGCGTGGGTTGTTTGAGGGCCTCTGCTTCTATGGGAGATAAAAGCAGTGCAGGAAAAGAAGAATACAACAGAGATAAAATAACCGAGTTGCGCAATGACATTTACGAAACAGGAAACATCTGACATGAGCTGAAAGGATGTCTGGATATCACGGTGAAAATAGCCATGAACCATAGAAAACAGCGAATTTCAGAAGCGCTGGTCTAATGAATCCGACAAGAAAGAAGCTGTTCAGTGAAATAATAATAATAAATAAAGGCAAGATTGGCACTCATGAACAAGAATTTAGCTTTCCATAAGACCTTGTCACAAAATAAGCAATATTTTATACAAAATCACGAGACAAGAAAACTAGATTTAAGTTGAAAAAAGGAATGATTACTTATGCTTCAGTGAACATCTGAGGAGGGTTTTTCACAAAGTTAATCAGACAAATTAATTTTTTGTTTACTGAAACGGTGCTGACGTACAGACTTCAGGCTCCCTAGAGGTGCATACCCAACACAAATACATCCACACCCAGAAACACACATACACACATACATACAGCCCACATAAACACATTGAGTGTTGAGTACTGGTCATCAGCTTATAAGGATTTATGTTTCAGACTAACCTGCGAACACTTACAGAAAACGAGCAATTATAACGTCGACAATTGACGCCACTGTGGTTGCTATTGAAAATACCGTTCTTGATTAGTCAGTCTTATACGAGAAGCCATGCTGTAAGGAGGCCGGCTCCAGAGTTAAGCTAAAAGTGCAAAATTATGTGTTCGTTTGATTAATTTAAACATAGAAACCACAAACACTATGTTGCACGATGTATTGCCTGGCATATTTCGCTGCATCTCGTCACGTGATACTGCAGAGCTATTTTTCATAAGAAATGAATAAATTAATAATACTCAAGCTGAAAGATTTACAACTCATAATTTTGAAAGTCTTAGTGTACTTAGAAGAAAAAAAAATAGCCAGTCTGTCCCTCCTGTAGAGAACGTCGAGCCAAAATATCGAAATTACTTCGACCACGCTCGAGCTATTGTCAGTCCAATTTTCTAACCGCTACAACAAGACGCCCATTGCTAAAAAAAATGCAAAGAGAAACACATTTTTGCATAGGAAATAAGCAGATCATAGAACATTTCTGTCTCCGTTACAGGCGAGGGACGTCGTGAATTAGTGTAAGATGTTTCTCAATGGATGTCTCAGGCGTTCTCGTGATGCATTCGATGCAGACAAATATTAACTTAAGGATGTATTTATTCTATCTTTTCTCCTTGCTGACAAATTCTCGAGATAAAGATAACATCATGTCAGAGCTAAATATGTTGCAAATTCGTAGATAGCTGTTGTCGTGAGCTGTCCAGTTTGAAAGATGGGACAATGCTCATTGGAGTCACAAACCCACCACTTACACACACACACACACACACACACACACACACACACACACACACACACATATATATATATATATATATATATATATATATATATATATATATATATAATCATCTCGGGTGGCCATGTCGACTTCATATACTTAGCCGAAAGGAAAAGAGCGCTCGTTCTTAAACATCCGGTGTGCTAATGCCGAGGTTGCGGGTTCAACGCCGATACCGGTCATTTGAACTAAACTGTTGACTTCTCGTCCTTGACTTGGGGACGTAAATTAAGAGTGGATTCGCCTGATGGCGAGGGACACTATTAACAGGGAAAGCTACTCCACACACAAACATCAGTCTAGTGCTCAAGAAGAAGTAGTTCGTGTACGGACTACGCTTGAGTTCAAAGCAAGCGTACATTTATAAATAAATGTGTTTGTGTGGTTGTGTGTGTATGTGTTTGTGTGGTTGTGTGTGTATGTGTTTGTGTGGTTGTATGTGTATGTGTTTGTGTGGTTGTGTGTGTATGTGTTTGTGTGGTTGTGTGTGTATGTGTTTGTGTGGTTGTATGTGTATGTGTTTGTGTGGTTGTGTGTGTATGTGTTTGTGTGGTTGTGTGTGTATGTGTTTGTGTGGTTGTGTGTGTATGTGTTTGCGTAATGCCGATAAGCGTGGACGGTCATGTTTCTCCATCTCACAAGATCACCAGATTCGTGGATCGGCTTAGTGTTCTTGTCTCGACCATACCACGTGAATAAGGCATCCAGGTATTTACTTCTCTACCTTCCCCTTGTTCAAATTCTCTCGATCTTGTCAGTTGACACTAAGTCCTCCAACTTATTTCTTCTCATAACGTGGCCAAAAAATAAATTTGACTGTCTACATCTGATTTCTCTAATCTGATTATGATTGTCATTTGCTTCTTGCAGGCCATTGTTCATTGGGTTTTCTGTCTGTCCTTTATATTCTTTGCATTTTCCTCAGACACCGCATTTCCACAGCCATCGGATGTGTTCAGCTTGTCTGCACATTGTCCACGGTTTTCATCCATACAAAAATGCAGATTCTATGTAGCACCTAAACACACTTTTTCTCGTTGCAAATGACATTAATTTATTGGTCAGTATGTTTTCCATCTTGCAAACGGCTACCTTTGCCATGGCGATTATTGTTCTAATTTCTTCAAGGCATCCCCGATCAGATGTTATGATTGTTCCGAGATAATTGTACAGATTCACTTGTTGAAGAAAATTCCCATTTATTGTATATTACAATTATATATATATATGTCAGGTCTTAGTTAGATATGACTGAGCTACCGTACGACAGCAGTCGATACTACCTGCTTCTGTTAGCGCCGAATGTTGGGTGACGCTTGCCAAACCCGACACCTCACATTATCCCAACGACTTCCTGCGGGGGATCGCAATAGAGAGGGTACAAGCCTTATCCTAGTGCGAGGACATGCAACCTAAAGACTTAATGTCCTGGCAGGGCAGACCAGGCCCTTTGCTGATCCGGCAGCTTCTGCAGCTTGTCTTGTTCCAGACGTATTGGCGTTACCTTACTCTGGAGTAAACTTGACAGACCGAGAGAGGGATCATGCTGCATGGGCAACACATGGTCTCTAAATTCAGCTCAGGCTTTGCGTTATGGAGAGGTATAACTCCATTTTACAGACTATCGTCTGTCAAAACGGCAAGGTGCCAGTCATATATATATATATATATATATATATATATATATATATATATATATATATATATATATATATATATATATATATATATATATCTTATATATAAATTAGGATGTCCGTATCTCTGTCTGTATGTCTGTCTGTATGTCTGTCTGTATGTATGTCCTTTATACGCTCGCGAACGGCCCATCCGATTGAGATGAAATTTTCTACACGCCTTCCTTTCATTCCAGAGATGCCAACTGTCGTAGTTTTATTTTCTTCTTCCTCCTCCTCCCTCCTCCCTCCTCCCCCTCCCAAAATACGTACGTCCAGGAAATGGTCTTCTACATAGACACTTCTCTCTGAGGTCCGCGATAACATATTAACCTGGTGGGATGGCAATCAATCATCCTACTACCTCCTCCCTCCTCCTCCTCCTCCTCTCCCCTCCTCCTCCTACCCTCTTCCTCTTCCCCTCCTCCCTCTCCCTCCTCCATCCTCCTCCTCCCTCTTCCTCCTCCTCTCCCCTCTTCCTCCTCCTACCCTCTTCCTCCTCCTGCTTCCTCGTCCCTCCTCCTCCTCCTACCTCCTCCCTCTTACTTCTCCATCCTACTACCTCCTCCCTCCTCCTCCCTTCTCCTCCTCCTCCTCTCCCCTCCTCCTCCTACCCTCTTCCTCTTCCCCTCCTCCCTCTCCCTCCTCTTCCTCCTCCCTCTTCCTCCTCCTCCTCCCTCTTCCTCCTCCCTCTCCCTCCTCCCTCTTCCTCCTCCCTCTTCCTCCCTCTCCCTCCTCTTCCTCCTCCCTCTACCTCCTCCCTCTACCTCCTCCCTCCACCCTCCTCCTCTTCCTCCTCCCTCTCCCTCCTCCCTCTTCCTTCCTCCTTCTCCTCCCTCTACCTCCTCCTCCCCCTACCTCTTTCCTCCTCCCTCCTCCTCCTCCCTCCTATTCCTCCCTACTCCTCCTGTCTCCGCCCTCCTCCTCCCTCCTCCATCTCCCTCTTCCTCCTCCCTCCTCCATTTACCCAAGACAGACAGACAGATAGTCGGTAACGGGAACGGGAACTTATATGACTACTTATATGAATTAAATGAGATGCTCCCCACCAGGGTCTGGGCGAAACCGGGCAGGGTCAGCTAGTCTTATATATAAAAAAGACTTGTGCGTATGTATCTCTGTATGTATGTATGTATGTATGTCCTTTATACGCTCGCGAACGGCCCATCCGATTGAGATGAAATTTTCTACACGCCTTCCTTTCATTCCAGAGATGCCAACTGTCGTAGTTTTTTTTTCTTCTTCCTCCTCCTCCCTCCTCCCTCCTCCCCCTCCCAAAATACGTACGTCCAGGAAATGGTCTTCTACATAGACACTTCTCTCTGAGGTCCGCGATAACATATTAACCTGGTGGGATGGCAATCAATCATCCTACTACCTCCTCCCTCCTCCTCCCTTCTCCCTCTTCCTCCTCCCTCTTCCTCCCTCCGCCTCCTCCCTCCTCCCACTCTCTACTCCTCCTTCCTCCTCCTCCCTCTCCCTCCTCCTCCCTCTTCCTCCTACTCCCTCTTCCTCCTCCCTCTTCCTCCCTCTTCCTGCTCCCTCCGCCTCCTCCCTCCGCCTACTCTCTCCTCCTCCTCCCTCCTCCTCCCTCTCCCTCCTTCTACTCCCTTCTCCTCCTCCTCCTCCTCCTCTCTCCTCCTCCCTCCTTCTCCCTCTTCCTCCTCCCTCCTCCTCCCCCTCCTCCTCCACCCTACTCCTCCCTCCTCTTCCTAATCCCTCCTCCTCCCTCCTATTCCTCCTGTCTCCTCCTCCCTCCTTCTCCCTCCTCCTTCTACCTCTTCCTCCCTCCTCCTTCTCCCTCCACCTCCTCCCTCCTCCTCTCTACTCCTCCTCCCTCTCCCTCCTCCCTTCTCATCCTCCCCCACCTACGTTCTCCTCCTCCCTCCCTCCTCCTCCTTCTCCCTCCTCCTCCCCTCCCTCCTCCCCCTCCTCCTCCTTCTTCACCCTCCTCCCTCCTCCTCCTCCTCCTTCACCATCCTCCCTCCTCCTCCCCCTCCTCCTCATCCTCCCTCCTCCCTCCTCCTCCCTCCTCATCCCTCTTCCTCCTCCTCCTCCTCCTCCCTCCTCCTTCTCCCCTTTCCCCACTCTTTCTCTTAATCCCTCCTCCTCCCTCCTATTCATCCCTACTCCTCCTCCTCCCTCCTCCTCTCTCCGCCTATCTCTTCCTCCCTCCTCCTCCCTCCTCTCTCTTCTCCTCCCTCCTCTCTCTCCTCCCTCCCTCCTCCTCCTCTTCCTCCTCCTCCTCCCTCCTCCTCCTCCTGCTCCCTCCTCCTCCTCCCTTCTCCTCCCTTCTCCTCCTCCCCTCCTACCCCTCCTCCTCCCCCTCATCCTCTTCCTCCCTCCTCCTTCTTTCTCTCCCTCCTCCTCCCCTCCTCCCCCTCCTCCTCCCTCTCCTCCTCCTCCCTCCTCCTCCCTTCTCCTCGTCCCTCCTCCTCCTTTACCTCCTCCCTCCTTCCTCCCTTCACATTCCTCCTCCTCCCTCTTCCTCCTCAGTCCCTCTCATCCTCTTCCCTCCTTCTCCCTCCCTCCTCCTTCTCCCTTCCTCCTCCCTTCTCATCCTCCCCACCTCTTCTCCTCCCCCCCTCCTCCCCCTCCCTCCTCCCCCTCCTCCTCCTTCACCCTCCTCCCTCCTCCTCCTCCTCCTTCACCATCCTCCCTCCTCCTCCCCATCCTCCTCCATCCTCCCTCCTCCCTCCTCCTCCCTCCTCATCCCTCTTCCTCCTCCCTCCTCCCTCCTCCCTCCTCCTTCTCCCCTTTCCCCACTCTTTCTCTTAATCCCTCCTCCTCCTCCCTCCTATTCATCCCTACTCCTCCTCCTCCCTCCTCCTCTCTCCGTCTCCATCCTTCCTCCCTCCTCCTCCCTCCTCTCTCTTCCTCCCTCCCTCCTCTCTCTTCCTCCTCCTCCTCCTCCCCGTCCTCCTCCTCCTCCCTCCTCCTTCCTCCTGCTCCCTCCTCCTCCTCCCTTCTCCCCCTTCTCCTCCTCCCCCTCCTACCCCTCCATCCTCCCCCTCATCCGTCTTCCTCCCTCCTCCTCTTCTCCCCTCCTCCTCCCCTCCTCCCCTCCTCCTCCCTCTCCCTCCTCCTCCTCCTCCTCATTCTCCCTCGTCCCTCCTCCTCCTCTCTCTACCTCCTCCCTCCTCCTCCCTTCACATTCCTCCTCCTCCCTCTTCCTCCTCATCCCTCTCATCCTCTTCCCTCCTTCTCCTCCCTCCTCCTTCTCCCTCTTCCTCCTCCCTTCTCCATCCCCCCCAGCCTACTTCTCCTCCTCCCTCCTCCTCCCCCTCCCCCTCCCCTCCTCCTCCTTCACCCTCCTCCCTCCTCCTCCTCCTCCTTCACCATCCTCCCTCCTCCTCCTCCCTGCCTCATCATCCTCCTCCTCCCTCCTCCTCCCTCCTCTCCCTCTTCCCTCCCTCCTCCCTCCTCCCTCCTCCTTCTCTCTCCCCTTTCCCCCCTCTTTCTCTTAGATCCCTCCTCCTTCCCTTCTCCTCCCTCCTATTCATCCCTACTCCTCCTCCTCCCTCCTCCCTCCTCTCTCCGCCTATCTCTCCTCCCTCTCCTCCCCCTCTCTCCTCCTCCCTCCCTCTCTTCCCCCTCTCCTCCTCCTCCCTCTTCCTCCTCCTCTCCTCCTCCTTCCTCTCTCCCCTCCTCCTCCTCTCCTCCTCCCTCCCTTCTCCTCCTCCCCCTCCCCTCCTCCCCTCTTCCGTCCTCCCCCTCCTTCTTCCTCCCTCCTCCTCCCCCTCCTCCCCCTCATCCTCCCTCTCCTCCTCATCCCTCCTCCTCCATTCTCCTCCTCCCTCCTCCTCCTCTCTCTACCTCCTCCCTCCTCCTCCCTTCTCATCCTCCTCCTCCCTCTTCCTCCTCATCCCTCCTCCTCCTCTATCCTCCTCCCTCCTCCTCCCTCTACCTCCTCCCTCCTCCTCCCTTCACATTCCTCCTCCTCCCTCTTCCTCCTCCTCCCTCTCATCCTTCTTCTCCTTCTCCTCCCTCCCCCCCTTCCCCTCTTTCCTTCCTCCCTCTTCCTCCGTCCGCCTCCCTCCCCTCCTCCCCACTCTCTACTCCTCCCTCCCTCCTTCTCTCCCTCCTCCTTCTCCTCCCTCCTCCTCCTCCCTCTTCCTCCCTCTTCCTGCTCCCTCCGCCTCCTCCCTCCGCCTACTCTCTCCTCCTCCTCCTCCCTCTCCCTCCTCCTCCTCCCTCTCCTCCTCCTCCTCCTCCTGCGATCTCCTCCTCCCTCCTTCTCCCTCTTCCTCCTCCCTCCTCCTCCCCCTCCTCCTCCACCCTACTCCTCCCTCCTCTTCCTAATCCCTCTTCCTCCCTCCTATTCCTCCTGTCTCCTCCTCCCTCCTCCTCCCTCCTCTTCCCTCCCCCACCTCCCTCTTCCTCCTCCCTCCTCCATTTACCCAAGACAGACAGACATACAGATAGTCGGGAACGGGATCTTATATGACTACTTATATGATTTAAATGAGATGCTCTCCACCATGGGCTGGGCCGGGTCAGACAGACAGACAGACAGACAGACAGACAGACAGACAGACAGACAGACAGACAGACAGTCAGTCGGTAACGGGAACGAGAACTTATATGACTACTTATATGAATTAAATGAGATGCTCCCCACCAGGGTCTGGGCGAAGCCGGGCAGGGTCAGCTAGTATATAATAAAGGGAACCACAAAAACAAGAACCATTTACTTTTGCTACAGTAATGTGACAAGAGTGCAACTCTGACTGCGTAGGGCCAAATAAGGAAAGAAATAAAGAGTGAAAAGAACTTCACCGTCCCCAGCTTACAAGAAAATGGTAGAGTTAGACAGAAGATTTAAGGATTCTTGGACAGGGATCTTATATATTACTTTATGCCGGTTAGAACTATCATGTCCAAATCCAGAGCAATGGGTTGAAAACTGTTAAGTGTCAACAGTAACCGTAAAAGTACAAACTGAACTTACAGAGATTAAACAAACACGTCATAAACAATACAAACGTAGCTTTGTATTGGTCAACCTTCAGGGACAACTAATGTTCATATACATTGAAGCATGAAAGCCAATACAAACATTCAAGTTTGATAACAGATACAACAGACAACTACAGTCTATTATGAAACAACAATAGTGGGCAGTTCCCAGCCCATCTCCAGACATCTGACCTCTAGTGGCCTATTCTATAAGGTACACCAAGTACCACAATGTGACACAACAAAAGCTAGACATCTTAACAAAGAATATGACACTTTTACATAATGAACTTTGACACTGACAAGAATAAGACACTATAAAATCATTAGTTAAGCACCAACATACATATGAGTTGCAACACTACTTGACACTAGCAGAAACCCAGGAGCGCTCTGACACTACAGTCAGACAATCGGTTTCACAAAGAAATCGGTTGACCACAGATAAATTCAGGGAAAACTTTCCACAGCTCTTGTCTCCACAACATCCAGACGGGATGCCCATAAAAACATTTTTACGCCTGGCTATCATGTTCGTCTGCACAGACTAGCAAGAAAACAAAAGGACTCAGGTAGCTTTGTTCCAATGCTCCCGGGCAGTGTCCAGATTTTACTTTAACAGGCCAACTTTGTACATACCCAGATAAGGCGCTGTCACATCCTACGAGCTCTGAATATGGCAGAGAATTGACCATGAATATCAAAATGGCTGACATCCTACAAGCTCTGAATATGGCAGAGAACTGACCATGGATATCAACATGGCTGTCATCTTACAAGCTTTGAACATGGCAGAGAATTGACCCTAAATATCAACATGGCTGACTTTCTACAAACGCTTAACATGACAGAGAAATTACCCCGAATATCAACATGGCTAACATCCAAGAAGCTCTGAACATGGCAGAGAATTTACCGTGAACACCATCACGGCCGGGAAACGGAATATTGACATTTTTTAAGCTCTAAACATGACGGGCAAGTGACCCTCAACACCAAAATGGCATGGAAAGTAAAATAATTTGTCTGTGTTAAACGCTACGTTACTTTGGAAAGATCAGTGACGATCGGCTTAGTTCCTTGAATAAGAGCCATGGCTCGACCAACACGAAGAAGGACATGGGAAATGAATACACCCTGGGCGTAACAATTTCTTCTTCTTCTTTTTGTTCGCTCGCTTAAACTCGAGCATAGTGCTTACACACCATTTAATGTAGTAAGGGACTGAGTTTTGCGTGTGGGCTTGCTCTTCCTTTTACCCGTGTCCCTCGCCTTCAGGCGAACCCACTCCGACTTCAGAGGTGCGTAACAATTTAATTCCTGTGCAGGTTAAGGGGTGAATGCCCCTCCACACGATTCGACCCCGGTCGTCCGAATAGGAGTCCGGCATTCTACCCACTCGGTTATTGTTATATATATATATATATATATATATATATATACAATGATGTGCAACGAAGGAGGCACCAAGTTAAACTTATCAACGAAGAAACTTAACTGATTCAGTGGCAAACACAAAGTAAGTTTGGACAAGTCAGGGTATACACTCAAACGTACAACTATTATCATGCACATTTCCGTTCATTTGGGTATTGAACTTGTGGAGGATACCACGAAACAGACCAAATAACACGACAACCCTAGCATGACGATATATCGTCTTTATGTTCAAATGGGGTGGGGGGGGGGGGGGGGTAACATTTGTCTAATTATTATCCTTCGGCACTAAATCAGTTAAATATACAGGGTGTATTTTTAATGACTGTGCAGTGTTTGAAAATATTGCCGGTCAAAGTTTTGTATTCACCCTCTGTAAATTTCATGCAACATAATAGATAAATACAAAACTTGGACCGGCAATATTTTCAAACACTGCACAGTCATTAAAAATACACCCTGTAGTTGTCACATTCACAAACACAATATTTAGAAACAGACGCACTTAACCCTCCCCCCCCCCCCCCCCCCCCCATCCACCCCACCCCATAAAAAAATGCAAGCAACTTCAAATAGGTTACGTTAGACTTTTAACTGTGTTCTGACTTTAATACACAGAAACAAAAGAATGGCATTTGTAATAACAATGAGTTTCTAAACAGTAAGTGTTGCGTGTATTGTCAGAATGACTTTATTATTACAGAAATGATCTCAATACAATTTGGCCGTTGCGTGACACACAAGAACAATGTTATTTATTTATTATACTTGTACTATCACTGAACTGACCGAGTTCATTATATATTGACCGAGATCTTCAGTGTATCTCTGAATATTAAACTCCATCCTGGAGGTTAGCATGGCCGAATGGGCAAGAGCGCTCTCTCTTAAACTTCCGGTGTGCTGATGCCTAGGTAATGGGTTCAACCCATACACCGGTCAGTTGGACTAAAATGTTGGCCTCTCGTTCTTGACTTGGGGACGTAAATTACGAGTACCTCAGAAGTCGGGAAAGGTTGGCCTGATGGGGAGGGACACTGGTAACAGGGAAATGTAATCCACGCACACACATCAGCCCAGTGAACTAGAAGTGGCAGCATGTATGTGGACTACGCTTGAGTTTAAAGCAAGACAAGACAGCTCCATCTTCTTCTTGCACTTTCAGGCGTCAGTGTGAATAAATAAATTCAGAGAGCACAGCCATCAGCAGGATCTGTTGGTCTCCATAGTTTGTCCTCATGTGGAGTGGGTATCTGCATCATCAAATGTCATGCCAGCTGGAGGAGGCGTACATGTCTCTACACATAACTCGGTCTGTGGTATTCTAAATCATCTCTACTGCTGATATTCCTCCATGCCATCTTCCATTTCAAACACATGTACCATAGTGTGGCGTGTAAAAAAACAAATGGGACAAGAATCCACACATTCTAATAGCCAATTGTTCTGCGGAAAACGGAAATGGCTCAGTAAGACTCCATAGGGATGGAGATAGATAATAAAGTAAAGTTTTCCTAACAGAGGGCCAGTAGAGCACAAGAAAACTACCGAACTTCAGTGAGGAGGAGGAGGAGGAGACTCACTCTGGAAATGCTGAAAGTTCTGGTGTTTCTCTTGCCACCGTTGGCTGTATATTAATGTTGTCCGTTGATGTATATGATTAATGTGAACATACATAAACTTAAACACAACGTAACAAGTGAATCATCAACTCTGGGTTCTATAAGATAACACAATAATGGGATAACATGGGGGGGGGATTTTCCATGACCAATATCCTCGGAGTTGAAGATGTCTAGCTTACTAAAATTCAAGCGTTGAAAATAACCATGTTGCACAAAATTCAGCTACGCAGTCCATTTCTTTTCTTATGAACTCGATGGCGCATAGCCATGAGGACAGGATTCAGAAGTTGTATGTAAGTACACCTGTTGTTGACCAGACCATCATCCAAGATACTGATAAGTCATGCAGTTGACTCTCATAATGTTGGGCTTACCTTGAAAGTGGAGGGCACAAATTATATATATTGAAAGTTCGCACTTTGAAGAATATGACGACGGATCCCTTTCATCTGATGTCGATGATTCATCCACTCCATTATGACAAAATAGAGCATTTAGATTATGCCACCGTTTCAGCCAAACAACAAAACCACCATACCCTGTAGAGACATGTAGCAACTATTTAGCTGTCTCACAGTAAAATTGGGTTGCTTGGGTATGTGTGTTTGAGCGTGTGTGCAGAAGAAAGAGAGAAAGAGAAAGAGAGAGAGAGAGACGGAAAGAGAAAGGAGAGAGAGAGCGAGAGAGAGAGAGAGAGAGAGAGAGAGAGAGAGAGAGAGAGAAGAGAACTAGAGAAAGCGAGAGAGAGAGAACAAAAGAGGGAAGGTGCATATAATATTACACAGGGACAAACTAATCAGACTTTGCCCTGTGGGGTATCTTCACTCCGACATGTAGTGGAGGCCTTCACATCTTCCTTTGACATTGTGTGTCTCCATCTCTCCGGCGTGTTCATGCTAATCCTCATCGCGTTCTCAAAGCTCTAGCGCCAAGATAACGTAGGCTACCAACATCAGTAATGACACAATGTCACAGTCCCGTCATTACCTCTCTTCTCCCAGATAAAGGGTTCCATGGCATCATATCAGGTGTATGGCACGTATTTATTTCCATAAATAAAATCATTACCAACCATCCCACTCAATGGTGCACACACAAAGAAACATTCTCTCGGCAATACACACAAAGAGACCACCAAAAAAAAAAAACAGTGTGGAAAAACATCGTCCCTATAAAGATGATAAATGACATCTCAGAAACGTTATCCCCAAAGAGATCACCAGGGCTGTCGCAGAAAGGCACAATGATAGTTCTGACATAAACATATCTGTTGTTTGTCCATCAAGAATGATGACCATTCATTTCATCCATTGGGGTTGAAAGTATGGAGCCGTGAGTTCTAAGATAGCTGATAAGGCCTATTTTGGCTCGAAATGTTCTTTGACAATGTGGGCAAAGAATGCTTGCCGTTCCATGAGGAGGATCTCCTGCAGTGGTTTTTCTGTCCAGCATAAAATTAGTCTACTCTTGAACACTGCATGAAAATGGAATGAGAAGTTCATCTCTCCCAAAATACAGGAACTGAACAAAGAAGACATTCATTCGAAACTCTTCAAGTAAGAAAAAGCATACTTTAGATCACCTGAGAAAATTTCAAGATTTAAATATCTATTTCTCTTATCCCACAGACAGAGAGCTCCAACCCATGTCCAAAATCTTCTCTTTACATCATTCATTTATATAACTAAACTCCTAATTATGGTACACTAACCTCAGCCATAGAGGACACACAGTCTCCCAACAGGAAAAACACGCTGTCTCCTATAGAATCATGTTGAGCATTCTGTGCAACAATCAATCCCAGATTTGCCTCATTTTACTTTTTTTTTTTTTTTTTTTTTTTTAGCATATCCTTTACAGGACTTAGCTGTCAACACCAGCATCTTTCAGCTGTATGTTGGTCTCTTGGCAAGATTACGCTCAGTAGTTTGCCATTGCTTTCTGAGCGGCCGGCTCAGTATCCCGCAAGTCACGAGTGGGAGTCGAACCGCCTCAGCTCTCGCTCCGCTACGAGACTCTGCGTGATAAACGGGATTACAGAGAGAAAGTGTTGTAACCCCACAGCCAGAGAGACCGGCCTCATTTTACTACAACAACTAATTTCCTCTTTGTGCGCAAAATCAGATTTCTTTCAGAGCTGTCATTTTTCTGGCGTGACCATCCCGTCATTTCGCAGGTGTCAACCAGCTAAGTTCTAGGAATGAGTGGCCCTATGGTGTTGACGACCTTAACGTCTCAGTTACCAGAAGAGAAGGGTTGAGAGTGGTTTATTGTTAAGTTTAGAAACAGAGG
>OY992889.1:86137994-86487994 GCA_963921405.1 Cepaea hortensis | reverse complement strand
TCTGTCTGTCTGTCTGTCTGTCAGTCTGTCTGCCTGTCTATCTATGTTTGGCCCTTCCCCGTTCCCGTTGCAGGAAAAATGGGTTCGAAAATTGTCACGTATCTAAAATATATCCATTATTTTTACGAAAACTTTGTAGATGCAAAGTTTTTATGACTTTGTTTATACCAGACACGACTGCCCTTTCCCGTTCCCGTTGCTGGTAAAATGGGTTCGAAAATTTTCACGTACTTAACATAGATGCATTATTTTTATGAAAACTTTGAAAATGCCTTAAAGATTTAATCATTATATTATAACGCATATGACTGTAGATAACTACTTTAAACAATTTATGAAACTTAAGAAAAATACAACAATTATGTAAATTACATAATACTACATGCTACTAATAGTTATGTCCCTCGATATAACTTTTCTTAAGTTAAGTCACCTTGAAATATTTTAATTAAATTCAATTTAATACGTAAATAACTGTTTTTAAACTAAGAAACTATGCCAGTTGGCTTTACGGGATAGAGACGAACATCTGTAGAATATTTCATCTCAATCGGATGGACCGTACGCGAACGTATAAGGGACACACAAAGGCACAAACAAAGACACACACAAACATTCTCTTTCATATAGTTATACAAACTAAAGAAATATACCCCCAGAATTATGCGAGAGCGGGGGTGGAAGAAGAATTCATAGGCGACCACACGGTAACGGCTAGGACCGTCCCACAGACCATGAATTTAGCACAACGGACGTTGCGCTATGCATGCGTTTATGGTAGAAGCTATCCGACCTTCCATGGAATGAGAGTTCATGCTGGGAAGAAAAAGTGTGAGAGAGTGCCACAGGAGGCATGGCAGCGCAGTCCTGAAAGGGACGATGAGAAGCAAGAGGATGTAAGACGGGTCGAACCCCACAGTGAAGAAGTCCAGAGTTCTTGTGCTGACAATACTCAAGCCGCTGAACCTGTGACACTCCCGATGAACCTTCCGAAACCAGGGTGAAGATCAAGTTCCATAGTGCCATCAGGAAGGATGAGTGGGCGCTATTAGACGTTACGTTATCCCGTGCTTTAAATGAAGAGGTCAAGCACGAATCCTTTGAGGAGCAATTGACAAAGTTCGGAGAGATAATCTACCGCCACTCGCTGATTCAGTTTGGTTGCAGCAGCGAGGGGAAGGTAGCAGCTCTGCCGCAAAAGATCAGGCGGCAGAGACTGCTGGAGGCAGTGAGGCAAGAGAAGAATACGGCTCGAAAACGGTGGGAAAAGGCAGAAGAACTTCAGAAAGAGGGCTTGCGCCAGGTGTGGCAACACCTTAAAGCCAAGCAAATGCCCTATCTCGAGCCGAAAGATTCTGCAGAAACCGGCGGAAAACCCGGAAGGAACGGCAAAGGTTCTTCCGGGAACCATACAAGTTTGCACGGGACTTGTTCGAGCAGCCGCGGTCAGGCGTACTCGATGTCAGCAGAGAAGAGCTGGAGAACCACCTCGTGACGACGCGTGGGGGATTGTGTGTGGGTGCGTGCGAGATGTATGGGTGTATGGGTAGATGTGTTTGTGGGTGGGGATGTGTGTTTGTGTAGGTGGTTGTGGGTGAGTGGGTGAAGGAGGATATGTTGGTGGATGATTGATGGTGGGTTATGGGATGGGTGGGGGTATATGTGTGGGTGGGGAGATGTGGTGGGTGGGAGATGTGTGCAGGTGGGGGTGGTTGTGGGTTTGGGGATGTGTGTGTGGGTGAGGGATGTGTATGGGTGTGGGATGATTTGGTGGATGGGTGGGGAGTGTGTGTGGGTGAGAGATGTGTGGGTGAATGTGTGTGGGGGGTGTGTGTGGGTGATGGATTTGAAGATGTGTGTGGGTGGGGGATATGTCTGGCTGGGTGGGGGTGTGTGTGGCTGAATGAAAGATGTATGTGTGGGTAGTGAGGGTGATTGTAGTTGGGGGATGTGTGGATGGGTAGGAGATGTGTGGATAGATGTGTGTGTGGGTGAGGGATGTGTCTTTGGGATGTGTGTGGGTGTGGTATTGTGTGGGAGGGGAGCTGGGTGTGGTTAAATGATGTTTGTGTGGGTGGGTGAAGGTGTGGTTGGGTTTGTGGGTGGGTGAAGGATGTGTGTGAGGGTGGGGGATGTGTGCTTAGATGGGTGGTTGGGATGTGTGAGTGTGGGTGGGTAGATAGGAGATGTATGTGTTGATGAGTGGGTAAGGGATGTGTGGGTGTTAGTGGTTGAGGGATAAGTACGTGTGTCTAGGGATGTGTGAGGGGATGAATGTATGGGTTGTGTGTGCGTGGATGGGAGGTGTGTGTTTGTGAATGGGGAATGTGTTGGTGGGTGGGGATGTGTGTGAGGGATGTTTGTATGGGTGGGGAGATTGTGCGTGGGTGGAGATGTGTGTTAGTTAGTTAGTTAGTTAGTCGACAGATCATCCTCGCTGCACATCGAACCATTCAGTCCATAAGTGCTCGGATCCCCTCCTCAGCAAATCCCGCAGCGTGTAGCGGCTAACGACGCCAGTTCTGTGTTGGTTTATCAATCTTCTTTGGCTTCCTGCGTAGTGTTCTTGTTTGGCCACACCTCTTTTAATTTGATGCTCTAGCAGTCTGGCCATTGTTGTAGATTCACAGTCATCACTTGGTTCTCGCAAAAGTCTCACATCACGTAGAGCATTCAGAATGTCAGCCTGGTCCATGGCGCGTCCGCCCTCCACAGTAGCCTCACCTGCGAGCTTGTCAGCCCGCTCATTTCCTTGTACTCCCGCATGCCCTGGCACGAAGATGAAACTAATCTTTGCCAGCCGAGACCGCTTCAGAGGCAGCAACCATTCTCTTCGGATCGACCCCTCCTCTATCCTCTTGATCATGTTCATTGAGTCGCTAAGGAAACAAGCCCTGGTGAATGTCTGTGTCTCGAGCCATGTTATTGCTTTACTTACTGCCATGACTTCCATGGTCAGGCTACTTGTGGTTTCAGTGAAAGCACCAGAGTCCTCCTTCACAATTCTCCCTCCGGCCCGAGCTGTAAAGGCCCATGAGCTTCTCACATGTCGGACGACCGACCCATCTGTGTAGATGACCGCGTCACCGTCTAGCGAATTCTCGAAAATCAACGCTTGTACTTCAGACTCAACAGCAGCCGGATTTTCTTGTCTGCATTTTCTATCTAATTGGATGCAAACTGAAAAGGATGTGCAGAAGTCTGTTGGCACTTGCACCCACTCCTCGCCAGGTTCTAAGTCCTCAAGTGAACACACCTGTTGAAGAATGTCTTCGGCTTGACCCATCCACGACCGTCCTCTTTTTAACCTGCTGCCCTTCACCTTCCTAATTTCACTATGCAGTGGATGTTGTGTGTTTGCGTTAATTCTGAGGTAGGCGCGTGCCCTGCAAACTTGTATTCTCTCTTCAATGGTTGGAAAATCAAGAAGGTAGCGCATCGCCCTGCATGCTGTATCTCTTGTACATCCAAGAATAATGCGCATAGCTTCATTCTGTATCCTTTCCATCCTTTCTATCTGCTTATGGCTGAGAGTCAAGATTGCCATTGCATACTCCAAAACAGACATGACCAGCCCCTCGTCCAGAAGACATAGATGGCGCTGCTCACAGTTTGCTGCCGCCATCACCCGCATCGCTGCCAAACCCCGCTTGGCCTTTGTTATCACCTGGTCTATGTGCACATTATAAGCAAGGCTTCGATCAAACCGTATCCCCAGGTAATTCATTGCCTGCGTTCTTTCCACCGTCTCTGAACACAGCATTACAGTTGGTGTTGGATTGTTGACAATATGATTATTCAACGAGAACCAAGTCACTGTTGCCTTTGTTGGGTTAACCATTGCCCCAGCTTCATCACACCAAGTACTTATGCGATTGAGTTCGGTTTGTAGTTCCCCAGCAACCTCCTCTCTATCCTTACCCTGACGATACACTAAAACATCATCGGCATATGACAATGTCCTGCCAGGTCCAGTGATCTGCTCACTGGTGATTCTCACTGTGTAGGCGTTGAACAGTACCGGAGATAATGGTGATCCCTGTGGTAGGCCAGGATATATTGTTGTTGGTTCCGAAGTCCAACTGCCACATCTAAAAACTACTTTCCGTTGGAAGAGGGCCAGGAGATGTGTGTGTATATGGGTAGGGGTGTGTGGTTAAGGGATGTGTGGCTGGGGGAATGGGTGGATGGAGGATGTGTGGTTGGGTGGATGATGTGTTGTTGGGTAGAGGATGTGTGGGTGGGTGATTGTATATGAGTAAGGGTGTGTGGTTAAGGGATGTTTGGTTGGGGGATGGGTGGGTAGAGGATGTGTGGGTAGGTAGAGGATATGTGGGTGGGTGAGTGTGTGCAGGTTAGGAGATGGTGGGGGATGTTTGTAGGTGCGGGCTCGGGATATGTGAGTGGACTGGGGGAGATGGGAGATTATGTGGGTGAGTGCGGAATGTGTGTGTGGGTAGGTGCGGAATATGTGAGTTGACGGGGAGATGTGTGTGTGTGGCTGAGGAATGTTTGTTTGGTTGGGTGGTTGGAGGTGTGTGGGTGGAGGAGGATATTGGGTGAGTGATTGTTGGTGGGAAATGGGACGGGTAGAGGATATGTGAGTGGGTGGGGAGATGTGTGTAGGTGGGGGATGTGTGGGTTATTGAATGTATGTGTGCTTGGGGTGTGGGTGGATGGGATCTGTGGTGGGTGAGAGGTGTGTGTGGGTGGGGAGATGTTTAGGTGTAGGGATGTGGTGGATGGGTGGGGGGATGTATTGTATGTGTGTGTGGTTGGGTGGGGAAGTTGGAGTGAATGGATGTGTGGGTGGGTGGTGGATGTGTCTCATAACATAGTAATATGCATTGTTTATGTTTACAAAATTCATGTGACAATGTTTTTTTCCTATGCACTGTTGATGAAAGAAAGATGAATGATTGGAAGGGCCGAATGTAAGACGGGCCTGCGTGCCCAATTTGTTACCCTTTGAAAATAAAGTCTGTTCGTTCGTTCGTTCGTTCGTACTCCGATGCCCAACTGAACGTCCCACTCGGAGAGATTGAGGGGCTTAAAAGCCCGGCAAAACCCACGGTGGAGTTCAATGCCAGACCGCCGATGTGGAGCGATGTGGTTGCGGTGGTGAAATAAGCAAGAGGTAAGTCAGCGCCAGGTCCCAACGGTGTTCCTTACACAGTCTACAAAAGATGTCCGAAAGTCTTGTCAAAGTTACACCGGCTATTGATGGTCGCGTGGAGACAGAAGCATGTGAGAACGGAGTGGAAGACCGTCAAAGGAATCTACATTCCAAAAGAGCAAAACTCGACCGGTATTGGCCAGTTCAGGCCGATCTCTCTTCTGAACGTTGAGGGGAAAATATTCTTTTCGATCATGGTTAGTCGGCTCACTAAGTACTTGATGGGGAACCAGTACATCGAGACAGCGGTTCAAAATAGGGGGGGGGGGGCTACCCGGAGTCCCCGGTTGTCTCGAACACAGTACCATGATCTGGAATGCTATCCAGAGAGCGAAGACGAGGAAGGAGGAACTCCACGTAATATGGTTGGACCTGGCCAACGCCTATGGGTCAGTGCCCCACCAGCTGTTGTGGCATGCAGTCAAGGCCTATCACGTGCCCGAGAACGTCAAGGAAATGCTGATGCAGTACTTCTCGGGCTTCTCTCTTCGGTTCTCAACCAAAACTTTCACGACGAGATGGATCGACCTGCAAGTGGGTATTGCCATGGGATGTACGATTTCGACGATACTATTTGTCATGGCAATGCAGGTCATATTGGATGCGGCATCCGGCTACGCACACGGTCCGAAACTCAGCGAAGAGAAGAACAACCCTTCTCCGCCGTTGAAGGCCTTCATGGACGACACGACTATCTTGACACCGAGAGAGAGCGATGCTCGCAGCATCCTCCGCAGACTGGACGAGCTAGTTCGCTGGTCCAGGATGACTTTAAGCCTAAAAAGTCGAGAAGTCTGTCGATCGTGAGGGGCAAGGTGGTGGAGTTGTGGATCAGAGTGGCAGGACAATCTGTGACAGAGGAACCCGTGAAGAGTCTTGGTCGTGTGTACGACTCAACCCTGACGGACGGGAATGCGGTGGACGAGATACACGCAATGCTGACGAACGGTCTGGGTACCATCGACAACACCAGACTGATAGGCAAATTCAAAATATGGTGCCTCCAATTCGTGCTCATCCCGAAATTGCTGTGGTTTCAGCTGATATACGATATCGGCGTTTACGCAGTGAGCACGATGGAGACAAAGATAAGCAGGCGTATACGAAATTGGCTTGGAGCACCAGCTTGCCTCACGACTGTCGCATTGTACTGCAAGCAAAGTAAGCTCATCATCCCCTTCACGTCTCTCATGGAAGAGTTCAATGCCATAAAAACCAGACTCGAGATGATGATGTGCGAGTCTCCAGACATAACGGTCAGAGCCGCAGTTCCCGCCTTGAAGTCGGGAAGGAAGTGGAAGGACGACAGCGAGATCGAGGCAGCCCAAGCCTCACTCCAGCTGAAGGAGGTAATGGGCCAAACCCAGCATGGCAGGCAGGGGTTCGGATTCATAGCGAATGATTCGAGGTGGTCGAAGACGACGAACAAAACAGCGTAGAGACCTGGTGGTCAAGCAGATCCGCAAGGGAGAGGACGATGAAAGAGTCCGAAAGGCTGCCCAGCAGGCGCAGCAAGCACAGTGGATTTCATGGGAAGCGGTAGTGCAGAGATGGCTCAGCTGGAACGATATCTGGCACATGGCTCCACTGCGCTTAAGTTTCATCTCCGATCCCTCTACGATATCTTGCCATCAGCTGCAAACCTAGTCAAATGGGAGCAAACCGAAGACCCGTTCTGTCCCCTCTGTACGAAAGCGAAAATAATCCAGACAGCGGAGCACGTGCTGTCTGGCTGTAAGACCGCCCTGACCCAAGGTCTGTTTACTTGGCGGCATAACAAAGTCCTGAATGAGTTGGCCGCCATAGTGGACGGGGCCAGGATGAAAGCGAACAAAGAGGGGTACAGACCGAGGCCGATGGAGATTTCCTTTGTCCGGGCAGGGCGGAAAATGAAGGGTAAAGCTGACGACTTGCCGCTTGCTACTGTATTCGACGGTGCCAGGGACTGGGATCTGACCGTAGACCTGAAGGGCCGTGGCAAATACCCTGAGTTGATCCGCAGCTTTGGGCTGCGACCAGACATCGTACTCAGCTCCTCGTCAGCCAAGCAGCTAACGCTGATTGAGCTGACTGTCCCGTATGGGAGCAATATTGAGGAGCAGCACGCGTTCAAGGTGGCAAAGTATGATTGCATGGTCGCAAGCCTTAGACAGGAGTGTTACACTGTCAGGTTCTTCGCCGTTGAGATTGGCGCTAGGGGGATGGTCTCCCACTCCGTGTTTGACATTCTGAAGCGAATGGGAATGAAGGGGCAGGCAAGAACTCGCCCAAAAACTACTGTGTGAGGCGGCTGAAAAGGCCTCGTGCTGGTTATGGAACTGCCGGAATTTAGAGTGGAATGAGTCTCGAAACTAGTGTGGTTAGAAGCTGGCAACTGCAGAACCAAACAATCTCCCAACCAAGACCACGAACTGTCAACTATCTCGTGTCAGCTCTTTAGTCTTTCCTCAGAGCGTGAAAGGTGAGTCCGAGCGCAGTCTAACTGTATAAAATATCGGCCGAAGTCTTATCTCCATAGCGATGGTCGAAAGCCGCACTCAGTCAACTGCAAAGACCAACGGCGAGGTTTCAGCAGGAGAAAAAGGACAAAGTCTCGATAAGCGCCCACTCTCTCTCTCTCGATGAGTAGTGCGCATGCAGTTAGTAAGCTGGTATAGCATTTCGATCAGTCCTGCTGGCGTAGCTTGAAAGCTCGTCGGTAGGCGTCCAGTGGTGCGTGAATAGTCCGTCTGTCCGATAGATATCTGGTCGGTCCTGCCAGTAGTCATATGTGAACGTAAAGGGGTATCCACTCCCTGACTGAGTGCAGCGCCGTGAACGGGATACGGAGAACGGTGACAAATGGAGGGGACGAGGACGTGGCTGGGGATGAGGCTGAATCCCCACGACCACATGTACTTAAGGAGCAAGTACAGACTGCACGGACTTTCCCCACCTAAAGAGGAAAGGCTGGAGAGTGGACAAGTTATATCAGCTAAGGGAAAGCGTAACATCTAACCATCAGGGATAACTAAAATGTGACCGAACGTCTCCACGGCAAGGGACAGACGCCCGGGAGTCATGACCCGGACGGGATCGCCCATAAAAGTATTAAGAAATTAATGTGTCCGAAATAACTGGGGAAGGTATATATATTATTTTTGGAGGGTGGGATGGGGGTGGGTGAGGGGAATCTTAGAAACCACGACAAACTACACTATATATATATATATATATATATATATATATATATATATATATATATATATATATATATATATATATATATATTTCCATATCCTTTACAGGACATCGCTGTCAACACCAGCATCTTTCAGTTGTATGTTGATCTCTTGGCAAGATTACGCTCAGTAGTTTGCCATTGCTTTCTGAGCGACCGGCTCATATACCCCGTAAGTTACCGATGCGATTCGAACCGTCATCACGTTACCGACGAGAGTATACGAGATTACGGAGAAAAGTCATAACCTCTAAGCCACGAAGCCGGCATGTGTGTGTGTGTGTGTGTGTGTGTGTGTGTGTGTGTGTGTGTGTGTGTGTGTGTGTGTGTATATATATATATGTACTTAACTAACTAGGTTTGCTGTATGCAGTAATTTGTGCTGCGGGATAGTTAGTGACTGCCGTTGCCATTGCCATTTTCGGTGACGGACGTCTGTGTTGCCATTCTTGCAGCGGTTTTATGCATAGTATGCTTGTGGGGACTGTTGGTTTGTCAAGACTCCTGTCTGTTCCAATTTTTACAGGTGGCAGTGTAGAGCATTTTGTGTAATATTCACTGGCACAGGAATGGAGCATTATGGGTATGACTCGTTGCCGTTAGGTTGAAACCGCATTTAACTAACTAACTAACTAACTAACTAACTAACTAACTAACTAACTAACTTACCAACCAACCAACCAACAAAACAAACAAACAGCCAACCAAAGAACCAACCAAACATCCAACCAACCAACCAACCATCTAACTAACTAACTAACTAACTAACTAACTAACTAACTAACTAACTAACTTACCAATCAACCAACCAACCAAACAACCAACCAACCAAACAAACAACCAACCAACCAACCAACCAACCTACCTATTAACTAACTAACTAACTAACTAACAAACCAACCAACCAACTAACTAACTAACTAACTAACTAACTAACTAATGAACTAACTAACTAACTAACTAACTAACTAACTAATGA
Organism: Cepaea hortensis; assembly: GCA_963921405.1. NCBI lineage: Eukaryota > Metazoa > Mollusca > Gastropoda > Stylommatophora > Helicidae > Cepaea > Cepaea hortensis. The sequence goes on along the minus strand of OY992889.1, from coordinate 86,478,619 downwards.
ACTAACTAACTAACTAACTAACTAACTAACTAACTAACTTACCAATCAACCAACCAACCAAACAAACAAACAACCAACCAACCAACCAACCTACCTATTAACTAACTAACTAACTAACTAACAAACCAACCAACCAACTAACTAACTAACTAACTAACTAACTAACTAACTAACTAACTAATGAACTAACTAACTAACTAACTAACTAATGAACTAACTAACTAACTAACCAACTAATTAACTAACTAACTAACTAACTAACTAATGAACTAACTAACTAATTTACTAACTAACTAACTAATGAACTAACTAACTAATTTACTAACTAACTAACTAACTAACTAACTAACTTACCAACCAACCAACCAACCAACAAAACAAACAAACAGCCAACCAAAGAACCAACCAAACATCCAACCAACCAACCAACCAACCATCTAACTAACTAACTAACTAACTAACTTACCAATCAACCAACCAACCAAACAACCAACCAACCAAACAAACAACCAACCAACCAATCAACCAACCTACCTATTAACTAACTAACTAACTAACTAACTAACTAACTAACTAACCAACCAACCAACCAACTAACTAACTAACTAACTAATGAACTTACTAACTAACTAATGAACTAACTAACTAACTAACTAACTAACTTACCAATCAACCAACCAACCAACCAAACAACCAACCAACCAAACAAACAAACAACCAACCTACCAACCTACCTATTAACTAACTAACTAACTAACTAACTAACTAACTAACAAACCAACCAACTAACTAACTAACTAACTAACTAACTAACTAACTAATGAACTAACTAACTAACTAACTAATGAACTAACTAACTAACTAACCAACTAACTAACTAACTAACTAACTAATGAACTAACTAACTAATTTACTAACTAACTAACTAATGAACTAACTTACCAACCAACCAAACAAACAACCAACCAACCAACCAACTAACTAACTAACCAACTAACTAACTTATCTGCAAAGCGCACAATGATGATGAACATTTATATCTGATTGAAGCCATAATCTTTGCAAAACTACAATATGAAACACAAAAATGACGTGTCAAAATGCGGAGACTCAATGACATTTATGTTGGCCTTGCTTGACAAAGGGGGTCACGTAGACCCGTGGGCAGCACATTTGGTTACAGGCCCCAGGGTCATAAGTTAGAATTCACGTCGGATAAATTTGAATGTGCAGGACCGCCAGTATTGAAAACACATATATGAAGAAAGGTAAATCCCCGGGTCCAGATAGCATCAATGTTGAAGAAAATACAAGTTATTGGTGAATTCGGTGTATACTTCTCTCTCTCTCTCTCTCTCTCTCTCTCTCTCTCTCTCTCTCTCTCTCTCTCTCTCTCTCTCTCTCTCTCTCTCTCTCTCTCTCTCTCTCTCTCTCGCACACATCCCCACCCACCCACAGGCGCATACTCAAACACGCGCGCGCACACACACACACACACACACACACACACGCAGACGCAGACATACAGACACACGCACACTGTTGAATGATATCTATAACAGTTGATATGTACCTTGTGTTCTCTCGAATTCCATTGTCATAACTCTACCAAAGAAATCTGGTGCATTGGCTTGTGGAGGACATCGCACAATTAGTGTAATGAGTCATGCGACTAAAATATTATTGAGAATTATAATGACAATAACAAGAAATAAAATAGAACCAGAAACTTGAGATGAGCAGTACGGATTTGTGAAAGGTAAAGGCACACTCAATGGCATATACATCTTGAGAACATTATAAAAAATGATTGAAATAAACATAGATCTATATTTGTGCTTTATTGACTACACTTAAGCATTTGAAACACGAAGAAAGGATTACAATGTTGGAAATGTTAAGCATGGATGATAAAGATCTAATAATACTTTTAAAACATATGTATTAGCAACACAGGTCAGCAATACGAACGGGCAACCAATTAGAAAGTTTTTAACACACTAAACAAGGTCTTATACAGGGTTGTGTATTATCTCCTGATCTGTTCATTTTGTGCAGTAAAATAATAACGAGATCCATACAAAACATGCCAAGAATATCGGTTTCTAGGCATAATGTAAATAACTTGTTTATGCTGATGACATCGTTAAGGTCACTGAAAATGTAACACAGTTACTAGATGTGACAGATATCTGCAACAAAAAGTCAAAACGAAGGACTTAGCGTAAATAACAGAAAGCAGAAATAATTGTTATCACAAAGAAAGATGATATACCCAAATGCATTGCCAAAGTAAATGGAACCGTGTGAAACATGTCAGTGTGTTTAAGTTCAGTAAAACCTCGGTTTTCATTGCCTTCGGTTTTCGTCGATGTTTTCTGCAAACAATTTGTCTCGATTTTCGTCGGTTGCCTCGGATTTCATCGGCATGCCCAAAGGACCTCCCTGCTAATTTTCAGAAAACAAAGGGACCGGGGCGTTCTTCTGCTCTGTTTGGCGTTGTTTCTCGTTGTGTGAGCATCATTTGCTAATATGTTATCCCTTTCCCGTTAGCTCCATTATGGGACCAAACATTTTTTAAGAGCCAGCAGTTCTTCGAAAAAGAAGGCCAGGAACACGATCGATTTGAAGAAGGAAATCATTACACAATACGAGAGGGGCATTAAGATTTGCTGAAATCGGCCGAATGTACGGGGAAGTCGCCATCCACGATAAGTTCCATTGTGGCGAAAAAGGAAGAAATAAAGGAGGCTAATGTAGCCAAAGGCGTGCATGTGCTAATGAAACAGAGATCGCAAACAACTGAAGATGTCGAACAGTTATTGTTAATTTGCATAAATCAAAAACAGTTAGATGGCGATTCTGTTTCGGAAGCAATCATATGTAAAAAGATCAGATTGTTGTATGCCGATCTCATTTAGAAAATGCACCTGACGAGTGCTAGTGTACTTAATGTTAAAGGACAGCAGTGGATGGTTTGAAAAATTCAAGAGGTCCTCTAGCATACACAGTGTTACTAGGCACGGCGAAAGGGCGAGTTCGGACAAGCCTGGGGCAGAAAAATAATATTAAACACTATATTTATTCTCTGTTAAATGTGTTTATGGTATGTATTTAGGAGTGTCTAGAACGAATTAATTGTATTTACATTGATTCATTTGGAAATAATTTGCTCGGTTTTCGTCGGTTTCGGATTCCGCCGACTGTGCTGCTTGCTTGCGTTCGCTGGCTGTGAGGTTTGCGTGAGTATCCGTTGTCCCATGTCTGGCTTATTGGTGTGCAGACTGATGGTTCCTCGCCGTGCAGGCAGATACTCTCCGACTTCGGAAGAATAAGCGATCCTACTACGTTAGCCAGGACCCCGAAGGGACTTGTTGCCCAGGATGCACCACTGGGACGTGTTAGTATGTCTTGGCCAGTATAGAACCTGGCCCTGGTACCTTGGAAACACCTCTGTGTCTCATAGCCGATTGCTTTCGGATGGATTCTCGACGAAAACGGAGGTTTTACTTATGTGGATTGTAGCATAATGTCTACAGACGTTCGCATTCCCAGTCCATTTACATTTCTCAATAGATTAACCAACGTAAGCCGTCTTGATAACCCGGTCTAAGAATAGCTTAGAAGATTCTAGATTAAGAGAGGGTAGATGAGAGGTGGGGACTCCATTTGATTGGTTGACCCTTGGGCGAGTAACGCTAATACTTAATTAGCCCGCCAGTCGAAGATTTGATTCCATCTAGCTAAGATGTGCTCAAGATGCAGTGGTAAAACATGCCGAACCATTCTCTAAAGATGTAGATTCTGCACCTCAGGTACCTCAAATCATTTAATATGTTATGTGTAAGCCTGATGATAAGAGAGTGAGACGAATGGCAGAGTATTTTCTTGAGAAAATGTGGAAATGAAGACAGAACTTAGTTGTACAGTGACACTAAAACTGCCGCTCCAACCTGTCATGTCTACCACAGTGAAACATTTTTACCATGTCTATTGTCTGTCTGATTTGATGATTTGCATATGCTTGTGACTGTAAACTACGCTCAATGCATATTGCAAAACCTATGTGCGCTCTGAACATTCGTTGAGTGCCTATCATGACCCATTCTTAACCCAACTGTACACTGCTCTTGCAAGTTACTTTTGGCAGTTCTGTTTCAGAATGTGTGATGCAACATGTAACTTTTCCCTTATAATGGCTGAGAATGTTTGAGTGAATGTGATGGTAATTATATAATTAACCTCTCATATTTGTAAAAGTAAAGACGCTTATTAGATCCATGTTTGCAGGACTGCATTGCACTTTAGAAATTACAAAGTTCCTGTAATGTATGGTGACTGTGTTACGCTCAAGTAAATTGCCAAAAGCATTCATATAGATTTGCCTAGGATGCAATTTCTCTTTGACGTTATGCGCTGGTCCTTTGCAACAATGGTTTAGGTTTATATGAACTACATTCCAATAAGGAGCAATATGTGGCATAACCTACAGTGTCTAGTCAGTTGAATACATGTAAAGGCTCATGCTATTTGTCAGGGAAAATTCATGTTTTCTTTCATATGTGTATTCCACGTGTGAAAGCATTGCTTATGCAATATTGCTTGGTACCCATTGCAGTAGATACTACTATTGTTTAATGGGAAAAGAGCACAACAAGATTATGATGATGATGATTTGATGGTGCTTGTGAACCTGGTCTAGCTTGAGGGGAGGAAGTTTGGCATTGCGGTGTGAGTGCGGAGGGGATAGGGCATTCTTGTACCAAGGTATCACCTTTATGCAAGCTAATTGGTCCATTGCCATTAGTTAATGATATTGCCAAGTGCAGTCATGAAAGATGCCTGTCTTCTATTTATCTCATATCTGCCTTATGGTGAGTTGTTCAGCAGAGGTGCCTCATGAAGGTGTTCATTTTGTGCTGTTTACTTCATGTCTTGCTTTGAAAGGCTAGTGCATGATTGCAGCCTTACAATGCCTACTTCTTAATGCTTAATCACACTGTCTGTTCTCATGGTACACCGGTCCCCGTGATCTACTTATTGTGAGAATTTATATAGACAAATAATTACAAGGTACTTGATACTGGTGTGGGGCTGCCCCTGAGTAAGCATATCTGCCTATGATTCACAAAAGTGGGGATGAACCTTGAGAATGGATATCACCCCACACCACCAAATAAAATTGCACTTCATCACCAGTGAGGGGCAGGTGTTCGAATATCACTCTCCTCTCTTCCCCTCCCATTCCTCTCTGAATCTGTAATGGTACTACATAACCATGACAATGTTTAAACAGATGTAAAACACATGTTGTGCCTTTGTTTATTAACAGAGAATGAGGAAGATGGGGAGGCCTTCAATTACCAGGACAACTCCAGGGAAGTCCTGAGCTCTAGCCTGAACTCCAGCTTAATACTGGCTGAAAAGCTAATGGAGAAGAAGGATAGAACATAGAGCAAATTCACAAATGGATTAATGCTTGGGTGTGGTGATTTCAGTACCATCAGAAACCTTTGTGGGAGATAGACTGGCAAGGAAGAATGATGGGACATAATAGTTTTAGATCTTCATCTACTGAAATGTAAACTAATCCCAATTATCAACTTTGCGAACAGTCTACTCACCCTTCGGAAAGACATGTTTGTCACTTGCTTCGGACTAGTCAAAGTAGGGAATAGCCTAAACTGGAAAAATATTATGGGGAAACTGAAACCTGAGACATTCCCAACACTTTCATAGGTGCTAAAAGACGGTACAAGGATCAGTATAGCAGTGTCTCCCTATACTTGTGCCCGGCTATAGGTTTATCATGTGTTACCCTCATTTGACGGTTGGAAAGGTGATAGCATGATTTAAGAGTTGTGGTGTAGGATAACTTGATGAAGTAGTGATGTGAAGGAGGAGGGTTTGTTTTAGATTAATGTTTCTGTGGGGGATATTGAGTGATGTGTTTGGGTTTTCATAATCATTGTCAATTATAATTTGCATATAAACTTATGATTGAAATGTAGATTTTTGGCAATATATGAAGCCTGAGTCTTCACTTACACCTCAGCAGACATTAATAAAATGATGATAGCAAGAGAACAGTTTTTGAGATACCTGTCTCTGTGATTGTCTTGTACACTGTTGTGAATGAATTGTCCAACTGTTGTCAAGCATCTTCATGGTGACTGTTACTCTACTGCTGTTGTGGTTACTGATATTGTGGAAGTCCTGTGTGGGTGTTGTCAAGTATCTTCCATGATGTATGACTTGTCTAATCTGTTGGTGTAATCATTCCTTTGTGAATGTGTGTCCAACTGTTGTCAAGATCTTCTCATGTTGATGTCTTGTTCAACCGGTGTAAAGTACAGTTGTTGTTGTTTAATGTTCACTACAATGGTTCAATTGTCAATGTGGTCATTTGTCCAAGTGTCTTGTGTCACTTGAAATAATATTAAAGAGATCAGAATGAGGTTGGCGACCAGAGCACAGTTAACTAGATAGATGAGAGAACTGCTTTTCATTTGTTACTGTGGCTAACTGCCAAGATCTCTATATAACCTAGAAGAGAAATCATCTACTAAAAATTCTGTGTTGAACTTAAACTTAGGTCTAATTTCTCACAGTGGGGGTACTCGATGAGCCAAATTCTAAATGGTTTCTCTACAAGGGTTCTGCGAGAATAAATATCAATGCCTCTAGACAAAACTTGCTGTTACTAATCTGTATCTTTTATAGAGATATATTCTTTATAGAACTTCACTCATTGGAGCTTCTGTAATTATCTATAAAGACCCACAAAAAACCTCACATGGATACTTAACTTCCGGTCGCCAGCATGGCGGTTAGGCGTTGAACCGTTAAGGCTTATGGTGTGTTTATGCTTGAAGCTACTGTTTGCAATCGCATTTCACTCATGTTGGACTGGTAGTACATGGTTTTGTCGCCCTGCTACTTAGTGAGTGCGTGGCGCGACATTGTGAGCTGTGAAATTTGCGGGGAATGCTTTTACATCTGTCCTGTATAGTGACCTGCATGTTCGGAACAATGGCTACCGGATGTTGCTGAATAGACTGATTTGCCTTTCCGGTTCACGAGTACATTTTTCAAGAGACTCCCGGGAGTCGGCGCTGAAGCTGTGGAGTTCGTGCTTTATGCGACACTTTCGGCTGGTCGCCCTGCGGTAAAAGACCGAGCCATGTGAGAAAACCCGGGTCAATGAGGTCTTTCTTGCGACCGCCGCGTCCATCGACGATGATCTTTGGTTTTCGTGGATTAATTTTGTGTTGGCATTATGGCAGCGGCATTATGCACAGTATACCTGTGCGGGTTGTTGGATTGCCGAGACTCAAGTCTATGCCACTTTTCACATTGGACAGTGGGGAGCATTTTGTGTGATATTCACTGGCACAGGAACGGAGCATAATGGGGACGACCCGTTGCCGTGAAGTTGGAACCTCGACTAACTAACTAACTAACTAACTAACTAACTAACTAACTAACTAACTAACTAACTAACCAACCAACCAACCAACCAACCAACCAACAACTAACTAACTAACTAACTAACTAACTAACTAACTAACTTTAATAATAGCAGATTGAAAAGTGATTAAGGAAAATAAATGTAGAATAGAGGAAACAAATGTGTCATTCGACAAGATAAAGAATAGTATATGCAGTTTATCTTTTGCAAACGATATGAGAAAAATATTCTTATGAACCATTCCTGATGAATGGAAGCGAATCATGGACAATTACACGTAATAAAGTATGTGAAAGCTACGATGTGGGGTTTTATTTTTTATTGAAGAAAGATGGGATCAGTGAGAACATGTAGAACAAAAAACGAAGATATCTTAAAAGAAGTTAACTCACAAAGAGTTTACTCACATGAGAAGAGGGCAGTCCACATTCTTTTACCATGTCATAAGAAGGGGGCAGCTGGTGTAAGTTGTGACAAATGGAAACAAGAAGGAGAGGAGAGGCAAGGGGATACCAAGAGAGAAGATTCTGGACAGTTTGATATTGTAGCGTGGAGGAAGGTCGGTGTCAGAAATGATTCGTAACACAAGAGACAGAAGGCTGTAGACACGCGTGATCATCAAAGAGACACGGCTTGGAAAATACAAAGTTTGGCAGTACACGAGAATGAAGGCTTTTGACAGAGATGATCACAAAAGCGACTATAAGAAGATTGGCAGTGCAAGAGACTGAAGGCTTTATATAGACATGATGACCAACGTAAATGGGAATATTCTTCAACAAGTGAATCTGGACAATTATCCGGAACAGTCATAACATCTGATGGGAGATGCCTTGAAGAGATTAGAACAAGAATCGTCATGGGGAAAGCAGCCTGTAGAAAGATGAAAAACATACTGACCAATAAAAAGATTTCAATTGAAACGAGAAAAAGAGTGTTGAGGTGCTACATAGAGCCTGTACTTTTGTATGGATGTGAAACTTGGACAATGAGCAGTCAAGCTGAAAAACATTTGATGGGTGTAGAAATGTGGTTGCTGGGGAGAATGCAGAGAATACCATGGACAGACAGAAAAACCAATGACCTCGTACTACAGGAAACAAATGAAAATCGAAAATTGATTAGAGAAATTAGACGTAGACAGACAACATATTTTGGACATGTTATGAGAAGAAATGAATTGGAGAACTTGGTGACAACTGGCAAGATCGAAAGGAACAGACCAAGAGGAAGACCGAGAGGAAAATACCTGGATGACCTGGCCACATAACATGGTCGAGACAGAAACACTGAGCTTATCCACTACTCTGGTGATCGAGTGACCATTGGTCTGTAGGACTAAGAAGTTATCGCTATATTGCTAATGTACCTCAAAGCGTTTAAAATGGGTTCCTTACTTTGTTTTGTAAATTACTTTCTAGTCAGAGCTATCTGTCTACAATGACGTTTATTTTCTAATGACACAGAGTTGAAACTAGCCATATGGCTCTGTTGAAACTATAGACAATACTTCTTCATATTAAACGTCGAATTTCTGTGGTTACTCATCATGGCCACACATTGGTAGTCAACTTTCTGTGATTATACCACATGCAACATTTAGTTAGTTAGTCGCAGTTCCAACATCAGGGCAAAGGGTCGCCCCAAATGTCTTCGTTCCTGTGCCCGTAAATATCACACAAAATGCTCCTCACTGTCCTAATTGAAAAGTGGAAATGATAGCAGTCTGTACAAAACCACCAGCCTACGCAGACACGCATAAGGCCACTGCTAGAATGCCAACAATAATAGTCCACCACTAGAAATACAGTTCGTCGTCATTGGAAGCAGCAGCCACTAGGAAAACCAACAGTTACACTTGCATCACTGCATTAGGCAAATCGCTAAGTTCATTTAAAGGTTTCCCGCCATTATTCTGAAAATGCAGTTCACAATACACACCACCGCAGACAAAACTAGGAGGATGGGCTGGCCGAGTGGCTAGAACGCCGGATTCTCCATCGGGAGACCCGGGTTCGAATCCTCTGTAAGGCGTGGGATGTTTTCTGTCGGGGGTAAACAGAAGATACTAACCTGCATACTACATTAAACAAGCATTCTACATGAAATCCACAGCTTACAGTGTCAGATCAAGAACTAAACTCATTAGCTGGGCAACGGAACAATGTTCTACAAGTGCAAAAAGAAGAAACTGCGTAAACCTTAGACAGAAGCAAAAACACTCCACGGCCTTAACTGATCGCCCGCCTATCCTCCATATTGGATCAGAAATCATTAAACATGGATAGTCAAAATTCTGTGACTACACTACATGAAACATGCCATTTATGTTATACTTCTGTGAATATATCACTCAAAATGCATTTTCTCATTAATAGTCAAACTTCACTAGTCAAATTTCCGTGATTATATTACAGAAAACATGTCTTCACAATGATAGCTAAACTTCTGTGACTGCACCACGCGAAATATTTTAAGTGATAGTCAAACTTCGTTAGTCAAGTTTTCGTAATTGCACTAAGTGAAATGTGTCTTCTCAATGATAGTCACTTAGATTGCACTAAGTGAAATATTCCTTCTCATTGATAGTCACATTTGCCTTTTTTTTTCCTACACGAAATGTATCATTTCCTTTCCAGCGCACTCTACACGTTATGTCAGACTTTCCTGTTTACACTAGACGAAATGTGTCTCTTCATCAACTGTCTATTCCTGTTAAGACAAAATAAAACAGATCTTGTCATTGGAGAGTCAAACATTTTTATTTACACCAAACGAAAAGTTTCTGGTCATTAAAAGCCAAACATCCACTTCTGACACAGCGGGAAACTTTTCATGCCACTAATCAAATTACTAACACGAAACTTCTCAACCGAACACACACACACACACACACACACACACACACGCACGCACGCACGCACGCACGCACACACGCACGCACGCACACACACTCACACAGAGAAACACACACACACACACGTAATGGCTGGTAGCCTGAGTAGCTAAGTGGTCAAGTCACAGTCTCGCACTACTATGGTCGTTGGTTCGCTTTCGGACTCTCGTCATTGCTTCAAGAATTTACCAGAGGTCTTTAAACGAAAACCTTACAAGTGTGATAGGAAGTAAAAAAACAAACAAACAAACAAATCATGCCATTGTCTTGTAAGCTGTCAATATTGTTGTTAAAGATGTCAAGAGTGTTCAGCATGTGACATCACGGTGCAGACAAATAAGGTTACGTTATAAGGATAGTTTAAAGATGGTCACCTCACTTTTTACAGGCACCAAAGAGGATCAATGAATGAATCACCAAAAAAAAAAAAAAACGAGAAGTAGATTATGAGCTTTACTAAAACACGATTACAAGAAACAAATTGGACGTTGCAGCCAAAGCCTTCGTCAGTACAAAACCAACAAACACAAACCGTCACAAAACTACATGAAACACACTACATGACAATATTAAGACTACTTATCTGAATCTGTATCCTAGCTTGGATTGACTGACTGATTCTTGACTTGGGGACGTAATATATTCTTGTTACCCAAAGAGGAGCAGCGTTCTGTTGTCCGTATATTTTTTTAATCAGGGAAGGGCTGAAACCTATAGAAATTTATCGGCGAATGAAGGTCCAGTATTGTGATGCATGCCTGTCAGACCAGCAAGTGTATCAGTGGAGTAGGAAGTTTGACAACGGCGTGAGATTTGTGAAGAGGTAAATCAGGTGGTGCATTAATCCTTACACAGAAGACTAAGAGAGATTTATTCTACAGGATGGCAAGCACTTTATCGGCGCTGGAGGAGTTGCGTTGTACGCTGTGGTGACTACATCGAAAAATGATACAGTTGTTCTGTACTTTTTCAGAATATAATCATACACCCCCTCTCTCCCCCCCCCCTCCCCCCGCCATGTTCAATTTTTTCAGAGACTCCACGTGGTCGTCGTTTGAACTAAAGTTCCTATTCTATGCGATGTTTTCGTCAGGTCGCTATGTAGATAAAATACAGATTCGCATGGGAAAGAACATGTTACGTGCTGTTGGTTATGTCGGGACTGCTGTCTGTTTCATTTGTTACGTGGGCAGTGCGTAGCAAGTTGTGTGGTGTTCGCTGTCACAGGAACGGAACATTTATGGATTGACTCCCTTGCCGCAATTTAAACCGCTACTAACGACTAACCATGTAGACACTTCTCTGTGGAGTTGACAGCAGGACAATCTGCACCAAGTGGCATCAGCTCTAATGTTGTCTGGGGCAGGGTTTGTACAGCAATCGCTATTTCAATGATGTTAAGTTATTTATACCTGGATGCCAGGTCTGGGTCGGCATCGACCCGAGGAAATCTAGATGAGTGCCATTTGCTCTCGAGGTGTTGATGTCTGAATCATGAATGAATATTTTAACCTCTCAGTTCTTCAATCGTCAAGCGTAACGTTTTCATTTTATTTGCCATGGATCATGTGATAGGCGTTGCTTAGTCAGTACATCTGATTGTTTTCTCAGTTTCCCATTCTCTATACGTTATTACATTGACGCGGTTCATAAGCCGACCTATTTACTTCGTGATCCAAGGGGTTAAAATCCGGGACTCGCAAGATGTATTGTCTGTCTGTCTGTCTGTCTGTCTGTCTGTCTGTCTGTCTGTCTGTCTGTCTGTCTGTCTGTCTGTCTGTCTGTCTGTCTGTCTGTCTGTCTGTGTGCCTGGGGTGTGTGTGTGTGGTTGGGTGCGGGATCTGTGGGTAGATGGAGGATGTGTGGGTGGGTGGTGGGTGTGTCTCATAACATTGTAATATGCATTGTTTATGTTTACAACATTCATTTCACAATGATTTTTTTTCCTGTGTGAATGTATTATGCACTATTCATGAACGAAAGATGAGTGATTGGAAGGGCCGAATGTAAGACGGGCCTGCGTGCCTAATTTGTTACCCTTTAAAAATAAAGTATGTTCGTTCTTTCGTTCTTTCGTTTGTAGGGTCTGTCTGTCTGTCTGTCTGTCTGTCTGTCTGTCTGTCTGTCTGTCTGTCTGTCTGTCTGTCTGTCTGTCTGTCTGTCTTACTGCCTGCCTGCCTGCCCGCCCGCCTGCCTGCCTGCCTGCCTGCCTATGTGTAATTGAAGTAAACACCCCCAAGATATGCATAGTAGTATCCGTGTGAGAAAAAAAAAACACATCGATATCTTAGTCATTCGGTGAGCAAGTGCAATTGCTTTCGAATCCCATAGGGGTCGCCGCCAGGACTACCTATTTGCGACGATTTCAACTGGCAGTTATCTGCTCTGCGTACAGAAGCTTAGTTAGAGGTGAAGGAACCTGGTGTAATGAAGCCATTCCTCTTGCCACTGTGTTTAGCTATTGTAAGCATTGTTTGTAAAGGATCTTAATATTTTCACACGGTCAGTATTATAAGTGACCCAGTCTCCTTCCATAGAGATTCTCACCAGGATCATGAATCCCGCAATACCAAGAAAGATACAAATTCAAAACAATGTTTTCCCGTCTTGAATTTGAATAACGAAGACACAAACAATACATTGTTCGATTTATTGCCTGGCATATTTCTCTAAGAAAACAAAAAAAAATTTTACGTACTGCGATGGAAATTAATTTACAGAAGCTAATTGTGTACAAACAGAAAGACGTGATAGTCCATCTAAAATTACAATGATTGACAACTGAAATTAATGTGTGAATGTGTGTGCTGTATATTTCAGCTTGAAGGATGTATCTAATTACTTAAGTTTATGTTGTGTGATTTCTGCAGTATGTATCTGGCGAGATGTAGCGAAATATGCCAGGCAATAAATTGTGCAATCTATTGTTTGTGTCTTCGTTATTCAAAGATCCAAAAGTTTGTATTTCCAGAATCACACTTGCCTTAATTATTGTTTTTGTTGGGGGTTTTGCAATAATCAGTCTGGTTTACATCCCTAGAATAGGTAGAATAATTTTTTTCCCCTAACAATACAGTAGTAGGGGCACTTACCTTCATATAAATGCGTATTAGAGCAGTGGTTCTCAACCAGAGGTGGAATTCAACACAATGGGGGAAATTTAGGGTTTCCGTGGGGGAGAGGGGGAGGGGGGAATTAAGACCACAGATTGGCAGACTCAAAATGGCTTCAGGCATAATATCCTGGTTTTATACAGAGCGTTTTATTTGATGAAGCACACATTTCTGATATTCTCGTGCCGTGTATTAAGTGACAATTCTTTGACGTTTTAACTGTTTGTTTACTGTATTATGATTCATTTGGTGTTTTAATAAAATATTGTGAATGTAAAAAATGCACATTTTGAGGCTGACAGTTTTGGACAGTGGAGTAGGGTGGGGTGGGGGGGGGGAAATTCTTCTTCTTTCGTTCGCTGGAAAGGGGAGAATGACATTCTGACACATCGTGAAAGGGTCCATGGGCCAAAAAAGGTTGAGACCCACTGTACTAGAGGTTTTGCAGACCTTTCTGGGAATTGTATGAGAAGAAAATGAGACGGGTAAAGGGGCTGGCTACCTCACATCATATGTGGTGGTATAGAATATGTGAGGTGGAGAGAACTGAAATACAATACAGTGAATAAATAGATGAGGAAAAGACAATGGCGCTGGGTAGGACACATTTGGAAATCCTGAGGAGGGTATAATTAGACACTTCCTTGTCTGGAATCCACAATACAAAATAAGTAACAGGTCACCCAGACAAAACACTGAGAACAGAATTAATGTCAGAGATGAGTAATATTGGGTGGGCATGGGGAGAGCTGCGGGAAATAGGAAAAGATGGGAGGGCAGGGCGTGGGTTGGTTGAGGGCCTTTGTCCCAATGGGATATAAAGCACAAACGAAGAGGGAGAAGAATAAGGAGAAGAATAGGGAGAAGAATAAGGAGAAGTGGGAGTCTCCGTGGCGAAGTGGTCAAGCCGTTTGACTCGGGCTCCAAAGGTTGTGGGTTCGATTCCGGGCTGCGTCCTTCGGTTCACGAGTGGAATTTTTCGGAGATTCCTGTGGGTCGTCGTTAGAGCTACGGAGATCATGCTTTGTGCGACGCTTTCCGCGCTGCGGAAAGAGGCCGAGCCGTATGTGATAAAACCCGGTGCAATGAAGTCGTCCCTGTCGACTTTTAAGCGACGACCCGACTTCGACTTGAATAAGGAGAAGAATAGGGTGAAGAATTAGGAGAAGAATAACGAGAAGAATAAGGAGAAGAAGAGGGGGAAGAATAAGGGGGATAACGGGAATACGAGTATGTGAAGACAAAACACAGCCCTACACACTTCACACCTTAACGACAGTAGAAACTGATCACCTTGTCATTTTGTAGTTTAAGAATGTTGTGACGTAATAGACAGTCTCCCCCTTTATTTTTGCTTAAATTACAGTGCAGATCATATTTTTCATTATAAATATATCTAGGAAAACGATCTTTTCCCTATTTTCCTATGTTTGTAGATATCTATAAATATGCCTGTATTATTGGCGAGAATTTAATATATTTAATCTCCTGTAAACCTAGTGAATATTCTAGTGTTTTTAAAATATATATTATACAGTATATTATAGAACTATTAGTTATGCATGCCTTCTGCCCCAGCGCAAGTTTGGCTGAATAACATATTCAGTTTTAGCCTGCGACCCGGGTGGCAACACGAGAATCTGCCTGGCCAGTTGTCGTCAGCCGGCAGATCGTCCATTTGGTAGACTAACTCGAAGCGGTAGGACACAGGCGCCGATACTAGCTGTAAAAAGACATATTGCAACAAAATAATCCAGGCTCTAGTTAGCCGATATTTGGGAATAGCAAATTGCTAGCCAAATTAATACCAAAAAGTAATATTTACACTGCTAGTGGCACTGTTCCCCCGTGGAGAGGTTTAATCACCACATTTTGGAAGTTCTGCACCTTCTTTGGTGGTACCATAAGCCAGCAACTTGCAGCAACGCATACTTACCAGTCGTGAACACCATGTCTATTGCCGGAGAGTGAATCCGCAACCTGAACTGGAACATCACCTGAGTTGACAAGCCGGACCCAAATCTTGAGCTGAGTGGCCAACCTCCTCGGCTGACACCTTTAGCCTGCCAACTTAGTCTAGGATTTGATTGCCTACACACTACGGCAACAGACTTTTACATGCCACAGTATTTCATTAAATTAATAGTTATATGTGATACCAGAAACATACTTAGTCTGTTGCTGTTATACTCTAATTTAATATTAGGATACTGAGAGAGAGAAGGAATGCAAGTTGTAACTTTATATTTGTACTCTTCCTCCATGTTGTGAGAATGGATCAGTTAAAGGGGGCTCTTTAATTTTTGCAGGCATTCGTCACCAGATTCATTAAGCCTACTGTCTAGAACTATTCCTTGTACGGTTGTTCGCTTTACCTATCTGTGCCTGAACACTGTCTGAAGACCTGGTCATTCCTGGGACAGTTCCGAATCGTACTTCCTAGTTCGAGCCATTTCGGCCTCTTCTTCAACAGTGATTAGTCTTTCGGAATCCTGAAAGTCTATTGGTTGCTATTTCTGATCCTTGTCTATCGAAATAGTCAACATTACGCGACAATTGGGGGCTCGTCCGGGATAGAATTATCATTTATTACTGATTCCAGCCGAGTATCCAACCTCGTATTACAAGTTCAACATTTAGTTTCTTCTCACTAGAGTATCCTGTTAGTAAAAGTGTGGCCTTACAATAGACTAGTATAGTAATAAATTATAATCAGTATATTAACCACTTATACAAGCACAGTAACATTGGTACCTATAAGTTAGGACTAACAGTTAAGATAAACCAGGTGTCAGACGGGTGAGTTTTGTGTTGTATCGTTGCATTGCGTTAACTTACATAAGTTGTTCTGTAATATAATGATTACAAATTTTCAGGACAAATATCTTATTGTTAAGTAAGTATACTTCAGGTACTTCAACTAAGATCTATCTAGCGCTTACACATCATGTCTGTTGAAAATCAACCCACAACTCAGGAGTATAAAGAGAAAGGGGCATTGTTAGGATATGAAGGTGCAGAATTGAGCAAATATATTAGAGAGGCGGAAAGAGAATGGAGGCAAGAACAAAGGGAAGAAAGAATCCGGATGGCGGAAATAGAATCAGAGAAACAGATTAAACAGGCAGAACTGGAGAAGGACAAGGAATTGAAACTAGCAGAACAGGCGAGACAGCATGAGATAGAATTAAGAAGACTGGAATTGCAACACCCGGATGCTTCAAGATTCAGTAGTGCTAGTTCTCCAACCCACACTAGTGACATTTCTGCCGGACCACACATCTCCAATGGATCAATGAGTTTTCCACTGCTCCCCTTCGACCCAAAAGAAGATCAGATGGATAATTATCTTGACAAATTTGTTTTAATGTGTGAAGCCTACAATCTTCCCAGCGAAAAATACAATCTTAAGCTCTCCCAAGGGTTAAAAGGCGCAGCTTTCGACGTGTTTGCTAAACTTCCTCCAGGTCTCGAGAGGGATTTTCTTACTCTAAAATCCGCTTTGCTTAAAAGATTTGAATTGACATCAGGGGCTTACAGACTGAAGTTCCGTTCGGCCAAGCGATCACAGGGAGAATCGTTCGCTCAGTTTGCCTCGCGATTACACACTTATTTTTCTAAGTGGGTCGAACTGAGCGATTTCGATGCTACTTATGATGGTCTTGAGGAAATGGTTCTTACAGAACAGTTTAAAGATACACTCCAAAAACCACTTCAAACTTTTATTGCTGAAAATGGTGGGAATAGGCTTCAGGAAATTATCTCTTTAGCTGAAAGGTACTTAACTGCCCATGGTGAGGGGGGTACCACTAAAACCACTCATACTAATGCTCAACAGAATCTTCCAGAACAAAATCAGAGTTATCAACAAAATAACTCCTTAGGTAATGACACTAGGGGGCACCCTGGCGGTCAACGCCGAAACCCGGGATTTCGGAAACCTATAGCTCAAAACACACCAGCAAAGAATAGTGGATGGGGGAAGCCTTATTGTAAAAACTGCAAAACTAATGATCACCACACTAGTTCTTGCAGGAATAAACCCCCTACCCAGTATGTTGCGTGTATGACGACGGGGGCAAGTACCCGACAGAACTTAGATTCTGGAACTAAAGGTAACCCACCCACAGTCGAGACTATTCTGGTAAATGGTAGCCCAGTGCAATGTCTCTATGACACGGGATTGACCTGTGAGGCAATCATAAGTAGACACTTAGTGAAACCATCCCAGTTGACTAAGCAAAGAGTTGCAGTAAAGGGTGCTACTATGGGCTCCCAAACCATTTATGCTCAGATAGCTAATGTGCATGTGACATCTAAGTATGTCACTGGAACTATTCCAGCTGCTGTGATTGAAGATCCCGTATATCCATTTATCCTCGGATGTAAACATGTATATTTAGGGGAACCCTCATCACCTATAATAATGGCAATGCAAACCCATAATAAGGGAACCGTTTTGAGTGACCCTGACTTATCTATAAACCCACTATCTGGGGAAATTAGGGCTGCCCAAGCAGCATGTCCAACCTTACAATCTTGCTTTGGCAACCTGCCAAAATCTAGAAATCCACCCGAGTTGGTGATTTCTATGTAAAAGATGAGTTGCTATTCCGTAGGGCAAGAACTATGGGGAACTTCCATGAACAGCTGGTCATACCCAAAGAGTATCGTGCACCTATATTAGAAATGGGACATTCACTCTCGGACAGTGGGCATATGGGGATAAAAGCTACAATCCGAAGGCTTGCTTTCTCCTATTTCTGGCCGGGGATGACCAGGGATATTAAACAATATGTCAGGTCATGTAAGGAGTGTCACCAATTCCCACCCAAACATAGGGAAACTCAACTTACTTTAAGAGACAGAGTATTTGTATTATTACCCAAGAGGGATAATAGATTAGAACTTGGTTGGCAGGGTCCTTTTCCTATACTAGAGAAGGTGTCCCAGACTAAGTATAAAATTTATTTTAGGGGTAAACCCACAGTTTTTCATATCCACTTGCTAAAGAAGCAGGTTGGAGTTGAAGAGTCACCGGTGCATCTGATGGCATTCTCGGTGGTAACTGAGGTCAAAGGTGGAGATGACTCGTTAGTGGAGTATCCCCTAAAACCTCAGGAGACCAGGAATGATGTCTTCCTCAACCCTGACGCGGAGACGTCTGAGTCAGAGAAGAGTAGACGAATTCCAGTGTCTCATGCACCAATGCGTACAGATAAGCCTGGTAAGACTAATATTGTCCAGGTCGATATGAATGTTAACACTAAGGACTCAGCTCCACAAAAGCATTATCCTGTTCGTACGCGAACCGAGAACCCTTATGCTTCTAGAATAGATTATATTCCTAGAAAGAATAATTTAGGGGCGGATGGCTTTAGAAGACAGCATCCACAGTGTAGACCTCTCTGGAACCAACACCAGGGGAGAAGGGCTCTTAGAAGAAGTCTTAAGAATGAAGAAACATGGTTGAGTAGACAGGGTTCCACTTAAGAGGGTGAGACTAGTCCAGATGACCCAAAAATGTTAGAGTGAGTGCTAACAAAACTAAAGGGGAATCCTGCTGGGAGAAAAGTTTGTTTTCTCAAACTTTTCTTTCAACGGGGAGCATCTGTGACGTAATAGACAGTCGCCCCCTTTATTTTTGCTTAAATTACAGTGCAGATCATATTTTTCATTATAAATATATCTAGGAAAACGATCTTTTTCCTATTTTCCTATGTTTGTAGATATCTATAAATATTCCTGTATTATTGGCGAGAATTTAATATATTTAATCTCCTGTAAACCTAGTGAATATTCTAGTGTTTTTAAAATATATATTATACAGTATATTATAGAACTATTAGTTATGCATGCCTTCTGCCCCAGCGCAAGTTTGGCTGAATAACATATTCAGTTTTAGCCTGCGACCCGGGTGGCAACACGAGAATCTGCCTGGCCAGTTGTCGTCAGCCGTCAGATCGTCCATTTGGTAGACTAACTCGAAGCGGTAGGACACAGGCGCCGATACTAGCTGTAAAAAGACATATTGCAACAAAATAATCCAGGCTCTAGTTAGCCGATATTTGGGAATAGCAAATTGCTAGCCAAATTGATACCAAAAAGTAATATTTACACTGCTAGTGGCACTGTTTCCCCGTGGAGAGGTTTAATCACCACATTTTGGAAGTTCTGCACCTTCTTTGGTGGTACCATAAGCCAGCAACTTGCAGCAACGCATACTTACCAGTCGTGAACACCATGTCTATTGCCGGAGAGTGAATCCGCAACCTGAACTGGAACATCACCTGAGTTGACAAGCCGGACCCAAATCTTGAGCTGAGTGGCCAACCTCATCGGCTGACACCTTTAGCCTGCCAACTTAGTCTAGGATTTGATTGCCTACACACTACGGCAACAGACTTTTACATGCCACAGTATTTCATTAAATTAATAGTTATATGTGATACCAGAAACATACTTAGTCTTTGCTGTTATACTCTAATTTAATATTAGGATACTGAGAGAGAGAAGGAATGCAAGTTGTAACTTTATATGTGTACTCTTCCTCCATGTTGTGAGAATGGATCAGTTAAAGGGGGCTCATTAATTTTTGCAGGCATTCGTCGCCAGATTCATTAAGCCTACTGTCTAGAATTATTCCTTGTACGGTTGTTCGCTTTACCTATCTGTGCCTGAACACTGTCTGAAGACCTGGTCATTCCTGGGACAGTTCCGAATCGTACTTCCTAGTTCGAGCAATTTCGGCCTCTTCTTCAACAGTGATTAGTCTTTCGGAATCCTGAAAGTCTATTGGTTGCTATTTCTGATCCTTGTCTATCGAAATAGTCAACATTACGCGACAAATGTCCACCTTGGTAACGTATATTTTATCGGTTATTTTCAATGTGCAAGTCACGAAGAATTGTCGAAATATGCACATGCATTCTCCTAGCTTGTCCCCTTTATTCTAGACGGCCAGACGTGCATACAATTCCCAAGGATCAGGGTGGATTTTCAAACATTGATGTAATCATTTTGTAAACTTCACATTCTTTGTTGGCTTAGTTTCACAATCCTGTCACAGCAGGCTCGAAGTCAGTCGCATGCAATTGTGGAACAGATAGAGTTGCATTGAATGTAATATTACGAGCATCGGTCAGTTCATGAAGCTGTGACAAACTGCTGAAGTAAAATTGTCTAGAAAATCATAAACAGTCAAATAATTCTGGGGTTGATTGCGATGTTCTGTAATGATCATGGAACTAATTATTTACTCTTTGTTTACTCTCTGTGGCGTCTCCACCTTGGCTGGGTAGAAGCGCGAGTGTGTCCCAGTGACTCCAACGGCTATGCTGATGGCGCAGCTACTAGTATGGTGTCCAATTATGGACAGATCAAGGGATAGGAACTGGACGAAGCGTTACACTAACCCTGTGGTTCTTAACCACTGGGGAATCCCCCCCCCCCCCACCAAGAGGGAGGGGGTATTTTTGGGTTTCCATTGGGGAGGAGGTGATTCTAGTGCTTCCATGAAGGGGGGGGGGGGGATTAAGATTATAGATTGACAGACTCAAAATGGCTTCAGGCACAATATACTAGTTTTCTATTGAATGTTTTGTTTGACGAAGCAAAATTTTCTGGCATTCTTATGTTGCGTATTAAGTAACAATTATATGACGAGTTAACTGTTTTGTTTATTGTAATATGATTAAGTTGGTGTGTTAATAAAATATTGAAAATATAAAAAATGCACCTTTTGAGGCTGACAATTTTGGAAAGGGGGGAATTCTTCTTCTTTCGTTAGCAGGAACGGGGAGGAGTTGGGAAGAGAGAGAGAGAGAGAGAGAGAGAGAGAGAGAGAGAGAATAACATCCTGGCATATGGTGAAAGAGTGCATGGGCCAAAAAATGTTGAGAACTACTGCACTAAGCTAATGATTTGTAGATTGACCAGGAACAGTCAAAAGCTTGAGAAAACAAACTGGAAAACACGCTTGTCGAAGTCGGACGTACTTAAACACTGGCTGACGAAACCATACCATACAATTCACTTTATGATGTGACAGATCTGGTTTGACAATATGATGGCATGGCCACGAAAGTAAAGAGTCCTTACCTGATTGTACTATTCTGTAGAAAGCAAACCCTACAACAAACCCTACAAACATTTTATACACGTTCCCAACAAGGTGAAATGGGTGACAATGTTTCCAGTGACATTCAGCACCGTTTGGTTTCTATATTTTCTTTTATGTTACTCGTGAATGGTTATCAATATATGAGTGGTTATAAATATGTGAGTGGTTATGCATATCACAATAATCTGAATGAGTGCTGCTGAACCAGGGCACGACACATGCGTTGGTAGTCCGCCAACAGAGGAAAATACTGGCCAACTATTCATCAATGCAGTCAGCCTACACAATGTGAGGAAATTATGTATACCGGTATGTTAATCAACTCTAGTTTTACACCATTGTCACGTAGCCACAAAAGAAAAGCATCACTATATGATTGTAACATTCCTTAGAAATAACATATGTAAATATAATACCTATACTAGGTCACTTGAGATCGGTAAGGTTGTTTCCATTGGTATTCAAAACCATATGTCATCTAAACTTTTTGATATGTTATTCGTGAGTGGTTATCGGTATGTGAGTGGTTATATATATATATATATATATATATATATATATATATATATATATATATATATATATATATATATATATATATATATATATATATATATATGCTCGCATCATACCAGCAACTTCATCTTCTGTCTGTATGTAAATCGACTCAGGCAAGGATACATTTGATATTTCTAATGCCATCATTTCTCATTCTGCCTCATCCATTTCGCCTCGCATTTTACAAATGTCCACTTTTTTTATTTAGACAGTAGTATCAAGTTCTGGCTCTTAGCAATTAACAAGAAACATAAACATCTAAAACAAACACACACACGCACACACATACACACACGCGCGCACTTACACCTTAAGTTATGTACATCTTAAAAACCACACTTTCACGTAATGACTCGTACCAGATAAACTCGATTTAGGTCATTCCTGCCACTTACACAACAGCATGATTTTTTTTTGCTACACAAAATGCTTGATGTTGTTGAACTCCTTAAGTTGGTAATATTCTCGATTAAATCATTCACTGACCTATTTTTTACGGCAGAAATTATACACGGGTTGATAACCCCGCTTTGCCTGCTTCATTGTCGATTATTGGAAATATTTTAGTAGGTTCATACCTTCTGGACAAAACGGGCAGTCGGGGAGTAATGTAGAGAGTTGACGACAGAGTGGAATTTAATTTTAGATTGCCCGCAGTGTTTTCCTGTAATAGCTACTTCTTCTCTTCTCATTATTATTTTTAGTTTGTCGCTTTTCCTAATAAGCCTGTCGATTTAGGTCAACAAGATGGCGACTGAAGCATTAAATTTTCTTACACACGAGATTTCCTT
Organism: Cepaea hortensis; assembly: GCA_963921405.1. Classification (NCBI taxonomy): domain Eukaryota; kingdom Metazoa; phylum Mollusca; class Gastropoda; order Stylommatophora; family Helicidae; genus Cepaea; species Cepaea hortensis. Next base: position 86,455,668 of record OY992889.1, on the reverse strand, counting down.
GAGGCTTACAATAAATTTACAGCGTAATTACAATATGGAACCTTTGATAATCGACTGCTATTTTGCAGGTAGATGCTGATCATTTGAATAAACGATCGGGGAAGCAGCGCCAAACAAATACTAGTTCATGGATAAGCATTAATGTATTGTTTTGCACTTATAGAAGTAGAAAAAAGAATTAGACAAAATGGCGCAATAGACAACATAAACATTTAAATCTATAGTTACCGATCGGAATTCGAACATGTCACCTCCAAATGACCTATCAATCAATCAATCATGTGCCATGCTGGAAAGCGTGGGTGGTCATGACTCACCATTTCACTCGATCACCAGAATCGTGGATCAGCTAAGTGTTCCTGTCTCGTCCATGCCATGTGGCCAAGCTATCCAGGTATTTCCCTCTCGGTCTTCCTCTTGGTCTGTTCCCTTCCATCTTGCCAGTTGTCACTAAGTTCTCCAATCCATTTCTTCTCATAACATGTCCACACATTTTTGACTGTCTACATCTAATTTCTCTAATCAATTTACGAGTTTCATTTGTCTCCTGTAGTACTTGGTCATTGTTTTTTCTATAAATGACCTATGCTGCTTAAATATAAATTTCTGAGACCTGTGGTGCTATTTAGATTGTTAGAAACGAAGTATGTCCATATTCCATAGTTGTGAGTTCATGTGGATGATAGACCTCGCTAATGAAGACACCTCTTTTTAGGGGAATCTGGTTAGCCATGCGTCGAAGTAACCTTGTTCCAGTAGCGAGGAACTGTCGTCATTTGGAAGTGACAGGTTCGAATCCCGGTCGGTAACTATAGTTTTCTATTTGTATGCTGTATAGTGTTTAGTTCCTGCTTCCTCCTCTACTTCTATTTGCGCCAAACAATACATGCATGTCTATTTATGGACTATCTTAGTGGCCTCAAAGAGTTCCCCAAACGATATATCTGTATAACACAAACAAATCCTAGCGTAAGTTGGATGCTGGGTGTTTTATGCGCGTGAAACACGGTGCAATGGACATATCTACTGGGGAATGTACAGGCTGATAGGCTGGTAGGGTTGGAACCTCTTGGTGGTAGATTACCTATGGACAAAGGAGAGGTGGTCGTGCGGCTGTGGAACCAGGTGGAGAAGGCGGGGGAACAGATTGAGAATCCGTATGTGGAAAGAATGAAGTTGCAGGGATCGGCAGAGTTCTGGAAGAATCTCAAAACTGAGAGGGACGACCAGAAGAACTTTCAATCAGATAGCGATGGGAACGATTAGTAGTATGACTCTTCGCTGACTGTTGAACGAGGGGACGGAGTGCAGTGATGTCGGTTCTCAGCTCAACTCAGTTCAACTCAACTCAACTCAACTCAATCTAAGGGCGCTTACAGGCAAGAGGTTCGACTTCATTGCACCGTGATCTATCCCATATGGCTTGGTCTTTTTTCCACTGAGCAAGCTGTCGAAAGAGTCGCACAGTGAACTAACTCCGTAGCTCCAGAGACGAACCAATGCGGTCTCCGAAAAGAAATTGTTTTCGTCCGCCCAATGGCGGAAACGAACTCATGACATTCCTTGCGCAGATCAGAAGTCTTGACCTTTCGGTCATGAAGACCACCTATCATTTAATCAGACTGAGACAACATACCTCATGTAAATACAATTAAGGATGCCGAGGTAGCTTAGTGTATAAACATTGGCTTGCCGGCTCGGTGGCAATGGGTTCAAATCCTCACCGGGGCGAATTTGTAAGATTGGAGTAAGCTCTCAGGTCAATCCAGCCTAAACATAAAGCTGAAAATGTAATGGGAAATAAAGGCTGGCGGTGTAATGCAGACACATCACCCAGCGAATGCCAGTAAATAAATAGCAAATCCCGAAGCAGAAGTCTGCTTTGGGTCAGTGATGTGCTATGGTTATAACATTTTGTAGGCCTAAATGTACGGTCATATCAAAGAAAAAGGTGACACCAAAATGTGCAATGAAAATGAAAGGAAAATTCTTATCCAAGTGAATAATTTTATATACTCAGGGGCATTCATAACATCAGATGGGAGGTGCACAACAAAGATTAAGAACATGATAGGGCAATCAAAAGCTGCATTTAAGAGAATGAAATGCATCTTATGCAATAAGTCGCTATCTTTGAATGTAAGAAAGAGAGTACTAGAACCTGTTTTGCTGTATGACAGTGAATCTTGGAATGTAAATGAACAAATTAGGAAGATGTTAGAGGCAACAGAGATGTGGTTCCTTAAAACAAATGTTGCAAATTCTATGGACTGCCAGAGTAACTAACGACGATTGTTTGAAAGAGGCTAATGAAACTAGAACATTATATACAACAATGAGAAAGAGACAAACATCTTTTTTGGTCATGTGAGAAGAGAGGCATTGGGGAAATCTTGACAACTGGAAAGATCGAGGGGCGGAGAGGCAGAAACCGGATTGAGACGGCGGCATGAAGGAATATCAGCAGCAGAGTTTATCCAGAACTTCAAAGACTGAAATCTGTGGAAATGCATGAACATATACGCCATATGTCAGGGTACTATGATAATGATGAAGATACAGGGGCATGGGCGGCTAGACTTCCAGTCTTTTCCTCTGTTGGCAGTCGACGAACGCATGCATCAATCCCTCGACGGACCGCTCTCGTTATATATTATCAGTGTACCCCTCTATCAACTACATTAACTCGGCCGCCATGGTTCTCGAGTAGTCTATATAAATATCTACCTACCACCACATGGCCAATACGTATAAGGTAAATTAAGAGGCTACTTGCTTTACTGTTACTTACTAAACGGAGTTAGCTTTCAACGTACACAAAGGATGGGTAGACATGCTAATGTTTAGGATACATTAATACTACTCAAGCTGAAACAATTAAAACACACAGTCACAAGTATTGTTCCAATGTGGAGCATGTAATTTCAAATGTACCGTCTCAGTGGCGAAGGTTTCATGGACGCTGTTCGTGACCCCCGCATACCCGCGTTCGAAACACAGATACGCGAGATTTGAGAGAGAGCGAGAGAGCGAGAGCGAGAGAGAGCGAGAGAGAGCGAGAGAGCGAGAGCGAGAGCGAGAGAGAGAGAGAGAGAGAGAGAGAGAGAGAGAGAGAGAGAGAGAGAGAGAGAGAGAGAGAGAGAGTTGTAAATTTGAAATTAAGCGGGGATATCAGATGTTCCACATTCGAACAATACCTATGACCCTATGACTATGTGTTGTTATTATTTCAGCTTATGTGTTATTGATGTTTTCTCTTCAGATGATATATAACTCTGCAGGAAGCACCTGAAGAATTGCAGCGAAATATACCTGGAAAATAATTCGTGCAACTTTGTTTATGGCTTCGATGTTTATATTATCTCTTTCTCTCGACAACCAATCATTCACTTAACCGTTAATTTATTTGTCCCAGATATCTTAACCTTGGTTGAACTTCCGTTTCGGCAATTACATCGAATGACAGCTAGTAAGTGCACATAGAGTGCTTACGTCAACGGTTGTCGTTAGAAATCTGGGTTCCCTGACAAGTTTGTGCTGCATTACGTATTGTTTCGGTGTTAACGTTTTAACAATTTGCCGTGTTTACATCTGTTGTGTTCTCAAGCCATCTATAGACATCACTTATAAACAAACACGTTTATGGAACTTATTCTTAGGATCATCATCATCATTACGTGACATGCCAGCTGGCATAGGCGTTCATGACTCTCCATAGATCTCTGTCCTTGGTTTTCTGGATCAACTCCACTGTTGCTATTTCTACAAGCCACCGTCTCAATCCACCCAATACCATTTCTCTTGGTCGGCTTCAACGTCTCTTCCGCTCTGATCTTTCCAGTTGTCACGATGTTCTCCAATGCCTCTCTTCTCATCACATGGCCAAAGAAAGTCATTTGTCTTTGTCTTATTGCTGGTAGTAAAGTTCTAGTTTCATTAGCCTATTTCAGGCAATCATTGTTAGTTACTTTGGCAGTCCAAGGAATTCACAACATTCGTCTCAGGAACCACATCTCTGTTGCTTCCAAGCTCTTCCTAATTTGTTTCTTTACTTTCGAAGATTGACTGCCATACAGCAAAATAGGTTCTATACAGAAATTCAGTACTCTCTTTCTTACATTCAATCATAATCACTTATTGAATAAGATATCATCCATTTTCTGAAATGCAGATTTTGCTTGCCCTATTCTGTTCATAATCTCTGTTGTTCTTATGATTCTTAGGATAAAAGCTGTAACTGGCGATACTGATATTTCATATCCGCTTTTAACGATAGTTGTAAAGAAGTCGATGTCTAAGTATGTAGATTAAGGAAAAGACCTTCATTCACGCCTCAAGATTATTGGGCAAGTGATGCTAGGAGAGGCTAGCCAAGTGGCTTTGGGAGACCCGGATATGTTTCTGTTGAGCGCAAAAGGCAAACCCTAACCTGCACAATTCGCCGAGTCCTAACTAGCCAGGCGGCTTGAATTTCACCATGCTCAATAACCTCCCCCATCCCCCCCCCCCCCATGTCCGCCCTACACCGCAAGGTATTAAAGGCAGTAGATGACAGATGCTAGACATGCTGTATGGAACCTCTTTTACTGTGAGGAAATGAATATTCAAACGTAAATGAACAAATTATGAATAATTTAGAAGCAAAACAGATTTGATTCCTGAGATAAATGTTGCGAATTCTTTGCACGTCCAGAATAACTAGCAAATATTGCACGAAAGAGGCTTGTGAAACTAGCACATTATATACAACAACAAGAAAGAGACAAACAGCCTTCTGTTTGTATGCGATAAAAAGAGAGGCATAGAAGAACGTTAAGACAACTGGAAAGATCAATGCAAAAAGATGTAGAGACAGGCCATGAGAAATGATGCTGGGTGGATTGAGGCTGTGGCATGGAGAATTATCATCAATGTAGTTGATCCACAACACCAACGACCCAGACCTGTGAAGAAAAACGAAACGACTATGCCAGATGGCATAGCGCATGATAATGATGATGATGCTGAATCTCGACCCACATTTTTATACACCAGTCGAGACTCCTGGAGTGATACGGTAAATATAGGGTGTATTTTTAATGACTGTGCAGTTTTAGAAAATATCGCCGTTCCTAGTTTTGTATTTTCCTCATGTGGAGTTCATGCAACACAATGCAATAAGTACAAAACTTAGAACAGCAATAATTTCAAAAACTTCTCAATCGTTAAAAATACACTCTGTATTACGTTGGTCGCCTATACTTCCCAAGACATTATCTGGTTAACTGTGTAGTGTGGGTCGCTCTGGGACCCAAGCTACTTTAAAAACTGCCTCGATAAGAACTCGAACCCCTGACCACCAGGCAGCAAGCCAGCATTTAGCCACTATGATACAGCGGTTCCTAATTCTAAATGGGAAATCTCCTTGGCGAAGTAGTTACCCTGCATAACTTGCGCTGTGGAGATTATAGGTTCGATTCTCGGCTACGACATTCGGTTCACGAGTATAATCCTCGAAGACTCCTTTTATCGTCGCTGGAGCTTTGTGCGACCCATTCAGCAGCCCGCCCTACGGAAAGAGACCAAGCCACATGGGATATAACTCGGTCCAATAAAAACGACCCTCTTAACTCTTAAACTCTTAATTTCTTTAAACTCCCAATTCTAAATAAAATATATCGGAAAACCTCTGATTTCGTGCCCGGATGACCACATATCCCTGGTTTTCTGAGACAGTCCCAATTGTGTATGTTTTGTCCCAGTGCGTACACATTTGTCAATTGCCCATAATAAGAGTAGTTCAATTTGGTTTAGTTTGTACCAGTATTATGCACGTACACAAACTTCTCTGAAAAGTCAATTTCTTGACTATTTAGAATACGATGGAGTTAAAATGATTCGGATATCTTTGGTATTTATTTATTTATTTATTTTTGCAAATTCTAGCCATTCTAGCTTAAAGTTAATCCAACTAAAACCTAAAACCATAAAATATGATTTATGATTACTTTAAAACATAAGACATCATCAACATGTGACAAGCTGCTAAGCGTGAGCTGTCATATTTCACCATCTTACACGATCACTAAAGTTGTGGATCAGCTCGGCGTTCTTGTCTCGACCATGTCACGATGTCACGCCATCCAGATATTTACTTCCTGCCATCCTCTTGTACTTTTCCCCTAAATATTGCTAGTTGTCAACAAGTTCTATATTTTATTGCTTCTCATAACGAGCCTAACATATTTTGACTGTCAACGTCTAATTTCTCTAATCAGTTTACGTTTTTTATCTGCTTCTTGTAGAACTTAATCCTTGATTTTTCTGTCTGTCCATGGTATTATTTTTATTTTCCTTATAAACCACATTTCCACAGGCATTAGATGTTTTTCAGCTTGTCTGCTCATTGCTCACCTTTCACATCAATAAAAAAAAAAGTACAGGTTTTATGTAGCTCTTCAACAAATATTTTCTGGTTGCAAGAGTGTTGAAGTGCTACATAGAAACATGACACCACATAAATCAATAATGCATCTAAATTTCTTAGCCGTTGCACTAAAATAACCAGTATTCGTGCAGTAAATTACACACATATTTAATACCGACTCGGTTCTGGCGTAAATTCCTGAGGTCGAGCAATAGGGAAGCGCTGAAAACCAATTTCTCCCTATAGTCGCTGGTCACCATTACGACCATAGCTGAGATAAATGGACAGACACTTTCCCGCTATCTCGGTCAACAACTACTGTAGTTATTTATGACACGAACGGCTTGCTTTTGTTCTGCCTAGCTAATGTAATATTGTGGATTCTTCGTCCCGGCGGAGACGACTATGTTTAAGTCTACGGGCAAGCATTGATGTACTAAACACTATTATAGTTCATGTCACTATAGGAACTAATTCGATTTTTTGACTCCATTATTTCAGTTCTAAGGGGACGGTGGCTTTTATGGGAAAAGCTAAGCAGCAATTTTGTGGTCTCCATCATGAGAAGTAATAAACTAGAGAACTGTGTGACATTGGTGCGATTGAGGGGGAAAATGACAAGAGGGAAGACAGAGAAGTAAATACCTAGATGGGGTGACCACGTGGTATGGTCGGGGACAAGAATACAGAGCTGATCCATGACTCAGATGATGGTGTGAGGAGGCGAAACATGACCGCCCACGCTTACTGGCATGGCACATGATGATGGTGATTATTTTTTAAAAAAAAAACAGCTGTGGCGCAGTGGCTGATAGTCATGCGTTTGAATATTAGACCATGTGAAGATGTTAACATTTATAAGCTGCCAGACCCATACAACCCTACATGGGTCTCATGACATTTATGCTAATCGAAGCGGATGTTTCAAAACTGACCTACGTTTCCATGGCGACAAAGTCTAAAATGAGAACCAAGAAATATAATCGAAAATAAAGACGACAAATTAATATTTACCACCTCACTTATCGAATGCCGATTTATCTATAAAATTATGGAGATACTACCATTTGTCTAGTAAAGCACAGCGCATGTAAAATGTTCCTTACGCTGATATACGTCATTCAATCATTAATTCAGCAGCATGTCTTTTGCAGAACCTTGCTCCCATAAAAACCTTCCGGAAACGTTCCAGTCCGCGTCCCGCGTCCGAAACCCCCATCTGGAGATCATCTGCCAATCCTGCACCCATTTTCTCTTCGGCCTTCTTCTTCCTCTCTTCCAGAGCATATACCCTTCCATTATTGTTCTTTCCAAGCTTTAATGATGTTTTAATTGACCAAAATATTTCAAGTTTCTTTGTTTTAAAGTCTTTAGTAGCCAACCGTCTTCAATGTTCAGCCATTTCCTATGGATCCATTTGTTCTTTTCTGTATCCAAAATATTCCTAGAACCCATCAATAACATTTATTCGCGTATTGAAACTCATTTATGCATCGTTCAGCTTGTTTAGTAAGTGTTCAGGTCTCACAAACTTATGTTACGATAGATAAGTATAGGGTGTATTTTTAATGACTGTGGAGTTTTCGAAAATATTACCGTTCCAAGTTTTGTATTTACCCTCTGTTAACTCATGCAGCATAAAAGGAAAATGCAAAACTTGGAACGGCAATATTTTCAAAACCCCCACAGTCATTGAAAATGCACACTGTAAATATTAATTATAACAGGTGTCGCTATTCTACCCAATACTATTTTCCCCGCTGTTTTCAATGGTACTGCATAGTTGTTAGACACTCGCCCATCGACCAGGAGATCACTGGTTCGATCCGCAGCTGGGCTAATTCATATTTTTTTTTTCTAAATTGATGTAGGTTCTCAGGTCAACCCAACCTAAAATGGATAGGAAGAAATTCTTGGGAAGTAAAGACGGCCGGCGTGGTACTAACCTCAACACCCTCCGAGCGCTGATTGGTCTATCAAAATATAGGCCCACCTCTGTATGCTCGATACACCTTAATGCGTGAAAAAGGTCGTTTTTACTCTTTGATTATGATAGAATTTCATGTTCGGGCCAAGTCATGGGAGTCTCTTTATGTTGATAAATATGTGCTGCACAAACGTGGAGTGATCAAAACAAGGCTAGGTTTATTTATCTTATAGACTGATCTACAGGATGACCTTTGCTATGCGAATTCCCATTTACATGATTTCGAGACTTCGTGACTGAAGATCGAGGAAAAAAAAAATAAGTTTTAAAAATAACAATAATTAAGATGAGCGCAAAAACTGTTATATTTCCATACAATGGTTACACTATCTAGTTACCTCTTCCTATTTCACAACTGTGAGTGCAATAATCTTTATTATGGTTGTGCTTTTAATCCTGAAACATGGCGAATGAGAGATTAAGGGAGAGATAAAGAGAGAGAGAGAGAGAGAGAGAGAGAGAGAGAGAGAGAGAGAGAGAGAGAGAGAGAGAGAGAGAGAGAACGAACGAACGAACGAATGAAAGAACTGTATTCTTAAATGGTTACAAACTGGGCACGCAGACATTCAGCCCTACCAACCACTCATCTTTCGTGCATCAAGCATCTAGTGTGCATGCACACACACACACACACACACACACACACACACACACACACACACACACACACTCACACACACACAGAGCAAGTGAGAGTGTCGTAGAAAGAAAGGGAGGCATTGAGAGAGATGGGGGAATAGAGAGAATGAGGGGCATAGAGAGAGAGATACACAGACAGGGAGACAGAGACAGATAGATAGGATGACGAGACAGGAAGTCAGAGAAAAGGGAGACAAAGAAGCTAGTGAGACAGACAGGGGGAAGGGAAGGAAGGGATATAGGGAGACGGAGACAGAAATATACCTAACACAGAGACCAGAGGGAGACAGACAGAGAGGGAGACAAACGCAGTGAGACATGGGGAGAAACAAAAAAACAGACAGAAAAAGATACAGACATCGAGAGCGGGAAATATTTTTAAAAAATATTACTTTATAGCTATAATTATACTTTGCGTGAATGATGTTGTATTCGGTCATGTGATGAGAAGAGGAGCATTGGAGAACATCGTGACAACTGGAAAGATCGAGGGGAAGAGAGGCAGAGGCAGACCAAAAGAAATAATTCTGGATGGATTGAGACGGTGGCATGGAAGAATGCCATCAGCAGAGTTGATCCAGAACACCAAAGGCCGAGATCTGTGGAGAGCCATGAACGCCTACGCCAGCTGCCACGGCACTTGATGATGATGAAGGATGATGTTATTATATTATTCTTATCTATTTATAAACTTTCCGCAATTTAAAACTCTTTAATTCAGCAACCAATTAACCAACACTACAGACATTTTGTATACAAACATGTAATTTAATGTCATTGTTCGGAATTTCTGTTGACATTTGTCGTTTTATTTGCTTTGTGGTTTATTTGTTGTATAAAAAAAGCCCAGACACTTCTAATAATGACATACATTTAACCGCTTGTATGTCTGTGTAAATAATTTGCTGTTTAAATATGTTTACATCATTTTCCACTTATCTTTGGGGTGAAAGTCCAGAATCCGAAATGGCTCGCATGAAAAGACGGTCAGCTAATCCGAAGTGATAAAAGCGTTCGTCTTAAACATCCGGTGTGCTTAATTCGAGGTGTGGGTTCAACAACCCCTACACCGATCAGTTGCACTAAAATGTTGGCGTCTCGTCATTTGACATAGGGACTTAACATGCAAGTACCTCTAAAGACGGAGTGGGTTCGCCTGATGGTGAGAGATACTAGTAATAGAGAAAGCAAATCCACAAGCAAGAAGCAGTGCAGTGCATTATAGTCTGTCCCGAAAATAATGCCGTCATTCACGATAACTTATTTTGAAAACTGTCTGTTGCATCGTTATGAAATTTTTCCTGCCGTCTTATATTTACCCCCACCCAAGGAATATGTCTTTGATAGGTCCAAAAGTAACTTAAATCATCGAAAGTGGCGACATTTCTTTGATGTTTTGCTGAAAAAATAGTGATTTCTCGCTAACAAACTTGTTTTTACAGTAAGGAACGCCCCGCCAATTCACATGACGACACAAGGCGTATCCGGATTCGTATGGGAGTGGGTGCAATAAAAGAAGTAGCTTAAAAGTCGACAGGGTCGGCTGCATTGCACCGGGTTTTTATCCCATATGGTTCCATTTCTTTCCGCAGCGCGGAAAGCGTAGCACACAGCACGAACTCCGTAGCTCCAGCGACGACCCTCGGGAGTCTCCGAAAAAAAAAATGCACTCGTGAAATGAAGGACGCGGCCCGGAATTGAACATACAACCTTCGGAGCCCGAGTCAGACGGCTGACCACTTCACCACGGAGAATCCCGAGAGGGGTGCAATGTGTAATATTAGTAAAGACAGAGGATTTACAGATGCATGGGGTAAATAATTTGTAAATTGACAGGAAAGTAGAAGGAATATATTTCTTACCTTATTTTTCATTTCCTTCTTGTTTCTTCAGCTGCTGGTTAATATTGTGTACACAAGTATTCATGTTAGCTTTTTATATTGAGTTCGTGAAAGCTTCCAAATAGCTGTGCGTTAATGTGCGTATGGAGTGACCAGAAATGATACCGCAATTTAGTCATCATGTTTCCATTTTTAAGGATCTGTTCAGCTGTCTGTGTAGTTTGTTCACACGTACACATGGGTGACAGACCCGCTTTGAGTCTTCGTGAAAGATTGTCTACTCTGCTGTTTACCGTTCAGAGACGGAACATGATTACCTGTTTTGCACTATGAAAATAGTTGTCAGTGTCTCTGTAGTGGGCTTTCTTCTTAACGACCAAGATGTTGGTCCTCTTTTTTCATTGAAGTTTATAAATTTATTCGTATGCACGTGTGTTGTCCCCTAATTTGACAACGTGTTTGCTCTCACGTTTCTTGTTATGGCACAGTATGTCAGTTTCCACCGCAATATTACTCTTCTGTTGGTATTCAATGCGTTTAGTGTGTGTGTGTGTGTGTGTGTGTGTGTGTGTGTGTGTGTGTGTGTGTGTGTGTGTGTTTCAATACAGTTGTTTGTCACGGCTGAGGGCTTGCGGAATTTAAAATTCATCACTGTGGAAACTGTTGCCATTGACATTATGCTGATGCTGTAATGTTTAGGACCTGCAATTCGTTTGAATAGTTAGAGCAAAATATCCCAGTAAGTGTGTACGTAGATTAAGGTCTGCGATCTGCTCAGACCTTAATCTGTGTCGGACGATTCCAGTAGGTTGATGATTGCTCTCGGTTGCATAAAATTTAATCCATCCTTTCTCCAATAGTCCTCTTCCTCTTTCAACACATGGTCCTCACTTTTTTTCCAGTAACTTTTATCAATATTTAATAGCGCGGACTGGGTTAGTATCTTGACGTCAGACAATTTGAATGTAGTATTGGCAGCTGCCACCTGTCCTTTAATTTTATCCCACACAAGTTCTATAGGGTTTAAATAAGAATGATACGGCGGAAGTCTCAAGCACCTATGGCCATGCTCTTTTATCAACTTGTCGATTTGATATTTCTTGCTATTTTGCGCCTGTTTTACAAGGGCCAACAACTGTAGCTTGAAATATGTTTTTGGAAATGGTATATTTTCCCTTCGGAGCCATATCTTTATTGCTTCCTTTGTGCTCGATGCCGTAGGTATTTTATCTTCTTGGGCAACAACATTGTTCTGTAGTAAGCCATTATGAGTACTACCAGCATAGGCTATGACCAAACGCTGTCCTTTACTACTGGGCACATAACGCTTTATCTTTCCATCCATTGATTGCCATTCCTTTACACTTGTGTGGTGCGCATTGACCCACGTCTCATCCAAATACACTATGTCATAATTTTCTTTAGGCATTTCCCTTATTTCATGTAGGTATCTGCTTGTCATGGCTCCTAAATGCGGTTGCTCGCAAAGGATATTTCTACCTCCCTTGTACTTTCTAAAAGTGAAGCCTCATGTCCTTATAATTTTCCACAAAGTTGTTTTGGATAGCTCTATGTTATTGTTCTTTCTCAACAAAACCCTCAGTTGTCTTACAGTTACTGTTTCTTTGGCATCCATCATTTTTATAATAACTCGCCTGATGACATCCTTGTCAAAGCTGTCTACAATTGCCTTTCTACCTACCGTTTGCTTATCGCATGATGGTTTCATTCCAGATTCTTGCACCCATCGACGAAATGACCGTTTACTCAAACCTAATGCATGCAGTGTTCATTTATCGGGATTTGTAACATCATGAAACAGTTTCCTGTGATCAGCTTCTTGACAAAAATATGTGTACAACTTCATAGCGATGCTTTGAAGTCAGTGGCGTGCAGAAGGGGGTGCGGGGGGTGCGACGGCCCTGGGCATCCAGCCTGCAGGGGGGAATCCAATTAGGGAGAGGAGGCAGCACAGTGCAGTGGGAGGGGAGGAAGAATGAATTAGGGAAAGAACAATTAAGGGGCATCCAATGAAGGGGTTGGCCCCGAGCATCAAAGAACCTCTGCACGCCACTGTTTGAAGTGTACACAATTTCACTTTCAATCCCATTGAACAATATTCACACATTCAAATATTAGCTATTAATATTATATTAATGGTAAGATATATTTATATAATCACGTTTCATGAAATAACCCACATAGGAGACACCTCTGAAAATCCTAATTAACTGCGCGCAGTTAGTGCCAAAACGAAAACCACGAGACAATTTCAAAAAAGCGCGGATGTATCTTGGTGAAGCTGTAATACGTTTAAAATGATGGAATTAATCTCTGAGCCGTAAATTATATACCGCACATAAACATACATTGAAATCTGCTGTACAATCTCCAGAACAAATATTTTTTTGTTGGGTGGACATAATGATAAGTTTATATGCTAAATCTCATCATTTTCCCTCAGTTAGTTACTGAGATATTGAATTTTATATTGAGGCAAAAAAAAAAAAAAAAAAATAAACACACCACAGAAATAGCAGCATATGTATGGACTACGCTTAAATTTAAAGCAAGCGAACAAACACATAATGTTTCACAATATACATGACAAGAGTGTGATGTAAGCGTTATTGTTAAACGCCCATACAGTTACTGCAATGGCAATCTTGACTCTCAGCCATAAGCAGATAGAAAGGATGGAAAGGATACAGAATGAAGCTATGCGCATTATTCTTGGATGTACAAGAGATACAGCATGCAGGGCGATGCGCTACCTTCTTGATTTTCCAACCATTGAAGAGAGAATACAAGTTTGCAGGGCACGCGCCTACCTCAGAATTAACGCAAACACACAACATCCACTGCATAGTGAAATTAGGAAGGTGAAGGGCAGCAGGTTAAAAAGAGGACGGTCGTGGATGGGTCAAGCCGAAGACATTCTTCAACAGGTGTGTTCACTTGAGGACTTAGAACCTGGCGAGGAGTGGGTGCAAGTGCCAACAGACTTCTGCACATCCTTTTCAGTTTGCATCCAATTAGATAGAAAATGCAGACAAGAAAATCCGGCTGCTGTTGAGGCTGAAGTACAAGCGTTGATTTTCGAGAATTCGCTAGACGGTGACGCGGTCATCTACACAGATGGGTCGGTCGTCCGACATGTGAGAAGCTCATGGGCCTTTACAGCTCGGGCCGGAGGGAGAATTGTGAAGGAGGACTCTGGTGCTTTCACTGAAACCACAAGTAGCCTGACCATGGAAGTCATGGCAGTAAGTAAAGCAATAACATGGCTCGAGACACAGACATTCACCAGGGCTTGTTTCCTTAGCGACTCAATGAACATGATCAAGAGGATAGAGGAGGGGTCGATCCGAAGAGAATGGTTGCTGCCTCTGAAGCGGTCTCGGCTGGCAAAGATTAGTTTCATCTTCGTGCCAGGGCATGCGGGAGTACAAGGAAATGAGCGGGCTGACAAGCTCGCAGGTGAGGCTACTGTGGAGGGCGGACGCGCCATGGACCAGGCTGACATTCTGAATGCTCTACGTGATGTGAGACTTTTGCGAGAACCAAGTGATGACTGTGAATCTACAACAATGGCCAGACTGCTAGAGCATCAAATTATAAGAGGTGTGGCCAAACAAGAACACTACGCAGGAAGCCAAAGAAGATTGATAAACCAACACAGAACTGGCGTCGTTAGCCGCTACACGCTGCGGGATTTGCTGAGGAGGGGATCCGAGCACTTATGGACTGAATGGTTCGATGTGCAGCGAGGATGATCTGTCGACTAACTAACTAACTAACTAACTAACAGTTACTGTAAATTCTATTTTTCAGGGGGCATTATAATTCAAATACTATAAAGAAACATACCGCTATGTGAAGAGTACTGTACTTGCATTACTGTATTTTATAATATCTCGTGGAAAAGATGGTTAAAAGTTAGTCGCATGTCCTTTACAGGACACCATAGTCATCTTCAGCATTTTATAGCAGATTGTCATTTACTAGGCAAGTTTTACGTTCAGTAGTTTGCCATAGCTTTCTGAACAATCGTATCTCATGTCATTGTATAAAACAAGCGCAAGGCTGTCTGCTTCCAAATCTCCCGCAGCTGTATTTCGAAAGCGATATTCGGGATTGCAGATCGCACACGCAACCATTTTCGCCACAGCGGGAGAGGGGGGGGGGGGGGTGGCGTAGAAAAAAAGGAACACGCAGAAATTTACTGTGATATTGGGTGTCACCGTGGCCAAGAGGTTCAACCGTATACCTCGGATTCTGAAGATGGAGGGTTCGTTTTCGACCTCCGTGGGTTCACGAGTACAGACTTTTCTATACCCCTGGGTGTCGTGGCCGAAGCAACACAGTTCGTGCATTAAAAGGCATGGAAAATAATCAATAACAACATGACTAACTAAAGCAATTTTTAACATGTTCATTATAAATACCTAAGGTAGGTGTCACGTACCATACATACGGGAGAGTTTATTATACTAGTTGTGATATGAGGTAATTATTATTGTTTTTTTTTTTGGGGGGGGTGTGGAGGTGGGGTCATATAGTCTGTACTGAAATAGTGTTCAAACAGGTTACGACTGTATGTACAGTGACTGGTGGTGTAAGATTGTTCCACAAATGAGCAGCAGAGTTTGTTGCAACTAAGCTGTTTTGTAAACGTCTATCCTCAGTTATAGGACAAAAAATATGTTTAGTCTTTCGTGATGTTTTGTGTTATATTTAGACAAAAGGCCAAAGGTAGCGTGGAACATTTTGGGAAAAAAGGATTTTGTGTATTAATTTGGCCTTAGAGAGAGAGAGAGAGAGAGAGAGAGAGAGAGAGAGAGAGAGAGAGAGAGAGAGAGAGAGAGAGAGAGAGAGAGAGAGAGAGAGAGAGAGAGAGACTGAGCTATACAGGATAAAATCGGGTGTAATGAAATTGATCCTGTTGCTACGTTACATCTTTAACTCTTGTGATTCTCGCACTGGTTCTGAGATGTGTGTGTGTGTGTGTTTCTGTGTGTGTGTGTGTGTGTGTGAAGCCAGCCTTCGGTTGCTGTGTTTTGTTTCCTATTGTTTCAGTCGTTTACATTTCCTCAACATCACAACAGTTGTATCCTTGTCATTCAAACCGTATTCTGCACGTATCTGTCATTCCAACCCCTCTGGGCATTCCTGCACGTATCTCATCTCCCTTGACAAAAGCCACAGAGGTTCTCCCATCCTAATTATTCGCTTAGCAGTTTTATTAAATACTAGCTGACCCGGCCAGGCTTCGCCCAGGCCCTGGCGGGGATCTATCTATCTATCTATCTATCTATCTATCTATCTATCTATCTATCTATCTATCTATCTATCTATCTATCTATCTATCTATCTATCTATCTATCTGTCTGTCTGTCTGTCTGTCTATCTATCTATCTATCTATCTATCTATCTATCTATCTATCTATCTATCTATCTATCTATCTATCTATCTATCTATCTATCTATCTATCTATCTATCTATCTATCTATCTATCTATCGATAGAAGGGCAGAATGTTAGACGGGCCTGCGTGCCCAATTCTTAACCCTTTGAAAATAAAGTTTGTTCGTTCGTTCGTTCGTTCGTTCGATCTATCTATCTATCTATCTATCTATCTATCTATCTATCTATCTATCTATCTATCTATCTATCTATCTATCTATCTATCTATCTATCTATCTATCTATCTATCTATCTATCTATCTATCTATCTATCTATCTATCTACCTATCCATCCATCCATCTATATATCCATCCATCCATCCATCCATCCATCCATCCATCCATCCATCCATCCATCCATCTATCTATCTATCTATCTATCTATCTATCTATCTATCTATCTATCTATCTATCTATCTATCTATCTATCTATCTATCTATCTATCTATCTATCTATGTTCGACCCGTTCCCGTTAAAAATATAGACAGACTAGAAGAATAGATAGATTGATAGTAGAAAATATGATTGGAAGAGATCTATCTAAAGTAAACTTACCAAGATATCACGAACAGCCAATAAATGGTGGGCGGTGGGTTGACTGCAGAGTACTGCAATCGATATGCAACTAACTTTCTCGCACAAAAAATTACTTTTTTTGTTAACGAACGAAAATTTTTATTTTCAAAGGGTTAAGAATTGGGCACGCAGGCTCGTCCTACATTCTGCCTTTCTTCTCTATTTCCTCTCATACATTCTTTCATTCAACATCTCTTATGAAGCAATTCTTTGACAACAAAAGAACAATAAGTATTAAAATGCATGAAAAGTAACTCGTTGAGGAAATGTTTAACATGGCCATCATAAATACCCAACGCGGGTGTAACGCGCCATACATATGAGAATGTTAAAAAAATTAATGTGCTGTTAAAGAAAAAAAAAAGATGAGTTAGAAAATTTTCACTATTTAAATAGATGCATTATTTTTATGAAAACTTTGAAAATGCCTTAAAAATTATATCATTATTTATTATAACTCATATACCTGTAAATAACTGTAGACAAAGAGTTTATAAATCTGTGATAACAATGCGACAATCTATATATAAAATATATAGCAATGATATTAAAAGTTATGCCCCTTGAAATAACTTTTCTTAAGTTAAGTCCCCTCGCTATATATAAATGATAATGTAAATTTAAATATTAAACTTTAGTAAGTAAATATCTGATTGTACACTAACAAACTATGATAGTTGGCTGCACGGGAATGAAAAGAATACATGTAGACAATTTCATCTCAATCGGATGGACCGTTATCGAACGCATAAAATACGGACATACATGCATCGCCTTTTATATATATTAAATATTCATCCGGTTGTTCTTCTTCACCCTGAGTCGTACCTGGACCCTTTATTCATTCCCTACTGAGCTAGTATTTCCAAAGGAGGACGAAATATAAATATTCTGGGGTGTGCATGTTCACCAGAGCTAATAATATAATCTAACAGTAGTTTGTAGACATTTCTGTACAAGATCTTGTTTGAGAGCGAAAGAAGGGGGGGGGGGGGCATGTTATATGCTAGTTGTTATGCTACTTGCGACAATGTAAGATGTAAAATGGCTGGACATATTTTCATCGTCATTTCATTATTTCGCTGTAATCTTGCCGGCTTAAGAGACTATACTTTGTTACATTGTGCTACAAAAAGGACATAATAACTACAACCCATGTGGTTAGCGAATGTGACTCATCAGACCAATTCGTGAGGTAAATGTTATTCCACAATCATCATCATCATGTACCATGCTGGTAAGCGCAGGTGGTCATGTTTTACCATCTCACTTGATCACCAGAGTCGTGGATCAGCTCAGTGTTCTTGTCGCGACCATACAACGTGGCCAAGTCATCCAGATATTTACTCATCTGCCCTCCCTTTCCTCTCTTCCCCTCGATCTTGCCAGTTGTCACCAAGATCTCCAATTTATTTATTTTCATAACGTGATCAAAAAATTGTGTCTGTCTACGTCTACTTTCTTTAATCAGTTTACGGTTTTTAATTGTTTCTTGCAGGACTTGGTCATTGCTTTTTCTGTCTGTCCATGGTATTATTTGCATTTTCCTCAGAATCCACATTTCCACAGCCATCAGATGTTTTTTTCAGTTATCTGCTCATTGTCCACGCCTCACATCCATACAAAAACATGGATTCTATATAGCACCTTAACACTCTTTTCTCGTTGCACATGACAGGTTGTTATTGTTTTATTGGTCAGTATCTTTATCATCTTGCAAGAGGCTGCCTTTACCATGGCAACTCTTGTTCTAATCCTTCTTCTAAGTGACGACCATAATCTGTCTCTTCTTACATTTAAATCCTAACCCAAGATGTTCACTGTGTGCAACAATCGCATCTACTAAATGTTGCAGATCTTGCTCATTGTCTGCAATCAATATTGTTTCATCCGCATATCTGTTATTTATGTTATGTCCCCCAATGATGATTCCTTACATATAATTAAGATTTATGAATATATTTCACTGTACAGGGAAAACAGATCTGGAGACATTGCACATCCCTGTCTTACACCTCTCTTAATAGGCTGATATTGACCTACTTCATTATCTGTATGGCAGCTTGTTGTTCCCTATATATGTTTTTTATGAGTCTAAGGTCTCTCTCATCAATTTGTAGAACTGCAAGCATCTTTATCATGTTGAAATGTCTTACTTTATCGAAAGCCTTTGTGTAGTCAATAAAGCAAAGATGTAAGTCTTTGGTTACTTCTATAGAACTGTCAATTAAAGTTCTCAGCATGTACACATTATTTACTGTTTGCTTGCCTTCTACAAAACCACATTACTATTATTCTATTTCGTGTTGTATTTTCTTCCTAACTCTTTGCATGATAATTCTTAGCAAAATCTTTGTGTTGTGGCTCATTACACTACTTGTTCGATGTTGATCACATTCCAAGGTTCCTGATTTCTTTGTGATTGCAATAAATATAGAATTACATAATTCACGAGGTATATCTCCAGTATCATGTATTGTGTTCAGTATTCTGATGAACTGGTCTATTCCATATTTTCCTAAAGCTTTAATCATTTCTGTAGAGATGTTGTCTGGACCCGGATTATTGTCAGATTTCATATGGTTAAGAGCATTCTGAACTTCTATCTTCAGAATAGATGGTCCTTCATTATTACTCCAAGTATGAAATTGTTCTTCTCTTGTATCATCATACAGGTTTTCCACATAATATGACCATGTATGTAAAATCGCATGTTTTTCTATTATGATATTTCCATCTTTTGTTTTCAGGCAGCATGTTGATGTTGGTGTTCTTTTATTAGTACGCTCCTGAATTCTTTTGTGCATTAATTTGTATTTTTACTGTTGTGTTGTTTTTCAGCAATGCAACTATTTTTCAATCCATGCTTCTTTCACTTCTTTACATACTGTTCTGACTTTCCTGTGAATGTCTTCATATTTGTCAGGATTATTTATGGTGTGTCTTCTTGTTTCCATTAGTCTTAAAATTTCTTCAGTCATTAATTTCTTATGACCCATTTTCTTTAACTTTGGGATTGTTGTTTCCTCAGCCAAAGTGATTGAATTCTTCAACATTTCCCATTTATCATCCACATCTTGAAATAAGATCTCTAGATCAGACAATACATCAAATCTGTTCTTTACTTCTATGTTAAAATTGTCTTGTATTTTATGTCATTTTGTAATGCACACAGATCATATTTATCGTTCCATGGTGTATACTTGATTTTCTTTAACTTTACCTTCAATGTGCCTTTAATCAATCTGTGATCAACGTAACAGTCTGCATTTGGAACTGTCTTTACGACTGTTAACGCATTTTGAACCCTTTTATAAATCATAATATAATCAATCTGGTTTCTAATCCTGCTATCAGGACTTTGCCATGTCCATAATCTTCAGTGATGTTGCTTAAACCAGATCTTTCCGACAATCAGCTCATCTTCTTTTGCCTATTCTACAAGTCTGTATCCTCTTTTGTTTCGTTCTCCCAAATCATGTTTATCTGCTGTGCATCCGTTGCCTTTATTTCCTACTTTCGCATTGAAGTCACCCATTATGATATTTATTTCTGAATCTTTACATTTATCCAAAACATTCTCCATGCCATTATAAAATTCCTCTACACTATCTTCACTGCTTTCTCTCGTTGAGGCATATATTTAAATGACGTCTATGTTAAAAGGTCTGCCGTTTAATTTTACCAGTAGACCAATATCCACAATGGATGCATGTGAACACGCGGTCATGTCAACCATCACGCACCACCTGACATCTTACAATATTAACAGCTCAATAAATCAGTATTTACACCAGGAGTGGTGAACCTTTTGATTTGATGCCAAGTGCCAATTTGATATTTACAACATTATACGCAAGTCACACATATTTATCACCTTAAAAATTAGCCTGCTATATTTGACCAAGTATGTAATTAATGCTGGTCTCCGTGACAAAGAGCATACGGACACGATTCGTAAGCCCGCATACCCGCGTTCGAAACACATCTGCGACCGATTTGGCAGCAGACGGCGTTGCTCTGGGTTTTAACGAGTTGGTATGGGAGCCGGTCGTTCAGAAAGCAATGGCAAACTTCTAAACGGAAAACTTGCCAAGAAATCAACAACGGCAGTAAAATGCTGGTGTTGGCAGCGATGTCCTGTAAACAGGAACGAGATTTCCCGGCCCAAGCCTTACACTATGTCCTTGTCACATATATTTCGTCATTATTCCACGGCTGTTTGGCTGTGTATTTACATGCCTCTGCATCAATTCAAGTTGTATTTATGTTAATATTTGAACATATCAACGACAAGTTAGGTAAGATTTCAAATTATCTCACAACAAACTCGTTGAATTGACATTCGCCGTTAGTTAGCTAAATCAGACAGGCACACTAATGAATATTAATTAGTTAGTCAACACATCGTCCTCATGGCACATTGAGCTATCAGTCCACACGTGCTCAGAACCTCTCCCAAGTATCTCTCTCAGTGGTCAGCGACTGGCGACACCATTTCTGTGTTGACTGACAATTCATTGGCTTCCTACGATGCACTCTAGTCTAGATTGACCCTATTTGACTTGATGTTACATTTTTCAATGTTTAGCCTGCTGTTCTTGCAGTCTGGTTGTGTGAAATGAATGTTATATTTTGCATTGTTTGGCTTGATGTTCTTGCTGTATGGTGAAAACTATCTTTGTGCAATGGATGTTATATTTTACATTGCTTGACATGGCGTTCTTGCAGTCTGGTCAAATTTGTGTGTAATGAATGTTATGTTTTACATTGCTTGACTTTGTGTTCTTGCAGTCTGGTCAAATTTATGTGCAATGAATGTTATATTTTTACATTGGGGACGCAGAGATGTTTCCAAGGCACGAGGGCCGGGTTATATACTGGCCAAGACCTATTGACGCGTCCTCGTCGAGCGTCCTGGGCAACAGGTCCCTTCGGTGTCCTGGCTAAAGTCAGTAGGATCGCAGATTCCTCCGAAGTCGGAGAGTGTCTGCCTGTACGGCGAGGAACCACCAGTCTGCACACCAATAAGCCAGACATGGGACAACGGATACTCACGCAAACCTCAGGTGCTGTATGACATCAAACTGATGTTGGACAACAGGATGCCTTCATCCGACATACAGGACTTCGCGTTGGAGCTCAAGCCAATGAACACAAGCAAGCAAGCAAGCAGCATTGCTTGACTTGGCGGTCTAGCAGTCTGGTCAAATTTGTGTGCAATGAATGTTATATTTTACATTGCTTGGCTTGGTGTTCTTGCAGTCTAGTCAGATTTGTGTGCGATGAATGTTATATTTTACAGACCAAACTAAACAAAACTGTTTTCAATATCTAGACATTTCCACTACGCAGATATTTTAGATTTTACTAATTGTGCAAATTAATCCCCAACGGACAATTTGATAACTATCCCCAAGACGTTATGGCACACTGTGTTATTTTGTGACTTCATTCAAGTTCAGGCGTAAAGAATAGACCAGACACTCGTCGTGAGGTCAGCCAGCAGCGGGTTCTCTAATGAACACCCACAGCTACAGTAAGACTCTAGTCTCCAGACCACAATGATTATCATTCGTGACCAGAATTTGTGAGACTCTGAAAGAACCACGAAATCTGATTGCGAGATGTCTTATTCAACGGCTCATTACGATCTCATGACCTGGGGCCATGTTGAGGTGACAAGGCCGATTTGTGCCCAGTTTATTTACATGGCCAGGAAGTAGTGTTGGCGGCAGTAGGAATGTAATTGGTAGCCGTGGAGAAATTAGTACAGGTCATGACTAGACACATGGGAACGAAATATCGTCCGTATTTCATTGAATAGTTTCTTATGCGATAAGTCACTATCACTGAATATAAGAAAGAGAGTTCTGAATGTTAATAGAACTTGATTTGGTGTATAGCAGCGAATCATGGACTATTAAACAAAACAAAAAAAAATTAGGAAAATTTTTAGAAGTAAAGAAGATGTTGCCCCGGAAATGAATGTTGCGAATACCTTGGACTGCCAAAGTAACTAACAATAATTGCCTCGTTGATTTATGCCGTAGCAAGTCCTTTGTAGAACCTCGCTCCCAACTTTTCGCTTCCGGAAAACTTCTGGATCATAATCAAGATGTCCTGCACCCGATGCACCCATCTGGAGAATGTTGCGAATACATTAGTGCCAGAGTAACTAACAATAATTGCCTAGTAGCGGTTCCAACTTTATGGTAAAGGGTCGCAACATTATGCTCCTGTGGCAATGAATATCATACAAAATGCCCATCTCTTTCCCATGTAAATAGTGGAGCAGACAGGAGTCTCGACAAACCAAGAGCCCGCACAGGTATACTATGCATAATAATAATGAAAGAGGCTAATGAGAGTTGATAATTATATACAACTATAAGGAAGAGACAAGCCACATGGCATGTAGTGAGAAGAGAGGCATTGGAGAATATGGTGACAACTGGAAAAATCAGTGGGAAAAGAAATATGAACAGAAATGATGCTGCATGGATTTAAGACGGCGGCATGGAGGCAGAGTTGAACCAGAATACAACTGACCAAGATCTGTAGAGAGACATGAACGACCGCGACAGCTGGTGTGACACATGATGATGATTGTGATTATAGTAACGATCAACTGTAGAGTTTGTTTTATTCTTATTTGACATGACGTGTGTGTGTTATTTGACATGGTAGCGTGTGTGTTTCTTTGGTGTTCGGTTTTTCAATATGGCGTAACAGCGTTTGTGATGCGTGCGGAGGGCAGTCAACCTAACAAGGCGGCGGGGAGACCGTAATGGGCAAGGCAGACGAGGTGGAGCAAAGACGTTTTAGACTCAAATGGGACCATCTGGGCCTCAGGAACACTCGTATTCTATATTGGAACTGTGCCAGCGTAAAACAAGGAGACCTTATTCTGGAAAACCGGGTATACAGGAACGACATTGTAGCGCTCCAGGAGACGAGACTGGGTGATCAATTACTCCACGTTGCCGGCTTAAAATGCTCCTACAATAGGTGACATCTGGGAATGGCGTTTCTCATTCGCTACAGTATGGTGGGGGGTACGGGGTGTCAGGCATTGGTAGCACCTTTGGTAAGGATGACTCTCATGTCCTTTCAGGACCAATCCCCCACTGGTCCAAGCCTGACACCCAGCTCGTGCCTGTGGCTCCTAGTAGCTGTCAGCATGCGACAGCGGCCACCCCCCGGGCAACAGCTGTGAGAGGCTGGCTAAACCAGGCATGGGTATCCGATTTGGTGTCAAACCAATAGGTAAACTAGGGTATGCCTACCCAGCATATGAAGACAGGATTCGGCAGACTGCGCGGAAGAAATCATTCCTGATTCAACGGGCAAGACGGCGTTTACCTGCAAAGCGTTGTGGAACGTAATGAGCACGGCAAGGCACGTAGAGCGCCCTGGTCATCCACTGCACCTGTATTCGTCTCCAGTTGTCTCGACTTGTCTTGCCACTGGACTCAGATGGACTCAGGCGAGAGAGGAGGTCGACGAATTGCGCAACTCTTCCTCACTTTAATCCAAGTCATCGCGCAAGTCATTCTTCATCCAACGTCACATATCACCTTCAAGCCCTGTGGCGATGGGCGAGCGGCAAAGCGGCAGGCGTGGGTACGCTGGCAGCCGTAGTCGCAGACCTGCACACAGGCGGCTCAGGCCATATGGTCGTCTTCTACTGACCGGAGCAGCAGTGAGATTCGGCAGCCCCCTGAGCGACTGAGCAGCCCTCTATAGGAACACACTGCTCACCTCCATAGCATGAGGAAGGGGCTAGAAAAGGTGCCCTAAACATTGTCTGCTTCATCACTACCTAACCAGCTAGCCGCGGTTGGTGGGTACCCTAACTGCGGTCGACATACAAAGAAAGATAAAACAAGCAAAGCTAAAAGAGTAAACCATATTCCCTTAACAATTGGAACTTGGAATGTACGCACCCTACTTGACAGAGACGGCGCGTCGGGTCCAGAGAGACGAACAGCACTGATTGGGAGAGAGCTGGGCAGGTACAACATCGACATTGCAGCCTTGAGCGAGACACGACTTGCAGAAGAAGACCAAATCTGTGAAATAGGTGCCGGCTACACATTTTTCTGGAGTGGAAGGAAAAGCGAGGAAAGACGCCAATCCGGTGTGGGATTTGCCATTAAGTCGGACCTGGTCGGCAAATTAGCTGTATTTCCAAAGGCTATAAACGACAGGCTCATGACCATGAAGTTGCCTCTGCTGAATGGAAGGAAGCACGCAACCATTGTGAGTGTCTACGCACCAACTATGACCAACGAAGATGATGTCAAGAACAAGTTCTATGAGGACCTGCACAGTGTATTAACATCTGTTCCAAAAGGAGACAAACTTATACTCCTTGGGGATTTCAATGCCAGAGTAGGCACGGACACCACCTCTTGGAGTGGCATTATTGGAAAGCATGGAGTCGGAAATTGTAACAGCAATGGACTCCGCCTCCTTCAGACATGTGCCGAACATGATCTCCTGATTACGAACACAAATTTCCGTCTCCCCATGAGAAATAGGACATCGTGGATGCACCCTCGCTCGAAACACTGGCACCTCATTGACTATGTCATCGTCAGGAGGAGTGACAGACAAGACGTTCGAGTGACAAAATCCATGTGTGGTGCCGAATGTTGGACAGACCATCGTCTCATTGTCTCGAAAATGAACATCCACATCAGGCCACCACGGCGTCCTCAAGGGGCGAAAATGCAAACAAAGCTAAATGTCACCCGCCTAAATAGCAAGAAAATGCAGCAGTCGTTTGAAATTATGCTGGAAGACCGCCTCAAGCCCAATGCTGAAGCTAAACAGGATACAGAAACAGAATGGAGAGCCCTAAAGGACACAATTTACAACACTGCTATGGAAATCCTGGGTCCAGCCCCCCGAAAGCATAAAGACTGGTTTGATGAACATTCCGAAGACATCAACCAATTGCTGGCCGAGAAACATCTTCTCCTCAAGGCACATTTGAATGACCCAAAGTTAACATCAAAAAAAGATGCTTTCAAGAACATTCAGAGAGTAGTGCAGCAGAAACATCGGCACATGCGGGACTCCTGGCTGAGCAGCAAAGCTGATGAAATTCAGGGCTTTGCTGACAGACATGATATGAAAAACTTCTACGACTCACTGAAAGCGGTCTATGGTCCTTCATCACCAAGCATAGTTCCCCTCCTTAGTGCAGATGGGGGAACATTGGTCACCGATAAGAAAGACATCCTTCAACGCTGGGCAGAGCATTTCAGCAAAATCTTAAATGCAACTTCCTTCTTCGATGATGAAACCATCAACTGCCTTCCTCAAGTTCCCACCAATGAGACACTTGATGACCTGCCAACCATAGTGGAAGTAAACAAAGCCATCCAGCAACTCTCCAGCGGCAAGGCACCTGGTCCTGACTCCATCCCAGCAGAGATATACAAGGCAGGTGGGCCGGTCCTACAGAGCAGCTTCACCAAGTCTTCACAAACATATGGATGAACGAGACCATGCCACAAGATTTTAAGGACGCGTCAATAGTCCACCTTTACAAACGTAAAGGAAACCGCCAATCCTGTGACAACCACCGAGGCATCTCCTTGCATTCAATTGCAGGGAAGATACTCGCCAGAATTCTTCTCAACCGCCTCACAGCCCATCTCGATCAAGGTCTTCTTCCTGAGAGTCAATGTGGCTTCAGAAAAGAACGTGGAACTGTTGTCATGATTTTCGCTGCAAGGCAGCTGCAAGAGAAATGTCAGGAACAGAACTGCAAAATGTTCTCCACTTTCATTGACCTTACCAAGACTTTTGATACAGTCAGCAGAGAAGGACTGTGGAAGATTATGGCAAAATATGGCTGTCCACGAAAGTTTGTCCAAATAGTGCGGCTATTTCATGACGGCATGCAGGCAAGAGTACAGGAAAATGGTGAACTGTCTGAACCCTTTCCTGTCACCAATGGAGTGAAGCAAGGATGTGTCCTGGCACCAACACTGTTCAGCCTCATGTTTTCAGCCATGTTGATAAATGCCTTCGAGAACGACGACATTGGAATAGACATCAACTACCGTATGGATGGAAAGTTATTCAATCTCAGAAGGTTGAAAGCTAAAACCAAAATTAACAGCGGCACCGTCAGAGAGCTCCTGTTTGCTGATGATTGCGCTCTATATGCCAACTCAGAGGCGGACATGCAACATAATGTTTCAGCTTTCTCACATGCCTGTGCCAACTTTGGGCTCAATATCAACTTGGAGAAGACTGTAGTGATGTACCAGCCAGCTCCAGTGATTAATCACACCGTGCCGAATATCAAAATGAATGGTCATAGACTAAGTGTTGTGGACAAATTCACCTATCTTCGCAGCACCGGGTCACAAGCTGCCACAATCGATGACGAAGTGAATGCAAGAATCTCCAAGGCCAGTGCAGCCTTTGGCAGACTGTACAAGAATGTATAGGACAGAACTGGAATAAGCCTGCAAACAAAGCTAAAAGTCTACAAAGCAGTTGTATTATCCACACTGCTATATGCTTGTGAAACCTGGACTGTTTATCAGCGACACGCTAGGAAATTAAACCACTTCCACACAGTCTGCCTAAGGAAGCTACTGAAGATTAAATGGCAAGACACGTTTCCAGACACTGAAGTCCTAGAAAGAGCATCCATGCCCAATATCCACACTCTACTGATGAAGAATCAGATTCGCTGGGCTGGTCACTTGACTCGCATGCCAGATCACAGGCTCCCTAAATGAATTTTTTACAGCGAACTGCGTTGTGGTAAACGCTCCCAAGGTGGCCAGAGGAAACGTTTTAAAGACACTCTGAAAATTTCAATGAATGCTTTTGGAATTCATCATGACACCTGGGAGGCTGCAGCCAGAGACCGAAATTCGTGGCGTGCATCATTGCGCAAAGGTGCAGTCATATGTGAGGCAACCAGGACTGCAAGAGCTGTGAAGAAAAGGCAGGACAGAAAAACCACTGCAGGAAACGTCAAGCATTCTTTGCCCACATTGTCAAAGAACATTTCGAGCCAAAATAGGCCTTATCAGCCATCTTAGAACCCACGGCTCCACACCTTCAACCCCACTGGATGAAATGAATGGTCATCATCATTCTTGATGGACAAACAACATATATACAGTATGGTGGCTTCAGAGCTAAACATGTCCAGGTGGAACAATGACGACATACAAATACAGGCGGTTAGAGTACAGTCCGGTGTACCATTCGTGTTGGTTAATGTTTATGCCCGTAGCGCGAGTGTGGATTCCCAGAAGTGGCAGTGCTTAAGTAACATATTACGTCACGAGAGAAATTTTATTTTCTGTGGCGATTTCAACGCTAAAGGCAGATCATGGGGAACAGGGGGACGAGCTCGAGACTGTTCTTGAAACCATTGAACTGGTTTGCATCAACAGTGGCTGTGTCACCAGGACAGCAAGTCGTCCAGGTGATGAGGACAGTGCTATTGATCTGGCGCTGGATTCTCCTTCACGCACTACAGTGTGTAGATGGGGAGTCCTAGGGTACCACGGCAGCGACCACCACCCTTGCAGCATATAGGTGGAGAAAGGCAGAACCAGGCAGTACAAGTCAACGGTCAAGACTTTCCAGTATGACAGTACAGGGCAAGATGTGGTGAGTAAACTAAGACGTGACACGCACGGAAAGTTCCAGGGCAGGAAAAAAGCTGGGAGCAGCCACCTTGATGGAATTTTGAGGTGGAAAAGGCCTGGGCGGATAAACGTAGTGCTGTAAATGAATGGCAAAACGCCAAGAAAAACAGAGTTGCCCATCCTAGTCCCTGCATTAACCTAGAATGAGAAATACACACAAAAATAAACTATTTCAAAAAGCTAGTAAAGGTGGTTAAAAGTGGAAAATGGGCAGAGGTATGTCAAAGAGTAAGCACAGACAAGTCACTGAAATTGTTCTGGCGACTACATAAAAGCATGTGTAGGGTAGTCAAAAATAAGAGTATTCCTGACTTCCAAGGTGCTGACCTCATCTGGCAGAGGACTGACGAGAACAAGGGCAAAGAACGATATCTAGAGAAGAGCAACCAGACATACGTGAGAAGCCGAAATTTTGCCAAGAAGGTCACCTCAGATAGGTACAAGGCCCAGAAAATTTCGGATGAAGACACAGTGACAGTGAAAGAAATCAAGGCTGTGCTTCGACGATTAAAAAACAGCGCTCTAGGGCCAGATGGCATAAGATATAACGACATCAATTCTCTTTGAATAACCACATTGTGAACACCCCAACGACAACTGTAAATCTGGGTTCAGAGACGGTGGAAAGAACGCAGACAATGAATTACATGGGGATACGATTTTATTGAAGCCTAGCTTATACTGAGCACGTATACCAGGTGATAACAAAAGCCAAGCGGGATTTGGCTGCGATGCGGGTGATGGCACCGACAAACTGTGAGCAGCACCATCTATGTCTTTTTCACGATGGTCTGGTCCTTTCTGTTCTTGAGTATGGGATGGCGATACTGACTCTCAGCAGGTGTGTTCACTTGAGGACTTAGAACCTGGTGAGGGGTGGGTACAAGTGCCAATTGAGTTATGTACATCCTTTTCAGTGTGCATCCAACTAGATAGGAATTGCAGATTAGAGGTTAATTGAATTAGAGGGCAATGCTGTCATTTACACGGATGGGTCGGTCGTCCGAGGAGTGAGAAGTTCATGGGCCTTTACGGCTCGGGCCGGAGGGAAAACTGTGAAGGAAGAGACTGGCGTATTTTGCTTTGACCACAAGCGGCCTGACTATGGAAGTCATGGCAGTAAGTAAAGCATTAACATCGCTAGAGACACAGACATTCAATAGGGCATGTGTGCTTAGTGACTCAATGAGTATGCTCAGGAGGATAGAGATGGGGTGAGTCCGAATAAGTGGCTGCTGTCTCTGGAGCGGTCTCGGCTGGCAAATATTAGTTTTATCTTCGTGCCAGGGCATGCGGGTGTACAAGGGAATGAGCAGGCTGGCATGCGTGCAGGTAGGGCTACTGTGGAAGGCAGACGATCCATTGACCAGATAGACATTATGAAAGCTCTAGGAGAAGAAAGACGTTTACGCGAACCAAACGATGACTGGGAATCTACAACCATTGTCAGTCTGTGAGAACAGCAAGTTAAAAGAGGTGTGGCCAAACAAGAACACTACACAGGAAGCCATAGAAGAGTAATACACCAACACAGAACTGGTGTCGTGAGGCGCTACACGCTGCGGGATTTGCTGAGGAAGGGATCCGAGCACTTATGGACTGAATGTTTAGATGTGCAATGAGGATGATTTTTCGGCTAACTAACTAACTAACTAACTAACTAACTAACTAACTAACTAACTAACTAACTAACTAACTAACTAACTAACTAACTCATTTGACATGATACTGCATCAGGTGGCAGCCGCGATAGAGTAGTGGCTACTCGCCCGCTTGCCGACTCGGTAATCAAAGGTTCGAATCCATATATAGGCTATATTTAAAATTGACCCCTGCTGCAAAGTTGATCCAGTCTAAAATAGGTACGACGGAAGTGACGTGATAATGTCCACACCATTGTGGAGTGTCGGTGGTCTAGAAATAAAGCTCTACAAAGATATGCCCCGGATGACAATGGCGTGCAAAGTAATCCTATACTTACTTACTTGACATATCTCATCCTTCATGAGGTATTTGTCAAAATGATCTTAAAGATAGCCCGATGGGATATGCTGGTACCTGAGTGTACATTTTTAGACTTTTACACATTCTAGGCAATGAATAATGTTGTTTGTCCATCAAGAATGATGATGACCATTTGTTTCATCCAGTGGGGTAGAAAGTATGGAGCAGTGAGTTCTAAATGGCGGTTAAGGCCTACTTTGGCTCGAAATGTTCTTTGACAATGTTGGCAAAGAATGCTTGACGTTACAATAGGAGTATCACCTGCAGTGGTTTTACTGTTCCGCCTTTTCTTCACAGCTCTTGCAGTCCCGGTTGCTTCACAAGTGACTGCACCCTTGCTTAATGATGTACGCCTCGAATTTCGGTCTTTGACAGCAGTCTCCCATGTGTCATGATGAATTCCAAAAGCTTTTAGTGAGATCTTTAGAGTGTCTTTAAAGCGTTTCCTCTGGCTACCTTGGGAACGTTTACCATATCGCAGCTCGCCGTAAAACATTCGTCTAGGGAGCCTGTGATCTGGCATGTCAGTCAAGTGGCCAGCCCAGAGAATCTGATTCATCATTAGTAGGGTTTGGATACCGGACATGACCGCTCTTTCTAGGGCTTAAGTGTCTGGGATCTTGTTTGCCAATTAATCTTCAATATCCTCCTAAGGCAGAAAGCGTGGAAGTGGTTTAATTTCCCAGCGTGTCGCTGATAAATAGTCCAGGTTTCACAAGCATAAAGCAGTGTGGATAATACGACTGCTTTGTAGACTTTCAGCTTTGTTTGCAGGCTTATTCCAGTTCTGTCCCATACATTCTTGTACAGTCTGCCAAAGGCTGCACTGGCCTTGGAGATTATTGCATTCACTTCGTCATCGATTGTGGCAGCTTGTGACACGGTGCTGCCAAGATAGGTGAATGTGTCCACAACACTTAGTCTATGACCATTCACATTGATATTCGGCACGGTGTGATTAATCCCTGGAGCTGGCTGGTACATAACTGCAGTCTTCCCCAAGGTGATATTGAGCCCAAAGTTGGCACATATGGTCATTCATTGGGAGGTCTGGGATGTCAGGCAGTGTTAGTACCTTTGCCTACCCCCGGCAAATATTTTTTTCATTCTAGGCTATGAATAATACAGTTCGCTGGCCAGTTTTTGCTTTCCTCGCTGCTTTTGCATCCAATACAATCTCCAGACAATTTTAAAAATCACCCATTGCTCATGGATGCGGCTGTGTCCACCGGGACACCGCTCTGGTGGGAAAGTTAGACTTGTCACTGTTGTAGATTGAACTGAAATGACTGTCTTAGTAAACAAAGGCTCTAGCCACTGTGACACCACATATAATAAAAATAACGATTTACTTTTCTTTTTTGTTTTCTGAAAACTTTGCTTCCTGCAACACGTTATTATCATTGTGCCCGGCTATATTCTTCCGGCGCTGCGGCGAAGAGGTTATGCACGCAGTTCTAAATCCCACATTCCGCGTTAAAAACACAGCCGCGGGCGATTTGGACACAGACCGCCTTGCGCTAGTTTTCATAAAAGGTAGGAGTGCAGGCAGTTCAGAAAGCAATGGCACACTACTCAACGTAGTCTCGCCAGGAAATCACAGAAAGCAAAAAAATCATTGGAGTTGACAGCCACTGAACACTCTATGTTAGCTGCGGAAGTGTATGCCTAGTCTCGCATTCCAGCTTTGTATCACATGATTGAATCGTAGGTGAGCATGGCCGAATGGATAAGAGCGCATGTTCTGAAACATCCGTTGTGCTGATGCCGAGGTAAAAGGTTCAACCCCTACACTGGACAGTTGGACTAAAATGTTGACCTGTCGTCCTTGACTTGGGGACGTAAATTATAAGAACCTCTCAAGTCGGAGTGGGTTCGCCTGATGGCGAGGGGCACTGTTAATAGGGAACGCTAATCCACGAGCAAAATTGAGGCTGGCACTACTAAAAGAAGTACGCAAGGACTTTGCTTGATTTCAAAGCGAGCGAGCGCATAAAAAAAAAAAAAAAAGATTGAAACCGCATTGTAGCGTATTTTTAAAATTGACCCGATCTAAAATGGGCATCACGAAATTTATTGGGAAATAAAAACTGCAGGAATGACACTGTCCACATCTCCCATAGAGTGCAGATTGTTCTATACAACTATGGGTCTAGAATGGCTGCTCAATACGCGTCATCATATTATCATCATCATCATCATCCAGTGCCTTGCCGGCTGGCGTGGATGATCATGCCTCTCCACAAATTGCGATCTCCGATGTCATGGATTAATTCGTGTGTTGACAATCTTCCGTGCCATGACGCACGACTGTCAATAATCTTCTCCCGCTGTCTTCCTCTATCGTAAGGCGTGTAAAAGCAAAGTTTACTTTACCATTACTCTATATGCCCAGTGTATCATTTGACGTGTAAAAACGTTCTTTACTTGTATTTCCCATATGCAAAGTGCACTATAAGACATATAAAGGCGACCTTGATTTCTCCTTTGTAATATTCTATACTGTAGGAATGGCGACTGTGGTTTAAGGGACAGTGAGACGCGCAGTTTCATAATTCCCGGGCCCAACGAGTGGAAGCTTCGAAATCAGCTGTGGATGATTTGAAAGCAGACCACATTGCGTTGATTTCAATGGTGTGAGGCGCTGTTTTTAATGCAATGTCAAACAACTCAACTAACTTTGCCGATTAAATCACAAACAGCCAATAAATGCTGGGGTTGTTTGCAACATCAAAGAGTTGTCATCATCAGTCAAAGAGCCCGTTCCTCTG
Organism: Cepaea hortensis; assembly: GCA_963921405.1. Lineage (NCBI taxonomy): Eukaryota > Metazoa > Mollusca > Gastropoda > Stylommatophora > Helicidae > Cepaea > Cepaea hortensis. The sequence goes on along the minus strand of OY992889.1, from coordinate 86,422,278 downwards.
TACGCCACAAACAATTGTATTTACCAATTCACATGTAGATGCCAGACCTTCTACATTGGTAGAACAGAGAGACAGCTTAACAAACGAGTGTCAGAACACATACATCAATGGGTCAACAAGATACAACACACATGAGATGCTAGCCTCGTGGGGCAGACACACCGGAAGCTCCCGGCGTCTTCAATTGGTAGGCACATTGTCGAGAGCGGCCATGTGGTTGACAGAGACACTGCCTTTCGCGTGTTGTTTAACACACAAAACACTCGCATGTTAAAATTTGCAGAAGCAATTATGATCAATCAACGCAAGCCAGAATTGTGCAAACAGAAAGACATGTTAGTCAGCTTAAAATTACCGTGGTAGATAATTGACATTACTGTGCGAAATTGTGTATATTTCAACTTGAAGGATTTATCTAGTTAATTCACGTAAGTTGTGTGATTTCTGCAGTATGTACCTGACGAGATGCAGCGAAATATGCCAGGCAATAAATCGTGCAATGTATTGTTTGTGTCTTCGTTATTTAAATTCACAAAGTGAAAACATTGTTTTGAGTTTGCAATATCATTTAAATAAAATTTAACTAGCTATTCTATAGCCAGCATCCGCCTTTTACTGTCAAGTAAAGTAACGGGCTCTTTTCCGCACTTGAAGCCGTATGGGTATACAGTAAATAAAGTAAAGTACACTTTAATAAGAACATCAAGCTAACGCCAATCTCATGTCGTCTCATCTTGTTTTTCGTGAAAGTTGCGATGTCGATGTGACTCATAAACAGCGGGAGAGTACCCCTTTATGGGTTTCATATATCGAGATTCCCACGGACTCTTTTATTCCCTCTGCTGTTGTTTACATGGTCGGCCTCTTCTTCTGGTTTCATTTGCTCTGTACACCAATTATTGTTTTGGTTTACTGTCCGTAACGTCTTAATGAATTTGAACACAGCAGTCACAAACAATAGGTTGTAAGATTATTTCCTGGCATATTTCGCCGCATCTTGTTAGGTGCACACTGCAAAGTTATATGCCATTTGAAGTGAATACACCCTTTAAAATTACTCGAGAGTTTTGGTCACCATAGACCATAACTTTAGGAAGGGAAAATCCTAACGGCACCTCCCCGTGGTAGAGGATGGAAACACACCACGGTGTGGCTTACACAGCTCTGGGAACCGAGTATCCATCGGAATAAGTGGACAACTCTGCAGCTGAGCAGAGCAGGGCACTCACTTATCCTGACAGTCGGAAATGGCTGCCAAAGGTAGAGGTAAAAGACCACCATGTGGATGTGGAATGCAAGGTGAAACCATCATATTATCTTCCCGAGACTTCATGTCAAAACACATTTCAGAGACATTGGAGGACGTTAATGGCTGTTTTAGGACATTCTAGTCCGGTAGGGACAGTCATGAGGCACAGGTGACATCAGACCGTCATCCAAATACTGATGGCAAAATCATAACTAAAATAAATTTAAACTAGGACCATGGAATGTTAGGACGTTAAAGGAGCTTGGAAAGTTTAAAAATGTTATAAGTGAAATGGGAAGTATGAAAATGAATATCCTAGGCATTAGTGAGATAAGATGGAAGGGATCGGCAAAATTATAACCGACGAACACACAACAATTTATTATGGAGGGGATACACATGAAAAAGGAGTAGGACTAATATTTGATTAAAAAAAAACAAACAAACAAAACAACAACAGCCAAGTCAGGTAATGGTTACTGGTGTATTTAAGACAGAGTTATTATGGTCAAAATGAAAGGAAAAGCAGTATATTTAAATTTATACAAGTATATGCACCAACTCTTTCTGAACATTCGATGCTTATATCTTTGGGAAAATCATCACAAGGCAGTTTGCTTCCAAACTGACTGCGGCTGACTTCGAATTCCGTATGACGAGATTGCGAAATTGCTGTCACTACCCTAAGGCCACAGAAGTCGAGCTTCGTTATTTTCGTGTCTGTTATTTCACGCAGCGTGATAAACCCCGATGACCGAATTGTCATTTTATTATACTCGTTTCCCGCTGTTGTCACATTTACAAAGCTAATTTTAAGTTAATCGTTTCTCACTCTGTGGAGAAAGCACATATTAAACGGTGGAATTGTCACATAATCCCAGGCAACAGCGAGTACACAACACTTTGTCAATGAACAACAAACAAGGAGAGAATGCAACAGTGTAAACTGTAGCCAGGCGTGCTGTTGTTATAACGCCAGGTCGCCAAAACCAGTTATTGTGTAGTCATTTGTCGCCGACCCCACAGGTTTATGTCCAAAACCATGCATGCACTGACAATAGACAAGTGTAATGGGGAAACACTGGTTGTTACATTAGAGACTCTTCCATATGCCATAGAAATGTCAGTTATATGTCCTTCTCAGGGTGTCGCAATCAAACCCAGCATTCATTGTCTGTTTTGATTTAGTAAGCAATTGTTATGCTCTTTAGTTTGTCATTACTTTCTGAATCACCGACACCCATACCATTGAAATCAACGCAAGATGGTCTGCTTCCAAATCGTCCGCTTCTGATTTCGAGCCCTGGACTAGATATGTCGGGGAACTGAGAAACGTGTTAACTAATGTCTGTGTAGGCGTTGAACTTCATACTCCGCTATCAGAGAACCGGCAGTTTAAGAGTGTGCGCTCTTATCTTTTTGGTCATGTCGACGTCTAATGTTAAACTCATCATCATCATGTGCCATGCTGATAGGCGCGGGCTGTCATGTTTCACTATTTCACAAGATCACCAAAGTCGTGGATCAGTTCTGTGTCCTTGTCTCGACCTTACCACATGGTATTACCATCTAGGTATTTACCTCTCTGCCTTCCTCTTATTTTTCCCCTCAATCTTGCCAGTTGTGACCAAGTTCTCCAATGTATTTCTTCTCATAACGTGTAAAATATTTTTCACTGTCTACGTCTAATTTCTCTAATCAGTTTACGGCTTTCATCTCCTCCTTGTAGGACTTGCTGGTTGATATTGATGCTTAAATTCTACTTTATAATTAATTGTGTGTCTTCATATAGAAGCAGTTTATGTGTGATCTGTCTCCAAAATGAATAATGGCGTCAACGTTCAAGAAACCTAGAAGAAATTTCAGAAGAAAAGGCGGTGATGCTGATTCTGATAACGACAATGAAGCTAAAGACCAAAACACAGAGATTAATCAAGATCTGGCTCCAGCTTTTAAGCCACCGAAAGAGAAAAATAAAAGGCAAGAATCGAAAGACAAGGAATCACGATCAAAAACTGTTCTCAGCTTTGAGTTTGAGGTGGATGAAGACGAGGGTGAAGTTTTCAAAATAAAAAAGTCCAGTCACAGCAAGCGTATTGCCAAGCAGATCAAAAGAGAGCAGAAAGACAAAGGATATGATTTTGAAAACAATGGAAGTTATTATAGCCAGCATGATGATGATGATGAGGATGATGCACAAACTGAGGAAATACGGAAGAAGAGGAAAAAAGAACAGGAAGAGACCAGAAAAGAAGATGAGCTGCAGGTTAATAACGTTAACAGTTAAGCTGTGCAATTAATGAGCCATCTTATTTAATGAATCCGTTGTGAGGTCTTAGTCAGATATGACTGAGCTACCGTATGACAGTAGACGGTACTACCTGCTTTCTGTCAGCGCCGAATGTTGGGCGGCGCTTACCAAACACGACAACCCACATTGTGCCAACGGCTTCGGGCGGAAGAGCGCAATTGGGAGGGTACTAGCCTTATCCTGGTGCGCGGAAATGCAACCCAAAGACAAAAAAGGTCATGGCAGGGCAGACCAGGCCCTAAGCCTTGGTTGGCAGCTGGTCTAGGATCGAAGCTCCGACAGGCGGACAGTTAGAGAATTGCTCTGCTGATCCGGCAGCTTCTGCAGCTTGTCTTGTTCCAGATGTAAAGGTGTTAACTTTCCTCTGGTGTGAACTAGGCAGGCCGACAGAGGGACCATGCTGCATGGGAAACACATGGTTTCTTTATTTTAGCCCAGGCTTTGTGCTATGGAGAGGCAATAACTCCATCCCTGGTCTTAACCGGTCTCGGAATCAAAGCGAGAGGCAACTGTTACGGGTTATAAGTCCTTGTCAGTTGGCGTAGACATGGGGCGCCACGCGTTGCCTCTGACGGTGGGAGACACCTACAGGTGTCACTGATCAGCTACCGCCCGCCTCAAGCTGGGCAGCCCCCAGCCAATTGGGTGCTGATCCGTCACAGCCTGCCTGCTTCAATGAGTGCTTGGGGCTAGGATAAAATCTGAATCGCAGGCTGTAAAACCAATGCACCAGGTACTAATAAAAAGAATAGAAACCTCAAGCTACGGCTTGCAACCTGGAACGTGAGAATCATGTGTCCAGGATTTTCCACTGACTTGACAAATATTGACGATGTGAGAAAAACGGCTGTGATTGATGCTGAACTCAATCGTCTTAACATTGATATTGCTGGCCTGCAGGAGACTCGCCTCGCTGAGGAAGGGTCACTCAGGGAAAACAATTACACCTTTTTTTCGAAGGGAAGAGGGCAGGCAAAAAAAAAGGCAACATGGTGTGGGCTTTGCAGTGAAGAATTCGCTACTGGGAATGATTGATATCCCACCTGGAGGTAATGAAAGATTATTATCACTGCGCTTGGCAACCTCTTGTGGATTTGCCACCATTCTCACTGCATATGCACCGACACTCGCTTCCTCTGATGATGTGAAGGATACGTTCTATGAGCAGCTAGACTCTGCGATCAAGGCAGTTCCAAAATCCGACTACATTTATATGCTCGGTGATTTCAATGCTCGTGTGGGCAAGGACTCGAGTTCATGGCCAGTGTGCCTTGGAAAATACAACATCGGTCGCATGAATGATAATGGGCAAAGGCTGCTGGAGCACTGCACTAGAAACACTGTATTACAAACTCCTTTTTTAAAACAAAAGAGATGCATAAGGTCACATGGAAACATCCAAGATCCAGCCATTGGCATCAGCTGGACTTCATTATCACACGGAGACAACATCTGAACCATACATCATTAACTCGAAGTTACCACAGTGCTGACTGTGATACAGATCATTCTTTGGTTGTTGCAAGGGTTAGACTGAGACCAAAGAGAATCTACACAGCTAAACACAAGTCTAGCCCCAGGATTAATATTATTAACACTCGCGATCCTGGAAAGTGCTTTGAATTTCAACAGCAACTTGAAGACGTTTTCAATGATACATCAGAAAATTGTATAGTAAATGATAAATGGGGTAAACTTAAGGAAACTATTTATAAAACAGCGGTAGGGGTTTACGGCACTGTGGATCATAAGAGGCAGGACTGGTTTGCGGCAAACAGCCAGATACTGCAGCCCTTGATTGATAAAAAGAAGATAGCTCTCTTAAGAAACAAGGAAAGACCAACGCGTAACACTCTGAGTGAGCTGAAGCAAGCGAGAAAGGATGTACAAAAGACTGCCAGGCAGTGTGCGAATGACTATTGGATCAAGGTATGTGAGTCCATTCAAATCGCAAGTGATAAGGGAAACATCAGAAGCATGTATGAAGGATAAAGAAAGCCTGTGGTCCAATGATCAAAAGAAGTGCACCGCTGAAAACCTTGACTGGAGAAATCATCACCGATAAGAAACAACAGATGGATAGATGGGTCGAGCACTATTTAGAGCTTTACTCAAGTGAGACCAAGCTAGCGGATGATGCCCTCAACGCCATAGAGGCCCTGCCAACTCTTGACCACCTGGACACACTTCCCACTATAACAGAAGTTAAGTGTGCTATAAATGAGCTTGCATCTGGCAAGGCTCCAGGTAAGGATGGGATTCCAATAGAGGTAATCAGGAGTGGGCAAGACACACTCACTCTACAGATCCACCATCTAATAGAGCTATGCTGGCGAGAAGGACAAGTCCCACAGGATTTCAAAGATTCAAACATCATAACGCTGTACAAGAACAAGGGAGATCGGAGCGACTGTAACAATTATAGGGGTATCTCACTTCTGTGTATTGTTGGGAAAGTATTTGCCAGAATTGTCCTGCGCAGACTTCAAGTCCTGGGAGATCAAGTCTACCCCGAATCACAGTGCGGCTTCCGTCAGAACCGGTCTACCAATGATATGATATTCTCATTGCGACAGATGCAAGAAAAATGCCGGGAACAAAATCAGCCACTGTTTATTGCCTTCATTGACCTCACAAAGGCATTCGATTTGGTCAGTCGTGAGGGTCTGTTCAAAGCACTAAAGAAGATTGGCTGCCTACCAACTCTTCTGTCCATTGTGGAATCGTTCCACACAGGCATGAAGGGTATAATCAAGTTTGATGGCTCAACTTCAGAAGAGTTTGAAATCAAGATTGGAGTTAAGCAAGGTTGTGTACTATCCCCCACCCTCTTTGGGGTATACTTTTCACTTCTACTGAAATATGCCTTTCGTGATCAGGATGACGGTATATACATTCACTCACGCTCAGATGGTGGCCTCTATAATGCTCAGAGATTGAAGGCCAAGACCAAAATTAGCAGGGTACTAATCAGAGAGTTGTTTTTTGCGGATGATGCTGGGATTACGACCCACTCTGAGGAAGAATTACAACATCTACTATCTGCATTCTCCAATGCTTGTTCTGAATTTGGTTTAACAATTAACAAAAAGAAGACACAGATTATGTCACAAGGTGCACATGGTGTACCATCAATCTTTATTGACGACGCCGAACTGGAGATAGTAGACCATTTTACATATCTAGGATCAGAGGTAAATAGCAAATTATCCATCGATCAGGAAATCAACATCAGGATTGGCAAGGCCGCAACAACAATGAACATGTTAGCACAAAGAGTCTGGGAGAACAGGAAGCTTACTGCCAAAACAAAAGTCCTCGTCTACCAAGCCTGTGTCCTTAGTACTCTTCTTTATGGCAGTGAAACCTGGACAACTTACTCACGCCAAGAGAAACGTTTAAACAGCTTTCATATGCGGTATCTGCGAAGAATACTTGGAATTAAGTGGCAAGACAAAATCACAAATACTGAAGTATTGGAAAGATCAGGTTGTGTGACGATGTATTCCATGCTCAGTCTTCGTAGACTTAGATGGATAGGACATGTTAGGAGGATGGATGATGGTAGAATACCAAAGGACATCTTTTTTGGTGAATTACAGACGGGTAGGAGATCTCAGGGTCGGCCTCTACTACGATACAAAGATGTGTGTAAGCAGGACATGATTGATACAGGCATTGATAATGCACAATGGGAACACGTCGCCGCTGAACCTGTTGCTTGGAGGGCAACTATCAGAAACGGAATAAAGACAAAGGAGAAAATGATTGCAGATAAAGCAAACACAGGACGTAAGATGGTGCAAAATGGTGGAAATGCTCATGTTTTTACATGCACCTACTGTGGGCAAACATTTGCAGCAAGAATTGGCCTTACCAGCCACACTCGCCACCGCCATGGATCGTAGTTATTAAGCCTTTTTGAAGCACAATGTACCAAACTATCGTCTGTCAAGACGGAAAGGTGCCAATGTCTCCAAAATAGCTGCCGTGTTTAACGTCAGTGTTCCACCTCACGACGATGTTAAAGCGTGCATTTGTTTGTGTGTCTTCATCTAGAAGCATACATGAGTGATCATTCTCCGTAATACATGCCGTCTTTAACGCGAGTGTTTCAATTACAGGCGATGTTGAAGCTAACATATCGATCGTTACCTCGCACGGCAGCATAACACAGTGTATCCACGTGAGACAGATCTTGGCTAGATCATCAGGTGACAATGTATAATGGAACAAGAAGGTATGTACAGATCCCGCTGAGAAACAACACGCACAAGCAGGTATACATACGTTAAAAAGACATTAATTCATCAGCGTTATGTGCCATACCGATGGGCGTGAATATTCATGGTTTGTCGTCCCACAGGACTCCAGCCTAAAATGACTAATGCGTTTTTGTCCCTATTAAACAATTTGGAGAAGCCATCCAAGAATAATGTTTGTGTCTTTCTGTTCTTATTTTACCATAACGTCTGCCTGTTACCAAATTTTAAAATGTATTCCTCCTCATATAATGGCCACATAAACTAAACTTAAACTGACGAGCTCAAGCGAGAGCGAAACTCGAGTCTAGTGCTTCCAATCTGACGTGGACAAGGCTTAAGGTTTGTGCTGGAATACAATCAGTGTTGCCAGTAGTGGGTTGTGCTCAATCTTTAAACCTCAAATCCCGAAACAACCAAATAAATCAATTTGTTTATTGCTCGCTGAACTTTAGGCGACTGATATGTCTTGCCAGATAGAGAATATCTGGTCATTCGTGGCCACATGGATTGACGGATGTCAGTCCCGGCAATTCTAGCAAGTTTTGAGCTACAGCCTACATTGGGTGACGATGTGATATTCGAGTATGATAATTGGTCGCCTCCAACGTGAGTAGCGTGGTTCGTGGTTGCACACCCGCTTCACACGCCAGTGATCCGGAGTTCGATCCCAGGTCCAGTCAGTGATATGCACTACTGACGAGCTCAAACGAGAGCGATACTCGAGTCTAGTGCATCTAATCTAACGTGGACAAGGCTTAAGGTTCGTGTCGGAGTATGATCAGTGTTGTGAGTATTGGGTAGTGCTCAATCTTTAACCCTCAAATCCCGAAACAAACAAATAAATAAACTATACTGTCTAAATGTAATTACTCTAATCAATTTGCAGCATTTAGTCTGTTTTCTCGAAGAACTGTATAATTCTATGTCTCGGTGACCTATAGTGTCCCTTGCATGTATGTTATTAGTTGCGTGATAAAGTTCACGCTTTGTGTCAAAATAGAAACTTTTTTTTATGTAATTGACTACTATGCCAAGAGAAACTAATTGAATCGTTGTTTAGGACAGAGATTAGACCCGTGTCAAAGCAAATAGTTGGTTGAATTAACATACTTGTTTAGGACAGAGCTTAGATAAGTAAATGAGTAGAGGGTTGGTGAAAGTAACATAACCTTTTATGACAGAGACTAAAGACATAACTGAGTAGAGCGTTGATGGAAGTAACATAATGGTTTAGGACAGAGCTTAGAGAAATAAATGACTATAGAGTTGGTGGAAATAACATAATGTCTTAGGGCAGAGCTTAGAAAAGTAATTGAGTAGAGAGTTTGTGGAAGTAACATATTATTTTTTTTAGGACAGAAACTGCAGACGTAACTGAGTAGAGCTTTGGTGGAAGTAACATTATGGTTTAGGACAGAGGTTTGACAATTAACTGAGTAGTGCGTTGGTGGAAGTAACATAATGGATTAGGATAGATACTACAGGTGTAACTATGTAGATATTTCTTGGAAGTAACATAATGATTTAAGAAAGAAATTAGAGAAGTATCTGACTAGAGAGTTGGTGTAAGTAACATAACAGTTTTACACAGGGATTAGAGAATTAATTAGCCGTTTCTTCCTTCGTTATCTAGGCCTACATATTGTGATAACATCACAGACCCATAACGGAAAACTGCTAAGGGAAATTAAAATACAAAAAAAGAAAGCAGTAAAGCACTTGTTATACAATGCAGGAAGGATACAGACTGTCAAAGAACTTGTAAATATGGCTGGGACTGTTCTCAGAAGAGATCCAGATGCCATTAAAAGAGTTATCAGTTAGTAGACTCATCATCATCACCACCACCACCACCACCACCACCACCACCACCACCAAAACCATCATCATCATCATCAGCATCATCTTCATCATCATCATCATCATCATCATCATCATCATCATCATCATCATCATCATCATCATCATCATCATCTTCATCATCATCATCATCGTTATCATCATCATCATAATCATCATATGCTATGACACGAAGAGGGTTCAATTGAAAACCTTAAAAGTGTGATATAAATTACAATCATAATCATTATGTATCGTGCCGTTAAGCGTGGGCGGTCACGTTTCACCATATCACACGGTCACCAGAGTCGTGCAACAGTTCAGTGTTCTTGTCTCGACCATATCGCGTGGCCAAGCCATTCAGGTATTTACTTCTCTGCCTTTCCCTTGTTCTTTTCCCCTCAATCTTACTAGCTGTCACCAAGTTCTCCAATTTATTTAATTTTCATAATGAGTCCAACAAATTGTGACTGTCTGTGTCTAATTTCCCTAATCAGTTTTCGGTTTTCAATTGTTTCTTTAAGTACTTGGTCATTAGTTTTTCTGTCTGTCTCCCCCCCCCCCTTTTTTTAAATTGCATTTTCCGCAGAAACCACAATCTCACAGTAATAAGATGTTTTTCAGCTTCTCTGCTCATTGTCCACGCTCTACATCAATACAAAAGAACAAGGTTTTAGTAGCACTTCAACACTCTTTTGTTTTTCGTTGTTTATTTGTCAATATGTTTTCAGTTTTGCAAAAGGCTACCTTTGTCATGGCAATTCTTGTTCTAATCTCTTCAAGGAATCTCGTATCAGATGTTATGACTGTTCTGAGATAATTGTACTGATTCACTTGTTTAAGAATATTCCCATTTACGTGTATATTACATTGTGGTATTTAGTTAGTTAGTTAGTCGACAGGTCATCCTCAATGCACATCGAACCATTCAGTCCATAAGTGCTCGGATCCCCTCCTCAGCAAATCCCGCAGCGTGTAGCGGCTAACGACATCAGTTCTGTGTTGGTTTATCAATCTTCTTTGGCTTCCTGCGTAGTGTTCTTGTTTGGTCACGCCTCTTTTAACTTGCTGTTCTCGCAGCCTGACCATGGCTGTAGATTCCCAGTCATCGCTTGGTTCTCATAAACGACTTAATTCTCGTAGAGCATTCAGAATGTCTGCCTGGTCCATGGCTCGTCCGCCTTCCACAGCAACCCTACTTGCAAGCCTGTAAGCCTGCTAATTCCCTTGTACACCCGCATGCCCTGGCACGAAGATGAAACTAATCTTTGCTAGCCGAGACCGCTCCAGAGATAGGAGCCACTCTCTTCGGATCCCTCCATCTTAATCCTCCTGAGCATACTCACTGAGTCACTAAGGACACATACCCGATTGAATGTCTGTGTCTCGAGCCATGTTATTGCTTTACTTACTGCCATGACTTCCATAGTCAAGTTGCTTGTGGTCAAAGCAAAAGCGCCAGACTCTTTCTTCACACTTCTCCCTCCGGCCTGAGCCGTAAAGTCCCATGAACTTCTCACTCCTCGGACGACCGACCCATTCGTGTAAATGACAGCATCATCTTCTAACGAATTTTCGAAGATCAGAGCCTGTTCTTCCGCCTCCAGAGCAGCTGGATTTTCTTGTCTGCATTTCCTGTGGTATTATTATATTTATTTATTTATTTATATTTTTTTGCTTTGTTTGGTTTCCTTTTTTTGTTTGTTAGATCAGTGGGATGAGCGTTAAGGGAGGAGGAGGGGTATTTCCTTCTACCTAATGAATACCATAATCTGTGTCTTCTTACAGTTTAATTCTAACCCCCGGGAAGATTAACCCGGTCAACAAATGTACGCAGAAGTTGGAGCTGTCGGCCTATTGGCGCAAGAACGCAGCTCTGCTGTAAACAGGCACATCGCAATCACGTCCGAAAAAAACTCTCCGGATGAACGCAGTTGAAGATACTAACCCTTGTGTTCACTGTGTGCAAAAAGCGCATCTACTAAATGTTGCAGATCCTGCGAAATAATAATAACCACGAAAGTGTCTTGTAACGTGTCAATATTGTTGTTAAGGATGTCAAGAGTGTTTAGTACGTGGCGTCGCAGTGTAGATGAACACGGTGACGCCACAACAGCAGTTTAAAGATGGCCGTCCAACTTTTGACATGCAGCAAAGAGGAGGAGCGTTCTGTTATCCGTTGTTTTTTTTTTTTTAAATCAGTGAAACTGTGAAACCTGTAGAAATGCATCGGTTAATGAAGAAAACCCAATATGGTGATGCATGCCTGTCAGTCCAGCAAGTGTATGAGTGGAGTAGGAAGTTTCAAAACGGTGTGACTTCTGTGAATAGGTACAGCAGATGGTGCATGAATGGTTACACACGCGACCAAGAGAATGCTTTTCTACAGGAATCCACGCACTTTATCGGCGCTGGAGGACTTGCACTGAACGCAGTGATGACTACATCGAAAAATGATACATTTGGTTTTTACTTTTTCAGAATATATTCACAAACACAAACGCACAGACACAATCAATTGACAATTTTCATTTGAATCCCCCATGAAATTAACATACGTTGTCAAGGTTCTCTATCTCAAAAGATCACCACACTGGGACAATTGTACACGCTCTAATGCATGTTGAAAGACCCATATGTTCATTGAGCAACTGGTACTCGGTGGGTGATGTGGTCGGTATTATGCCGGCCGCCTTTACTTTCCATGACAATTCCTGGGATCCATTTTAGGCTGGGTTGAGCTGTGAGCCCAGGCCAGCAGGTCTCTCCCAGGAGGGGTGAAAAGCGAAAATTAGTAGCCTGCCGATAACCCGCAGACTACACAAGTCAACCCCACCTCCACGTGGTGTAGACTGGGAAACCATGACCGTGAGGTCATGGGCTAACGGGGCTATGGCTCGCCATAGGGGATGGACTTCCTATGGTCAGATTTTGTCCTAAACCTGCGACTGGCCTAGTAAGCCGGCAGGGGATCTTCATACTGCTCGTAGAAAATCTAAGAAGTATAAACTGACTGACCCAATAACAGAGTCCATGGGAATATTGATACATGAATCCCATAAGCGGGCACTGTCCCGCTGTTTATATTTCACCTCGACACCGCAAGGAACAAAACGAACGAGTTGAGATGAGATAAGATGAGACCCCCGGATTCGACTTCATGACCACTGGCAGTGCAGACGAGCTTCTAGCCACTGCGCTGTCGTGAATCCTGCGAACTATTCAGACTTCACATATTCTAGACAACGACATATGAGATGATAGTGGCTACTTCCTTCCTTCGTTGCTTTCCCTTCCCGGACAATTGGCTCTTACCCATCTTTAGAAGGCTCTCTCTACGCTTGAGCCGTAAGGGTAGGAAAAAATTAATCTGCCTCTGCTGGAAATTGGACCAGGAGCACTGAACTGGCACGCAAGGACATTAACACTTTGCTGCCACGACTCCAGCGTTTGTATTAAAATAATAAAAAAAAATCTGAACAAAATGTATAGGGCCCTTTTTCACCCGCTGAGGCAATTGTCTGTTTTCAATTACACTTTTTGGGCTCTTTATTTGATTCCTTATACGCCCACCTTGCCGATATATCACATTTGAAAAGCTTCAAAGGTCTTTTATCTTATTTTTTTTTTTTAAATTGCTTTGTTTGATTGTTTGCTTGTGTGTGCGTGCGTGTGTGTGCGCGCGCGCGCGCGCGCGTGTGTGTGTGTGTGTGTGTGTGTGTGTGTGTTGTAGAATAGTGGGAAGAGAGTTGGAGAGGGAGTATGGGTATATATTTTTTTTCGTGGAAGTCAAGAACCCTGGTACTTCAAAGATATTCCGTCTGCACGAGAAAATGGGGTAACGTGTAGATGTTGGTCAGACGTGTCTGGGTCAGGTGTAGATGTTGGTCAGACGTGTCTGGGTCAGGTGTAGATGTTGGTCAGACGTGTCTGGGTCAGGTGTAGATGTTGGTCAGACGTGTCTGGGTCAGGTGTAGATGTTGGTCAGACGTGTCTGGGTCAGGTGTAGATGTTGGTCAAAAGTGTCTGGGTCAGGTGTAGATGTTGGTCAAACGTGTCTGGGTCACATTTGCCTCAGAGATTTATTGATTTATTGTGCGTTGTGTAAGGCCAGTAACTAATTAACCAAACAACCAACGAACTAACCAACCAACCAGCCAACCATAAACCAACCAACCAACCATCCAACCAACCAACCATACAACCAACCGACCAACCAAACAATCAACAACTAACCAACCAACCAACCAAACAAGCAAATAACTAACTAACTAACTAACTAACCTATCGAACAACTAACCAACTAACTAACCAATCGAACAACTAACTAACTAACTAACTAACTATCTAACTAGCTATCTGGCTAACTAGCTAGCTAACTAACTAACTACATATCTACCTACTTGACTGATTGACTGACTGACTGTCTGACTGTATGTTTATCTGTCTGTCTGACTGCCCCACTGTCTGACTGTCTGACTGAATACCTATTTAACTAGATAACTAATTAGCTAACTCACTTAAATAGCCACTCACTCACTCACTCACTCACTCACTCACTCACGCACTCACTCACTCACTCACTCACTCACTCACTCACTCACTCACTCACTCACTCACTCACTCACTAATACTCACACTCGCTCACTCACTCACTCGCTCACTCACTCACTCACTCACTCACTCACTCACTCACTCACTCACTGATACTCACACTCACTCACTGATACTCACACTCACTCACTCACTCACTGATACTCACACTCACTCACTGATACTCACACTCACTCACTCACTCACTCACTCACGCACGCACGCACTCACTCACTCACTGATACTCACACTCGCTCACTCACTCACTCACTCACTCACTCACTCACTCACTCACTCACTGACTCACTGACTCACTCACTCACTCACTCACGCACGCACGCACGCACTCACTCACTCACACACTCACTCACTCACTCACTAATTATTCCTGTCATTTCATCAGTCATCAGTAAGTAACGACACAGTTACATGGGTATTTCAACGTCCCGAAGAGCGTGCTTTTTGTTTCCTAAGAAGAGTGTTAACCTGTAGGAAATGTCTTTTCTTGTGTCTGCACAAAGTACTCGTGTTTTTATCTAATGCCGTCCCGGAATTTAACTCAGGGATGTTTTTTTTTCCTCCCACATAATCTGATAGAATTTCGTGATCCCATTTTGAGTGTAAAGGTCTTATGACTCCTAAGATAGTTACGTGCATTTTGGTTGCTGCACAGCAGTCACCTCTTATTGTAGAAATGTTATTGACTTTGTCATTCACTATCACACGACTGACATAGCACAGATTTCAGAGCTTATTTTCTATTTTTGTTGGCATCATTGTTCGTTGAGTGTTCCAGCACGGTGGTGTGAATTAAATGTTGCATTACAACTCTATGCTACCTGTGTGAATCTTGGAAATGATTTAAATCACACTTGCGCAAAATCAATGCTTCCGATATAATATCGATGCTAAGTCATCTGAGATAGAGTAAGAAATGGTGTAATAAAATAAACAGTCTGGTAAACACCTTGCGCCACATAAATTAAAAGGCAGATGATCATATGACTCAGCGATCTCGTTAGAATGTAGTACTTTCAGTTATCAGTACTGGTGACACACCAAAGAAGGCCTTATACGAAAGCGAGAAGCAAATGCATTAACGACATCAAAGATATTTAAACAAAACTTGGTGGAGTATTGATGCATGATAAGGCAGACGTGGTTGCGGCCTTGTGGGAGCACGTGTACACCTCGGAGGAGCAAATGGATCACCATAGTCTGGCAAGAATGAGACAGCGAGGGGTGACGAAGGGATCTGGCCGATGCTCGACGCTTAGAGGAAAGTCGAGGCGCACATATAATCAGATTGCTACTGGTACTATTGGGATTGGAACTCTTCGCTGGCTTCTGAGGATGGGGACGGAGCGCTTATAGGAATACCCCGAACGCTGTGATGTCGGTTCCTAAATCAATAAATCAATCAATCAGATATTTAAACACATAAGCCACAAAGAATATGTTGCACGATTTATTGCCTGAAAAATTTATCATCAGTATCGTGTATAGGAGGGTTAAAAAGCATAAGGTTAGGAACATAAGTTATAAGAGGTATGTTTTGCGTATCCTTTTACAGGACTTAGCTGTCAACAGCAGCATCTTTCAGCTGTCTGTTGATCTCTTGGCAAGATTACGCTCAGTAGTTTGCCATTGCTTTCTGAGCGGCCGGCTCAGTATCCGCAAGTCACGAGCGGGGGTCGAACCACCTCAGTTCTCGCTCCGCTGCGAGACTCTGCGTGATAAACGGGATTACAGAGAGAAAGTGTTATAACCCCACAGCCAGAGAGACCGGCATAAGAGGTATATTGACACTATTCTGATACACGGATGCTAATCATGGACAATTAGTAAACAATTTAAGAATTATGTAGAATAAGCGGTGATGTGATTTTATTGAAGAATGATAAGAACACAAAGGATGGATAGAAAGAGCAATGAAGACATCTTGAAATAAGTTAACTCACAAAGAGGGCTGGTTACTCGCATCAAAAGAAGCCAGCCAACATTCTTTGGGCATGTCATGAGAAGAGATAAAGCTGGAGTATGTCGTCATAACGGGAAGGTTAGAATGGAGGAGAGGCAGGGAGAGACCAAGACAGCAGATGCTGGACAGTTTTACAACATGGTATGGAAGGAGATCAGTAATGTTCCGCAGCACAAGAGACAGAAGACAGTCGACAGACATGATCACCACGGCTACAGGGCATGGACTATAAGAAGAAGGACTCAGTACGCATCGAGGTATTGAAAAGAAAAAAAAAGAGAAGCCACATAACAGGAACCTGCTCTGAATTGTTCTGATCATCACAGTTTGTGTGCACGGAGGAATAGGAGGCCACTATTTCTTCTCTTAGTGAACGTCGAGAGCTGATATTGAACCCTCGTCTGACCGAAACCATGTCATTGCCAGCGAACGTTCTATCCATTGCACCAACGCACCCTCATCAAGACTTTATAACTTTCCATTATTATTTGAAAATCCAGATAACAGTACATTATTTACAACAATAAGAAAGAGACAAACAGCTTTCTTTGAACATGAGATGAGAAGAGAGACATTAGAGGACATCGTGACGGCTGATAAGATCGAATGGAAGATAGGCAGAGGCCGACTAAGATTAATGATGCTGTATGGATGAAACGGTGGAATGGAGGAATATTACCAGCAGAGTTGATCCTGAACACCAAAGCTCGAGATATGTGGAGAGACATGCACGCCTACGCCGGCTGGCATGGCACTTAATGAGGATGATAATGATAATGGTGATGATCCAAATACAGAAGGATGTGGTGTGGTCATCACGTGGTATGGTCGAGGCAAGAACACTGAGCTAATCCGCGACTTTGGTGATCGTGTGAGATGGCGAAACATGACCGCCCACGCTTATCGGCATGGCACATCATGATGATGAGATGCAGACATCTGTTATGAAGTAGATTTCATTGACGTAGACAAAATCACCCGCTTGATGGCTTCAAAGAAATGTTCCGCTGAATTTAATGAACGAACTAAAGGTTCAACAAACTAGGCTGACATGTGTTTAGACAAGCAGAATTCAGATAGATTCGACCCTAATTGATAATTAGAGGCCCGGTGTAACTTTGAGAAAACAACCGATTCGATTATTATTGTGAAATTCGTGTTGTGAAGTTGGCATCTTTGTCTGTGACTTGGTACTTAGGTAAGTACACATGCACTTAAGTGTGCGAGTTTTGTGCTTGTTTTTATGTTTATGTGAGCCTGTTTGCATGTGTCCGTGTGAGTGATTGTGTGTGTGTGTGTGTGTGAGCGTACGCGGAAGCGCCTGTTTGTTGGCCTGCCTGATTGTCTTCCAGTCTCGTATGGAAGCAAGCAGGTATGCAGATAGGTGTGTGTGTGTGTGTATGTATGAGTGTATGTGCGTATGCTCGTATGCACAAATGTACTTACCACTCTGCTTATTCTTCTGGTAACGATGCCTTTTATCAGTGTTTTTTCCGAGCCACTGTGTCATTTAATATTACCTTAATATTTTAGTTTCCGAGACATAATCCTGCCGGCTCCGTGGTGAAGAGATTGCGAACGCGATTCGTGATCCCGTATACTCGCGTTCGAAACACGGCTGCGCGCGATTTGGCAGCAGACCACATTGCTTTAGTTTTTTATGTAAATGGTATGGGTGCCGGTCGTTCAGAAAGCAATGGCAAACTACTGAACGTAAACTTGCCAAAAAATCAAAACAGTAAAAAATGCTGGTTGTCAGGGTCTTACACCTGGCTCGCTACCTAACACATGTGGGACAGTACAAGTACAACGTGATTTGACTCAAGACTCAACGACACAACGTTCAACGGATTTAATTACAGATCATATACAGTACGATGATCACAACAATATATACTGGATACTTTAATACACTTACATCCACCATACAGCACACAGTCTGACTCTCAAGATGTCCAGGCACTCGACATTCGGCCACAGAAACCTTTCTCGCAACATGCGTCCTGTTCAGTCCACGTCCCAGAGCTGTCTGCCTATGGTTTGGAACTCGCCTCCTCACCTGAGGTGGCTTCACGAGACATGCGTGCGTCCTTGGTGTGACCGCTGGCCGTCTCGCCAGCCGGCAACTTCGCAGGCAGGTGACTACCATTCGCCTGGCGGCGTAACGAAGTTCCTTCATCCCTGCTAGGGACTGAGTCACCTGGCGGCGTAACGATGTCACTGCATCACTGCCGTACTGTGGACTCTGACACGCTCCCCCGGCAACTCCATGAAAGACGTCATCTTTCATGTCTAATATATATACATACTGGGTTAGTACATTAACCCTTGTCAGAGTCAACCCTTATGTTGCTTATATACATTGGTGTCATAATACATAGAAAATACACATCTGCCATAGAAAACATATAATCAATAGAAGTTATATTCAACGACATGTGGTGTTCAACTTTTCACACCTGTCAGGTTTCATCATCTCGATGGCTGATTACCTTAATTGCATTAATGACCCAGTCAGATCGGTAGTTCCAGCTTCACGCATCTACCTCGCAGCATTTGAAAAAAAAAATAATAATATGGTTCTTGAGACAAAACCCATCTAGCTAGACCGAAATGTGGCTTTTACATAAGTCACATAAAACACTCAAACCCCGACCTCATTTGGCCAGGACTCTTGTGTTGGTCTGCAATGTCTGCAACCCTTTGCCATGCCCAGTAAATGCCTACCTGATGAGTTCAAAATCTGGCAAACACATGGCTATTTTTATATAACACATTACATTATACATTTCAAATTATGGCCCTTTGTGTAAGGATGTAATAGCAACTAAAAGAAAGGGGAATAATTTCAAACATTTATGGCATATAATAATTTACAATAATTATTTTATTTCTTAGTGTCATCGCTTGACGTTTCTTCATCCTAACGAGAAAAAGTCGCTAGTATGAATACACTAATCAAGATATGATTCTAAGATTACACTACATAAATATGTAAACACACAATTCGTGTATTCAATTTTATTGATTCCTAAAGATTTTAGAATCGTCATAGCTTTTTAAACTTTCATGTGTCGTCTGCTAGTTTTACTCTAAATTACAACATAATCCGGAAGTACACACGAACACTAAGTAATCGATGTTACAACTTGTAGAACACACCTGTTCCGGTTTGATGTAGATACGGACGGTATACTGTTCTTACAGTTCATGCGTTGGATGTTTTCTTATAAACCTTCTGGATTTAGCTTAAACTGCAATGGTGTAGCTGTCAACTGTTCATGTCACACTTTCACACATGGATATTAAAATATCTCTGGAAGATTCCACACGGATATGCCACTGTCACAATGGATAGTTCGCTTACGGTAAGTCTTGAGCGAATGTGGCAATGTTCTTGTTACAGAATATGTACAATTAAAATTCGCTTTCTACCACACACTACACAATTATACACGACAATCACTACATTTAGTAATAAAATAAGAACATTATATACTGTGGGAGTAACCCCTATCACAATGTAGACATTACACAGCTTTTGTGAATGCACAACTTATTCACTGATAGATGGCTGTGTTGATCTGAGTATTTTACACTGCACTCAGACTTTGTTGCTCAATGGGTCGGTCGGACAACGGGACAACAAATCGGCGATCGTATTGGTTCGGCCTGGAATATGTCGGACCTCGAAGCTGTAGTCTTGGAGTTTCAAAGACCAACGGGCTATCATATGGTTTGATGGTACCCCAGAATTTATGAATCGCAACGGACTGCTGTCAGATTCCACGATAAAATGGCGTCCTAGAAGAAATCTAGACAATTTTGTAATACCCACCACTAAAACTAGGGCTTACATTTCTCAGAGGTAGGCCTATGAGGTTTCTGCCTACTATAGGGTTTGTCAAAATTAGTGAATTGAAACATTGCTTCACTCCCAACATTCTGGTGAAAGCTTGGGTAGATGCGGCGATAAATTGAGTACCCCTATCAGATTGGATAGTGTCTGGAAATCCTATCCGAGAAAAAATATGGAAGAATACTTCCATTATATCATTGGCAGTTATGTTCTTTAGCGGAATAGCTCCCGGCCAGCGACTACATTGATCAACGAGAGTTAGAATATATTTATTCCCTTTAGTTGTTGTATGATTGAGAGGGCCCACTATGTCAACAGATAGTTTTTTAAAAGGTCGACTGGCTAAGTCAGTGACTTGCAACTTTGCCTGTGGGTGTTTACCTTTTTTTATCAGTTTCTGGCAGGTGTCACAACTTCTGCAATATTCTTTAATGTCATTGCAAAATTTGGGCCAATGAAACTGTGTTAATAATCTAGATCTGGTCTTAACATATGCCATATGCCCTGCAAGAGGTATATCGTGGGCAAGATGTAAGGCTTGCTTACGATAACTAGTTGGCAAAACAGTTTGCTCTGTGGTGTTGTCACCTCTGGTATAATACCTGGTGAGGATATCATTTTTCAAAGCAAAATGCCATTTTGCATTCTTGGTTACCTTTGGCTTTTGGCCGATCAGATTAAAATATTTTACCAATGAAGGGTCAGCCTTTTGAGCTGTTACAAAAGTTTCCTTCATGGTGTTAGTAGGTAGTGATACTGGGCTAAGTGACTGAATAGCCTCAGTTTGATTACTTTCATCTTGCCCTCTAGCAGTAGATCTGGTTACTGCGTTCCCACAATCAATGATGTCAGATGGTGATGAAACAATGTTGTCAATGATATGATGAGAACTTAGTGCTACATTAGCTACCATACATTCAATAGGTGGTGTGACACTATCAATGATGACATTGGATGGTGATGTTATGTTATCATCAATACACACAGATGTTATGTCATGAGGTTTATCATTCACCTCTGGTAAATTTCCAATTATTACATCACACACTGGGCTTGTTAACGCAGCGCACTTTACTGTCCCAGTGAGGAAAGGTGTTTGAATATATGCCCATGCTAATATTGCCTGAGAATGTTCTGCATGTTACGTGACTGCCTGTATAGTCTGTAGGCATTATGAATGTTCTCTTAAGGCCAATAAGTGAACTGCCGGTATCTCGAAGAATTGTAGCAGACTTGCCGTTCACATATCCGTGATGGACGATTATCTTGCCTTTTGAATCTACTACCAAATTAGCTTCTTCATTGGCAATAGGGATGGCGTGACCACACGTTAAAATACCATCTTCATAGAAGGTGTTACAAACAGTACATAAAGTGTTATACATGTCAAAAGTATGTGCTGAGTTCACAGGATGTTTCTCTGATTCCTCTTCTTCTGACTCTGAACTGTTTGACAAGGCGGCATTTGCCTCGTTGATCATTTGTCTACCTTTACAATCCTTGCGATGGTGTCCATGCGCTTTACAAAGATAACATTTACGCACAGACCTGAAAGATCTACGCTCATGATCTCGTCTGTTTATCATATCTCGTAGATAAATATCATATTTAGGGTTTTTATCGCACATTTCATTTTGTTGATGTGAAAATTTACAATGAATACAGTGCTTAAATTTCTCAGACGTAGGCCTATGAGGTTTCTGCCTACTATAGGGTTTGTCAAAATTAGCCGCAGCTACAAAATCAATGTCCGTAGATTCAGTCACAAAACAGTGTTTGTTGGCGGTGTAATACGCCGTACCTCGTCTATCAATCTCATCTATACTAGTGCATTCATTCACCTGCAAAAATTTGGAAAATTTTGGTGGAATGGATGAAATGATTTTGTCTCTGATGATTAGATCTTCTAATCTATCATAATTTCTGTCAATTTTGGCTGCTGAAGTCCATTTGGTGAATATATCTCGGACTAAGCAGAGGTAGTCAGAGAACGTTTGAGTCGGTTTTGGGCTCAACTTGCTGAACTGTTCTCTGTAACCTGCTTCATCTAACATAAAATGTGCCATTATCTTTGATTTAAGATAATGGTAGTCTTTTCTGAGGTCTTTGGGAATAGTCTCAATGACTTTAAGAGGTTCCCCTGATAAACTCCTCATATACACAATATTCCATTCAGACAGTGGAACTTGGTAATGTTCCATTAAAGTTTCAAAATTTTGGGTAAAGGCTGCAATGCAGTCACCCGAGGTATAATTACGTACAATACCCTGATATTTCTTGTACTGGTTTTCTTTCTCCAGTCTCTCAGATTTCTTATACTCTTTATTGATAGCAGTCTCAGTATCGAGTTGTTTTATTTTTAATTGCAACTCCAGTTCTTCTCTCTTACTCTGAGCTGCTATTTCTGCTTTCTTGAGTTCACTATCTATCTCAGCTTGCTTTGTCTTTGCAGCCAGTTCTAATTCGGCTTGCTTTGTCTTTGCAGCCAGTTCTAATTCGGCTTGCTTTAAGGCTGTATCTGCCTCTACTTGCTTGGCAGCCCTTTCAGTCTCTGCCTGTTTTAAGGCTGTTTCTGCCTCTAATTGCTTGGCTGCCCTCTCAGCTGCTCTTTCATCGCGTTCAGAAGCTTTCTCCCGAAGGTATTCAGAGTATTTATTCTCACTCCACTTTGTTAACTCATCACCTGTTAACTTCAATTTTAACCCCATATCGATGAAATCATTTAATGAAGACATGATGAAAAATGTCAAAGTAATACCAGCCACACAATTAGTTATAAGTGGTTAGTACAATAAACAATTTACAATTTTCCTTTATGCAATCTGTGCCTAAAATTGCATCCTTAAAGTAAATGGAAAGAAAAATATACTCAAGTGCCCTGGATGCGGTGAAGAATGGTTGGAAATCGGGCTAGGAAACTGTAGGGTCGTCACTTCGAATCACAAATGACCTCTACGCGCACGGTTTCGGATGGTACGGAAAAAACCTGCTTTGTTTTGGAGGAAATAAATTAGCGTCTATTTGTTGGTGTGTGCCTGCTTGTCACTAAGTATTGAGTAGGTTTGTATGGCGTTGCGTGTAATTGTATGTCGTAAGTTTGTCTGTCAACAAATTTTTTTTTTCCAACACAAGTCACTTTCTTTCAAAACTTTTCTGCTTTCCACAAACTCAACTCACAAAGACAATCTAAATGTATCTCAACACGCTCTAACATTGATGACACATCACTTACATCAAGATGACATTCAGTAAGGACATAGACATCAAGTTTACAAGATGGCGACAAGGTCACAATTGCGACAAGATCACAATGTCGACAAGGTCAAAACGGTGACAAAAATTTGACAATCACGAATGTTTTACACGTTTACACGATCAAACAATATGAATGCACTGTACGTTTACAACTAGTCTCCATGTTTAACCAATGTAGCAATAATTCAAAATGAGCCTTCCATGATCACTTTTACATGTACAAACAATTTTAACAAAAATTCTAAGTTCACAACCTCTAGTTCTAACCATTTATCACATAAATACGTTCATTTCAAAGCTGGACGACTTCCCCCACGTCCACACATGTCAGGGTCTTACACCTGGCTCGCTACCTAACACATGTGGGACAGTACAAGTACAACGTGATTTGACTCAAGACTCAACGACACAACGTTCAACGGTTTTAATTACAGATCATATACAGTACGATGATCACAACAATATATACTGGATACTTCAATACACTTACATCCACCATACAGCACACAGTCTGACTCTCAAGATGTCCAGGCACTCGACATTCGGCCACAGAAACCTTTCTCGCAACATGCGTCCTGTTCAGTCCACGTCCCAGAGCTGTCTGCCTATGGTTTGGAACTCGCCTCCTCACCTGAGGTGGCTTCACGAGACATGCGTGCGTCCTTGGTGTGACCGCTGGCCGTCTCGCCAGCCGGCA
The DNA here is from genome assembly GCA_963921405.1 of Cepaea hortensis. Taxonomy (NCBI): domain Eukaryota; kingdom Metazoa; phylum Mollusca; class Gastropoda; order Stylommatophora; family Helicidae; genus Cepaea; species Cepaea hortensis. The sequence continues at coordinate 86,398,229 of OY992889.1, read as the reverse complement.
ACTTCGCAGGCAGGTGACTACCATTCGCCTGGCGGCGTAACGAAGTTCCTTCATCCCTGCTAGGGACTGAGTCACCTGGCGGCGTAACGTTGTCACTGCATCACTGCCGTACTGTGGACTCTGACACGGGTGTTGACTGCAATCGTCCTGTAAAGCAGTGCTTCCCAAAGTGGTGGTCCGCGGACCGGTGCCGGTCTACGAGGCCTTCTTTGCCAGTAAGCAACGTGAGTTGAAAAAAAAAAAAGTAAGTAAAAAGTTAAATATTTTCTCCTTTGAGGATTGTTTAGAACTTTAAAAAAAAAAAAAGATTGTCCTTTTCTCAAAACGTGATATCCGCACCGTTTTTTTTTTGTGTGTGATTTAATTTTAAAATAAATCGAGCCTGCAGCCGTATAGCCCAAGGAGTATTTATTTTTAAGGAGATGTGAATCATTGGTTCAATGGGAAAGTTAAACATAGTAACCAGCTGAGACCGATACTAAAAGCCGGCCCTGTCGACGACATTTGTTTGTTGACGACGTGCGTTTCTTTTGTTTCCTATGTGACGAACATTGAGAAAGATGCACATTACAATGGCTGATTACCATAAAATGCAGAACATACGTGATTTTTGTTGTATGATTATAATGCGTTTTGCCATCGTCTGAGCGAGTGAAGTGGTGTTAGATACATCTGCCGACGTCATTTATTTACAACAGGAACCGTTGCTATCCACCATTTTAATGTTCTCCGGAAGTGGCGTCATTGCACATCCACCTTTTCTACCATCCGTGGTGCAGCCTCATTTACGGAGTACAAGGAGAAAAGAAAATTAAACGGCACCGGCCCCTGGTGCAAAAGGAAAATTTTTATGTCGGTCCGCGAAAGTGAAAAGTTTGGGAAGCACTGTTGTAAAGGATATGCAACTAATTTAATTTAATCCTTTTTATAAACCAGTCTTTTTTTTCTATGTTAAGATTTAATATAAATTGTGAGTTGAGTTGAGATTGATTGATTGATTGATTGATTTAGGAATCGACATCACAGCATTCGGGGCATTCCCATAAGTGCTCCGTCCCCATCCTCAGCAGCCAGCGAAGAGTTCCATCACTAATAGTACCAGTAGCAATATGATTATAAGTTCGTCTCGCCTTTCCTGTGAGCGCTGAGCGTCTACCAGATCCCTTCGTCATTCCTCGTTGTCTCATTCTTGCCAGACCATGGTAATCCATTTGCTCCTCCGAGGTGTGCACGTGCTCCCACAAGGCCGCAACCACGTCTGCCTTGTCATGTATCAATACTCCACCAAGTTCTGCAGAGCCAGCCAATCTGTCCGCCTGTTCATTTCCCAGCACACCGGCATGCCCCGGAGAAAAGATCCAGGCGATGCTTGTCACCCGTGACCTCCGAAGCGAAGCAAGCCACTCCGCACGAAGTCTGCCCGTCCTCACCCTCGTCAGCATGCTTTCTAAGTCAGTTACAATCACGATGTGTGTGTGTGTGTGTGTCGTATTCTCCAGCCAGCGGAGAGCCGCAGTGATTGCCTCCACTTCCATTCTTAAGCTGGATGTTGTGGTATCATATGCTAGGCTCTCCTGCCCCAAACATCGACCATTAGCTTTGGTTATGAACCCCCAGCCACTTCTCTCACCTCTTGACACCGAACCATCTGTGTAGATAATCACATCACTCGAGTGAGCATTGTCCTGAATTAGTTGCTGGATTTCCACTTCCGTGGCCCCTGCTGGCCACTCCCTGCACTCCCGGCTTAATGTGATTATAACTCTGCACAAGTCTGACTGCTCCACTGGCACTCTGACCCACTCCTCTCCACGCCTAATGTTCTCCAAGGGGCACACCTGTCTGTTCGTATCCTCCGGCTGAGCCATCCATGATTTCCCTCTTATCAGTCGCTGACCCTTAACTGCGTCCAGCGCCTCATGCAGTGGGTGGTCTGTGTCTGCAGCTACTCTGAGGTATGCCTTCGCCTGCATCACCTTGAGCCTACCAGCAACAGTTGGCAGACCAAGGATGTAACGCATACACACTACTGGGGTGTCTCTAGTGCATCCCAGAATGACCCGCATAGCTTCGTTCTGTATGCGCTCTAACTTCACCATCTGGCTCTCTGAGACAGTGAGCAGACCTAATCCATAATCAATTACTGAGAGGATCAAGTGCTGGTATAGTGTGAAAAGCATTCTCTGCTCTGTGTCCATTGCAGAGAATATTTTAAGTGAATTAAGTCCCTTTTGAGATCTTGTCACGACCGTCTCCACATGGTCCTTGAAGGATAGGCTCCTGTCAAATGTGATCCCCAGATACTTCAGTTTGTTCTCTCTGCTGACATTTCTACCATCTATCGCGAGGCTTGGGACATCAGCTCTTACAATCCTGTTGCCCAGAGAGCACCACAAAACAGCCGCCTTTTCCGGGTGGATGACAGCACTCATTTCTGTGCACCAGTCAATCACTTTATCTACTGTAGCCTGTAACTCCTGGGCTGTTTGCTCCCTATCTCTCCCCTGCCTATATGCAAGAATATCATCTGCAAATGTTAGTATTCTTCCAACCCCTGGTGCTTCTAGGTTCGCAATCTTGCTCGTATACACATATGCACCGGTGAGACTGCAGATCGCTGTGGCAGTCCCGGGGTTAACATATGTGGCTCTGAGGTCCATGCGCCCAGACGAAGAGCAACCCGACGAGAGTGCAGGACGGCTGCTATCCAGTTCACCAACCAGGGATTGACCCCCTTCTCCATCAGTGCGGTCATCAAAATATCATAGCGAACTCTATTGTACGCATCCTCGAGATCAAGCGCTACCGCCATCGTTTCCTGTCTACTCTGGAACCCCTCATAAACATCAAAGGCAAAAGTGGCTGCATTTGACCAGGTATCTTTTTCTGGCCTGTAGCTCCCCAGGCCTCTTGGAAGAAGCTTCCCGCTTTCCAAAAACTCTTGCATCTTGACAGCGACTATCTTCTCTAAAACCTTCCCAAATGTATTTTGAAGGGTGATGATCCTAAAGCCGCTAAGCTTTGAATGATCCTTGAATGGTTTTGGGAGAGGGATGAGATAGCTGTGCACCCAATCCTGCGGTACTGATGCTTTTCTAATGCTCTGGTCAAAGCAGTCGGTCATCTCCTCCAGGTCTGCTTCGCTTAAACCCTTCATGTGGCCATACCTGACCCCATCGGGCCCTGGTGCCGTGTCTTTTGCCTTTTCCAAAATGTGTTTAACATCTTCCACCCGTATGATGTCTTCATACTGCATATTCTTCATGGTGCCAGATAGCTCATCTCTAACTGCATCCCTGGTGTCCGCATCATTATGATTGGTCTGCTCTAAAAATCTCTTGAGAAACGCCTCCCCTTTCTCTTTGTCTGTTGTCACGCGCACACCATCATCTCTATAGATTGTTCCCACTGTCATCGGCCGATCTTTTCTCTGCATTTGCCTGTGCAGTTTCCAGAATTATTGCAGTGTTTTATCCCCTCCAATCTCCTTCATGAAACATTCCCATTTTGCCTTTTTGGCCTCTGCAGCACAGCGCTTGAAAACCTCCACCTTGTCTTTCTTGACATTTTTCGCTGTGTCCACTTCCTCTCGTGAGCTTCGAAGTGTCTGTCGCACTTTCTTTAGCTGCTTCACTGCAGATCTCTTTGCTTTCCAAGCATGGTCTACTTCTGGGGTCCACCACGGGGGCTTCAAAAAGGGAGTTTTAACAGTCCTGTTGCATGCCCCTTGTCTGAGGCGTCCAAGAAGGCAATCGGTCCACTCATACCGGAAGGTCTTGCGCGCTCTCCCAGCTTTAACTTTCCTGGGTTTAGAGATCAGGACTGAGTATGGCATGTGATCACTCCCATGGTCATTCAAAACATTCCACTTTACATCAAGGACTGATGACTGGGAGACAAGTGCCAAGTCAATAGATGTGTCTGCATCGCCAGGCCTCATTGCCATTCTTGTCGGCCTACCATCATTTATGCAGACCACATCGGAGTCCATCATGGCATCTGGAAGGTCAATTCCCTGTCGGTTTTCTCCACTACTGTCCCAATTTCTGTTCCTTGCATTGAAGTCTCCACATATGAGTAGCCTATCACCTGGTAATTCCTCCAGTTCCTTAAGCCAGTCCCAATGTTCCTTTCTGACAAAACAGTCCACTGTGGCATATACATTTATGATGTTCCAACTTAAGCCACCAATCTCCATTTGTATACCCTGGACCTCTCTTGCACTGTGATTCCACTGGCTCAAGTCGAGTACCATATGCTTCACTCCTTCCTTCACCAGCAGACCTTGTCCATGTTTCTTCTGCCCAGTAGGGTTTATATAACTGGCGTACCCAGGGCAATGGTATTTGTCTGTATTTAGCTCCTGAAGCATGAGGACGTCAAAATCATATATTAGTCTCTCCAATACAGGACCTCTCTGTCTGGTACTGTTTCAATTCCAGTATCCCACTCTTACATAGTTGAAACCTAGTCTTTCCACTTTTCGTCTTGTTCTCCTGGCGCCTGCCCTCCTATTTCTATGCCGTCGTCTCACACCATTTCCTCGTCTTCTCCTCCTCACTCTCTCTTCGCTAGCCTCTGAGCGATGTGTCAAGCGCAGAGAACGTGCTCCGTAGCTCCGGCGACGATTCAAATGTTTAAATAAATCTATAGGCAAAGTTTGGATATTGCATTAAATAAACGGTCACCCTAGCATTGCCTGCTTGCTAGGGAAGAGGCAGGGGAGTTGAGTTGAGTCAAGAATCAATATCATCACAGCATTGGGTAATTTCAAATGCGTGCTCCTTCCTCATCTGCAACAGCCAGTGAAGAGTACCTATATTAATGGTGCCTGTAGGAATATGATTATATGCCCGGCTGGGCTTTTCTAAGAGTTCGGAGTGTCGACGAGATTCTCTGGTCACTCCCTGTAGCGGATTCTTCCCAAGTCGTAATGATCTAACTGTTCTTCTGGACTAAACACACGATTCCTACCAGCTACATCTGCCGTATCATGCACCAATACCTCACCAGGCGGTGCAGACCCAGCCAATCTGTCCGCCTGCTCGTTTCTCACCACACCAACATGTCCTGGAGACAAAACCAACAGATGCTATCTATTTGTGATTGTTTCCTCATCTTTCTCATCAAACTTTGCGAGTCCATTACAATTACGACATAGATGTGCTATTTGTCCTCCAGTCAGCGAAACACCGGCGTGACAATCTAAGCCTCTATTCTCAGACTAGATGATGTGATATCATATACCAGGCTCTCCTGCACCAAAACACCATCCACCAGACTTCTCCCCCACGTCCTTCTTTTACAGCGCCATCCGTGTAGATATTTATATCACCTGGTTGTGGAATTGTCATGGATCAGTTGTTGCACCTTCCGGACAGTACAGTCAGCCGGCAAATTCCTGCATTCCCGATGCGATGTTATTATAACGCTGCACAGGTCTGACGTATCTTCTGGCATTCTGACACACACTTCTCCTAATGTTCTCAAACATGCACACTTCTCTGCTTGTGTCTTCCTACCTGGGCCATCCATGATTTTCCTTTGTGCTCGCTGTGGCCCCTAACTGGTCTAGGGATTGTAGAAGGGTGTGTTCCGTGTCTGCAGTCACTTGGAGATATGATGTACCTGCCCTGCAGCAACTTGAACCTGTCTGCAATCGTGGGTAAGGTTAGGATTATATATATATATATATATATATATATATATATATATATATATATATATATATATATATATATATATATCACACACACACACACACACACACACACACACACACACACAGACAGACAGACAGACAGACAGACAGACAGACAGACAGACAGACAGACAGACAGACAGACAGACAGACAGACAGACAGACAGACACACACACACACACACACACACACACACACACACACACACACACAGACAGACAGAGACAGACAGACAGACAGACAGACAGACAGACAGACAGACAGACAGACAGACAGACAGAGACAGACTGCTGAAGTGTTTATAGAACCTGAGATCAATATAACAAGACACTAGAAGAGGATTACAGAGATAAATAAAACTGCAGAGATCTGCTTGATATAGAAAAAGATAGGACAGTTTGGCGCGGTTTGGTTGAGGGCCCATTCCTCAATGGGATATAGTGAGGAGAAGAAGAGGAATATCTGTATTTTACTGTGTCGTGGTCTACAATGTTGCCAGAAGTTTTCTGCAACATTTTACCTCAAATTCACCAGTCTGCCTCTTTAGTCCTTGCGTAATTCTGCATGATTCACACCAGCATTTTACAACACGAAAATTGCATGTTCTCATTAATGTTGCTTCAGCGTTTTTTGCGTGTACTGTTCCATAGGATCTTCAAACCATCTAACCTCTGCGGTTATATAATGCCTGTGAGTCTGAGTGATTGTGAATAGTTCCCATTCTTGTTGATATCGTCTGCGTCCCAGTGATTGTGAATAGTTCCCATTGCTAATTATGTTGGCGTCTGAGTGATTGTGAATAGTTCCCATTGTTGATTGTGTCTGCGTCTGAGTGATTGTGAATATTTTTCATTGTTGTTTATTGTTTATGCGTCTGAGTGAGCGTGAATAGTTCTCATTGTTGTTGATTGTGTCTGCGTTAGAGTGATTGTCAGTAATTCCCATTGTTGATTGTGTCGGGGTATGAGTAATTGTAAATAGTTCCCAATGTTGATTGTGTCTGCGTCTGAATGATTGTGAATAATTCCCATTGTTGTAGATTGTGTCTGCCTCTGAGTGATTGTGAATAGTTCCCACTGTTGATTGTGTCTGCGTCTGAGAGATTGTGAATAGTTCCCACTGTTGATTATATCTGCGTCTAAGTGATTGTGAATAGTTCCCATTGTTGATTGTTTCTGCGTCTGATTGATTGTTTCTGCGTCTGATTGATTGTGAATAGTTTCCATTATTGATTGTGTCTGCGTCTGAGTGATTGTGAATAGTTCCCACTGTTGGTCGTGTTTGCGTCTGAGTGATTGTGAATAGTTCCTATTGTGTTTGGTTTTGATTATCAATGTTTATTTGACCATCAATGTGAATGTGTCCTACGTCCCATAATGTTGAGAATGTTGCTTGCGTATATCTTTTATCTTGTTCATCTTGTAAAATTTAGCTTTCTTTGTCATTTTTATTTTGTTAACCATTTCTGTGGAATATGAATTTTATGATCCAGCAGTATAAATTTGGTGGCATCTGAAAGAAAAGTGTCTAGTTTATTGTAATCAGTAGTATCTCTTTCAATGACGACAGCTGCTCTTTTCTTTTCAGCGCTTAAAAGTAATTACATCATTATTTTGTTTTTGGCTCACAGATATCATGTCTTCCGAATTGTTAGATGTTTCTTTCATGTTGTGCGGTCGTTTTATAGCTTTCCTGATCTCAGAACGGAAGCAAATTGTTTATTCCGCTGGCAAGAATTGTGCTATACACTTAAGTGCTTCGGGTGCCAGAGAAAATTACTCAACTGAAAGTTGTATAGAACTAAATACTTCTCCATAAAAGGGACGGGTTGATCATAGAACTCAACTGACGGTAGATCATCAAAGGCAGCAATCTCAAGAACAAGAAGTAAAATTCCAAATACGTGCTGATACGATAATCTCAATCGATCAAAAACTATCAATGCATGTAGAGAAAACAATCGTAAAAATAAAAATTAAGTTGCATGTCCTTCACAGGACGTAGCAGTCAACCCCAGCATTTTCGCTGTTCGTGATTCCTGGGCAAATTTTTACGTTCAAAAGTTTGCCATTGCTTTCTGAACGACCGGCTCCTATACCTTTTTCGAAAAAAACAAGCACCGCTGTGTTTCGAACCCGGGTATACGGGCTCACAAACCGCGTTCGCAAGCCCTTAGCCATAGAGAATACATCTTACAGTACGAGTAGACATGTATCGGACGCAAGACATCTTGCTTATGATCGAGAGGTTTTCCGGAAAGTTGTTATAGGAGCGAGGTTCTGCAAAGGACATGCTACTGAATGAATGAATGAATGAATGTCATGTAGACAAGGAATCTCAGTCTAGTTTTAGTTTAGTTTAGTCGTTTAGTCGTTGGATCAACATCACGGCACATGGTTTAACCCATAAGTGCTCCGTTTTCCTCCTAACTCAAACCTGAGTCTGGAGAAACTCAGCTCAATGCACGAACTCCATTGCATCGGCGAGGATCCTGAAATACTTTGGGTAGATTCCAATGAATCTCAGTCGGTGACTGGAAAGATGACATAGATTATTACTACAAATCCAAACAACAGTTACAGAAATATTCCATAATGTAGAACAGAACAGCGTGCAAAGCCGACATCCACTTTCAGTTTCCGTGATGAAGAATACCCACAGGACCTTTGGATCCGAGTCTACACAGATTAACCGTTAGTTACATATCCTGTTACAGGACGTCGCAGTCAACCCCAGAATGTTTTGCTGTTTGTGTTCTCTTGGCAAGTTTACGTTCTGCAGTTTGCAACTTGCTTTCTGAACGACCAGCACCGATACCATTAAAAAAACAAAAATAAACAACGCAAGGCGGCCTGCTGCCAAATCGCCCGCAGCTGTGTTTCGAACGCGGCATGCAGGATTACTAACTGCGTCAAGATAGCAACAGAGAAATTACTAAATACCAATCATGGTACACATGCTGTGATGCTATTGACAGATGCAAAATCAGTACTCGAGGCGCTCCTGTCTGGGAAATTGCCAGTGCTGCGAACACTACATTCTGAACTAGGCAGCCAGCATAATGTCACAATACAGTGGATACCATATCACTGTGGAGTACCCGGAAACGAGAGAACTGGTCAGCTAGCTAAGGAAGGAGCAATAGAAGAATGGTTAGACCGCAAGAAATCATTATTCTACGTCTCAGAATAGGACACAATAGATTATGCAACCATGTGTATTCAAATTTCAAGATTGGCGAATATGTCATGTGCACATGTGGACTCGCGCCGCAGACAGATCACATACTTTAAAACTGTCCAAAATACGACATATCTAGTCAAACATTCTGAGAAACAACAGAGAAAGATAAACACCAAGGACTACTGAGCGAACTAAAAAAAATACAGTTACATTAATTCAAGCGAAAACATTGCAGTTGTAGGCAAATTGCAAGCGAACGAAAGAGGAAGAAATCAGTTATAAACCTTACAGTATATGTAGACACAACAACCTAAGTTGATGAAAACTCAAGGACATAGTTGACAATCTGATAAAATCGTATTTTTCAATTGTTACTAAAGTATGGTTGTGGATTTCTCTTACATCCCATAATTTTGAGAAAACTTGCTCTGCCATAACTGAATCAATCAATCAATCAATCATGTGCCATGCCGGAAAGCGTGGGCGGTCATGACTCGCCATTTCACTCGATCACCAGAGTCGTGGATCAGCTCAGTGTTCCTGTCTCGTCCATGCCATGTGGCCAAGCCATCCAGGTATTTTCCTCTCGGTATTCCTCTTGGTCTGTTCCCTTCGATCTTGCCAGTTGTCACCAAATTCTCCAATTTATTTCTTCTCATAATATGTCCAAAATACTTTGACTGTCTACGCCTAATTTCTCTAATCAATTTACGAGTTTCAATTGTCTCCTGTAGTACTTGGTCATTGGTTTTTCTGTCTGTCCATGGTATTGTTTGCATTTTCCTCAGAAACCACATTTCTGCAGCCATCAGATGTTTTTCAGCTTGACTGCTCATTGTCCAAGTTTCACATCCATACAAAAGGACAGGCTCTATGTATCCCCTCAACACTCTTTTTCTCGTTTCAATTAACATCTTTTTATTGGTCAGTATGTTTTCATCTTGCTAAAAGCTACTTTCGCCTTGGCGATTCTTGTTCTAATCTCTTCAAGGCACCTTCCATCAGATGTTTTGACTGTTCCGAGATAATTGTACCGATTCACTTGTTGAAGAACATTCCCATTTACTTATATATTACATAACTGAATACAACGAGAAAATTAGTGTACTGTGGAGAAAAGCGACCACTATGATAAAGTGAGTGGAGGTGTATCTTTATAAACAGTAATTCAACACCAATATTGAAGACAACGACTACCACCACCGCCACCACTACAACAACCACAACCACAACTACAACTACTACTAATACTACCACTACTGCTGTTGTTTCTACTAGTACTGCCGCTGCTATTACCGACATTGCCGCTGCTTCTGCTACTATTACAATTGATCTGCCATTAATAATACTATTGCTAGTACTGTTGCTACTACTACTACTAAAGTACTACTACTACTACTACCACTACTACTACTACTACTACTACTACTACTACTACTACTACTACTACTACTACTACTACTACTACTACTACTACTACTACTACTACTACTACTACTACTACTACTACTACTACTACTACAATTACTATTGCTACGACCGCTGTTGCTGTTGCTACATAATGCTTTAATAAATTGAAGGAGTTGCCAAGCGTTGTGGTTCCAGCAGTCTGACTGACATTATGCATGCTATCCCACACCGTTTCTGTCTGTATATTCCTGGATGTTTTGTTTGTATCTGATGCCCTAACGATATTTGTCTGTAACCTCCGACTGCATCGTCTAACGAATAATAGATGTAATCTGACATTCTGCAAGTCTTTGCTACTATATTCACATCGACCTTTTTTTGATTACCATCGCCAGTGTTGTGTTTCAACGGATGTAGCGTCAGGCAGCATTGTGTTACCACAAAACCTAACAGAGAATTGGCAACGAGTCTAGAAAAATAGATTCAATTCCAGACAATGGGGATATCGCATGTTACTATAATAGTCTTCATTGACTTTAGTTAAGCATGGGACATGTCACATCAACCTGAACAGATAGTCAAGTCTAGAACAAGGTGACATAAATCTATATTTGACAGTGAATCACGTCTAGGACGAGGTGACATAAATATATCTTTGACAGTGAGCCACTTGGCCGAGGTGATATCAATCTATCTTTGGCAGTGAGCCACGCCTTGGCCGAGGTGATATCAATCTATCTTTGGCAGTGAGCCACGTCTTGGCCGAGGTGACATAAATCTATCATTGGAAGTGAGCCACGTCTTGGCCGAGGTGACATAAATCTATCATTGGAAGTGAGCCACGTCTTGGCCGAGGTGACATAAATCTATCCTTTAGTTTAGTTTAGTTTAGTCGATGGATCAACATCACGGCGCACGGGTGTAACCCATAAGTGCTCCGTTCTCCTCCTAACTCAAACCTGAGTTTGGAGAAACTCAGCTCAGTGCACGAACTCCGTAGGACAGGCGAGTATCCTGAAATACTGTGGGTAGATGTTTAAATCGAAATTTTGCCCGGGCAGTGCAGTTAGGTTACACTGTTTAGATTTCTAATTGCCAAGGGATTTTTTACAATACACACAGGCGTCCGATCTCACTACCCAGAGACAAGAGGAAATTTTATTACTAGAAGTCCACGTGAAAAAATCCCGGTACTCACCGGGGCTTGAACCCGGGACCTCCAGCACTCGAGGCGGACACAATACCCCAAGACCACGCAGCGCCCTAAATCTATCCTTTGCAGTGAGCAATGACTAGGCCGAGGTGACATAACTCTATCCTTGGCAAAGTGCTACGTCCAGTCCTAGGAGACATAAATCTATCCTTGACATTGGCGAATCTAAAGACGGAGATGTGACTCTCAGGGACGCCTACGGTTTCTTGATTGTTGCGGAATTGGAAACACAGATATGGACCCCAGGTATAGAAATCATTCCTTGACAGTGGGTGTTAAAACAAACAAACAAACAAACAGATTTCAAACGCAAGGTCACCTGCTCTTGCTCGACAATGGAGAATATTCATAAGGAGATTTGAACCCCGTGGATATCCATCGCTCGTTGACTGTGAAGGCTCTCCATAATGGCGAATAAAGCCCCCTAAGAATTTTAATCTTTCGATGACAATGAAGGACCTAACGTCAGATGTTAAGATCCCTAAGGATGTCTATTCATTTTGTAAGTGAATGATCTACAAATATAGATTTGAACCCCATGGGTGTATCCCAACTAGATTGTCAATGAAAAAGGGTTCTTTACACGCCTTAATTGATTAAGTACTATCGTAAGATTAACCGCTTTAAGCGATTTACCGTATCTGCCATGTGGTTATTTACAGTAGCTTTCCCCATGCAACCCAGTAAAGACAATATATAATACAACATGACTGCTACCATATTAACAGCTTTTAGGTAATTACATTGACACGCTCCTACTTCTAGATTACCGCCATCCATTTGTGTTTTGGTCCAAACCTACGTTTTGTTTGGAAATGAATCTGTTAAGGTGTATATGGCATATGGTGCAAAACCTATATTTTATAGTCAAATGGGCATTCCGGTGGTGATGGGGTCAGTATCACGCCGGCAGCCTCCGCCCCCAAGATATTTCCAGGCACCCATTTTAGCCTGGGTCGACCTGAGAGCCCTGGTCAGTTTTAAAATTCCACCTGTATGAGAATTTGAACTCATGACCACGGGGCTGGCAGGCAAGGATTCCTAGACAGTGGGGGTTTTACAATCAGAGATCTGAACCTAGGGTAGACATATCATTCTGTGACAGAATATTACTCAACGGCACGCCATTAACCTCTAATTGAAGCCGGGCGAGGGTGGAAAGGGGTAAGGTGTTGTATCAGTGTAATCTTGTGTCAGAACGATAAGTGTGGGTGGTCATCGTTTGCCATCTCACACATCACCAGATTCATTTCTTTGTTCTGGTCTCGATTATGCCATGTGGCCAAGCCATCCATTTATGTTATTTCCCTAACTCCCCTTGCTTCTTTCCCATCAATGCTGACAGTTATCACTAAGTTTACTGGTTTATTCCTTCGTATAACATCCCCCAAAAATCTCAACTTTGGTGTTGATTACACACTTTATAATCAAAGCGTAACGATTTTTTTTTGGATTTGGTTTGTTTGCTACAATAACCAGTTCCGTACCGAACAAGACATCGTACATGTATTTCTTTTTCAATATACGAAATAAAACCGCCCCTGTATCAACTCCACAAGGAACCTACTTTGCTGAATGGCAGTCAATCCTGGAAAGCCAACGAACAAATGTGGAAAAGTTTCGAGGTAAAAATATGTGGTGTCTGATTCAGTGCCAAACAAAAAATGGGTTTTGCCCAAGCAGAAATTGATGGCAGAAAATGGGAAGTATATGAAGTATGGGATAATAATAATCTAAAAATTGTTTAAATTGTAGTAAATATATTGTATTATATATCAAATTAAAGGACATTGCACAAGGAACACATTTGTATTGCTACTGTTGCTAAAAGTTAGAAATATAATAACAATATTAACAGATGTTGTAAAAAATAAATTGATGACTGAGGTGACAAGTACGTGAAATTTCCACTTACCAAGGCGCTACTGCTCCAACGCTGTTTATAATCCAATGAAACTTACTGAATTATGATAACTACACGGGACGCAGAGGTGTTTCCAAGGCACCAGGGCCGGGTTATATACTGGCCAAGACCTATTGACGCGTCCTCGCCGAGCGTCCTGGGCAACAGGTCCCTTCGGGGTCATGGCTGAAGTCAATAGGATCGCCGATTCCTCCGAAGTCGGAGAGTGTCTGCCTGTATGGCGAGGAACCACCAGTCTGCACACCAATAAGCCAGACATGGGACAACGGATACTCACGCAAACCTCAGGTCCTGTATGACATCACACTGATGTTAGACAACAGGATGCCTTCATCCGACATACAGGACTTTGCGTTGGAGCTCAAGCCAATGAACACAAGCAAGCAAGCAAGCATGATAACTACACCACTTTGCTACACAAATATCACTAGAACGGCTCCATAACACCAATAAATCACAATAAAAAACATACTATTTTGAAGCGCATCATTGTCACATAAAATAGAAAATGTCGGAAATCACGAGACAGGTTTTGACCGTTTTCTGCTGATAAACACAACATTTACCATATTTTTTATTTAGTTATAATTATTATTCTTTTAAATTTAATTATTTAAATACTCCTTAAATACTTTGTGATAGGCAAAGCAAACTTTAGGGGCACAAAAGTGGCCCATTAGCTAATTCGACATGATGACAAACTTTCACGATTAGCGGCTAACCAGCTAAGGTTAGTTTTGTTTACATTCATACACAGTTAATTTTAACCAAACAACCACATTTAACATGTGCTATCAGTTTAGAATCGTTCACAAAGTCCTTTAAATCAGAATAATTACAATCTAAATTGTTTAAAACTATTATCTAATGTAAATATGTGAGGCCGAAAATCAGGGTCGAAGCCGTTGTCAAATCAGAAAAGTAAACAAAACTTTTAACTAAGAATTTGTCCTCAATATTCATCCATTTTCTTCCTCTAGTGTGTCCATTTTCCGCCTGTGTGTAAATGAAAAACCTTCTTTCGGCATAAAACTTCGTTTCAGGGTATAAAAAATAAGCAAGGGATCGCAAACGAAAGAAACAAACGGACTGCCAAGATCTTGACAATATATTGATGAAGGGGTCAAACAGTTGAGACTGTCTGGTAATCGGTTGGCGGATGGCATCGAATCAGTTAAGAATGTCTTGGACTGCCAAAGTAACTATATAACAGACAGTGTCTGGAAGAGGCTAATGAAAGACGAATATACTCAAATATAAGAATGAGACGAACTGCGTTCTTTCTTCATATAACAAGAAAAGAGGCACAAGAAAATATAGTGACAACTGGAAAGGACAGTGGTAGAGGAATCAGAGACGGTTTGAGAGAAATGAGACTGAATAATCTTAAGTGTTGGCATGGATACATATCATACATATAATTAAACCTATTATTTTTAGCACCTTTCCGTCTTGACAGACGATAGTTGGGTACATTGTGCTTCAAAAAGGCATAACAACTACAACCCATGACTGTGGCGAATGTGGCTGATACGGCCAATTCACGCTGTTAATGTTCGTCCACAGTGGTTGTATGTGAACACATGGTCATTTCCACCATCATGCACCATCTCACGTCTCTCATGCCCTGTTTGTGCTTTATCTGCAATCATTTTCTCCGTTGTCTTTATTCCATTTCTGATAGTTGCCCTCCATGCAACACATTCATCGGCGACTTGCTCCGAATATGCATTATCAATACATGTATCAATCATGTCCCGCTTACACACATCTTTGTATCGTAGTAGAGGCCGACCCTGAGATCTCCTACCCGTCTGTAATTCACCAAAAAAGATGTCCTTTGGTATTCTACCATCATCATCCTCCTAACGTGTCCTATCCACCTAAGTCTACGAAGACTGAGCATGGAACACACCCTCACACAACCTGATCTTTCCAATACTTCAGTATTTGTGATTTTGTCTTGCCACTTAATACCAAGTATTCTTCGCATATTAAAGCTGTTTAAACGTTTCTCTTGGTGTAAGTTGACCAGGTTTCACTGCCATAAAGAAGAGTACTAAGGACACAGGCTTGGTAGACAAGGACTTTTGTTTTGGCAGTAAGCTTCCTGTTCTCCCAGACTCTTTTTGCTAACATGTTCATTGTTGTTGCTGGCTTACCAATCCTGATGTTGATTTCCTGATCTAGGAATAATTTGCTATTTACCTCTGATCCTTGATATGTAAAATGGTCTACTATCTCCAATTCGGCATCGTCAATAAAGATTGGTGGTACTTCGTGTGCACCTTGTGACATAATCCGTGTCTTCATTGTTTGATAATTGGTAAACCAAATTCAGAACACGCATTGAAGAATGCAGATAGTAGATGTTGTATTTATTCCTCAGAGTGGGTCGTAATTGCAGCATCATCTGCAAAAAGCAACTCTCTGATTAGTACCCTCTGACACATGCCTGGGGTCATTGACATTAAGGTGAGTGTCCGTACAATATAAACAAGTTCACGGGGTGAAAGGGCATTCACCGGAAAGAAAATATAAGAAGATAAACGGGGAAAGGAGTGTGGGGAGAGGGCTGCAAAGAAGGGGTAAAAGATAGTGAAAAACATTGACTGGGGACAATTGAAGTCGAGATCCCGAGAGGGTCGGATGGACAGTTGGGTTTTTGAGAACCGTCAGGAGAAGTCGGCAGTCGAGGAAAATGAAGGATAGCGGAGTTAAAGGGAGAACTACGAGCTGTGGTTTTCAGTGATTGGAAGTCTGAGCCTAAGGATTAGAGACTGAGCCCAGTTATCAGCAGACATAGTGAATTGAAGCCTAGCCCTTGAGAGGGTCGGATAGTTAACGGAGGCTAAGATCCCGTGTGGGGTGGATCGAGTGAATTCGGGCCTGGAGAGAGGCTAGTAGACCTGTCGTGTTGGAGGAGATTTAGTAGGCCTATAGAGGCAGTGTTATTCGAAGTGTTTAATTGTGATGAATATATTCTGAGAGAATTATTGTTCCTGGATTTATATGTTACGTGTGTCCGTGTTCATTCGTCATTAAAAGGAATTGATGTGCGCAAATTAACTCTTGTTAATTGACTCGCGGATGTGTGCTGCAGTGAGGACTGGTGGTGTGAGATAGGTGGCAAGCTCAGCTTCCACTCTACAGTGAAGTAGTAGAAGTATTAGACCCTAGACAACAACCAATCTTAGTTTGGTACAAAAGAGTTTGTGTCACCCTACTAATTTTGGTCTTTGCCTTCAATCTCTGAGCATTATAGAGGCCGCCATCTGAGCGTGAGTGAATGCATATATCGACATCCTGATCACGAATGACACATTTCAGTAGAAGTGAAAAGTATATTCCAAAGAGGGTGGGGTGTACCAAAACACAGAAATAAATACACATAATTAACACACACCTGCGCCATTTGGCACAGAGCATGATGATGAAACAAATATCGTCTGAAGCAGTCACAGCGGCTTTCCGTTGGTTAGAGGAAACCACTGCAACACATTGTCTTCATCACGGACTCAAGGAGTATGCTTAGTAAAGTGGAGAAAGGAATGTTTCGTGTGGAATGGCTCGCATCGCTTCACAGGTCACAGATTGTAAGAATGTTATGGATTTTTTGCCCTGGCCATGCGGGAGTGCGGTGGGGGGGGGGGGGAGGGGGGACAGGCTGAAAGGCTGGCAGGGATTACACTTTTTGGTGGTTGATTATCTATGGACAAGGGAGAGGTGGTCATGCACCTGTGGGACCAGATGGCGAAGGTGGAGGAACAGATTGAGAACCCGTATGTGGTAAGGATGAGATTGCGGGGGATTGACGGGGGTTCTGGTAGAATCACAAAAGTGAGAGGGAATACCAGGAGAACGTTCAAATCGGATAGCAGTGGGAACGATTAGTAGTGTGAACAAGGGGACGGAGCGCATATGGAATGTCCTGAGTGCAGTGATGTCTGTTCTTAGCTTATCTCAACTCAACAATTGTCGTCTTCTCTCATATCTATCTTCACCATCTCTTCCTTCCCTCAAGCAATAATTTATTTAAAGATTCATTTTACAGTCCTCGCTGTACAGAAGATGTGGGCGTGGCCCTTTTTGCTAATATGTATTGTGTGGGGGAAAAGAGATAAATCACAATAGCTTAAAGAGAATGGTTCGACAGGAAGTGACCAGGGGATTTGGTCGACACTCAGATGCCAGACGGACAAATAATCAGAAAGCAGCTGATACCATGGTGATGTCGGTTCTTGACTGGAATACTTAACTCAGAATGACACTTCCGCTGCTGTAAACATAACGTTATAACCCGGATAAGGCGAGCTTTAATATAGTGATCGATTATTTATGTATGTGTTTTATTATCTAGGTTTGTCCCGGGATCCATGGGGAAATCATGTGATTGCGTCAGTACTCATTCACTGAGTTCTGGACATATTTCCATATTTCTTTAAGTCTATGACTATAGCATACCTTGATATATTATGTTGCCGTGTTCCCATTGTTATGTTTAATGGTGTTAGGCAGAGAGAGAGAGAGAGAGAGAGAGAGAGAGAGAGAGAGAGAGAGAGAGAGAGAGAGAGAGAGAGAAGGGAAGAATGCTGGAGATTGAGAGATAGAGATCGTTCAAGACATACAGAAAGAGAGAGAGAGCGAGAGAGGGAGAGATAGAGAGATAGATAGATAGATAGATAGAGAGAGAGAGAGAGAGAGAGAGAGAGACTGACAGACTGATGTTCAGCCAGAGAGAGAAAGAGAGAGAGAGAGAGAGACAATCAGAGAGATAAACTGACAGAGAGCGTTGGGGAGAACAAGAAAAGATAGACAGAGACAGAAGTATAGTAAGCCAGACATACAGAGATGGCGACAGAGAAAAATAAAGAGGTAGTCTGACTAGAGAAAAGAAAGAGAGAGAGAGACACACACACATACAGAGAGAGAGAGAGAGAGCGAGAGAGAGAGAGAGAGAGAAATAGAGAGAGAGAGAGAGAGAGAGAGAGAGGGTATGGTATTTTTTGCATATTCTTCAGAAACCACATTTATGAAGCCGTTAGATGTTCTTCAGCTTGTCTGCTCATTGTCTATGCTTCACATCCATACAAAAGTACAGCTTCTATGTAGCAGTACAACTCTCTTTCTCTCTTTATAAATGACATATTTTATTGGTCAGTATGTTTTAAAACATAGAACCTGTACTTCTGTATAAATGTGAAGCGTGGACAATAAGCAGTCAAGATGAAAAACATCTTATAGCTGTGGAAATGTCGTTTCTGAGGAGAATGCAAAGAATGCCATGGACGGACGGAAAACCCAACGACCAAGTCCTCCAAGAAACAAATGAAAATCGTGCACTAATTAGAGAAATTAGACGAAGATAGTCTAGATTTTTTGGACATTATATGAGAAGAAGTAAATTAGAGATCTTCGTGACAACTGGAAAGACCGAGGGAAAGAGATCAAGGGGAAGACAGAGAAGTAAATACCTAGAAGGCGTCGCCACGTAGCATGGTCGGGACAGGACATGATGGATTGATGGATATTTTAAATCTTGCAAACTTCTACCTTCGCCATGGCGATTCTTCTTCTAATCCAGTAACTGTCGGATTTACTGAGATAAGGGCACTCGGTGTGCCGATACAGAGGCAGCAGGTTCGACGCTTACACCGGTCAGTTTGAACTAAAATGTTGAGTTCTCGTCCTTGACTTGGGGATATAAATTGCAAGCACCTCTAAAGTCAGAGTAGGCTCTGGAGAGCTAATCCCCACGAAAATTCAGCCTGGTGCTACTAGAAGAAACATGTATTGGCCACGCTTCAGGTCAAAGCCAGGAAACGCCAGAAGAAGT
Source organism: Cepaea hortensis (assembly GCA_963921405.1). Taxonomy (NCBI): domain Eukaryota; kingdom Metazoa; phylum Mollusca; class Gastropoda; order Stylommatophora; family Helicidae; genus Cepaea; species Cepaea hortensis. Next base: position 86,378,961 of record OY992889.1, on the reverse strand, counting down.
GGTATATCTGAGTTGAGCATGGCACTCACTTGTTCCCTAGGATGTCAAGATACACCGTCATTCAGCAGAACAGATGCGATTGAAAACTCTCTTTCTGACATTCAATGAAAGTGACACACATACACATAATATAGTTTGTAATCTTCTGCAATGCAGACGATACTTTGTGGTGTGATTTATCCCAATATTGAGCATGTCACAGCTCTGGTTTTGTGGAGTGACGTGTGGAGAATAATCTGGAGGGACCTGACGTAATGCCTCCACAACAGATGCATGTGTTTTTTCCCCTCTAATTCACTCTATCTCCATTAACTGATTTCTGGATGTCAATGTACAATTTACTTGTCTCCTGTATTCGATGTGTTTCTTAATTGTATGTTATATTGATTCCTGTTTTTAGCTTCTTAACAATCATCATTATTACCATTTGTCAACTGGCGTAGGCGTTAATGTCTCTCCACAGATCCCGGTCCTGAGTGTTCTGGATTCATTCTACTTACAAAGTATTTCAGTGCAACCTTAGTTAGTTAGCCGCGGTTCCAACTTCACGGCAAAGGGTCACCCTATAATGCTCCGTTCTTGTGCCGGTGAATATCACACAAAAGGCTCCTCATTGCAACCTTATTAGACTACAAAGTGTTGTTTCTCTCTGTGTGCGTGTGTGTTTCTTCAAACGCTGATCATTCCAGATGTTTAGACGTTCTCGCATACCCCTCTTTTCATGATATTTACAAATGTTACTCTTTTTCTAACAGTTGTCATTTATGATCTACTTTCATTTGTATCTTCCAGACAATCACTGTTTGTTAATTCGATAGTCTAAGCTATTGAAGAAATTTGTCTCAGAAACCACATCTCCCTTACTTCTAACTAATTCTTCCTAATTTGTTCTGTCTCATACCACCATGCACCATGTATACGGTAGAATAATATGGACACACACACACACACACACACACACACACACACACACACACACACATACACACATTTAGACACATGCATATATAACAATTAACTTTCCCACATACATCTGTTTTTCTCACTATTGTTATTCCTGGGACATGTTGGTTGTAAACGGCTCGAATTTATCCTACCATAATCCGCTCCGCTAGTACTACACTTAATTTCACATACTAACATCCTTAAATATGTTCATTCAATTATTATGTAATATTCAACAAGTCGTTCATATATAGTTTTCCTTCCATGAATGACTATCTATAATCGATCGATTTTCTTTTGCTTCTGTTTCTTTTTTGAAGGGAGTCTCTGTGGCGAAGTGGTCAAGCCGTTTGACTCGTGCTCCGAAGGTTGTGGGTTCGATTCCGGGCCGCGCCCTTCGGTTTACGAGTTAAATGTTTCGGAGACTCCTGTGGGTCGACGCTAAAAGCTACGGAGTTCGTGCTTTGTGCGACGCTTTCCGTGCTGCGGAAAGAGACCGAGCCATATGGGATAAAACCCGGTGCAATGAAGTCGACCCTGTCGACTTTTAAGCGACTTTTTTTTCTTTTGCGGCGGAATGGGAGCTCTCTGGCGATGTGATTAAGCCGTCTGCCCCCAACTGCAAAGGTCAGTGGCTCGTTTTCGGACTCCGACATTTGTTTTACGACAGCAATTCTCTCCCCCCCCCCTTTCCCCCTCCCCCGAGAACCATGGGAGCTGGAATTACAGAGTTCGTGCTCTGTATGGCTCTTTCGGCTGTGCCATGAAGTCCACCAACTTGCTTGTAACCTTTATAATTTTCCTTCCTTTTTTACCTATGCCGGCTCTGTGGGGACGTTTGCTGGCTTTGTGGCGACATTTGTCGGCTCTGTGGCGTCATTTGTCGGCTTTGTGGGGACATTTGTCGGCTTTGTGGGGACATTTGTCGGCTTTGTGGGGACATTTGTCGGCTTTGTGGGGGACATTTGTCGGCTCTGTGGCGACGTTTGCTGGCTCTGTGGCGTCATTTGTCGGCTTTGTGGGGACATTTGTCGGCTCTGTGGCGACGTTTGCTGGCTTTGTGGCTACATTTGTCGGCTCTGTGGCGACGTTTGCTGGCTCTGTGGCGTCATTTGTCGGCTTTGTGGGGACATTTGTCGGCTCTGTGGCGACGTTTGCTGGCTTTGTGGCGACATTTGTCGGCTCTGTGGCGACATTTGTCGGCTTTGTGGGGACATTTGTCGGCTCTGTGACCACGTTTGCTGGCTTTGTGGGGACATTTGTCGGCTCTGTGACGACATTTGTCGGCTCTGTGACGACATTTGTCGGCTCTGTGGCGACATTTGTCGGCTTTGTGGGGACATATGTCGGCTTTGTGGGGACATTTGTCGGCTTTGTGGGGACATTTGTCGGCTTTGTGGGGACATTTGTCGGCTTTGTGGGGACATTTGTCGGCTTTGTGGGGACATTTGTCGGCTTTGTGGGGACATTTGTCGGCTCTGTGGGGACATTTGTCGGCTTTGTGGGGACATTTGTCGGCTTGTGGGGACATTTGTCGGCTTTGTGGGGACATTTGTCGGCTTTGTGGGGACATTTGTCGGCTTTGTGGGGACATTTGTCGGCTCTGTGGCGACGTTTGCTGGCTCTGTGGCGACATTTGTCGGCTCTGTGGCAAAGGAGTTTTGGACGCAATTCGTAATCCCACAAACTGCGTTCGAAATACAGCTGCAAGCGATTGATTGATTGATTGATTGATTTAGGAATCGACATCACACCATTCGGCGAATTCCCATAAGCGCTCCGTCCCCATCCTCAGCAGCCAGCGAAGAGGTCCAACACCAATAGTACCAGTAGCAATCTGATTATATGTCCGTCTCGCCTTTCCTCTGAGCGTTGAGCGTCGGCCAGATCCCCTCGTCACTCTTCGCTGTCTCATTCTTGCCAGACCATGGTAATCCATTTGCTCCTCCGAGGTGTACACGTGCTCCCACAAGGCCGCAACCATGTCTGCCTTGTCATGTATCAATACTCCACCAAGTTCTTCAGAGCCAGCCAATCTGCCCGCCTGTTCATTTCCCAGCACACCGGCATGCCCCGGGGAAAATATCTAGGCGATGCTTGTCACCCGTGACCTCCGAAGCGAAGCAAGCCACTACGCACGAAACCTGCCCGTCCTCACCCTCGTCAGCATGCTTTCTGAGTCAGTAACAATCACGATGTGTGTGTGTGTGTCGTATTCTCCATCCAGCGGAGAGCCGCAGTGACTGCCTCCACCTCCATTCTTAAGCTGGATGTTGTGGTATCATATGCCAGGCTCTCCTGCACCAAACGTCGACCATTAGCTTTGGCTATGAACCCCCAGCCATTTCTCTCACCTCTTGACACCGAACCATCTGTGTAGATAATCACATCACCCGAGTGAGCATTGTCCTGAATTAGTTGCTGGAATTTCACTTCCGTGGCCCCTTCTGGCCACTCCCTGCACTCCCGGCTCAATGTGATTATAACTCTGCACAAGTCTGACTGCTCCGCTGGCACTCTGACCCACTCCTCTCCTCGCCTAATGGTCTCCAAGGGGCACACCTGTCTGATCGTATCCTCCGCCTGAGCCATCCATGATTTCCCTCTTATCAGTCGCTGACACTTAACTGCGTCCAGCGCCTCATGCAGTGGGTGGTCTGTGTCTGCAGCTACTCTAAGGTATGCCTTCGGATGCATCACCTTGAGCCTACCAGCAACAGTCGGCAGACCAAGGATGTAACGCATACACACTACTGGGGTGTCTCTGGTGCATCCCAGAATGACCCGCATAGCTTCGTTCTGTATGCGTTCTAACTTCATTAGCTGACTCTCTGAGACAGTGAGCAGTCCTAATCCATAATCAATTACTGAGAGGATCAAGTGCTGGTATAGTGTGAAAAGCATTCTCTGCTCTGTGCCCATTGCAGCCATAGTTTTATGTGCACTGAGTCCCTTTTGAGACCTTGTCACAACTGTCTCCACATGGTCCTTGAAGGATAGACTCCTGTCAAATGTGATCCCCAGATACTTCAGTTTGTTCTCTCTGCTGACAGTTCTACCATCTATCGCGAGGCTTGGAACATCAGCTCTCACAATCCTGTTGTCCAGAGAGCAACACAAAACAGCCGCTTTTTCCGGGTGGATGACAACACTCATTTCTGTGCACCAGTCAATCACTTTATCTACTGTCACCTGTAGCTCCTGGGCTGTTTTCTCCCTATCTCTCCCCTGCCTATATGCAAGAATATCATCTGCAAATGTTAGTATTCTTCCAACCCCTGGTGCTTCTAGGTTCGCAATCTTGCTCGTATACACATTAAAGAGCACCGGTGAGACTGCAGATCGCTGTGGCAGTCCCGGGGTTAACATATGTGGCTCTGAGGTCCATGCGCCCAGACGAAGAGCAACCCGACGAGAGTGCAGGACGGCTGCTATCCAGTTCACCAACCAGGGATTGACCCCCTTCTCCATCAGTGCGGTCATCAAAATATCATAGCGAACTCTATTGTACGCATCCTCGAGGTCAAGCGCTACCGCCATCGTTTCCTGTCTACTCTGGAACCCCTCATAAACATCAAAGGCAAAAGTGGCTGCATTTGACCAGGTATCTTTTTCTGGCCTGTAGCTCCCCAGGCCTCTTGGAAGAAGCTTCCCGCTTTCCAACAACTCTTGCATCTTGACAGCGACTATCTTCTCTAAAACCTTCCCAAATGTATTTTGAAGGGTGATGATCCTAAAGCCGCTAAGCTTTGAATGATCCTTGAATGGTTTTGGGAGAGGGATGAGATAGCTGTGCACCCAATCCTGCGGTACTGATGCTTTTCTAATGCTCTGGTCAAAGCAGTCGGTCATCTCCTCCAGGTCTGCTTCGCTCAAACCCTTCATGTGGCCATACCTGACCCCATCGGGCCCTGGTGCCGTGTGCTTTGCCTTTTCCAAAATGTGTTTAACATCTTCCACCCGTATGATGTCTTCATACTGCATATTCTTCATGGTGCCAGATAGCTCATCTCTAACTGCATCCCTGGTGTCCGCATCATTATGATTGGTCTGCTCTAAAAATCTCTGGAGAAACGCCTCCCCTTTCTCTTTGTCTGTTGTCACGCGCACACCATCATCTCTATAGATTGTTCCCACTGTCATCGGCCGATCTTTTCTCTGCATTTGCCTGTGCAGTTTCCAGAATTATTGCAGTGTTTTATCCCCTCCAATCTCCTTCATGAAACATTCCCATTTTGCCTTTTTGGCCTCTGCAGCACAGCGCTTGAAAACCTCCACCTTGTCTTTCTTGACATTTTCCGCTGTGTCCACTTCCTCTCGTGAGCTTCGAAGTGTCTGTCGCACTTTCTTTAGCTGCTTCACTGCAGATCTCTTTGCTTTCCAAGCATGGTCTACTTCTGGGGTCCACCATGGGGGCTGCAAAAAGGGAGTTTTAACAGTCCTGTTGCATGCCCCTTGTCTGAGGCTTCCAAGAAGGCAATCGGTCCACTCATACCGGAAGGTCTTGCGCGCTCTCCCAGCTTTAACTTTCCTGGGTTTAGAGATCAGGACTGAGTATGGCATGTGATCACTCCCATGGTCATTCAAAACATTCCACTTTACATCAAGGACTGATGACTGGGAGACAAGTGCCAAGTCAATAGATGTGTCTGCATCGCCAGGCCTCATTGCCATTCTTGTCGGCCTACCATCATTTATGCAGACCACATCGGAGTCCATCATGGCATCTGGAAGGTCAATTCCCTGTCGGTTTTCTCCACTACTGTCCCAATCTCTGTTCCTTGCATTGAAGTCTCCACATATGAGTAGCCTATCACCTGGTAATTCCTCCAGTTCCTTAAGCCAGTCCCAATGTTCCTTTCTGACAAAACAGTCCACTGTGGCATATACATTTATGATGTTCCAACTTAAGCCACCAATCTCCATTTGTATACCCTGGACCTCTCTTGCACTGTGATTCCACTGGCTCAAGTCGAGTACCATATGCTTCACTCCTTCCTTCACCAGCAGACCTTGTCCATGTCTCTTCTGCCCAGTAGGGTTTATATAACTGGCGTACCCAGGGCAATGGTATTTGTCTGTATTTAGCTCCTGAAGCATGAGGACGTCAAAATCAAATATTAGTCTCTCCAATACAGGACCTCTCTGTCTGGTACTGTTTCAATTCCAGTATCCCACTCTTACATAGTTGAAACCTAGTCTTTCCACTTTTCGTCTTGTTCTCCTGGCGCCTGCCCTCCTATTTCTATGCCGTCGTCTCACACCATTTCCTCGTCTTCTCCTCCTCACTCTCTCTTCGCTAGCCTCTGAGCGATGTGTCAAGCGCAGAGCACGTGCTCCGTAGCTCCGGCGACGATTCCAATGTTTAAATAAATCCATAGGCAAAATTTGGATATTGCAGGAAATAAACGGTCACCCTAGCATTGCCTGCTTGCTAGGGAAGAGGCAGGGGAGTTGAGTTGAGTCAAGAATCAATATCATCACAGCATTGGGTAATTTCAAATGCGTGCTCCTTCCTCATCTGCAACAGCCAGCGAAGAGTACCTATATTAATGGTGCCTGTAGGAATCTGATTATATGCCCGGCTGGGCTTTTCTAAGAGTCCGGAGTGTCGACGAGATTCTCTGGTCACTCCCTGTAGCGGATTCTTCCCAAGTCGTAATGATCTAACTGTTCTTCTGGACTAAACACACGATTCCTACCAGCTACATCTGCCGTATCATGCACCAATACCCCACCAGGCGGTGCAGACCCAGCCAATCTGTCCGCCTGCTCGTTTCTCACCACACCAGCATGACCTGGAGACAAAACCAACAGATGCTCTCTATTTGTGATTGTTTCCTCATCTTTCTCATCAAACTTTGCGAGTCCATTACAATTACGACATAGATGTGCTATTTGTCCTCCAGTCAGCGAAACACCGGCGTGACAATCTAAGCCTCTATTCTCAGACTAGATGATGTGATATAATATGCCAGGCTCTCCTGCACCAAAACACAATCCACCAGACTTCTCCCCCACGTCCTTCTTTTACAGCGCCATCCGTGTAGATATTTATATCACCTGGTTGTGGAATTGTCATGGATCAGTTGTTGCACCTTCCGGACAGTACAGTCAGCCGGCAAATTCCTGCATTCCCGATGCGATGTTATTATAACGCTGCACAGGTCTGACGTATCTTCTGGCATTCTGACACACACTTCTCCTAATGTTCTCAAACATGCACACTTCTCTGCTTGTGTCTTCCTACCTGGGCCATCCATGATTTTCCTTTGTGCTCGCTGTGGCCCCTAACTGGTCTAGGGATTGTAGAAGGGTGTGTTCCGTGTCTGCAGTCACTTGGAGATATGATGTACCTGCCCTGCAGCAACTTGAACCTGTCTGCAATCGTGGGTAAGGTTAGGATTATATATATATATATATATATATATATATATATATATATATATATATATATATATATATATATATATATATATATATCACACACACACACACACACACACACACACACACACACACACACAGACAGACAGACAGACAGACAGACAGACAGACAGACAGACAGACAGACAGACAGACAGACAGACAGACAGACACACACACACACACACACACACACACACACACACACACACACACACACACAGACAGACAGAGACAGACAGACAGACAGACAGACAGACAGACAGACAGACAGACAGAGACAGACTGCTGAAGTGTTTATAGAACCTGAGATCAATATAACAAGACACTAGAAGAGGATTACAGAGATAAATAAAACTGCAGAGATCTGCTTGATATAGAAAAAGATAGGACAGTTTGGCGCGGTTTGGTTGAGGGCCCATTCCTCAATGGGATATAGTGAGGAGAAGAAGAGGAATATCTGTATTTTACTGTGTCGTGGTCTACAATGTTGCCAGAAGTTTTCTGCAACATTTTACCTCAAATTCACCAGTCTGCCTCTTTAGTCCTTGCGTAATTCTGCATGATTCACACCAGCATTTTACAACACGAAAATTGCATGTTCTCATTAATGTTGCTTCAGCGTTTTTTGCGTGTACTGTTCCATAGGATCTTCAAACCATCTAACCTCTGCGGTTATATAATGCCTGTGAGTCTGAGTGATTGTGAATAGTTCCCATTCTTGTTGATATCGTCTGCGTCCCAGTGATTGTGAATAGTTCCCATTGCTAATTATGTTGGCGTCTGAGTGATTGTGAATAGTTCCCATTGTTGATTGTGTCTGCGTCTGAGTGATTGTGAATATTTTTCATTGTTGTTTATTGTTTATGCGTCTGAGTGAGTGTGAATAGTTCTCATTGTTGTTGATTGTGTCTGCGTTAGAGTGATTGTCAGTAATTCCCATTGTTGATTGTGTCGGGGTATGAGTAATTGTAAATAGTTCCCAATGTTGATTGTGTCTGCGTCTGAATGATTGTGAATAATTCCCATTGTTGTAGATTGTGTCTGCCTCTGAGTGATTGTGAATAGTTCCCACTGTTGATTGTGTCTGCGTCTGAGAGATTGTGAATAGTTCCCACTGTTGATTATATCTGCGTCTAAGTGATTGTGAATAGTTCCCATTGTTGATTGTTTCTGCGTCTGATTGATTGTGAATAGTTTCCATTATTGATTGTGTCTGCGTCTGAGTGATTGTGAATAGTTCCCACTGTTGGTCGTGTTTGCGTCTGAGTGATTGTGAATAGTTCCTATTGTGTTTGGTTTTGATTATCAATGTTTATTTGACCATCAATGTGAATGTGTCCTACGTCCCATAATGTTGAGAATGTTGCTTGCGTATATCTTTTATCTTGTTCATCTTGTAAAATTTAGCTTTCTTTGTCATTTTTATTTTGTTAACCATTTCTGTGGAATATGAATTTTATGATCCAGCAGTATAAATTTGGTGGCATCTGAAAGAAAAGTGTCTAGTTTATTGTAATCAGTAGTATCTCTTTCAATGACGACAGCTGCTCTTTTCTTTTCAGCGCTTAAAAGTAATTACATCATTATTTTGTTTTTGGCTCACAGATATCATGTCTTCCGAATTGTTAGATGTTTCTTTCATGTTGTGCGGTCGTTCTATAGCTTTCCTGATCTCAGAACGGAAGCAAATTGTTTATTCCGCTGGCAAGAATTGTGCTATACACTTAAGTGCTTCGGGTGCCAGAGAAAATTACTCAACTGAAAGTTGTATAGAACTAAATACTTCTCCATAAAAGGGACGGGTTGATCATAGAACTCAACTGACGGTAGATCATCAAAGGCAGCAATCTCAAGAACAAGAAGTAAAATTCCAAATACGTGCTGATACGATAATCTCAATCGATCAAAAACTATCAATGCATGTAGAGAAAACAATCGTAAAAATAAAAATTAAGTTGCATGTCCTTCACAGGACGTAGCAGTCAACCCCAGCATTTTCGCTGTTCGTGATTCCTGGGCAAATTTTTACGTTCAAAAGTTTGCCATTGCTTTCTGAACGACCGGCTCCTATACCTTTTTCGAAAAAAACAAGCACCGCTGTGTTTCGAACCCGGGTATACGGGCTCACAAACCGCGTTCGCAAGCCCTTAGCCATAGAGAATACATCTTACAGTACGAGTAGACATGTATCGGACGCAAGACATCTTGCTTATGATCGAGAGGTTTTCCGGAAAGTTGTTATAGGAGCGAGGTTCTGCAAAGGACATGCTACTGAATGAATGAATGAATGAATGTCATGTAGACAAGGAATCTCAGTCTAGTTTTAGTTTAGTTTAGTCGTTTAGTCGTTGGATCAACATCACGGCACATGGTTTAACCCATAAGTGCTCCGTTTTCCTCCTAACTCAAACCTGAGTCTGGAGAAACTCAGCTCAATGCACGAACTCCATTGCATCGGCGAGGATCCTGAAATACTTTGGGTAGATTCCAATGAATCTCAGTCGGTGACTGGAAAGATGACATAGATTATTACTACAAATCCAAACAACAGTTACAGAAATATTCCATAATGTAGAACAGAACAGCGTGCAAAGCCGACATCCACTTTCAGTTTCCGTGATGAAGAATACCCACAGGACCTTTGGATCCGAGTCTACACAGATTAACCGTTAGTTACATATCCTGTTACAGGACGTCGCAGTCAACCCCAGAATGTTTTGCTGTTTGTGTTCTCTTGGCAAGTTTACGTTCTGCAGTTTGCAACTTGCTTTCTGAACGACCAGCACCGATACCATTAAAAAAACAAAAATAAACAACGCAAGGCGGCCTGCTGCCAAATCGCCCGCAGCTGTGTTTCGAACGCGGCATGCAGGATTACTAACTGCGTCAAGATAGCAACAGAGAAATTACTAAATACCAATCATGGTACACATGCTGTGATGCTATTGACAGATGCAAAATCAGTACTCGAGGCGCTCCTGTCTGGGAAATTGCCAGTGCTGCGAACACTACATTCTGAACTAGGCAGCCAGCATAATGTCACAATACAGTGGATACCATATCACTGTGGAGTACCCGGAAACGAGAGAACTGGTCAGCTAGCTAAGGGAGGAGCAATAGAAGAATGGTTAGACCGCAAGAAATCATTATTCTACGTCTCAGAATAGGACACAATAGATTATGCAACCATGTGTATTCAAATTTCAAGATTGGCGAATATGTCATGTGCACATGTGGACTCGCGCCGCAGACAGATCACATACTTTAAAACTGTCCAAAATACGACATATCTAGTCAAACATTCTGAGAAACAACAGAGAAAGATAAACACCAAGGACTACTGAGCGAACTAAAAAAAATACAGTTACATTATATCAAGCGAAAACATTGCAGTTGTAGGCAAATTGCAAGCGAACGAAAGAGGAAGAAATCAGTTATAAACCTTACAGTATATGTAGACACAACAACCTAAGTTGATGAAAACTCAAGGACATAGTTGACAATCTGATAAAATCGTATTTTTCAATTGTTACTAAAGTATGGTTGTGGATTTCTCTTACATCCCATAATTTTGAGAAAACTTGCTCTGCCATAACTGAATCAATCAATCAATCAATCATGTGCCATGCCGGAAAGCGTGGGCGGTCATGACTCGCCATTTCACTCGATCACCAGAGTCGTGGATCAGCTCAGTGTTCCTGTCTCGTCCATGCCATGTGGCCAAGCCATCCAGGTATTTTCCTCTCGGTATTCCTCTTGGTCTGTTCCCTTCGATCTTGCCAGTTGTCACCAAATTCTCCAATTTATTTCTTCTCATAATATGTCCAAAATACTTTGACTGTCTACGCCTAATTTCTCTAATCAATTTACGAGTTTCAATTGTCTCCTGTAGTACTTGGTCATTGGTTTTTCTGTCTGTCCATGGTATTGTTTGCATTTTCCTCAGAAACCACATTTCTGCAGCCATCAGATGTTTTTCAGCTTGACTGCTCATTGTCCAAGTTTCACATCCATACAAAAGGACAGGCTCTATGTATCCCCTCAACACTCTTTTTCTCGTTTCAATTAACATCTTTTTATTGGTCAGTATGTTTTCATCTTGCTAAAAGCTACTTTCGCCTTGGCGATTCTTGTTCTAATCTCTTCAAGGCACCTTCCATCAGATGTTTTGACTGTTCCGAGATAATTGTACCGATTCACTTGTTGAAGAACATTCCCATTTACTTATATATTACATAACTGAATACAACGAGAAAATTAGTGTACTGTGGAGAAAAGCGACCACTATGATAAAGTGAGTGGAGGTGTATCTTTATAAACAGTAATTCAACACCAATATTGAAGACAACGACTACCACCACCGCCACCACTACAACAACCACAACCACAACTACAACTACTACTAATACTACCACTACTGCTGTTGTTTCTACTAGTACTGCCGCTGCTATTACCGACATTGCCGCTGCTTCTGCTACTATTACAATTGATCTGCCATTAATAATACTATTGCTAGTACTGTTGCTACTACTACTACTAAAGTACTACTACTACTACTACTACTACTACTACTACTACTACTACTACTACTACTACTACTACTACTACTACTACTACTACTACTACTACTACTACTACTACTACTACTACTACTACTACTACTACTACTACAATTACTATTGCTACGACCGCTGTTGCTGTTGCTACATAATGCTTTAATAAATTGAAGGAGTTGCCAAGCGTTGTGGTTCCAGCAGTCTGACTGACATTATGCATGCTATCCCACACCGTTTCTGTCTGTATATTCCTGGATGTTTTGTTTGTATCTGATGCCCTAACGATATTTGTCTGTAACCTCCGACTGCATCGTCTAACGAATAATAGATGTAATCTGACATTCTGCAAGTCTTTGCTACTATATTCACATCGACCTTTTTTTGATTACCATCGCCAGTGTTGTGTTTCAACGGATGTAGCGTCAGGCAGCATTGTGTTACCACAAAACCTAACAGAGAATTGGCAACGAGTCTAGAAAAATAGATTCAATTCCAGACAATGGGGATATCGCATGTTACTATAATAGTCTTCATTGACTTTAGTTAAGCATGGGACATGTCACATCAACCTGAACAGATAGTCAAGTCTAGAACAAGGTGACATAAATCTATATTTGACAGTGAATCACGTCTAGGACGAGGTGACATAAATATATCTTTGACAGTGAGCCACTTGGCCGAGGTGATATCAATCTATCTTTGGCAGTGAGCCACGCCTTGGCCGAGGTGATATCAATCTATCTTTGGCAGTGAGCCACGTCTTGGCCGAGGTGACATAAATCTATCATTGGAAGTGAGCCACGTCTTGGCCGAGGTGACATAAATCTATCATTGGAAGTGAGCCACGTCTTGGCCGAGGTGACATAAATCTATCCTTTAGTTTAGTTTAGTTTAGTCGATGGATCAACATCACGGCGCACGGGTGTAACCCATAAGTGCTCCGTTCTCCTCCTAACTCAAACCTGAGTTTGGAGAAACTCAGCTCAGTGCACGAACTCCGTAGGACAGGCGAGTATCCTGAAATACTGTGGGTAGATGTTTAAATCGAAATTTTGCCCGGGCAGTGCAGTTAGGTTACACTGTTTAGATTTCTAATTGCCAAGGGATTTTTTACAATACACACAGGCGTCCGATCTCACTACCCAGAGACAAGAGGAAATTTTATTACTAGAAGTCCACGTGAAAAAATCCCGGTACTCACCGGGGCTTGAACCCGGGACCTCCAGCACTCGAGGCGGACACAATACCCCAAGACCACGCAGCGCCCTAAATCTATCCTTTGCAGTGAGCAATGACTAGGCCGAGGTGACATAACTCTATCCTTGGCAAAGTGCTACGTCCAGTCCTAGGAGACATAAATCTATCCTTGACATTGGCGAATCTAAAGACGGAGATGTGACTCTCAGGGACGCCTACGGTTTCTTGATTGTTGCGGAATTGGAAACACAGATATGGACCCCAGGTATAGAAATCATTCCTTGACAGTGGGTGTTAAAACAAACAAACAAACAAACAGATTTCAAACGCAAGGTCACCTGCTCTTGCTCGACAATGGAGAATATTCATAAGGAGATTTGAACCCCGTGGATATCCATCGCTCGTTGACTGTGAAGGCTCTCCATAATGGCGAATAAAGCCCCCTAAGAATTTTAATCTTTCGATGACAATGAAGGACCTAACGTCAGATGTTAAGATCCCTAAGGATGTCTATTCATTTTGTAAGTGAATGATCTACAAATATAGATTTGAACCCCATGGGTGTATCCCAACTAGATTGTCAATGAAAAAGGGTTCTTTACACGCCTTAATTGATTAAGTACTATCGTAAGATTAACCGCTTTAAGCGATTTACCGTATCTGCCATGTGGTTATTTACAGTAGCTTTCCCCATGCAACCCAGTAAAGACAATATATAATACAACATGACTGCTACCATATTAACAGCTTTTAGGTAATTACATTGACACGCTCCTACTTCTAGATTACCGCCATCCATTTGTGTTTTGGTCCAAACCTACGTTTTGTTTGGAAATGAATCTGTTAAGGTGTATATGGCATATGGTGCAAAACCTATATTTTATAGTCAAATGGGCATTCCGGTGGTGATGGGGTCAGTATCACGCCGGCAGCCTCCGCCCCCAAGATATTTCCAGGCACCCATTTTAGCCTGGGTCGACCTGAGAGCCCTGGTCAGTTTTAAAATTCCACCTGTATGAGAATTTGAACTCATGACCACGGGGCTGGCAGGCAAGGATTCCTAGACAGTGGGGGTTTTACAATCAGAGATCTGAACCTAGGGTAGACATATCATTCTGTGACAGAATATTACTCAACGGCACGCCATTAACCTCTAATTGAAGCCGGGCGAGGGTGGAAAGGGGTAAGGTGTTGTATCAGTGTAATCTTGTGTCAGAACGATAAGTGTGGGTGGTCATCGTTTGCCATCTCACACATCACCAGATTCATTTCTTTGTTCTGGTCTCGATTATGCCATGTGGCCAAGCCATCCATTTATGTTATTTCCCTAACTCCCCTTGCTTCTTTCCCATCAATGCTGACAGTTATCACTAAGTTTACTGGTTTATTCCTTCGTATAACATCCCCCAAAAATCTCAACTTTGGTGTTGATTACACACTTTATAATCAAAGCGTAACGATTTTTTTTGGATTTGGTTTGTTTGCTACAATAACCAGTTCCGTACCGAACAAGACATCGTACATGTATTTCTTTTTCAATATACGAAATAAAACCGCCCCTGTATCAACTCCACAAGGAACCTACTTTGCTGAATGGCAGTCAATCCTGGAAAGCCAACGAACAAATGTGGAAAAGTTTCGAGGTAAAAATATGTGGTGTCTGATTCAGTGCCAAACAAAAAATGGGTTTTGCCCAAGCAGAAATTGATGGCAGAAAATGGGAAGTATATGAAGTATGGGATAATAATAATCTAAAAATTGTTTAAATTGTAGTAAATATATTGTATTATATATCAAATTAAAGGACATTGCACAAGGAACACATTTGTATTGCTACTGTTGCTAAAAGTTAGAAATATAATAACAATATTAACAGATGTTGTAAAAAATAAATTGATGACTGAGGTGACAAGTACGTGAAATTTCCACTTACCAAGGCGCTACTGCTCCAACGCTGTTTATAATCCAATGAAACTTACTGAATTATGATAACTACACGGGACGCAGAGGTGTTTCCAAGGCACCAGGGCCGGGTTATATACTGGCCAAGACCTATTGACGCGTCCTCGCCGAGCGTCCTGGGCAACAGGTCCCTTCGGGGTCATGGCTGAAGTCAATAGGATCGCCGATTCCTCCGAAGTCGGAGAGTGTCTGCCTGTATGGCGAGGAACCACCAGTCTGCACACCAATAAGCCAGACATGGGACAACGGATACTCACGCAAACCTCAGGTCCTGTATGACATCACACTGATGTTAGACAACAGGATGCCTTCATCCGACATACAGGACTTTGCGTTGGAGCTCAAGCCAATGAACACAAGCAAGCAAGCAAGCATGATAACTACACCACTTTGCTACACAAATATCACTAGAACGGCTCCATAACACCAATAAATCACAATAAAAAACATACTATTTTGAAGCGCATCATTGTCACATAAAATAGAAAATGTCGGAAATCACGAGACAGGTTTTGACCGTTTTCTGCTGATAAACACAACATTTACCATATTTTTTATTTAGTTATAATTATTATTCTTTTAAATTTAATTATTTAAATACTCCTTAAATACTTTGTGATAGGCAAAGCAAACTTTAGGGGCACAAAAGTGGCCCATTAGCTAATTCGACATGATGACAAACTTTCACGATTAGCGGCTAACCAGCTAAGGTTAGTTTTGTTTACATTCATACACAGTTAATTTTAACCAAACAACCACATTTAACATGTGCTATCAGTTTAGAATCGTTCACAAAGTCCTTTAAATCAGAATAATTACAATCTAAATTGTTTAAAACTATTATCTAATGTAAATATGTGAGGCCGAAAATCAGGGTCGAAGCCGTTGTCAAATCAGAAAAGTAAACAAAACTTTTAACTAAGAATTTGTCCTCAATATTCATCCATTTTCTTCCTCTAGTGTGTCCATTTTCCGCCTGTGTGTAAATGAAAAACCTTCTTTCGGCATAAAACTTCGTTTCAGGGTATAAAAAATAAGCAAGGGATCGCAAACGAAAGAAACAAACGGACTGCCAAGATCTTGACAATATATTGATGAAGGGGTCAAACAGTTGAGACTGTCTGGTAATCGGTTGGCGGATGGCATCGAATCAGTTAAGAATGTCTTGGACTGCCAAAGTAACTATATAACAGACAGTGTCTGGAAGAGGCTAATGAAAGACGAATATACTCAAATATAAGAATGAGACGAACTGCGTTCTTTCTTCATATAACAAGAAAAGAGGCACAAGAAAATATAGTGACAACTGGAAAGGACAGTGGTAGAGGAATCAGAGACGGTTTGAGAGAAATGAGACTGAATAATCTTAAGTGTTGGCATGGATACATATCATACATATAATTAAACCTATTATTTTTAGCACCTTTCCGTCTTGACAGACGATAGTTGGGTACATTGTGCTTCAAAAAGGCATAACAACTACAACCCATGACTGTGGCGAATGTGGCTGATACGGCCAATTCACGCTGTTAATGTTCGTCCACAGTGGTTGTATGTGAACACATGGTCATTTCCACCATCATGCACCATCTCACGTCTCTCATGCCCTGTTTGTGCTTTATCTGCAATCATTTTCTCCGTTGTCTTTATTCCATTTCTGATAGTTGCCCTCCATGCAACACATTCATCGGCGACTTGCTCCGAATATGCATTATCAATACATGTATCAATCATGTCCCGCTTACACACATCTTTGTATCGTAGTAGAGGCCGACCCTGAGATCTCCTACCCGTCTGTAATTCACCAAAAAAGATGTCCTTTGGTATTCTACCATCATCATCCTCCTAACGTGTCCTATCCACCTAAGTCTACGAAGACTGAGCATGGAACACACCCTCACACAACCTGATCTTTCCAATACTTCAGTATTTGTGATTTTGTCTTGCCACTTAATACCAAGTATTCTTCGCATATTAAAGCTGTTTAAACGTTTCTCTTGGTGTAAGTTGACCAGGTTTCACTGCCATAAAGAAGAGTACTAAGGACACAGGCTTGGTAGACAAGGACTTTTGTTTTGGCAGTAAGCTTCCTGTTCTCCCAGACTCTTTTTGCTAACATGTTCATTGTTGTTGCTGGCTTACCAATCCTGATGTTGATTTCCTGATCTAGGAATAATTTGCTATTTACCTCTGATCCTTGATTTGTAAAATGGTCTACTATCTCCAATTCGGCATCGTCAATAAAGATTGGTGGTACTTCGTGTGCACCTTGTGACATAATCCGTGTCTTCATTGTTTGATAATTGGTAAACCAAATTCAGAACACGCATTGAAGAATGCAGATAGTAGATGTTGTATTTATTCCTCAGAGTGGGTCGTAATTGCAGCATCATCTGCAAAAAGCAACTCTCTGATTAGTACCCTCTGACACATGCCTGGGGTCATTGACATTAAGGTGAGTGTCCGTACAATATAAACAAGTTCACGGGGTGAAAGGGCATTCACCGGAAAGAAAATATAAGAAGATAAACGGGGAAAGGAGTGTGGGGAGAGGGCTGCAAAGAAGGGGTAAAAGATAGTGAAAAACATTGACTGGGGACAATTGAAGTCGAGATCCCGAGAGGGTCGGATGGACAGTTGGGTTTTTGAGAACCGTCAGGAGAAGTCGGCAGTCGAGGAAAATGAAGGATAGCGGAGTTAAAGGGAGAACTACGAGCTGTGGTTTTCAGTGATTGGAAGTCTGAGCCTAAGGATTAGAGACTGAGCCCAGTTATCAGCAGACATAGTGAATTGAAGCCTAGCCCTTGAGAGGGTCGGATAGTTAACGGAGGCTAAGATCCCGTGTGGGGTGGATCGAGTGAATTCGGGCCTGGAGAGAGGCTAGTAGACCTGTCGTGTTGGAGGAGATTTAGTAGGCCTATAGAGGCAGTGTTATTCGAAGTGTTTAATTGTGATGAATATATTCTGAGAGAATTATTGTTCCTGGATTTATATGTTACGTGTGTCCGTGTTCATTCGTCATTAAAAGGAATTGATGTGCGCAAATTAACTCTTGTTAATTGACTCGCGGATGTGTGCTGCAGTGAGGACTGGTGGTGTGAGATAGGTGGCAAGCTCAGCTTCCACTCTACAGTGAAGTAGTAGAAGTATTAGACCCTAGACAACAACCAATCTTAGTTTGGTACAAAAGAGTTTGTGTCACCCTACTAATTTTGGTCTTTGCCTTCAATCTCTGAGCATTATAGAGGCCGCCATCTGAGCGTGAGTGAATGCATATATCGACATCCTGATCACGAATGACACATTTCAGTAGAAGTGAAAAGTATATTCCAAAGAGGGTGGGGTGTACCAAAACACAGAAATAAATACACATAATTAACACACACCTGCGCCATTTGGCACAGAGCATGATGATGAAACAAATATCGTCTGAAGCAGTCACAGCGGCTTTCCGTTGGTTAGAGGAAACCACTGCAACACATTGTCTTCATCACGGACTCAAGGAGTATGCTTAGTAAAGTGGAGAAAGGAATGTTTCGTGTGGAATGGCTCGCATCGCTTCACAGGTCACAGATTGTAAGAATGTTATGGATTTTTTGCCCTGGCCATGCGGGAGTGCGGGGGGGGGGGGGGGGAGGGGGGGACAGGCTGAAAGGCTGGCAGGGATTACACTTTTTGGTGGTTGATTATCTATGGACAAGGGAGAGGTGGTCATGCACCTGTGGGACCAGATGGCGAAGGTGGAGGAACAGATTGAGAACCCGTATGTGGTAAGGATGAGATTGCGGGGGATTGCCGGGGTTCTGGTAGAATCACAAAAGTGAGAGGGAATACCAGGAGAACGTTCAAATCGGATAGCAGTGGGAACGATTAGTAGTGTGAACAAGGGGACGGAGCGCATATGGAATGTCCTGAGTGCAGTGATGTCTGTTCTTAGCTTATCTCAACTCAACAATTGTCGTCTTCTCTCATATCTATCTTCACCATCTCTTCCTTCCCTCAAGCAATAATTTATTTAAAGATTCATTTTACAGTCCTCGCTGTACAGAAGATGTGGGCGTGGCCCTTTTTGCTAATATGTATTGTGTGGGGGAAAAGAGATAAATCACAATAGCTTAAAGAGAATGGTTCGACAGGAAGTGACCAGGGGATTTGGTCGACACTCAGATGCCAGACGGACAAATAATCAGAAAGCAGCTGATACCATGGTGATGTCGGTTCTTGACTGGAATACTTAACTCAGAATGACACTTCCGCTGCTGTAAACATAACGTTATAACCCGGATAAGGCGAGCTTTAATATAGTGATCGATTATTTATGTATGTGTTTTATTATCTAGGTTTGTCCCGGGATCCATGGGGAAATCATGTGATTGCGTCAGTACTCATTCACTGAGTTCTGGACATATTTCCATATTTCTTTAAGTCTATGACTATAGCATACCTTGATATATTATGTTGCCGTGTTCCCATTGTTATGTTTAATGGTGTTAGGCAGAGAGAGAGAGAGAGAGAGAGAGAGAGAGAGAGAGAGAGAGAGAGAGAGAGAAGGGAAGAATGCTGGAGATTGAGAGATAGAGATCGTTCAAGACATACAGAAAGAGAGAGAGAGCGAGAGAGGGAGAGATAGAGAGATAGATAGATAGATAGATAGAGAGAGAGAGAGAGAGAGAGAGAGAGAGAGAGAGAGACTGACAGACTGATGTTCAGCCAGAGAGAGAAAGAGAGAGAGAGAGAGAGACAATCAGAGAGATAAACTGACAGAGAGCGTTGGGGAGAACAAGAAAAGATAGACAGAGACAGAAGTATAGTAAGCCAGACATACAGAGATGGCGACAGAGAAAAATAAAGAGGTAGTCTGACTAGAGAAAAGAAAGAGAGAGAGAGACACACACACATACAGAGAGAGAGAGAGAGCGAGAGAGAGAGAGAGAGAAATAGAGAGAGAGAGAGAGAGAGAGAGAGGGTATGGTATTTTTTGCATATTCTTCAGAAACCACATTTATGAAGCCGTTAGATGTTCTTCAGCTTGTCTGCTCATTGTCTATGCTTCACATCCATACAAAAGTACAGCTTCTATGTAGCAGTACAACTCTCTTTCTCTCTTTATAAATGACATATTTTATTGGTCAGTATGTTTTAAAACATAGAACCTGTACTTCTGTATAAATGTGAAGCGTGGACAATAAGCAGTCAAGATGAAAAACATCTTATAGCTGTGGAAATGTCGTTTCTGAGGAGAATGCAAAGAATGCCATGGACGGACGGAAAACCCAACGACCAAGTCCTCCAAGAAACAAATGAAAATCGTGCACTAATTAGAGAAATTAGACGAAGATAGTCTAGATTTTTTGGACATTATATGAGAAGAAGTAAATTAGAGATCTTCGTGACAACTGGAAAGACCGAGGGAAAGAGATCAAGGGGAAGACAGAGAAGTAAATACCTAGAAGGCGTCGCCACGTAGCATGGTCGGGACAGGACATGATGGATTGATGGATATTTTAAATCTTGCAAACTTCTACCTTCGCCATGGCGATTCTTCTTCTAATCCAGTAACTGTCGGATTTACTGAGATAAGGGCACTCGGTGTGCCGATACAGAGGCAGCAGGTTCGACGCTTACACCGGTCAGTTTGAACTAAAATGTTGAGTTCTCGTCCTTGACTTTGGGATATAAATTGCAAGCACCTCTAAAGTCAGAGTAGGCTCTGGAGAGCTAATCCCCACGAAAATTCAGCCTGGTGCTACTAGAAGAAACATGTATTGGCCACGCTTCAGGTCAAAGCCAGGAAACGCCAGAAGAAGTGGTATATCTGAGTTGAGCATGGCACTCACTTGTTCCCTAGGATGTCAAGATACACCGTCATTCAGCAGAACAGATGCGATTGAAAACTCTCTTTCTGACATTCAATGAAAGTGACACACATACACATAATATAGTTTGTAATCTTCTGCAATGCAGACGATACTTTGTGGTGTGATTTATCCCAATATTGAGCATGTCACAGCTCTGGTTTTGTGGAGTGACGTGTGGAGAATAATCTGGAGGGACCTGACGTAATGCCTCCACAACAGATGCATGTGTTTTTTCCCCTCTAATTCACTCTATCTCCATTAACTGATTTCTGGATGTCAATGTACAATTTACTTGTCTCCTGTATTCGATGTGTTTCTTAATTGTATGTTATATTGATTCCTGTTTTTAGCTTCTTAACAATCATCATTATTACCATTTGTCAACTGGCGTAGGCGTTAATGTCTCTCCACAGATCCCGGTCCTGAGTGTTCTGGATTCATTCTACTTACAAAGTATTTCAGTGCAACCTTAGTTAGTTAGCCGCGGTTCCAACTTCACGGCAAAGGGTCACCCTATAATGCTCCGTTCTTGTGCCGGTGAATATCACACAAAAGGCTCCTCATTGCAACCTTATTAGACTACAAAGTGTTGTTTCTCTCTGTGTGCGTGTGTGTTTCTTCAAACGCTGATCATTCCAGATGTTTAGACGTTCTCGCATACCCCTCTTTTCATGATATTTACAAATGTTACTCTTTTTCTAACAGTTGTCATTTATGATCTACTTTCATTTGTATCTTCCAGACAATCACTGTTTGTTAATTCGATAGTCTAAGCTATTGAAGAAATTTGTCTCAGAAACCACATCTCCCTTACTTCTAACTAATTCTTCCTAATTTGTTCTGTCTCATACCACCATGCACCATGTATACGGTAGAATAATATGGACACACACACACACACACACACACACACACACACACACATACACACATTTAGACACATGCATATATAACAATTAACTTTCCCACATACATCTGTTTTTCTCACTATTGTTATTCCTGGGACATGTTGGTTGTAAACGGCTCGAATTTATCCTACCATAATCCGCTCCGCTAGTACTACACTTAATTTCACATACTAACATCCTTAAATATGTTCATTCAATTATTATGGAATATTCAACAAGTCGTTCATATATAGTCTTCCTTCCATGAATGACTATCTATAATCGATCGATTTTCTTTTGCTTCTGTTTCTTTTTTGAAGGGAGGCTCTGTGGCGAAGTGGTCAAGCCGTTTGACTCGTGCTCCGAAGGTTGTGGGTTCGATTCCGGGCCGCGCCCTTCGGTTTACGAGTTAAATGTTTCGGAGACTCCTGTGGGTCGACGCTAAAAGCTACGGAGTTCGTGCTTTGTGCGACGCTTTCCGTGCTGCGGAAAGAGACCGAGCCATATGGGATAAAACCCGGTGCAATGAAGTCGACCCTGTCGACTTTTAAGCGACTTTTTTTTCTTTTGCGGCGGAATGGGAGCTCTCTGGCGATGTGATTAAGCCGTCTGCCCCCAACTGCAAAGGTCAGTGGCTCGTTTTCGGACTCCGACATTTGTTTTACGACAGCAATTCTCTCCCCCCCCCCCCTTTCCCCCTCCCCCGAGAACCATGGGAGCTTGAACTACAGAGTTCGTGCTCTGTATGGCTCTTTCGGCTGTGCCATGAAGTCCACCAACTTGCTTGTAAACTTTATAATTTTCCTTCCTTTTTTACCTATGCCGGCTCTGTGGGGACGTTTGCTGGCTTTGTGGCGACATTTGTCGGCTCTGTGGCGTCATTTGTCGGCTTTGTGGGGACATTTGTCGGCTTTGTGGGGACATTTGACGGCTTTGTGGGGACATTTGTCGGCTTTGTGGGGGACATTTGTCGGCTCTGTGGCGACGTTTGCTGGCTCTGTGGCGTCATTTGTCGGCTTTGTGGGGACATTTGTCGGCTCTGTGGCGACGTTTGCTGGCTTTGTGGCTACATTTGTCGGCTCTGTGGCGACGTTTGCTGGCTCTGTGGCGTCATTTGTCGGCTTTGTGGGGACATTTGTCGGCTCTGTGGCGACGTTTGCTGGCTTTGTGGCGACATTTGTCGGCTCTGTGGCGACATTTGTCGGCTTTGTGGGGACATTTGTCGGCTCTGTGACCACGTTTGCTGGCTTTGTGGGGACATTTGTCGGCTCTGTGACGACATTTGTCGGCTCTGTGACGACATTTGTCGGCTCTGTGGCGACATTTGTCGGCTTTGTGGGGACATATGTCGGCTTTGTGGGGACATTTGTCGGCTTTGTGGGGACATTTGTCGGCTTTGTGGGGACATTTGTCGGCTTTGTGGGGACATTTGTCGGCTTTGTGGGGACATTTGTCGGCTTTGTGGGGACATTTGTCGGCTCTGTGGGGACATTTGTCGGCTTTGTGGGGACATTTGTCGGCTTGTGGGGACATTTGTCGGCTTTGTGGGGACATTTGTCGGCTTTGTGGGGACATTTGTCGGCTTTGTGGGGACATTTGTCGGCTCTGTGGCGACGTTTGCTGGCTCTGTGGCGACATTTGTCGGCTCTGTGGCAAAGGAGTTTTGGACGCAATTCGTAATCCCACAAACTGCGTTCGAAATACAGCTGCAAGCGATTGATTGATTGATTGATTGATTTAGGAATCGACATCACACCATTCGGCGAATTCCCATAAGCGCTCCGTCCCCATCCTCAGCAGCCAGCGAAGAGGTCCAACACCAATAGTACCAGTAGCAATCTGATTATATGTCCGTCTCGCCTTTCCTCTGAGCGTTGAGCGTCGGCCAGATCCCCTCGTCACTCTTCGCTGTCTCATTCTTGCCAGACCATGGTAATCCATTTGCTCCTCCGAGGTGTACACGTGCTCCCACAAGGCCGCAACCATGTCTGCCTTGTCATGTATCAATACTCCACCAAGTTCTTCAGAGCCAGCCAATCTGCCCGCCTGTTCATTTCCCAGCACACCGGCATGCCCCGGGGAAAATATCTAGGCGATGCTTGTCACCCGTGACCTCCGAAGCGAAGCAAGCCACTACGCACGAAACCTGCCCGTCCTCACCCTCGTCAGCATGCTTTCTGAGTCAGTAACAATCACGATGTGTGTGTGTGTGTCGTATTCTCCATCCAGCGGAGAGCCGCAGTGACTGCCTCCACCTCCATTCTTAAGCTGGATGTTGTGGTATCATATGCCAGGCTCTCCTGCACCAAACGTCGACCATTAGCTTTGGCTATGAACCCCCAGCCATTTCTCTCACCTCTTGACACCGAACCATCTGTGTAGATAATCACATCACCCGAGTGAGCATTGTCCTGAATTAGTTGCTGGAATTTCACTTCCGTGGCCCCTTCTGGCCACTCCCTGCACTCCCGGCTCAATGTGATTATAACTCTGCACAAGTCTGACTGCTCCGCTGGCACTCTGACCCACTCCTCTCCTCGCCTAATGGTCTCCAAGGGGCACACCTGTCTGATCGTATCCTCCGCCTGAGCCATCCATGATTTCCCTCTTATCAGTCGCTGACACTTAACTGCGTCCAGCGCCTCATGCAGTGGGTGGTCTGTGTCTGCAGCTACTCTAAGGTATGCCTTCGGATGCATCACCTTGAGCCTACCAGCAACAGTCGGCAGACCAAGGATGTAACGCATACACACTACTGGGGTGTCTCTGGTGCATCCCAGAATGACCCGCATAGCTTCGTTCTGTATGCGTTCTAACTTCATTAGCTGACTCTCTGAGACAGTGAGCAGTCCTAATCCATAATCAATTACTGAGAGGATCAAGTGCTGGTATAGTGTGAAAAGCATTCTCTGCTCTGTGCCCATTGCAGCCATAGTTTTATGTGCACTGAGTCCCTTTTGAGACCTTGTCACAACTGTCTCCACATGGTCCTTGAAGGATAGACTCCTGTCAAATGTGATCCCCAGATACTTCAGTTTGTTCTCTCTGCTGACAGTTCTACCATCTATCGCGAGGCTTGGAACATCAGCTCTCACAATCCTGTTGTCCAGAGAGCAACACAAAACAGCCGCTTTTTCCGGGTGGATGACAACACTCATTTCTGTGCACCAGTCAATCACTTTATCTACTGTCACCTGTAGCTCCTGGGCTGTTTTCTCCCTATCTCTCCCCTGCCTATATGCAAGAATATCATCTGCAAATGTTAGTATTCTTCCAACCCCTGGTGCTTCTAGGTTTGCAATCTTGCTCGTATACACGTTAAAGAGCACCGGTGAGACTGCAGATCCCTGTGGCAGTTCCGGGGTTAAAATATGTGGCTCTGAGGTCCATGAGCCCAGACGGAGATTTGGCAGCAGACCGCTTTGCGTTGGTTTTCATAAGGTGGTACGAGTTCTGGTCGTTCAGAAAACAATGGCAAACTACTCAACGTAAAAATTTGCCAAAGAATAATAAACTATCAAACAATAAAATGTTTGAGTTAACTACCACGTCCTGTAAATGATATGCAACTAACTTAACCCACGTTTAAATTTGCTGCCGGTATCCAGGTCAGATCATGATCACGGGCCTCTCCCGGTCAAAATGGTAATGATGGCGATGTTGTTTAACCTGATCTCTTCCTCGCGTGCAGACGCTGGCGTGGGCTGGCTTAAAGGATGAGTTAGATGTGTTGTCGCCTGGTTGGAAGGTTGTGTTTAATTAGATTAGCTTGGATAGTCTGGTGCCTTTGTCATACAGATAAGATTGACATGAGAAATACATTCACAGTTATTGATCCGCATACAAAACTTGAAATCACGATAACCCAGTGCTGACGACATTTGGCGACGACACTGCATTACTGTCACACATACGTAAACACTCACACAGGATAAACTAATCACACTTGATGAAAGGTCACAACAAGTAGGTGTAAACATTAATTGGTAAGATAAAGACAATACCATTAAACTCGTCAAATAACAACGCTATCTACATTGGTGAAACCTCACTTCAAGAGGCGGAAACACACAACTATTTGAGAAGCAATGGAGACAAAACTTGGGAGGAGGGAGGGGGCAGACAAAGATATTAAAATAAGAATACAAAAAAAAAAAACAATAGGAGTTTACGTAGTTTAGGAAATCTGCGGAAGTCAACGGAAGTTACACGTATAATTTGTAACTGAAATGTTAAATCCGTAGCACTATGTGGATCAGAAACATGAAGAATAAATACAAGAGTTGCTCAGTAACAAATCTACACACATTCACTGATGGATGCTTGCGCAGAATCGTTGGAATAAAATGATATGAGAGAATCACAATTTTCACAGCTCATGGAGGGAGCTAAACAAATCCCAGTGAACCAGCAAGTGAAGAAAAGACGCTAGCACTGGATCGGACACACTCTGAGAAAACCTGAAGACAATATAACTAGACACCCTCTTGTCTGGAACCCACAAGATAGGACACACACCCATAAAACCCGAGGACAACATAACTAGACACTCTCTTGTCTGGAACCCACAAGATATGAGACACACCGATAAAACCTGAGGACAACATAACTAGACACTCTCTTGTCTGGAACCCATAAGATAGGACACACTCTGAGAAAACCTGAAGACAATATAACTAGACACTCTCTTGTCTGGAACCCACAAGATAGGACACACTCTGAGAAAACCTGAAGACAATATAACTATACACTCTCTTGTCTGGAACCCACAAGATATGAGACACACCGATAAAACCTGCGGACAACATAACTAGACACTCTCTTGTCTGGAACCCACAAGATAGGACACACTCTGAGAAAACCTGAAGACAATATAACTAGACACTCTCTTGTCTGGAACCCACAAGATAGGATACACTCTGAGAAAACCTGAAGACAATATAACTAGACACTCTCTTGTCTGGAACCCACAAGATAGGACACACACCGATAAAACCTGAGGACAACATAACTAGACACTCTCTTGTCTGAAACCCACAAGATAGGACACACACCGATAAAACCTGAGGACAAAATAACTAGACACTCTCTTGTCTTGAACCCACAAGATAGGACACACTCTGAGAAAACCTGAAGGCAGTATAACTAGACACTCTCTTGTCTGGAACCCACAAGTGAGACGAAACAGAGGGAGTCCTAAAACCACAAGGAGAAGAATCTAGTCACTGCACTACCGCGTCCATCGTTCTTTATGTTACTCACCATTCAACCAACAGGCTTCACGGCGTGAAAAGGGCTCCCTTGCATTACTCAACTACACATGGATGTAAACAATAGAAGTAGAGTTCAAAGATCCATTTAGACAATATAAACACTAAAAGTTATAGCCGACATTTCAACGCGTCGACTCCAAATGACGGTGCCGTCTTGCTTTCGTGTACTGCCACTGAGCTATCGCATTTCCCGTATGAATATATTGAGCAACTTTATAGAAAGAGAAGATTAGAGTACAACACTGTGCTCAATGTACTGGGGATTTTAAGGTATATTGAAATTGTTTTCTTTGAAATTGCATTCAGTATTGTTACCGTATAATGCGGATGTCTTTCATCTCGAATTCCTCCTCCACCTTGTCTGTATTTCCTGACTACTTTCAAAGTCTGTTTTGAAAACTGTGTCAATGACATCGCTCAGAATATGTAGAGTTTAGAGTCCAACTTTAACTACCCCGCAAGGTAATCAATGTTTATGAGTGTTGTCTTGCTGTGATTTTTGTGGATATCAGGCGACACTCGACTTTCATTTGCTCTGAATGTTTACTGAGCTATTGAATGGCAGAGAAACAGTTAGGCCTGCGCAGGATCATAATAACATTGTTTCGGGAATGCAGCTATTGACTGACAGGCTGATCTGAATGGGAGGTGCAACAACTCGTGACCAGGTGATGTATTCATCTACACGGATGGCTCTGTGTTAAGAGGTGAAAGAAGTGTCTAAGGGTTTGTGGCGAAGGTTCGTGGACGGAGTTTGGTGCAGGAGAGCCTGGTATATGATGCCCCAACATCTAGTATCAGAATGAAGGTGGAAGAAGTCACAGCAGCGGTCTGCTGGCTGGAGGACAAACAGCATACGCATGTCCTTATTGTAAAGGACTCACAACATATGAAAAGTAAGATGAAGGCAGACACGCTACGGGCAGAGTGGCGGTCTCCCGTTAAGCAATAAAAATAGCACCTGTTGGATTGTTTTTTTCCCCCCAAAGACATGCTGGTGTGGCGGGAAAAGAGCAGACGGACATATTGGCTGGGTCTGCACCGCTCAGTGGGGTAGTGATGTGGGCGGAGTCCTTTTGGGATCGTGTGTATACTGCAGAAGAACAGATAGATTACCAGACCTGGAGAGAATGTCGCTGCAAGGAGTTCAAAGAGATCTTGCTGACACCCACGACTACAAAGAAAGACCAGACGGACACATAATCAGACTGCTACTGGTATCATTAGCATTGTAACTCTTCTCTGGCTGTTGAAGATGAGGTCGGAGTACTTATGGGAATATCACGAATTTTATGATGTCGATTCTTGACTCAACACAAGACAACACCACTACCAAACTAATTACTTGTATTATTTTAATAACGATCTGCGCACGACTGGTGGGTGCGGAATTCATGCACTTTTATCTGAAAAGAACAATTTGTTAATAAAATGTCTAGACTGTGTGGTTGAAGTAGAAACTAGGCTATAATAAATTAATTGTCTAAATGAACTTCCAGCTAAATGCGGTAATCGCCACAAATTAACAATTTAGATATTCGCGGTATCAAAACTGTGTCTATGGCACATATTTTTATACAACGGGTCTAAGGAAAACATACAACTTGGGGCATATTGAGTGTGTGGTGCTATCCTCCATATTGTTTACACTAGGACATCGTGGGAACAGATATACGTATGTTAACACAAGAATACACAAGGCAAACGGAGCCTCATAGCACAAGGACATTTGTGGAAATTAAAAACATTTAAAGTCATCAACAAAACTTAGAATATTCGGTTCTCCTTGTAAGCATCAGCAATATGGGAAAAGATTACCACGATTACTAATCAACTACAAACATTAAAAAGTATGTACCTGCGCAGAACAGGACTAACATTACAAGACCGAATCACCCATGTGGAACTCATTGAGAGAACTAGTAGCACTTACACGTAACACATATACACATATATGTTAATGTTAGGTGCATATCCTTTACAGGACGTTGCAGATAGCCGCAGTCTTTTTGGCTGGCTGTGATCTCTTGGCAAGTTTACGTTCAGTAGTTTGCCATTGCTTTCTGAATGACTGGCACCCGTATCATTTTATAAAACACCCAACGCAAGACGCTCTGCTGCCGAATCACCGGCAGCTATGTATCGAACGTGGTATGCGGGATTACAAACTGCGTCCGTAACTCCTTCACATATATATATATATATATATATATATATATATATATATATATATATATATATTTATATATATTTAGGAAAACTGAGAATAATATAACTAGAAAGACTTTTGTATGGAATTTACAGGGTAAACGAAGCAGTGAAAGGCACACAGACGCAACGGAGAAGACAGTTACAGACATAAATTAATGGTATGGGGGAAGTTATGGTCGGAGCTGCTTACGGTAGATACATTAACGTGGACTTCGGGTGAATTAGTTGAGGACGCATGCCTCAATGGGGAAATAAATAGCGGAAGAAGGAGAAGAAAAAAGTTTAATCTTTTAAAAACCCTCTCCGTAGATGTGAAATCCCAGCACCGGTCTGACACTCTCTTCTGGTTTCTGCGCTCTGAGAGGGTAACGAGAGCTTGGCAGCACATCCCCAATAGAGATAATGCTTTGGTACCAGGTGGGTAGAACAATCTCTTCTGCATAACTCACCGTTATTGATACAAGACGAACTGTACATCTATACATGGGACGGAAAAGAGTTCAAACACACTGTCTATCGTAAGGATGGGGAGGGGGGAGAGGTGTTTCAGGGGATACATACCAATCAACCAATACACTAACGAACGAACAAACCAACCGATCAACCAACCTCCTAGTTGTTGCCCTGAAACATCTAGGTGCTCAATCCAGCACCCCAGGATTATGAAGCATTCTTTTCCTATGTTGTTTAAATACCCAAAGCTAACACATCTTTAATCATACTAAACAGAATAGGGCATTGCACTTCAGCGCCACTTCGCCACTAGGTTAAGTTACAATGATTATTCTATTTAATTCCTTCCATGACAGTTAATGTACTGCCACTTTATTTTCCATTAGTGTCACAGTTCTACTAACTCTTTCACTCTCTCGTAGCCATTAGTTAAATCATGCCCGATAACCCATTGTTGTCCCCCTTGTGTCTTTAACTTCGTCAAATCCAGACCGATTTCTGCTTCTCCGTACACCTCCAGGTGTCATCCTGCATATAAGCAAAGGAAGCAGCAGTCAACTTCAGCCTGTATACATCGCCATAGAGTGTGTCAAATGTCGCGGGTTACGACAGAACCGTCATCATTATGTGCCATGCCGATAAGCGTGGGCGGTCATGTTTCGCCATCTCACACGATCACTGCGTGTTCTTGCCTCGACCATACCATGTAAGTTACCTTTCTCTGTGCTGTATATACTAGACACTCCTGCAGCACATGTGTAAATGTTATTATACCAGTTCCACAGTCACATTCAGTAGCTTCTATCTTTAGTTTATTGAGAGGTATATTAGCTTGCTGTGTCCATTACCAAGTCTGATTGTTTTCCACAGTTGAGCTGACAGTATGCATCATAATTCTAGTTGCCTGAATGTTCTCTTAAATTTTGTTAGCAGTATGTATCACAGTTTTACCGGTCTGAATGTACCATTCAGTTGAGTTGTCAGTATGCATAATATTTCTAGTGGTCTGTATATTTTGACACCCATTTCGCTCCACAATTACTTTGGAGGTAAAGAAGAGACAAAGCTATTGAAAAACGCAGCAGAAATATGCCGGCATGGAAAATAAATTGAAGACAATATAATACATACATCTCAAATACTAAGGCGCAGAGAGTTCAGCATGGTCCTAAACATACGTCATTTAATCTATTTACCATTCTAAACATACAACATTTAATCCACCCATCCATCCATCCATCCATTTACCATTCTAAACATACACCAATTAACCCATCCACCATTCATAATACTAAACATACATCATTTAATCCACCCGTCTGCCAGTCTGTCCTCGATCCCAATGTCTCGTCTAACCTTGACCATACACGTTCTTCAGATCTATCTAATTATTTTATTCAAAACCCCCACTTGATCATCATTCACAAAGTCATAACTTGTGAGCAGCCTTGCACGCTATAGTGTATGCCGTCAGCGGTAGCAGTCGATTCATACATCAAAAGAAAATTGAAAGTGTCAAAATGTTTGGATGGACAAAACCAAGAGACTGTCTGTGTGTCTGTACGTTTGACAATTTCCGTTATGGATGTTTGCTGCGGATGTGTTTCAATTTGGAGCTTTAACACGTTCTAGATCTGGGTAGTTCACAAGTCGCACGGGGTCAGCTGATCATGTGATAGACACGTGAGCGTGTTGATTGCACGTGATTTCATGTATGAGAGAGACTGCCCTGGGAGAGAATGTCGGCAACTATGATTCCATTACTTGTTACACGGTTACACTTGTGGGCTCGTGGGCACACACACACACACACACACACACACACACACACACACACACACACACAACACACACACACACACCACATCACACACACACCCACACACCTTCACACCTATAGACATACAGTTAGGACAGACAGACAAAAGGACCGTCAGAATGATAGCTACACAGGCACGCAGTCAGACGCACGGACGGACGCATAGATAGATAGCATAGTTAGCTTAAATAGCATATATAGATAGCATAGATAACACATAGACAAGCAGACAGACAGACACATAGACAGACAGAAAGACTGACAGAATATATATATATATATATATATATATATATATATATATATATATATATATATATATATATATGTGTGTGTGTGTGTGTGTGTGTGTACACAGAGTGGTAGATACATAACTATTATTATACAGACGATGGAGTCAAACGCCGCACAGTTATCAATCAATCAATCAATCATGTGCCATGCCGGCAAGCGTGGACGGTCATGACTCACCATTTCACTCGATCACCAGAGTCGTGGATCAGCTCAGTGTCCTTGTCTCGACCATGCCATTGTGGCCAAGCCATCCAACTATTTACTTCTCGGTCTTCCCCTTGGTCTGTTCCCTTCGATCTTGCCAGTTGTCACTAAGTTCTCCAATCCATTTCTTCTCATAACATGTCAAAAAAGTTTTGACTGTCTACGTCTAATTTCTCTAATCAATTTGCAATTTTCATTTGTCTCCTGTAGTACTTGGTCATTAGTTTTTCTGTCTGTCCATGGTATTCTTTGCATTTTCCTCAGAAACCACATTTCTGCAGCCATCAGATGTTTTTCAGCCTGACTGCTCATTGTCCAAGTTTCACATCCATTCAAAAGAACAGGCTCTAAGTAGCACCTCAACACTCTTTTTCTCGTTTGAATTGGCATTTTTTTTATTGGTCAGTATGCTTTTCATCTTGCTAAAGGCTACTTTCGCCATGGCGATTCTTGTTCTAATCTCTACAAGGCATCTCCCATCAGATGTTATGACTGTTCCGAGATTATTGTACCGATTCACTTGTTGAAGAATATTCCCATTTACTTGTATATTGCATTGTGGTATTTCGTTCTTCCTAGTGACGACCATAATCTGTGTCTTTTTACAATTTAATTATAATCCCTGTTGTTCACTGTGTGCAACAACCGCATCTACTAATTTTTGCAGATCCTGCTCATTGTCTGCAATCAATACGGTGAGTGGCACCGTGCAGTCTTGACAGACCAAAGTATGTGGACCGGAATTTGGCCAAAAGCTTCAGAGGCAGAGCTTCATAGAACATGTAGTGCCCAAACGACATGTTCCCTCTTTCGTCCATGCCTTGTTTGATCCAGATTAAAGGATAACGAGCAGGAGGCGAGCGATGACCAGACGCTAAACCGTTGGGACTTGACTTAGAGGCGTTCAGCCAAATCCCGCAGGTAAAGGTCGTATAAGCACTGGGCACGTATACATGTCAATCGCAAGTGTCTGGAAATGTGTAAGCGTGTACTACCGACAGACTCCCCGCCTGACTCGTGCGGATCCCGCGACCAACGGGAAAAGGCCCGCCAGAGATATTGCTCGTCTGCTGCGAGCAAATCTCCCCTCCTGCCACTGTGCGGATCCTGCGAGCGAGAATAGGCCCGCAAGAGATATTGCTCGTCTATTGCGAACAAATCTCCAATGTCTGAAGACTGAATAAGTAAAGAAACGATAAAAGTAGTGGTATTTCAATTGCGCTTGCGCGCCCACCAATGCTACACCCTTCATGTGTCTTCACAAAGTCGGACTAGAGTCAAGCTCAACAGGGTCTTCTTACCCCGCTGATTCTACCAAGCCCGTTCCCTTGGCTGTGGTTTCGCTGGATAGTAGATAGGGACAGTGGGAAGCTCGTTAATCCATTAATGCGCGTCACTAATAAGATGACGAGGCATTTGGCTACCTTAAGAATCAATACTGTATCATCTGCATATCTAATGGTATTGATGTTTCGTCCTCCAATGCTGATTCCATTTATATCTTCTACATTTCTGAAAATATTTTCACTGTATAGGGAAAAAAGGTCTGGAGACATTACACATCCCTGCCTAATACCTCTCTTAATAGGCTGATGCTGTCACACTTCATTATCAATCCTTATGGCAGCTTGTTGTTTCTAATATATATTTTTTATAAGTCTTTCCCATCAATTTGTAGATCTGCAAGCATATCTACCATGTTGAAATGTCTTACTCTATAGAAAGCCTTTGTGTAGTCAATAAAGCAAAGATGTATATCTTTGTTAACTTCTATAGAACTTTCAATAACTGAACGCAGCATATACACATTTACTGTACCCTTTCCTTCTACAAACCCACATTGTTCTACCGCTATTTTAGGTTATATTTTCTTCCTCAATTTGCATGATAATTCGTAGCAAAATCTTTGTGATGTGACTCATTATACTAATTGTTCTAATTTGACCACATTCCAAGGCTCTTGATTTCTTTGGGATTGCAATAAATTCACAATTACATAATTCAGAAGGTACATGTCTGGTATCATATGATGAGTTCAGCAGTCTGGTGACTTGATCTATTCCATATTCTTCTAAAGCTTTAATAATTTCTGTTGTGATGCTATCTGAACCGGGGGCCTTGCCAGCTTTCATATGTTTAAGAACATTTCAATCTGCATCTTCAAAATTGGCGGTCCTTCATTATTAAAACGAATATCACTGTTAATCTCTGTTATCGTCATAGAGGTTTTTCACATAGTCTGACCATACATGTAGAATCTGATCTTTTTCTATTATGATTTTGCCATCTTTAGTTTTTATACAGCCTGCTGATGTACTTGTTCTTTTATTAGTAAGTTCATGAATTCTTTTGTGCACTAATTTGGTATTTTGACTGTTGTGTTGTTTTTCAATTTCTAAGCAATTTTTCACAAGCCATGCTTCTTTTGCCTTCTTACATAATATTCTGATTTGTCTGTGAATTTCTTCATATTTGGCAGAATTATTTTTGTTGAGTCTTCATGTTTCCATTAGTTGTAAAATGTCTTCAGTCATCCATTTCTTACGACCCATCTTCTTTAATTTTGGAATAGTTGTTTCTGCATCCAAACTGATTGAATTCTTCAACATTTCCCATTCATCATCTAAATCCTGGAATAGGCTCTCTAGATCAGACAATATATCAAATATGTTCTGTACTTCCTTGTCTTTACTCAATGTACACAAATCATATTTAGTGTTTCCTATTTTATACTTGACGTTCTTTACCTTTATCCTCCATGTTCGTGTAAGTCATCTGTGGTCACTATAGCTATCAGCACTGGGAACTGTTTTTGCTATTGTTAGAGCATTTCTAAATCTTCTGCTACTCAAAATGTAATCAATCTGGTTTCTAATCCTGTTATCAGGACTCCTCCGTGTCCATAATCTTCTAGGGTGTTGCTTAAACCAGGTGTTTCCTACAATCATTTCCTGCTCTTTTGCCCACTCTACAAGTCTGTATCCTCTTTCATGTCCATCTCCTAAACCATAGTTTCCTACTGTGTATCTATCACCTTGATTTCCTAGTTTTGCATTGAAGTCTCCTATTATTGTGTTTAATTTCTGAATTTTTACATTTCTTTAAAGCAGAATCTATGTCATTATAAAATTTTTCTACACTATCTTCACTGGATTTTCTTGTTGGGACATATACTTGAATAACATTTATGCCAAAAGGTCTGCCGCTTAATTTAATTAGTAGAACTCTGTCTGACACAGCCCAATATCCTTGAACAGATTTTGATGTTTGCCGGTCCAAAATAATTGCTACCCCTCTTTGTTGATTCTCTCCTCCAGAATAAATAATCTAAAAATCTTCATCTGTCTTGATGCCTGCTCCTGCCCATTTCGTTTCGCAATATTAATTTTTTCTATTTCCATTTCTTGTTTGATGTTATCTAATTTTTCGTCGTCGTCGCACAGTTATGTCCAAATACATTAAAAGATTGCGTGTTCATAGTTTTACATATTGCTGTAATGATGATATGCTGTACCGTTCCTTTCTTTCACAATTAATATGCATTATTCAACCGCTTGCCTGTTTCATTTATGTTCGGGGATAATGGAATAGCAGGAGAAGTAGAAGAAGGAAACATATAATTTCACTGACATGTTAATGTTTTTTGTTTTGTTTGTTCGCATATCCTTTACAGGACATCGCTGTCAACATCAGCATCTGTCAGCTGATTGTTGATTCCTTGGCAAGATTGCGCTCAGTAATTTGCCATTGCCTTCTGAGCGACCGGTTCACATACCCCATATGTTACCGACGCGGAGAGAACTGCTATCAATTCTCACGCACGTCACGTTACTCACGAGAGTATACGGGATTACGGAGAAAGTCGAAGAAATCCCTAGACCAGGGAGACCGGCCTGACGTGTTAATAGTGATCAACAATTGAGCCAGTATTTATAGTATTGTATGGAAGCCAACGCAAGGCGGTCTGCTGTCACATCTCCCACAAGTGTGATTCGAAAACTGTATGCGGGAGTATTAATTGAGTCGGTAAGTACTTCGCCACATAGCCGGTTCGTTATGTAATCCTAATTAATTTAAACATCTATGCCAGTGGTTCTCAACCGTTTTTGGCCCGTGCCCCCTTCACTATATTTTCTGAACGTCATTCCCCCACCCCCCTGTCGTATTTCCTACCTAAAAATTTGGCCCGTGGCCCCCCCCCCCCCTTTTTCACCTAATTTTCAGAACGTCATTCCTCCCCTTTCGTATTTCCTACCTAAAAATCCCGCCCCGCCCCTACACAGTATACGTAATAATAGAAGCTAAATTTAATAGCACATACTAAAGCAAGTGTAGATGTCTACATAAAACGTGATTTGTAGGTCTACTTACAAAAATGAATTTTTGAAGGGTGAGACTACAGAACCGTACAATATGAAGGGAAAAACAATATCAAGCAATCAGTTCTTGTATTAACACGATCTTGAAATAATCTTAATTTCCCCCCCCCCCCCCCCGAACCCCTAAAATTCTCCCCGGGGGGGGGGGGATTCCACACCGGTTGAGAACCACTGATCTATGCTGTTTAAACACATCTGTGGGCGATTTGGTAGCAGATTGCCTTACGTTGGAATTTTATGAAATGGTATGGGTGCCTGTAGTTCAGAAAGCAATGGCAAACTCATCATCCAGTGTCTTTCCGGTTGGCATGGGCGATCATGCCTTTTCACAAATTACAATCTCCGACGTCGTGGATCATTTCGTGTGTTGACTATCTTCCGTGTCATGACACAATACTGTACAGAATCTTTTCACGCTATATTCCCCTATCTCTCTTTCCGCAAATCTTTCTGGTTGTCACAACATGTTGCAGTTTCTTTTCTTCACATAACGTGGCCAAAAAACGATAAATGCCTCTTTCTAATGTATATATTTGTGATAAGTTGACTTCTGTGAATCAGCTTACTTTAAAACGCCCTGATCGCTCAATTTGGCTGTCCGAATAATTTTCAGCAATTTTCAGCATAAAACCACATCTCCAAGGCTACCAGGGAGTTTTTCGCCTGTTTACTAACTGTCCAGGATTCGCAACCGTATGTTAAAACTAATTCTGTGTAACATGCACGTACTCTTTTTTCCAACTTTCAAGGACAGTGACATATTGAACAAAACGTTCTTCAGTAGCAAACTACTGAATGTAAACTTGCTCAGGAATCACAAACAGCCAAAACATGCCGGGGTTGACTGCAACGTCATTTAACAAATATTCAACTTACTAACTGCTGTTTAAAGTGTATATGTTTGTTTAAAATGGGGTTTAAAAATTGGTGTTGAAACGCTAGAGGGTCGATTTAATTCCACGTCTGTCTCTCTGTCTGTCTCTCTCTGCAGTTAATTATTGCAAGTTGAAAGTGCTGCAAGCGAGGTTTCGGTGTATTTCACTCACAGAGTCCTCTTTAATGGTTAGTTTTATGTCACAGCAGATTGATTCTCTAATGAATTCTGCTATTTAAGGAGTCAGCGTGAGATGGCTGTGGGGTTGTAGTCGCCTACCCTGGTGTCGCGGTCACTGTGTTCTAGCATTAGGTTAGATATTTGTATGAGAACTGATTGTTTCTAATGTATCGCACTAGATGGCCTTTTAGCTCAGATAAAAGCGCTGAATTATCATCCTCACGCAGTTGAATTTCTATGTCTGTCCATATAATGATCATCTATTGGTTGTTTAATCTGTAGATCGTTTCACAGAATTATCACCTATTAGATTTATCATTATTATTTTTGTTTCGTTCGCTCGTTTTGAACTTAAGCGTAGTCCACACAAATGATAATACTTCTGGTGAACTCGTCTGATTTCTGAGTATGGATTAGTTTTCCCTTTTACTAGAGCCTCTCGCCATCAGGTGAACTCACTCATACTGTAGAGGTATGTGTAATTTACCTCCCCCAATTCAAGGACAAGAAGTCAACATTTTAGTCCAACTGACCGGTATACGTGTTGAATTTGCTACCTCGGTATCAGCACACCGGGTGTCTAAGAACGAGCTCTCTTATCCATTCAACTATAAATTTAATCCGAAGATCTTCCGATGAGATTATCATCTAATAACTATTCAATGTACAGATCTGTCTTCAGAATTATTATCTATTAGTTGTATAATCTGTAGTTAGGATTATCTGTAGATATGACTATCGTCACTGAACGGAATATTGTTATCTTTTATTAGCTATTTAACCTACATCTCTGTCTTAAGAATTAAGATCTGTAGATCTTCCAACATAATTATCAATGATGATCTGTTTAACCTACGGATCTGCCACTTTCATTTCTCTGCCCTCCCAAAAAACTGCAGGCAATTACAGTGACCCGATTCTGGAACTCCTTGTTAATATCCATCGTAATCCAGTAGTATCCCCACATTTACATGCTTGCTATGTTATGTGCCTTGCATCGTTTAGTTTACATAGGCACCGTGGTAAAATTAGGATCATGATACAAGAATATCTTTCATTTATAAAAGCATTTCTAGTTAGGATTTCTCTGTTAGAATTTGTCCACCGACATCATAAAACCCAGACATGTTTGTATGTGCTACATAGACATTAGGTCCTGCGAAAAAGAATGTTTACGAACTATACCGAGGCAGTTCTTATGCACGGAAGCCAATCGTGGATAATTAGCAAACTGAAGAAGTATGTGGAGCTGCTAAGATGTGGCTGTACAGAAGAATGGTAATAACACCGTGAATGAATAAGGAGGTGGGGGAAGCAATGAAGACATCGTGAAGGAAGTTAACTCACACACAAAAATTGTTACTCGCATCAGAAGAAGTGTGTCCATATTCTTTGCGCATGCCATGATAAAGGGAGAGCTGGAGTATGTCGTCACAACGGGAACGCTGAAGGGAAGAATAGGCGGGAGAAGATAAAGAGAGAAGAAGCTGGGCAGTTTGACATCATGGCATGGAGTAGCCTCAATGTCAGAAATGATTGGCAGCGCAAGAGACAGAAAGCTGTGGACAGACATGATTAGCAACGCCATGCTGTATGGATTATGAATAGATTTTGGGACGGATACTTACTGTTCCATTGGCCATTTGGTTATGTAGATTACATTCCGTCACTATAGACTCTTACATCATCCAACCCTACTGGTTCTATAGCGAAGGAGTAACGGACGCAATTCGTATTCCTGCATACAGCATTTCTAAATACAGATGCAGATGCGTTTGTTTTTATAAAATGATATTGAGTGTCGGTCGCTCAGGAAGCAATGGCCAATAACTGATAATAAATTTGCAAGGAAATCACAAACAGCCAAAAAATAAACCAAAAAATAAAAAACAACAACAAACAACTTGGATTGACTGCGACGTCCTGTAAAGGATATGCAACTAACTAACCCTTGGGGTCGGCAACCATTTAGCTGCGTTGAGCCGAAATTACGAGATGTTGCAAAGTCACTCAGCGTTCCATCCAATGCCCACCGTGGTCTAATACATATTCATTTGACCAAAAGTTACAATAGATCTGAACCTTAGGTGTCAGGTCTTAGTCAGATATGACTGAGCTACCGTATAACAGTTAGACGGTACTACCTATTTTCTGTTAGCGCCGAACGTTGGGCGGCGCTTACAAAACCCGACACCCCACATTGTGCCAACGGCTTAGGGCGGAAGAGCGCAATTGGGAGGGTACAAGCCTTACCCTGGTGTGAGGAAATGCAACCTAAAGATAAAATGTCATGGCAGGGCGGACCAGGCCCTAAGCCTTGGTTGGCGGCTGGTCTAGGATGAAAGCTCCGACAGGCGGACAGTTAGAGCATTGCTATGCTGATCCGGCAGCTTCTGCAGTTTGTCTCGTTCCAGATGTAGAGGTGTTATCTTTCCTCAGGAGTGAACTAGGCAGGCCGAGAGAGAGAGAGAGAGAGAGGGATCATGCTGCATGGGAAACACATGATACCTATGTTTTAGCCCAGGCTTTGTGCTATGGAGAGGCAATAACACCATCCCTGGTCTTAACCGGTCTCGGAATCAAAGCGAGAGGCAACTGTTACGGGTTATACGTCCTTGTCAATTGGCGTAGACATGGGGCGCCACGCGTTGCCTCTGACGGTGGGAGACACCTACAGGTGTGACTGATCAGCTACCGCCCGCCTCAAGCTGGGCGGCCCCCGACCAATTGGGTGCTGATCCGCCACAGCCTGCCTGCTTCAATGGGTGCTTTGGGCTAGGAGAAAATCTGAATCGCAGGCTGTAAAACCAATGCACCAGGTACTAATAAAAAGAAACATAGAAACCTCAAGCTACGGCTTGCAACCTGGAACGTGAGAACCATGTGTCCAGGATTTTCCACTGACTTGACAAATACTGACGATGTGAGAAAAACGGCTGTGATTGATGCCGAACTCAATCGTCTTAACATTGATATTGCTGGCCAGCAGGAGACTCGCCTCGCTGAGGAAGGGTCACTCAGGGAATACAATTACACCTTTTTTTGGAAGGGTAGAGGGCAGGCAGAAAAAAGGCAACACGGTGTGGGCTTTGCAGTAAAGAATTCGCTACTGGGAATGATTGAAATTCCAGCAGGAGGAAATGAAAGACTATTATCCCTGCGTTTAGCAACCTCTTGTGGTTTTGCCACCATTATTACTGCATATGCACCGACACTCGATTCCTCTGATGATGTGAAGGATTCGTTCTATGAGGAGTTAGACTCCGTATCAAGGCAGTTCTAAAATCTGACTACATTTATATGCTCGGTGATTTCAATGCTTATATGGGCAAGGACTCGAGTTCATGGCCAGTGTGCCTTGGAAAATACAACATCGGTCGCATGAATGAAAATGGGCAAAGACTGCTGGATCATTGCACGAGAAATGACCTATGTATTACAAACTACATTTGTAAAACAAAAGAGTTGCATAAGGTCACATGGAAACATCCAAGATCCGGCCATTGGCACCAGCTGGACTTCATCATCGCACGGAGACAACATCTGAACCATATATCATTGACTCGAAGTTACCACAGTGATGACTGTGATACGGATCATTCTTTGGTTGTTGCAAGGGTTAAACTGAGCATAAAGAGAATCTACACAGCTAAACACAAATCTAGCCCCAGGATTAATGTTATTAACACTCACGATCCTGAAAAGTGCTTTGAGTTTCAACAGCAACTTGAAGACGCTTTCACTGATACACCAGAAACTTGTACAGTAAGTGAAAAGTGGAGTCAACTTAAGGAAACTCTTTATAAAACTGCCGTAGAGGTTTACGGCACTGTGGATCATAAGAGGCAGGACTGGTTTGCGGCAAACAGCCAGACTCTGCAGCACGTGATTGATAAGAAGAAGATAGCTCTCTTAAGAAACAAGGAAAGACCAACGCATAACACTCTGAGTGAGCTCAAGCAAGCTAGGAAGGATGTGCAAAAAGCTGCCAGGCAATGTGCAAATGATTGTTGGATCAAGTTATTTGAGTCCATTCAAATCGCAGGTGATAAGGGAAACATCAGAAGCATGTATGAAGGAATAAAGAAAGCCTGTGGTCCAATGATCATAAGAAGTGCACCATTGAAAACCTTGACTGGAGAAATCATCTCTGATACGAAACAGCAGATGGACAGATGGGTAGAGCACTATTTGGAGCTTTACTCAAGTGAGACCAAACTAGCGGATGATGCCCTCAACGCCATAGAGGCTCTACCAACTCTTGACCACCTGGACACACTTCCCACCATAACAGAAGTTAAGTGTGCTATAAATGAACTTGCGTCTTGCAAGGGTCCAGGTAAGGATGGGATTCCAATAGAGGTTATCAGGAGCGGGCAAGACACACTCACTCTACAGATGCACGAGGTAATAGAGCAATGCTAGTGAGAAGGACAAGTCCCACAGGATATCAAAGATTCAAGCATCATAACACTGTACAAGAACAAGGGCGATCGGAGCGACTGCAACACCTATAGGAGTATCTCACTTCTGTGTATTGTTGAAAAAGTATTAGCCAGAATTGTTCTTCACAGACTTCAAGTCCTAGGAGATCAAGTCTACCCCGAATCACAGTGTGGCTTTCGTCAGTACCGGCCTATTATTGATATGGTATTCTCATTGCGACAAATGCAAGAAAAATGCCGTGAACAGAATCAACCACTGTTTATTGCCTTCATCGACCTCACAAAGGCATTTGATTTGGTCAGTCGTGAGGTCTGTTCAAGGCACTAAAGAAGATTGGCTGCCCACCAAATCTTCTGTCTATTGTGGAATCGTTCCACACAGGCATGAAGGTATATTCAGGTTTGATGGTGCAACTT
This sequence comes from Cepaea hortensis, assembly GCA_963921405.1. Taxonomy (NCBI): domain Eukaryota; kingdom Metazoa; phylum Mollusca; class Gastropoda; order Stylommatophora; family Helicidae; genus Cepaea; species Cepaea hortensis. The sequence continues at coordinate 86,336,578 of OY992889.1, read as the reverse complement.
CTGAAGAGTTTGAAATCAAGAGTGGAGTTAAGCAAGGTTGTGTACTAGCTCCCACCCTCTTTGGAATATACTTTTCACTTCTACTGAAATATGCCTTTCGTGATCAGGATGGTGGTATATACATTCACTCACGCTCAGATAGCGGCCTCTACAATGCTCAGAGATTTAAAGCCAAGACCAAAATTAGGAGGGTACTGATCAGAGAGTTGCGTTTTGCAGATGACGCTGCAGTTACGATCCACTCTGAGGAAGAATTACAATGTCTACTATCTGCATTCTCCAATGCTTGTTCTGAATTTGGTTTAACAATTAGCAAAAAGAAGACAGATTATGTCACAAGGTGCACATGAGGAACCATCAATCTTTATTGACGACGCCGAACTAGAGATGGTAGACCATTTTACATATATAGGATCAGTGGCCGGCTCCATGGCCGAGGAGTTAGCAGCTTTCTCCGCTAACCCCGAATACTCTCGTCACGTGACGCGACGAGAATTAGCAGTGGTTCGAATCGCAAAAGTGACTTATGAGAGTATGGAGCCGGTCGCTCAGAAAGTCGTGGCGTGCTGATGAGCGTAATCTAGCCTAGGAATCAACATACAGCTGAAAGATGCTGGTGTTGACCGCAATATCCTGAAACAGGATGGAAACGCGGGAAAAAAAAAAAAAAAAAAAGGATCAGTGGTAAATAGCAAATTATCCCTAGATCAGGAAATCAACATCCGGATTGGTAAGGCAGCAACAACTATGAACATGTCAAGAATAAGTGTCTGGGAGAACAGGAAGCTTACTGTCAAAACAAAAGTCCTTGTCTATCAAGCCTGTGTCCTTAGTACTCTTCTCGTACTGCATATGCAGTGTAACCTGGACAACTTACTCACACCAAGAGAAACGTTTTAACAGCTTTCATATGCGGTGTCTGAGAATGATTCTTGGTATTAAGTAGCAAGACAAAATCACAAATACTGAAGTATTGGAAAGATCAGGTTGTGTGACGGTTTATTCTATGCTCAGTCTTCGTAGAATTAGATGGATAGGACATCTTAGGAGGATGGATGATGGTAGAATACCAAAGGACACCTTTTTTTGTGAATTACAGATGGGTAAGAGATCTCAGGGTCGGCCTCTACTACGATACAAAGATGTGTGTAAGCGGGACATGATTGATACAGATATTGATAATGCACATTGGGACATTCAGTCTCTCGGTAGAGATTTTTTCGCAGCAGAGGAGCATAATATCCAGCGAGCCTATTCTCGCAGTGCGCGAGATCCGCACGGTGGAAGGATGGGGGATTTGGTCGCAATAGACAAGCAATATCTCCTGTGGTAGCTCTGGCGGGCTTATTCCCGCTGGTCGCGGGGTCCGCTATAGTCAGGTAGGGAGTCTGACGATATTGCACGCTTTACACAGGTCCGGACACTTGTGAACGACAGATGTGCGCGCCCCTACGGTCCGGGCTCGTACGAGGCCCTCACTTGGGGGACTTGGCTGAACGCCTCTAAGCCGGGTCCCTTGGGTGTCAGGGTCTGGCCATCACTCGCCACCGGCTCGTGGTGGCGAGGTCTCGGAGGATTGACGTTGCGCCGCCAGCATCTGCAGCCTACCTTGTGCCAGACGTATTGGTTACCCATTCCTCTGGATAACACAAGATTAGGTCGAGAGAGGGATCATCTCGTTTTGGCACCACATGTTTCTCTGAAGCTCTGCCCAGGCATTGTGATGGAATATTGGCCACATTCCAACTCACATACTTTGGTCTGTCAAGACTGCAAGGTGCGAACAACATTGGGAGCAAGTCGCCGCTGAACGTGTTGCATGGAGGGCAAACATCAGAAATGGAATAAAAACAAAGGAGAAAATGATTGCAGATAAGTCACACCCCGAGCGTGTGAGACATAAGATGGTGCATGATGGTGGAAATGACCACGTGTTCACATGCACCCACTGTGAACGACCATTTACAGCGCGAATTGGCCTTATCAGTCACATTCGCTACCGCCATGGGTAAAAGTTATTATGCCTTTTTGAAGCACAAACTATCGTCTGTCAAGACGGCAAGGTGCCAATGAAGAAGATGTCCAAATGTTACGAAACGAACGTATATCAAGTTTTGTTACAACTGTATGTCTGGAGGCATAGTAACGGCACCGTATTACTTAATAACAACACGGATTTTATTGTGCTACGGTCAACTGACTGTACTGGAGGGTGTATGTGAAAACCGAGGCAACTTTTCGTTGTGGTGTGGTTGCGAGAGAGGGGACGGTAGGACGGAAATAGAACTTCGTCAGGATTAATCATATTTGATCCAAACTCACTTAGTTTGTATCAGATCTTACACTTTTACCTCGAATGACTAACAATTTTCGTTTTGAAAGGATCTAAAAGCAGGACTAGCTTTAACAGAATGATATGTTTCTGTTTAATTACAAATTCATTGCGTTATGAGATCATATACTTTATTTGGATGTTAGCATGGCCGAATTGATAAGCGCGCTCTGTCTTAAACATCCTGTGTGCTGATGACGAGGTCGCAAGTTCTACCTCTTTATCGGTCAGGTTATCATGTCCTACCGAGTTGAGCACTAGGGGGCTGCGTGGTCTTGAGGTATGGTGTCCGCCTCTAGTGCTGGAGGTCCCGAGTTCAAGCCCCGGCGATGACCGGGATTTTTTCACGTGGAATTCTAGTAATAAAACTTTCCCCGGTCTCTTGGTAGTGAGATCGGACGCACGTGCGTATTGTTGCGCACGTAAAAAATTCCCTTGGATGTTGGAAATCGAAAAAGAGTAGCCTATCGGCGCTGCCCGGGCAAAATTTCGAGTTCAAAATCTACCCAAAGTATTTTCAGGATCCTCGCCGGTGCTACGGAGTTCGTGCACTGAGCTGAGTTTCTCCAGACTCCGATTTGAGTTAGGAGGAAAACGGAGCACTTATGGGTTGCACCCGTGTACCATGATGTTGATCCATCGACTAAACTAAACTAAACTAAACCCAGTTGAACTCTTCTCTTCTAGTGGACTACGCTCTATTTTCCCCTTTAAACGCTATGTGAACTTGATACTATTTGCCCTGCCTTCGCGGGGGAGAATTCATCAACCCATTAATTGCATATCATCGATCCGTATCACTTTAATTATTTCTGTCTGTGTCATCGCCATCCATAACACGTATCTTGTGTCTTGCTTCGTTTCTGTCCATCCATCATGTGCCATGCCGGTAAGCGTGGGCGGTCATGTTCTGCCATCTCACTCGATCACCAGAGTCGGGGATCAGCTCCGTGTTTCTGTCTCGACCATGCCACAAGGCCAAGCCATCCAGGTACTTGCCTCTAGGTCTTCCCCTTGGTCTGTTCCCCTCGATCTTACCAGTCCTTTCTGTCACATATGTTCTAATGTTAGAGAGGTCTGACGTCACCATGACCCGTAAATAGGTCTTGTCCTTGGTCACTAAGTCAGTCTGGTTCTAGAACATACCTGAATGTTATAAACACAAAGAACATCAAGCAAGACAGACATTGTACTAACGGGTCTATGTCCTGTGTGTGGACTGGGTCTTGAACTATCGGTTGTCAGGAGACAAAAGCTGCTAAAGGTTATTAACATGTGCAACTTATTGCCGCTTAGGTGGCCCACTTCACGAGTCTAGTAGTTTAGTTTAGTTTAGTTTAGTAGATGGATCAACATCACGGCACACGGGTGCAGCCCATAAGTGGTCCGTTTTCCTCCTAACTCATACCTGAGTCTGGAGAATCTCAGCTCAGTGCACGAACTCCGTAGCATCGGCAAGGATCCTAAAATACTTTGGGTAGATGTTTAACTCGAAATTTTGCCCGGGCAGCGCCTTTAGGCTACTATTTTTCGATTTCCAACTGCCAAGGGATTTTTTTTACGTGCGCAACAATACACACGGGCGTCCGATCTCACTACCCAGAGACCATGGGAATTTTATTACTAGAAGTCCACTAGAAAAATTCCCGGCATCACCGGGGCTTGAACCCGGAACCTCCAGCACTCGAGGCGGACACCATACCTCGAGACCACGCATCCCCCACTTCACGAGTTGCCTGCAGGGCCCACTTGTCGTCGGACTTGCTAATAACCTGGCCAGTTAGCCACTGTCTAGTCATCATCATTACCATGAGCCATGTTCATCATCATCATGAGCTATGTCGATAAATATGGGCTTTCATGATTCGTCATCTCACGCTAATAAAAGATTCTTGGATCAGATCTGGGCTCTTATCCCCTTCATGGGCTGTCATGATTCGTCACCACACGCTAATAACAGATCTTTGAATCAGATCTGGGCTCTTATCCCCATATGGACTGTCAAGATTCGTCACCACACTCTAATAACAGATTCTTGGATCAGAGTTTTGCTCCTATCCCCAATATGGGTTGTCGTGATTCTTCATCACACGCTAATAATAGATTCTTGGATCAGATCTATGCTCTTATCCCCAATATGAGCTGTCATGATGCGTCATCACACGCTAATGATAGAATCTTGGATCAAATATGTGCTCTTATACCCAATATGAGCTGTCATGATGCGTCATCACACGCTAATAACAGATTCTTGGATTAGATCTGTGCTCTTATACCCAATATGGGCCAACTACCAAACACCTATCTATAAGGGGCGTTCATTTGAAATCTATTCGTGCCTGTCACAGAATGATGATAGTTTAGTGATTCCTAGATAAAATTAAATGTAACATTAATGGCAATATAGGAGAAAGGTTAACACTCGAGTCGTTCAATCTGAGAGAAGGATAAATGGAAGGTTAGTGACCGAATATCAGAGACAGGTGTTCGCAGAGTTCATTGCCTGACGATCGGATCGTACGGACACGGGAACCGGGGAGATCGCGGTGGGGAAAAATGAACGGTGGAAGCGATCAACGGGTTCGGATGCTTTGAAGTATTAGCGTACGGGGAACCCGGGAAACAACGTAAGCACGGAAAGAAACGAGCAACTGACCACTACGTGATTTCACCGCCTTTTGATGTGCAGGATACGTCAAGAGACGAGTGTTGATTGTAGATCAAACAATCAACGGGAGACTTGGACACTCGGTATAAATTGGTAGAAAAGTGGTTTTATATTTAGTGTGCTACCAAACTGGACGGAAAGCTGGATTTGTGTGTCCTGTAAATGAAAAGAAATATCCTCCCTTACAATGGGATAGAGTGCTTATGTGCGGATAAATTTCCATTCGGGGACTTACATTAATTCTAGATATATAAGGTAAAACTAATATTAGAGTAATATTAGCATAGGGAAATATGTGTTTGTGCTTAGGGTTTACTATTGCTTTCTATTTAGTGAATAGTTTAGACTTTAGTGAATTCTGCTGTTAATGTCAGAGTATTCTTTCGGAAGCTTTTTCATTACGGCTGGAGAAAGACACTCACATAAACATTAATGTGAAGCAGACTTAAATCACCTGATTTAATGTTTATTACCCAGGTTCCACTACACCGCCTAACATATCAAAGAAGATAGAACAGTACGTCTCTTGTACAGAGAAAGCAGTGTTAATAATAAAGGAAAGAACTTTCACTTTCATCAGGCACTTCACAGGTGCAGGGAAAATATGTCACTATAGCAAATTCAACATAAACAGTCAATAAGAGTGGGTGACATAACGAATGGCAAGAAACAGGTTTTGGTGAAACTTAGTGAAAGAACTTTACGTTATAAAAGCAGAGTAATAGGGAAAAATATATTGCAATTAGGTAATCACCTAAAAGAAACATTGAAGAACACGAGGACATTTACCATAGAAATAGACATTTATATCCATTGGTGATGTGTATTCAGTGGTGGAATATACTACCTTCCAAAACAGGACATATCTGAACTTCAGTGACTTACCTTTATTGGATTATATTTCTGATGATAAGACAGTGACAATTGTTTTTTTCAAGAATTGGATTAAGTCAAGACTCAAGCTGAACGGAGCATCCAGGGTGAGAAAGTTCCAATTCTATGTGTGATGTCAGATGTTTTGGCCGTTTGAATATGCTAGAGAAGATACAAAGACTAACGTCTAAAAGTCCTATCTTGCACTCACATTAGCAGACACTAACAACTACAGATACACATTCAATACATACAACTGACATAGTTTTCAACAATAAACAGGTTATTAATTGTTGGAGGAAACTGTTGTCAGGGTATGTGATGAAGGAGAGAGAGAGAGAAAGAGAGAGATATAGTGTATGAAAGACGGAAGGGAGGAGTGTAGACAAAAGTCATTCAATACTCCCAATAGTAGAATGATATTAAAGATGTGCTTGTCAAGTCCACTTTCCTCCAGGAACGATAAGTCATATAAAATGGTGGAGCGAGCGGGGTAATACATAATACCTACATTAAAGGACAGGCATAACAGGGCGTATGCATGGAGGAGTACCTACATATTGGCACAGGCATAGCGGAGTACCTGCATGTTGGGACATACTGATTGGAGTAAATATAAGTATACATTGATGACTTTTAATGGAAGGACGTCCATTGGATATATGGTGCCATTTCATTTAGGTTAGAGACATTATATTAATGTTGGAGACCTTACAGTGAGAAAGTTCCAGACAGGGTGAATGTGGATAGTTGGTAAGACACATTACATACCTAGTCACACGGGCACACGTCTACATAAGTCTTTATCCATATCTTCTCTATGGATGGAGAGATTGGTTGTATTGTATTGTGTGGTGTCATAGATAAAATATAAATCAGATAGACATAGATAATAGAGATTTATAATAGAATATATTTCTATAGTAAGTATTTCTTTACTGCCTTGAGGTGTCTTTACTCAACTTGCTGACTTACCTGCTTTAACTATGGCCACTCCCAAAATAACTACCGCCGAACTGAGGGCAAACGGAGAGGAAATTGGGTTATCTGGTTCGGAGCTAACTGATTACATTCAGGAAAGGGAGCGAGAATTTCGTCAAGCAGAACGAGAAGATCGAAAAGCCCAGTTGGAAGCAGAAGAGGCCAACAAGATACGGGAACATGAATACCGCATGAAAGAGCTAGAACTCAAGACACAAACTAAGGGTGAAATAGATGCAGCAGAAGGAAGTTCATCTTCACCTGGTGCAACCCACATGATTGGACATGGGTACCTGTCACAAAATAAAACCGTGTGTTTAACCAGTTGATTATTATAAGGGCGATCTGAATTAGCGGATGTTCGAGGCCACAGGTTGTTTCAACAAATCCAGGAAATGTAACTGCACGTGTTTACATCTGGTCGACGGTTCGGGAACACTCAGTGGTGAGGGAGACGGGTCCCGGCATCACTTTGACAGTTTGTCAACATTTGAATACAGATGGAACCCGTCGGATCCTGGTTGCAATCGGATGTCAGCCCTCACAGGTCGGGCAGAGTTAACAGATGCAGATATATAGAGGAAGTGAGTGCGCTGAATCATACATCGCTTTGACAAGTCAATAACATATCAGAGGGAAAACGGAAGTACTCAGCACGGAAGTAAACAGTACCTCTGTCAATTCTTGGTTTCCGGAACATCAAGAAGACTGGCAGCTTGTTGGGAAAAACTGTTGTTGGGATCATACAGTAACTCGTTAGTTTGTTGGGGGAGTCGAAACAAGTGATGACAACTTTGACAGTGACTAGGCAAGGGAAAATCGATTCTTGACAATGGATGATTGCCCAAATAACACCTGCAGGACAACAACCATGTCACGTGACCAGTTTTAGGGGTTTGCCATAAACCTGATTTGGGGACCATCAGTGTTGACCAAAACCGTGGATTATGATGGACGTGTTTGTGGGAGAGCTCTACAGTGTTAGTTAAATTTAACATTAACTAGCATGTGTCGTTATGGCAAACTGCAGTAGCCATCCCGGGAATGAGGCGGTTTTGCATAAGGTAGTCAATATAGTTTATTAGTTCTAATTAATATAGGCCTTGTGGAAACTTAAGTGTGATGATTAGCACTGTTAGTGGAAAACTAGTTAGAGTAGAATAGTGATATTAGCTCTGCTAGTTAAGAATAGAGTAGGGTAGTGGTGATAAGCTATGCTAGTTAAGAATCGAGTAATGATGGATAATTGGGAGACGGGGGAATTGCCCGCAGGGGTTTTGCACTCTGTATGGGTCTTTCCTTGTCATAGCCTGATTCGGCCCTAGGTAGGTAGCTAATCTGCTCTATGACAAAGTTTAGTTAGCTAAAGATCATTAAGCAAGGCAATAGGCTTACACTCAGCCGGTAGGATCAGTGACTAGTATTATCATCAGATGTGTTGTTTCTATCCTAGGTTCCCTACCAGATCCGAGGAAACTCAACAAGTTTTTAGGAAAGGTTCAAATCCCATTCGGAAGAACACCAGTGGAACAGTCAATAAAGTTTCGTACAGAACGTAACTAAAGCTAGAAGGAAGATGATTCACCAAAGAGGGTGATGATTATTGATGCACCACACAGCATCAGACAGTAGTAACTAACCGAGAACATTAATTATAATAGTTACCTAGTGTGATATAATCTCGTGTAATAGAACACAAGACATGATACTTGAGGCTAGATAGACACGAGTGAGGATCAAGTACATTAACAATTAACATTAATAACTGTGTACACACTACAAAGGACTTGTGCATTTTTTAGGAACGATAGGAGCGGACATTGTGTAGGGTGCAACCGGTCCATGATTAACTGTTAATACCACCGGTGTCTATTTCGGATGATCATGAAATGGGATTACCAGAGGTCTACAGAGGCAAGTCAGTATCCGGCAAGATGGGGTCGGCACTGGGTGAGATGTACCTGTTCTGACGTAACGTGCTGTGGTCTATCCTTGCTAGGATCAGCTGACTGGGTTGTTGTCTGAGAGTCCGATTCTACACACTTTATAGAACACGTCACACATTTTCTTCGCATACACGTCTCATATACGTTACACTTTTCTTTTAATAAATTAAGCTGTATTAATTTTTAGAAGCAAGAGTTGTTGAATACGTTGCGTTGGAGAAGTATGAGAGGGGGCATAGTACGACAGTGAGAGAGTGACAGGAAAAGGTGTCCACGGGCTGATGGAGTGTGTTGGACGGAAGCTGGTGGATTCTCCAGAATATTAAAAAGGAGAAAAATATTATAATGTGGGTGTCGACTCTCTTCACTCCAGGGACGACACTGTAAAGGAGGACACGACAGTACCATGCCATGAAGTTTCCCTTAGCTGTCTATGATCAGTCTAAGGAACGCTTTGACCAGTACGCTTCTCGCTTTGAAGCAATGTCAGTCGCTATGGGGCTGGATAGGAGCAGATGGGCTCTTAAATTATCCCAGGGATTAATAGGTTCGGGGTTCGAGGTGTACACACGCTTACCACCAGGACATGAAAATAATTACGAGGAATTAAAAGCCGCTTTGATGAAACATTTTGAAATCACAGCACAAACGTATCGGAAGAAGTTTAAATCGTCTAGACGAGAGCCGGGAGAGCTATTCGCCGCCTACAGTTTAAGGCTTAAATCATACCTCCAGAGATGGATGGACTTGGCAGAGTTCAAGCGGGACTATGAGAGTCTGGAAGAAATGATGGTGGTCGATCAGATGCGACGGCAAATGTCAGAACCACTGAAGACATTTTTAGGAGAACAAGGGGCGGAACGGCTGGATGTTGTGAATAAGCTGGCGGAAAGATTTATAGAAGTCCATGGGGAAGCTAAAGAACTAAGTACACAAACCAAAGGTCAGGAGAAACAAGAGAAAAAGAAACCTAAGAACTGGGAAGGAGAAAAAGTGGAACCTTATATAAAGCACACAGAGGAGAGTTCCGAGAAGGTGAAGGAAGGAAACCAGAACATCTCGAATTCTCCAGCGAAACGACCGTGGTCCGAGAAGTGGTGTTCAATCTGCAAGGTGCCCTCTCATAACACGAAGGACTGCAGATCGAAACCTAAAAGTTCTTACTTCGCAGCATGCAAAGTGATTCCTACGACGGTGATCACAGACAAGGCTGAGGTCGGCGAAGGAGCTAGGAACAAAAAGGACACACGGAAACCTTGGAAGGGAAAATGGTGCACACACTGCCGGTCGAAAACACATAATACTGTGGACTGCAGATGCAAGGCAGAAGACGCCAATTGCATAACCAACCTCGAGGAATCAAAAGAGGAAGGCAAGGAAACGGTCAATGAGATGGAAGACACTCCGTACCAAGAGAGGCCACCTGTGGTCGAACTGATTGAAGTCAATGGCCAGCAGGTTGTTTGTCTCTACGATACCGGTTTGGATGGGGAAGCGGTGGTGGACGCCAGCCTAGTAAGCCCAGACCAACTTACAGGGGAGACCATAGAGATACAGCCGGCAATGAGGAGTGCTGTTACCATGACGCTGTCAATCGCCAAGGTGGAGATTAAGTCTAGGTACGTCACGGGCATTATTCCAGCAGCTGTATTATCGGACTCCTTATTTCCCATGATCCTGGGCACAAAATATGTCTTTTTGGGGATGCCCACACAGCCAGCCCACAGAGGAGCAGTAGCCAGTGGATCTCAGGGGAAGGAAAAAGAGACAGAGACACTTTGCGACAACTCAGTGATAGGGGAATTGCATACTGCCCAGAGGAAAGACACTACGTTGCATCCTTGCTACAGAAAGCTGCAAAGAAGTGCTGAGCCACCAGAACGGGGACAGTACTTTCTGAACAATCGACTACCCTATCGGAGAGCTGGGAGGGGAGATAACCTGCACGAGCAGTGGGTGGTTCCAGAGACCCACCGTCCTCACATTCTTCAGAGTGGACACACCATAGCCGAGAATCGACATATGGGCGTCAGAGAGACCTTGCAGCAAATTTCCGGCCATTATTGCTGGCCAGGAATGACCGGAGATGTACGTCGGTTAGTGAAGTCTTGTTCAGAGTGCCAGAAAGCACCACCCAACAAGCGAATTAAGAGGAAACTAGCTCTTAAGGTGGAAGACAAAGTGGAAGTATGGGGTCCAGAAGAGACTAATATACTACAAGTAGGATGGAAAGGACCTTATCCTCTGGAAAAGGTTGTGTCCAAGAACATCTACAAAATCCGGATCGGGGAAGAGCAGAAAAATCTCCCTAGACATCTCATTAGGAAATATGAGGAGAGATCCGGGAGCAACGCTTCGCACTTTATGGTGATGGCAGCCATTAAGACAAAGGTTACAAGTCCAGACGCAGACCAGAGATCGCCAGTACTACCTAGGAGGGACTATGGGATAGTACGTGATAGGTCAGATTTACCTAACGAAGGAAGGAGGGAAATCACACGTCAGGGAAAGGACAAGAGGGAAACCTTCACAAGTAACCAAATTCAGAAGGGGTGGGTAACGTCGGGAAAGGCGAGAAATACCCAGGACTCCAACCGAAGATTGGCTGACCAGATACAATATCGCCCAAGATGGTTCTGGAAGCAAAAGTCCAGGAGGTTTGGGAAAGACGACTCGGTCCAACGAGGGGAAACCAAGAGGACATGGAAGCAGTGTTACAATCAGGATGGGAAAATCCGTCTGTATTGTGAGCCGTCGCTGACGCAAGTCGAGAGAAGGTCGACCGGACGTACAGGAGCGATGAGCCAACACTAGTTTCAGTCATGAGTAGTATGGTAGGGTGTCTATGAGGTCGCCTACTGGATGAGGATTTGAGCCATGTGAGGATCCAGTCATATCATCAACACGTGATGTTCATAGCTACTTCGGAGAAGCTCAACGCACGGTGGATGTGATGGTCGTTGGTGCTGCAACAGGACAACTTCACGGTGGAATACATCCTAAGTAAGGCGAATGTAGGAGCGGATTTCTAATCAAGACATCCAACTTCAGAGGAAGAGGAATAGTTTGGTGGATCATAGGAATCAAAACTACATTGAAGAAGAGTCGACGCGGTCAACTCTCTTAAGAGGGGGCCTATGTCACAGAATGATGATAGTTTAGTGATTCCTAGATAAAATTAAATGTAACATTAATGGCAATATAGGAGAAGGGTTAACACTCGAGTCGTTCAATCTGAGAGAAGGATAAACGGAAGGTTAGTGACCGAATATCAGAGACAGGTGTTTGCAGAGTTCATTGCCTGACGATCGGATCGTACGGACACGGGAACCGGGGTGATCGCAGCGGGGAAAAATGAACGGAGGAAGCGATCAACGGGTTCGGATGCTTTGAAGTATTAGCGTACGGGGAACCCGAGAAACAACGTAAGCACGGAAAGAAACGAGCAACTGACCACTACGTGATTTCACCGCCTTTTGATGTGCAGGATACGTCAAGAGACGAGTGTTGATTGTAGATCAAACAATCAACGGGAGACTTGGACACTCGGTATAAATTGGTAGAAAAGTGGTTTTATATTTAGTGTGCTACCAAACTGGACGGAAAGCTGGATTTGTGTGTCCTGTAAATGAAAAGAAATATCCTCCCTTACAATGGGATAGAGTGCTTATGTGCGGATAAATTTCCATTCGGGGACTTACATTAATTCTAGATATATAAGGTAAAACTAATATTAGAGTAATATTAGCATAGGGAAATATGTGTTTGTGCTTAGGGTTTACTATTGCTTTCTATTTAGTGAATAGTTTAGACTTTAGTGAATTCTGCTGTTAATGTCAGAGTATTCTTTCGGAAGCTTTTTCATTACGGCTGGAGAAAGACACTCACATAAACAGTAATATGAAGCAGACTTAAATCACCTGATTTAATGTTTATTACCCAGGTTCCACTACACCGCTTGACATATCAAAGAAGATAGAACAGTACGTCTCTTGTACAGAGAAAGCAGTGTTAATAATAAAGGAAAGAACTTTCACTTTCATCAGGCACTTCACAGGTGCAGGGAAAATATGTCACTATAGCAAATTCAACCTAAACAGTCAAAAAGAGTGGGTGACATAACGAATGGCAAGAAACAGGTTTTGGTGAAACTTAGTGAAAGAACTTTACGTTATAAAAGCAGAGTAATAGGGAAAAATATACTGCAATTAGGTAATCACCTAAAAGAAACATTGAAGAACACGAGGACATTTACCATAGAAATAGACATTTATATCCATTGGTGATGTGTATTCAGTGGTGGAATATACCACCTTCCAAAACAGGACATATCTGAACTTCAGTGACTTACCTTTATTGGATTATATTTCTGATGATAAGACAGTGACAATTGTTTTTTTCAAGAATTGGATTAAGTCAAGACTCAAGCTGAACGGAGCATCCAGGGTGAGAAAGTTCCAATTCTATGTGTGATGTCAGATGTTTTGGCCGTTTGAATATGCTAGAGAAGATACGAAGACTAACGTCTAAAAGTCCTATCTTGCACTCAAATTAGCAGACACTAACAACTACAGATACACATTCAATACATACAACTGACATAGTTTTCAACAATAAACAGGTTATTAATTGTTGGAGGAAACTGTTGTCAGGGTATGTGATGAAGGAGAGAGAGAGAGAGAGAGAGAGAGAGAGAGAGAGAGAGAGTGAGAGAGAGAGAGAGAGAGAGAGAGAGATAGTGTATGAAAGACGGAAGGGAGGAGTGTAGACAAAAGTCATTCAATACTCCCAATAGTAGAAGGATATTAAAGATGTGCTTGTCGAGTCCACTTTCCTCCAGGGACGATAAGTCACAGTGCCGCACCGCGCTTAATTGCGTATGTTCAACATGATCATGTCATAGTCATGTGATAAGTACTGACCAATGAATAAAAGAGCAAGTCCTCGTCGTCCCATGATGCAAAGGTTCTGTTTCTGACCGTTGAGAAAATGGCAGAGTTGATCCAAAATCCGTCCAAAGAAGCTAAAAGAGCGGTGGTTCAGCTTCTTTCATTTGAAGGATGTCGACCAGTGGATATTCATCGAAGAATGCATGCAGCGTACGGTAACAAATGTGTGTCGAAGACAACAGTGACAGACTGGGCACAAATGTTTCGCAAAGGAGGTCAATTCAGGACAGATCTTCGACGGCCGGGTCAAGCGCATATTGTTGCAACAGAAAAAAACATCACCAAAATTGATGCAGCAGTACAGATGAACCGTTGTCGAAACATACGTTCGCTAAAGAAAGAATTTGTTGTGTCAATTTGGGACAATTCAAAAGGTAGTTTGTAAGAAACTGCAATATCGGAAGGTGTGTTTACAGTGGGTACCACGGATGTTGTGTCGCTTGATGTCGTCTTTCTTTACAGCGACTTAATAAGGACAGAGATCAAAGAGAGGTTAGAAATACAAGTTGGAAGTTATAAACATTCCTAGCTATGCAGATAACACAATATTGATATCGGAATATGCGAAAGATCAGCAACAACTTGTGGGAATTGTTGCAGAAGATATTGCACATAAGGACTTTCCTTGAATATCAAGCAGAATAGGTGCTTGCTTGCTTGCTTGTGTTCGTTGGCTTGAGCTCCAACGCGAAGTCCTGTATGTCGGATGAAGTCATCCTGTTGTCCAACATCAGTGTGATGTCATACAGGACCTGAGGTTTGTATGAGTATCCGTTGTCCCATGTCTGGCTTATTGGTGTGCAGACTGGTGGTTCCTCGCCGTACAGGCAAACACTCTCCGACTTCGGAGGAAGCAGAATAGGTCAAACAGAAGCTGCATTTCGGAAAATGGAAAGTATCATAAGTCCCTATCATTGAATGTCATGAAGAGAGTACTGACATGTTATACAGAACCTACTCTTTTGTATTGCAGTGAATCAAGGAACGTGAATGGATAAATTATAAAGAGCTTAGAATGAATGGACAAGTGGTTCCTGAGATGAAGGTTGCACATCTGACTGCCAGGGTAACTATACATGTTACCCGAAATTGTTATTGATACTATGCCCTTATATACAACTATAAGTAAGAAATACAGCGTATTCTTTGATTATGTCATGAGAATAGAAGCATTGAAGAACAATTGAAAAGATCAATGGAAAAGAGGCAGAGGCAGACAGGGATACATGATGCTGGATGGACTGAGACGGTGGCATGGAGGAATATCATCAACAGGGTTGATCATGAACGTCTGTAACTGAAATTTGTCAGCTGGCGGGGAACATGATGTTGACGTAAAGTGCAGCCCATAATCCTTGCATCGCCGCAATCAAGAGTTAATGCCATGTCCCCTATATGTAATGGTATAATGGAAAGGATTAAATAGTTCAAAAGGCAAGACGATCGTCTTCGCTGCACCGAGATATATCCGACATGGCTTGATCTCTTTCCACGGGGTGGCCTGCCGAAAGCCTCGCATAAAGCACTAGCTTCGTAGTTCCAGCGACGTACTCCCCCCCCCCCCCCCCCCTTTCGAAGTCTATGAGAAAACTGCACCAGTAAACCAAACGAGGTAGCCCAGAATCGAACCCACAACCTTCGGGCAGACGATCAAATCACTACGCCACGGAGACTCCAATTGTTAGCATGGGAATCATGGCTTTGACCGATATTACTGACTTTATAATTCAAAAACACATGCTGCGGTATAAGGTAGAATATCTACCCCAGGGTAAACAGAGCCCGTAGCCTGCGATGGAATCTGCCTAGAGCAGTGGTTCTCAACCCTGCACCTTTTCATTATATGTCCAGAATGTCAACCCCCCCCCCCCCCTCCCCCCCATCCCCTCCCATTTTCCAAAATGTCATTTCCCCTTTCCAAAAAGTCATCCCCACTTTTTCACACACACACACACACACACACACACACGCACGCACACACACACACACACACACACACACACACACACACACACACACACACACACACATATATATATATATATATATATATATATATATATATACTCCCACACATCTACACATAATTCAAGAAAGGGTGGATCACATTTCGTCTGGTCCAGAAGCCAGTTTGAGTCTGCCAATCTGTGATCTTAAACCCCCCCCCCCTCCGCCCCCCCCCCCCCCCGAAACACTAAAATTCCCCATGGGAGGGGGGAATTCCACACACCGTTTGAGAACCACTGGTCTAATGGATGCACACTTTACATAAGTGCATGCCGAAGTCTTACCCATTGATTTTTGAGGTGTATACCCAGATGAATACACTTCCCTTGAAAGATCAACGAAGAAGAAGCATGAAGCATATTTCGAACCAACGAACTAATTATATTTTCAACGGTTTTTGTTTTAACTGGTTAAGTGCCGCAGGATAATATACCGACAAATGTGAACTGCCATTAAGGCGGAAGGACAATATAGGGTGTATTTTTAATGAATGTGCAGTGTTTGAAAATATTGCCGGTCCAGGTTTTGTATTCACCCTCTGTAAAGTTCATGCAACTTAATAGGTAAATACAAAACTTGGGCCAGCAATATTTGCAAACACTGCGCTGTCATTAAAAATACACCCTGTATATTGGCATACGATGTTAATCGTGTTATTTGATTTGTTTCGTGGTATCTTCCACAACATTAAGGCCCAGTGAAAGCAAATTTACGTTATAATACTTGATCATTTCATTATGTCACATGTTTGGTCCACACATATATAGTGTACCGGTTTAGTTTAGTTTAGTTTAGTTTAGTTTAGTTTAGTCTATGGATCAACATCACGGCACACGGGTGTAACCCATAAGTGCTCCGTTCTCCTCTTAACTCAAACCTGAGTTTGGAGACACTCAGTTCAGTGCACGAACTCCGTAGCACCGGCGAGTATCCTGAAATATTTTGGGTAGATTTTTAACTCGAAATTTTGCCCGGGCAGCTCCGTTAGGCTACTCTTTTTCGATTTCCAACTGCTAAGGTATTTTTTACATGCGCAACAATACACACGGGCGTCCGATCTCACTACCCAGAGACGAGGGGAAATTTTTATACTAGAAGTCCACATGAAAAAATCCCGGTCTTCACCGGGGCTTGAACCCGAAACCTCCAGCACTCGAGGCGGACACCATACTGACCACGCAGCCCCCTTGGTACATACTGTACCATTGACAGGAGAGTGATTAGTACACTAAGAAAAACGTTAGTTGCTTGTCCTTAACAGGGCGTGGCAATAAACCCCATCAATTTTTAGCTGTTAATGATTTACTCGGCAATTTAGACGGTCAGAATTTTTCTATCTTAAGAATCGACGCTCGGACCATTGAAATAAACGCAAGGCAGTCTGCTTCCAAATAGTCTACCGCAGATTGTCAGCCCTGGTCTCCGTATGTTGGACTTGTGAAATACGTTCAGTACCCCTGAGCCCCAACGCCGGCGTTTATTGTACTGTAGTTATTATTATTATTATTATTATTATTATTATTATTATTATTATTATTATTATTATTACCATTATTATTGGAGAATATATTCTGTAATGAGACAATGTTCGAATAGCTTGCGATTGTATCTGTGGCGATTGGTTATGTTGTTGATTCGCTGTGCTAAATTTTGGTAAAATGTCATGTTATTTGAAGTTTGAAACGGCATCTTTCTAATGCAAAAAAAAAAAATATAACAAATTTACAGAGAACGAACATTATGGAGATATATCTTAGCCATCATCATCATCATCAACTCCCACTTTTACTGTCAAGCGTTATGGGGATGAAACGTTTGCGCCCAGCGCCCCGTGGGTGGCATTGGATAGTGACATTCCGTGCGATTGTACAATGTCTTTGGTGTCGTCATTCCATTTTCTTCTTGTGTGTCCTTTTGCTCTTGTAACAGATGCTCTTTGATGAAGGGCCATTGCTGGTAGTTGATGGTTTTACATTCTAACGAGATGGCCAAACCATTTGATCGTCTGTCTTTAATTTAAATATATGTGGCATAAAGTGTTGATCCTATCTAATAATATCATTTCTTATTCAGTTGGCTGCTCTTCTCAAGCATCTCATCTCGCAGGTGTTGATGTTGGGTAAGTGTGAATTGGATAATGTCCAAGTTTGACATTGATGGCATAGGATTGGTGTGAATATGTTATTTATTATATGTCGTTTTGCGGACATAGCTGTATTTAGATGTTTCAGTATGGGTGATCGTTTATATTTAAGCGTATTTGCTTTGTGACATCTGATTATGTGACACGTAATATATTGCCAGCGTAATGCTATTATCTAAATTCGTCTTCCCTTGACGTAAAAATTGCAGATCGGTTCGCCAATCAAACATTTGGCCTTTAGGGGATGTTTTCAAAAGTTCGACGAACTTGGCTCACAGACTCGTGATGTGCTGGCTTCTAAAATTAAGATAACTTCATTATCATATCATTTATTGAATCATGGTAATTGAACCATGTATACATTCCTGTCTTGTAATTATCGTTTTTTTCGGCATATTCATGTTTTTGTAAAATTATATATTAGAACATTCTTAGATAGCGAAGGCGTATTTATTCGTCGAACCGCTAGCCTATGCGATAATTTGCTAACTTTAATGTCTCAATGTTTAATGTAAACGGACAAATAGAAGTGTGCCTGAGAATCCTGAGTGGGCGTGTTAACTTAGTCGATCAGGAGTTGCGCGGATAGCCTCATGAGTGCAACAGGACGAGAATTCGACATCTGCTTTCGTCGTCTCGCTAAGTGAGAGAATGACTGGTCATCTATTCCTCCGTGCATTCAGGCCTATACTTTGCCACAGCCCTGTCACAACACAGACTTAAAAAAAAACAAAGTCGCTAAAAAATCGACAGGGTCGACTTCATTGCACTGGGTTTGATCCCATATGGTTCAGTCTCTTTCCGCTGCGAACTGCCGAAAGCGTTGCACAAAGCACGAACTTCGTAGCTCCAGCGACGACCCTCAGGAGTCTCCGAAAACATGCACTCGTGAACCGAAGAACGTGGTCCGGAATCGAACCCACAACTTTCGGAGTCCGAGTCTACGGCTTGACCACTTCGCCACGGGACTCCCAAACAACTTTTAAGCGACTTTTAAGCGACTTTTAAGCGTCAGCACAGACTCAAAGCAGGAAACTGTATTCGGACACATTTGTAAGCAGGCGCGTTAACAGAGTTGATAAGGATCCGCGCTGATAAAATTTTGAACATTGGTGGACGAGAGTTCGAGTCCTAAGTTCGTCGTCTCACTAAGTGAGGGAACGATTGACCGACTATACCTCCATACCCATTGGTCTACAAATTGCGATGGCCCTATCGCATCAGAGACCCAAAGCAAGAAACTGCTTTATGTATGTGTAATGAGAATCCGGGCTTAATCAGTCATAATTAACTACACTACATGTTAGCTACGTTTCACGGAACTTTCTATTCTCTTCTTCAGGCTCTCATGTGCAAACATGCTCTTAGTAAAGAAATGGTAGTTTCATCTTCCAATGCCAGAGATAAAAGTTAGTTGCATATCATTTACAGGACGTAGCAGTCAACACCAGCAGTTTTTGACAGTTCGTGATTTCAGGGCACGTTAACGTTCAGTAGTTTGTCATTGCTTTCTGAACGACCCGCGCCCATACCATTTAATAAAAAAACCAACGTAAGGCGGTCTGCTGCCAAATCGCCCACAGCTGTGTTTCGAACACGGTATGCGGGAATACGGACTGCGTTTGTAACATCTTCTCCATGGAACGGTGTAACAGAGCATGCCGACGGTGCCAGCGTAACTAACCGCCATTGCCTGGAAAAGGCTAATGAAAGTCGAATATTTTATACATCTAAACGATATAGATAAACAGCGTTCTTTGGTCACATGACAAGAGAAGGATTGGCAAAAGTCGTGCCAACTGTAAATATGGCTGAGGTCAGAAGTAGAGGCAGGCCGATAGAAATCATTCTCAGTGGACTAAAACGGTTGCATGAGGAGGTGTTGACTTGGGGGAGAGCGATATCATCAGCAGAGTTGACCGAGAACACCAAGAATCGAGAATTCTGGAGAGACAAGAACGCCTATGCCAGCATACCGAGGTAGTTGATTTAACCTCTTCACCGGTCAGTTGGGCTAAAATGTTGACATCTCGTCCTTGACTTGGGGACGTACATTATAAGATATAAGCACCTCAGAAATCGTAGCGGGTTCCCCTGATGGCGAGGGACACTGGTAATACTGAAAGCTAATCCACACGCAAAAATCAGTCGTGTGCAGTAAAAGTAGTACCACGTGTATGGACTACGCTGGAATTGAAAGCAAACGAAAAGAACAATATTGTACACTGAAAGGTCATCCTCTCTTTGGACGTGGAACAAATCATTAGGGTTTGGTCCTGAGTTAGGGCTACACATTCCATTGTACCATTACCCATACATCACTCAATCTCAGAAGAGAAGTTATATTAGGGTCCAACTCTAGCTCAGATTGTTAATCCTGTCAACACGCACTAGTAGGATCATCATTACCATCATCATCATCATCATCATCATCATCATCATCATCATCATCATCATCATCATCAAGTGCCCTGCCAGCTGGCGTAGGCGCTCATGGCTCTCCACAGATCTCGATCTTTAGTTTTCTGGATCAACTCTGCTGCTGATATTCCTCCATATCACCGTCTCTGTCCATCCAGCATAATTTCTCTTGGTCTGCCTCTGCCTCTCTTCCCCTCGATCTTTCCAGTGGTCACGATGTTCTTCAATGCCTCTCTTCTCATCACATGACTGAAGAGAGATGTTTGTCTCTTTCTTATTGTTGTATATAATGTTTTAGTTTCAGTAGTTTGTCTCAGGCAGTCGTTGTTAGTTACTCTGGCAGTCCAAAAAATTCGCAACATTCGTCTCAGGAACCACATCTCTGTTGCTTCTAATTTCTTCTTAATTTGTTCATTTACATTCCAACATTCACTGCCATACAGCAAAACTGGTTCTACTTAGCATTTCTGCACTCTCTTTCTTACATTCAGTGACATTATTGCATAAGATACTCTTCATTTTCTGAGATGCGGCTTTTGCTTGCCCTGTTCTGTTCTTAATCCCTGTTGTACATCTTCCATCTGATGAATAAATGCCCCTAGGTATCTAAAATTATACACTTGGTTAAGAATTTTCCCTTGTATTTCTATGTCACATTTTGGTGTCACCATTTTCTTTGATAGTGTTACTGTTTTCTTGATATTCAAGGAGAGTCCTTTCCTTGAACTCTCTGTTACTACAGTCTCCAACAAGTAGGATATTAATTTGAAAGTAATTTTTGTACAAAAAGGGCAGTGACTACAGGCTATCAACATGGCCATTAACCTTGCCCTCCTTGACATTTCTTAAGCAGTAAACAAATTAGTTTTATTTGGGGCTGCGGGACTCTAGACTCGGCTGAAATTCTCGAGAACGTTTAAATTAAATGTAATCACGAGAATGTCAATCTCTCTTTGGAATCATTAGGGTTCGGTCAGTCAAGTGTTAGGCTATTAACATGACTATTAACCATGTTTTCCATACTTGACTTTTCTCAAGCAGTTAACAAATGGGCATCGTCTGGGTCGCTTCTGGGACCATCAGAGACAGAGATAGATACGAATACATGAATTAGCAACGACTAATTGTCAATAAATACGGTTAATTTGACAGGAGTGAAGAAATACAGTACAACACATACACTCTTAGAAAAACATGTGGGCGTTTTAAGATCAAAAATATGAACCGATTAGCTACCACGCTGGTATACTGGAGAGGCTATCTCTACTGGCTAATGTAAATTATCAACAAAAGACTAATAGAAGACTAATGAAACGACGAGTTTAAGGAAGCTGGAAAAGACAAAAAGCAACAATATAAAAAGAGGGTGAAAGGCAAAGAGGATCGTGATTACATCGAATATAGAATAGGAGAAGACACGCACATATAATGATTCAGAGAGAAAAACAAAATTACTGAGATGAACATGACTACGAGATATGAGGTGGTGTGGACGGTTCCCTTTCTCTTCCTGTTTCTTTCCAAGACAATTCCTGTAAAATTGGAAAACATGTTTATGAGACTGAGCCTACCCTGTACTTTCACTTCTCTACAATTATCGTAAACACACGCCCCCGATTTTACGCTAAAAGTAACAATTAAGGTTTAGCGTCATCACCTAATACATTTGCTACAGTTGACAGTTCTACTGTTAGACAACTCTTCTAGATTCGTGCCGACACCTGGTGAATTACAATAGGTTCCTCATTACAGGGTAAAACAGACAAACACGGGAGAGTGAAACAGTTTGGAAGAATTTAAATTGAAAAGCTTTTAATTTTATTTGCAGTTGCTGACTTTGGTATTTGCATGTACGACGGAGTTGACATAGTACGGTTAGCAAATGGTCTAGTCCACACTCATCAGATGTTGCTACAATTCTTGATAACGTGTTGATTATATAGGCATAAATGGCATTCTCTCCATGGAAGTAGGATGAATCCCTAGAGTGTGGTCAAATGATAGGACTATCAGCATGGATATTAACCACATAATCCATACTTGACTTCTCTCAAGCCGCAAGCACATTAGTACCGTTATGTGAGCTTTTGGGACCGTGAAAGGCCTCAAATTTGGCTGAAATTATTGATAACGTTTAAATTATATACACAAGGGATCAATATTTATCTGCAGTCATTGGGTTTTGGTCATGCGTTATGGCTGTCACCGTGAACATTAACCGCTAGAATTGACTTTCGTGAGGTTTTGGAACTATGAACGTCATCAAATGATATATATATATATATATATATATATATATATATATATATATATATATATATATATATATATATATATATATATATATATATATATATATATATTGGCAATGACAAGGGTTTACAAATACAGTTAATTTGAAAGGAATAAAAACTGTACTTTATAAACATGCATACATACGAATGCATATAAACGTTGTAAGATCAAGCAATTACTCGTTAGTCCGATGAGATCATATGGAAATGTAGTGAGATCAAGTAATTTAAACTCATTAGCACGTTGAGATCGCATGCAAACATATTAAGACCAGGTAATTTGAACTCATTAGCCCGTTTAGATCGTATAAAAACGTTGCAAGAACAAGGAATTTGAACTCATTAGCTCATTGAGGCCCAATGCAAACGCAATAAAACTAAGCAATCACTAATTAGCTCGTTGATATCGTGAGCAAACTTATTTAACCAAGTAATTTGAACTCATCGTTGTTCAGAAAGCAATGGCAAACTACTGAACGTAAAATTTACCTAGTACATCAACAGCAGCTGATAAAATGCTGGTGTTGACTGCAACGTCATGTAAGGGATATGCAACAGCAACAAAATATGCTCGTTGAGATCGTATACAAACGTTGCAAGAACAAGCAATTTAAACTCATTAGCTCGTTGAGACCATAATTACTATCTTGACAAAATAATGTAACTTAATTCGCTATATGTCATAAACCTAATTGTGGGGAAATAAGTTTGTAGTTTTCTCTTGTCTTCCATGTCCACAATATTATTATGTGACCTTGGCCATTTACAACAGTTTGAATCTCTCAAAACAGGGAAAATGCTCCGATGGAGAGTTACCCACTGATTCTCGTGAGCATACATAACATTAAACGGCATTCACTATACTTGTGTGCCAGTCCTCTAAATCAAAGAGTTGAATTTGATGGTTTCTTGTCATCGAGCAACGACCATGATGGTATCTCTCAAGCTTTCCAGTACTTTCTGATAGAATTAAGATTGATAATTTATAGAAGACATGATCAAAGACCATAATGATATCTTTCATTCTTCCCAGAACTTTCTGGTAGAATTAAGATTGCTAATTCATAGAAGAGTTCAGCAAAGACTTTGGAATCTGCCTTCTGTGGTCTATTTACTCATTTCCGCGATGGAAATGTATGTTCACCTCCTTGGTAGACAAAGCGACCCCTTCCGTGAAGTAAAGTAAATAAAGGGCCACTGTAAAGCGTATTGTGCATATGGTGCTAGCCCTACGGTTATATAGACCAGTCGGTACTCGATGAGTGATGTGGTCACCTTTACTTTAACACATCTGTGTTACCGATATTAAGCTGGGTAGATTTATTTTAAACAGTCGCTTTGATGTGAATTCAAACCCATGCTAGCCAAAATGATAATTTTAATCATTATAATCATTGTTACCATCATCATAGTAAAATTCAACATCATCATCACCACCATCATCAAGTTTCTTGCCGACTGACATGAACTATCAGACTTCTTCGCATCCTGCTAGTGTTAAATTCGTGTTCTGAAATATGTTCATACCGTGGCGAAATTATGTCAAAAACGTTTCTACTAGGAACGTTCATTTGAAATCCGTTCGTGCCGCACCACGCGTAATTGCGTACGTTGAACAAGATCATGTCATAGTCATGTGATAAGTACTGACCAATGAATAAAAAAGCACGTCTTTATCGTACCATAATGCATAGGTTCTGTTTCTGACCGTTGAGAAAATGGCCGGGTTGATCCAAAATCCGTCCAAAGAAGCTCAAAGAGCTGTGATTCAGTTTCTTTCATTTGAAGGATGTCGACCAGTGGACATTCATCGAAGAATGCAGGCAGCGTATGGTAACAAATGTGTGTCGAAGACAACAGTGACAGACTGGGCACGAATGTTTCGGAAAGGAGACAGATCTTCGACGGCCGGGTCAAGCGCATATTGCTACAACAGAAAAAACAATCGCCGAAATTGATGCAGCAGTACATATAAACCGTTGTCGAAGCGAAAGAATTTGATGTGTCAATTGGGACACTTCAAAAGGTCGTTCGTAAGAAACTGCAATATCGGAAGATGTATTCACAGTGGGTACCACGGATGTTGACCGACCACCAAAAAGAGGAACGCATGGGATGGTGTTTGAACCACTTGCTGCGTTACAGTGTGGAGGATGATGCATTTCTTTTCCGGATAGTGGGAGACGATGAATCATGGTGTTACCACGTTGAGCCGAACAGCAAAATAGAGAGCATGCAATGGAAGCATACTCGATCACCAAAAGCCAAAAGATTCAAGTTACAGGTATACGCTGGTAAGGTTATGCTGAGCGCATTTTTGACCATGAAAGGCTATTGTTGGCCGAATTTAAAGAAGCTGGTGTCAACATCAACTCTATCCACTACTTGGAAACACTAGACAAGCTGCAAAGAGCCATCAAGAAAAAAGAACCAGTATGCTTTCTTTCGGTGTGATTTTATTGCACGATAATGCTCGTCCGCATGTTGCAAAGATTGTGCAGGAAGCATTAGCAAGGAAGAAGTTGGAAATTCTGCAACATCCAGCCTATAGTCCTGATTTCTCACTATGTGATTTTCATTTTTTCGGACCTCTAAAAAAAGCTCTCAAGGGGCAAAGATTTCACGCAGATGCAGACGTAATGAACGCGGTAAACGCTTGGTTCAGTGAGCAACCACAATCCTTTTTTTCGGACGGCATTCGCCGCCTACCTAAGCAATGGGACGCTTGCCTGAATGCCTACGGCGACTTCTTCTGACCATCCCATGGTGCATAATTCATTCAAAATGAATGCTTTGTTTAATTTTATCACACTTGTTAATGTTTCTTTTATGTTTTTGTAATAAAGCCACTGGACCGGGTTTCACACGAACTACAATTATAGAAAACAGTTCATTTATAACGAATCTGAGGTTTTCTCCACCCGTGAATTCCACTTTTCTGCTTTCATAAGCAAACATGTTTGTTTGTTTGTTTATTTTTTTTTTTTTATAACAGCTGCAGCTGTAATACTGCAAAAATAATTTCAGCCCACTGGGTTCAAATCTTTCTTAAGATCACGCAATTAAGCAGGCTGCCAGGTATTCTGAACGAACACACGACGGTTTGTGCATTGTCTAGCCTTGACATACCCGACAAACTGTCACGCTCTCACGTGCATTATCAGCGAGCGATGTTTCCTCGCCACCGCGTTCTCTTGCGTGGGATCTCGAGTAGCAGTTGTCCCTCATGGCCTTAGTGTAACAGAGATGAGAGCTGGAAGAGACGTTAGTTGTACATCTGGGAATTATTTTTACCGAACAGTTATATGTAATTATATCTGTTAAGTGAACTGTGTTGAAGTATACCATTATCGTCCCTAAGTAAGAAATTGATATGGTATTAGAAAGAGATACATTGGACACAAAGTGTAGCATTTCTTTGAAGTTATAATTTTTGTTTTAGGACGAGTAATCGGCTTTTTAAAGCCAGCAATTACACGAGCGTCATCGAGTAGTTTTTGTAAGCTCCTCTGGTTCATAATTTTAAACATGCTATGATTATTACAATAGTCATCATACTGCATGTTATGATTATTGCACTAGTTATGATGCTACATGATATGATTATTACAATATTTATGATACTGCATGTTATGATTATTGCAATAGTTATAATGCTACATGATATGATTATTACAATATTTATGATACAACATGTTGTGATTATTACACTAGTTATACTTAGCTAGTTAGTTAGTTAGTTAGTTAGTCGAGGTTCCAACTTCATTGCAACGGGTCATCCCCATTATGCTCCGTTCCTATGATACTACATATTATGATTATTACAATAGTTATAATACTTCATGTTATGATTATTACAATAGTTATACTACACCAGTGGTTCTCAACCGGTGGGAAATCCCTCCCCCCTTCCCCCCAAGGGGGAAATTTAGGGTTTCCAGGAGGGGGGGGGGGAATTTAGATTATTTCAAGATCGCATTAATACAAGAACCAGTTACTTGATATTGTTTTTTCATCTAAATTGTACGGTATTTCTCGCCCTAATGAAATTCGTTTTATAACGTAAGTAGACCCGCAAATCACGTTTTTTGTAGATGTCTAGACTTGTTCTAGTATGTGTTATTAAATTTAGCTTCCATTTGTATGTATACTGTGTAAGTGGGGGGGGGGGGGGGGGTTATAGGGAGGAAATTCGAAGGGGGGGGGGGAAATGACGTTCTGAACATATGGTAAAGGGGGGCATGGGCCAAAAAAAGGCTGAGAACCACTGTACTACACATTGTGATTATTACAACAGTTATGATACTACATGTTATTATTATTGCACTAGTTATGGAGGTCAGCATGGCGGAATGAATAAGAACACTCCTTCTGTAACGTCCGGTGTGCTGATGCTGAAGTAGCGGGTTCAACCCTTTTACCTGTCAGTTGGACTAAGATGTTGACTTCTCGTCTTTGACTCGGGGACGTAAATTACAAGTACCTCAGAAGTAGGAGTGGGTTCGTCTGATGGCGAGGGACACTGGCTAAAATCAGTCTAATGCACTAGAACTAGTAACGTGCGTATGGACTACGCGAACACAACATTAAAAATATGATAGTTATGATACGGTGTGCTTTGATTATTACGATAGTTATGATTACGATTATTAACTCTTTCAATGAGAACCTAAGTAATGCAATAGCCATTTACGGGCCTAACATATTGGTAGGCAGGATTAAAAGGTCATTAATATTTTAAACCCGTTGTCTAACGTTTAATAGGACCAATTTCATTTGGGCCCCTCGGTGCCCAAATTGCCATGGGCCAAACTTACTGTCATAGAATTGTCATTTACTGCCAATATAGTACCTTGCGGTGTATGGCAGAAGGGTTTTTGAGCCTGAGGAATTAAGGCCACCTGGCTAGTGCGGTCGCCACGAACTGTGCAGGTTAGGATTTTCTTTTTGTCCCCGAGAGAAAAAAATCTCACATCTTACCGAGGATTCGAACCCGGGTCTCAGCGCATCGAACATGTGACCACCGGGCCGGCAGGCTTGCTGCCGGACAACTTATCATTGGGTTTGCATTCCCATCCAGGCGGATTTTAAACACCCACTTGGCCTCTTATGTGGATACAGCTTAATATGGTTACAAGGGAATTTCTTGGGTAGTAATTCCGGCCGGCGTGATGTTTCCGACATGCTATCCTATATAAATCTCTAACTCGTCACTCCTCTATGTCATGTGATATTTTAACGGAGTTTATGTTGCTTACATGATTATTTGTGGCCCAGCTGTTTAATAAATATCGCCTTCATTTGTCTGTCTTGATTAGGATAAGGATCATTTCTCATTTCCAACTCTTTTGCTAATGGGTCCCATCAATAACCTATTGGCGAGGGACACTGGTAATAGGGAAAGCTAACCCACACGCAAAATTTAGTCCGGTGCTACTAGAAATAGTGTGTGGAATACGCTTGAGTTCAAAGCGGGTGAGAGCAAGACAACAAAATCTGTATAGCTGTGAAGCTGTGTATAGCTGTAATAATGTGACGCCTCCAGGCTGTCAGCACTTAAGTATGTTTCATCTTTCCTCTCAACAATATGCCCAACGTTTTTCTCAGAAATTAGATTTTTGCCCATTCCAGTTACACGATCTCTTAATCTCTCTCTCTCTCTCTCTCTCTCTCTCTCTCTCTCTCTCTCTCTCTCTCTCTCTCTCTCTCTCTCTCTCTCTCTCTCTGTGTATGTGTGTGTAGAAAAACAAAATTATTCCACCTCGTTTAACCTGCTTCTATAGTGTCGGTTATAATTGAGGATCGTTGTTTTGCGGTTTCTGATTGATTACTCTCAACCCAAAATGTTCATATGTACTACTCTTTTTTATTATATATATATATATATATATATATATATATATATATATATATATATATATATATATATATATATATATATATATATATATATATATATATAATGATAATAATTATATTATAATAATAATATATATTTATGTTGCATATCCCTTACAGGACGTTGCAATCAACAATAGTATTTTTAAGCTGTTGTTGATGTACTAGGCAAGTTTTACGATCTCTAATTTGCCATTGCTTTCTGAACGACCGGCTCACATACCACCGTAATTTACCAGCGCGGCGCGATCCGCTGCCGAACCTCGCGCAGCTGTTTTCCGTACGTGGATATACAATATTATGAACAACGTCGTTAACTCCTTGGCCAGGGAGACCGAATCTACCAACCTGCAAATATAATAATCCTCATCGTGTGCCTTTGCAGCTGGCGCACGTCTCTCCACATTTCTTCTTCGCTCGTGTTCTGGACCAACTCTGCTGGTGATGCTCCTCCATGGCACCTCCTCAGTTCATCCTCAGTTCTTATAGTTGTATATAATGTTCTGCTTTCTTATAGTCGTATGTAATGTTCTACTTTCTTATGGTTGAATGTAATATTCTACTTTCTTATAATCATATGTAATGTTCTACTGTCTTATAGTTGCATGTAATGTTCTACTGTCTTATAGTTGTATGTAATGTTCTGCTTTCTTATAGTTGCATGTAACGTCCTACTTTCTTTTGGTTGAATGTAATATTCTACTTTCTTATAATCATATGTAATGTTCTACTGTCTTATAGTTGCATGTAATGTTCTATTGTCTTATAGTTGTATGTAATGTTCTACTTTCTTATAATCCTATGTAATGTTCTACTTTCTTATGGTTGAATGTAATATTCTACTTTCTTATAATCATAAGTAATGTTCTACTGTCTTATAGTTTTATATAATGTTCTATTTTCTTATAGCTGTATGCAATGTTCAAATTTGTTATAATTGTATGTAATGTTCTACTTTCTTATAGTTGTATGTAATGTTCTACGTTCTCTTAGTTGTACGCAATGTTCTCCTGTCTTATAGTTGTGCATAATGTTCTACTGAATAATAGTTGCATGTAATGTTCTACTTTCTTACAGTTGTATGTACTGTTCTACTTTCTTATAGTTGTATGTACTGTTCTACTTTTTGATAGTTGTATGTAACGTTCTACTGTCTTATAGTTGTACGTAATGTTCTACTGTTGTATTGGTGTACGTAATGGTCTACTGTCTTATAGTTGTACGTAATATTTTACTGTCTTATAGTTGTATGTGATGTTCCATTTTCTTATAGTTGTATGTAATGTTCTACTTTCTTATTGTTGTATGTAATGTTCTACTTTCTTATTGTTGTATGTAATGTTCTACTGTCTTATAGTTGTACGTAATATTTTACTGTCTTATAGTTGTATGTGATGTTCCATTTTCTTAAAGTTGTATGTAATGTTCTACTTTCTTATTGTTGTATGTAATGTTCTACTTTATTATAGTTGTATGTAATGTTCTACTTTATTATAGTTGTATGTTATGTTATACTGTCTTATAGTTGTATGTAATGTTCTACTTTCTTATTGTTGTATGCAATGTTCTACTTTATTATAATTGTATGTAATGTTCTACTTTATTATAGTTGTATGTTATGTTATACTGTCTTATAGTTGTATGTAATGTTCTACTATCTTATAGTTGTATGAAATGTAATATTTTCTTATAATTGTATGTCATGTTCTACTGCCTTATAGTTGTGTGTCATGTTTAACTTTCGTTAGTCTAGTCAGTGGTTCCCAAGCTTTTCAAGCTGAGGGCCATATCTACTATTTTCGGTAGTTAAGCGGGCCACAACGTTATAAAATTACAAAAGTCGTGCAATATTATTCTTACCTTTCTTAACTTTTGTCAACAAAATTCTAAAACTTTAAAGGCAGTCAATGTCAGTACTACACTACACTGCGGTAAATTTTTGGTTTAAAATCAAATCTTCATTTAACAATAAATTTTAAATCAGTTTCGAAAATCACTATTAAAGCAATTAATTTACAATTGTAACTGTTCTTTATAACTAGTTACTTAAGTTCAGATGCCAGTTTATCAATGTCTGGGCACAGATCTGTCGTGCCCAAAGTCATAAGCGCAGCTAAGTTACTGTCGGTGAGTCTGAAACGTTGCTATTTTTTTTTTTTAACAGTCATTGCGGAAAATGAGTGCTCGCATCTGTAAGTCGAAACAGAACGACAAATGTATCTCTGGGCGAATGAACGCAAGGTTTAAATTGTTCGACAGGCAATAGTCGCCAGAATGAAATCATATGATCAGCTGAAGGTGAAGCAGGCAGCTCCAGAAATTTACATCTCAGTGCAGAATTGTATTTCAAATCAATTACTTCGTGTTGATGGTTTTGTTGTAATTGACAGGGCTTGGCATCAGGAAATACAGACAGATTTATTAAGAGGGCAATGTTATCTTCCTCTATTTTGAACTCTTGAAATCTCGACTGAAACGAGGCCTCGAGTGCCACTTTCTGACAGCTGGCGGGCCACAAGTGGCCCGCGGGCCGTGGTTTGGGAACACCTGGTCTAGATGAAGTCATACATTGTTGCGCTCAGTGAGAAATAACATCTTATCCTTCTATACACTTTGGTCAACTGTATACTGATGATCAGTCAAAGAACGAACGAATGAGAGAGGGCAATTTAATTTTCAAGTGTTCAGATATAACCATGCAGCAGCGTGTTACATTTGGCCTGTTGTTACCATTCATAGAATAAATTATACTTTTTTTAAGAAACGAAAAATGAAAGAAAACGAAACGGTTGCAACATTATATTGTAATATTTACAATACGTAAAACCGTTTACAATCCACCCTTAACAAAAAGGGACGTTAAATGTCAATTCACTTTAAACAGTTGAGCTTATTGCTAATAAAAATAGCTGCACTTGGTTGTCAATTCACATGCTAATACTTACGTAGATGTTCACACAATGAAAAATACTGTGTGTCGGGTAGATATGGACAAAACACATATTTACATAGATGATTGGATCGATAGATGAACAGAGACGGGTAGCCATTAAAGTCAGACGAATAAACAGACAAACTGACACTGACAAACATATTAGAAGACAAAACATTCTTATCGCTAAGTATTTATAGGGAAAATACACACACACACACACACGCACTCACGCACGCACGCACACACACACACACATATATATATATATATAACTTGGTGAGAAAGTATCTAATGTTTAAACGTGAGCAAAATTTAGAAGAGGAAAGTATGAAAATGCTCTGGACAAAGATTTAGGAACAATCTTATGATGAGATGAATATGCCACGACAAGGCTCAAAGACCCCTCTGCCATACACCGCAAAGTACTATATTGGCAGTAAATGACAGTTTTTTTTTAAGGCGAATTGGGGAGTGGAGATCTCGTGGTGGGATATAATCAGTTTTCAATCAATCTAGAAGTCTGTGTAAATTGTACTACGATAATTGAAGAAAAGGGCAAAATGTAACGCGCTACCACGTACCAGCTTCTGAACACTTGCAAATTAAATTGCCCTCGCTCCTTCGTTCATTTTTGACGGATCATTTTGTGGGTTAAATTAATTCTGTAATAATTGAAAAGATTTTCCAAAGATTAGATACCGAAATGGCGAGACTCCTTTTGAATTGATCTTTTTTAAAACTTCAGCAAATGTAGTTCTATTGACTAAGCCCCTGCCGTGTGTAGCCTTGATACGGTTGCTGTAGGTAACAGGGGAATTTTAGAGCCCGAACAAGCTTTACTATAGGTTCAATTTCTGGATATCTTTAAACGTCTGTGTTAATGTAGGACTGCCTAGCGAGGCTGTCTCGAATAAAATGTGCATTTAAATATGTATATACTTGTTTACGAAACCTCACTTCAAGAAACGTAAACCTATACCTATGTAGTTACCAAAGTAGACAAATATGGGAGTCAGATAAAGATATCAGAATAAGAATACAACAGGCAAGAGGAGCTTTCATAGTAGTAGCAAATGTGTGGAAGTCAAAGAGAAATTAAACTGAGCACCGAACTTAGGATATACAATAATAACGTAAAATTAGTATTACTTACGCGACAGAAACACGGAGAACGACTAAAAGAGTTAAATAAAGACAATAAACATTCACTATTTCGTGTGAGCAAAATAGAAGGACTAAAATGGTGTGACATAAGCACCAATGAACAGAACGTTCATGGACAGAACTAGACAAACACTAGTGAATCAAAAGGTGAAGAAAAGACACATGCTCTGGATACGTTGGTTAAGCGTGACAAAGGTATAACTAGACAGGCCTTTGTTTAGAATACACAAGGATAGAGAAACAGAGAAAGACTCCAAAAACATGCAAACAAGGGAAAATAAGAAGTAGAGGCAAACATTAATAATAAACGGAAGACACGGTGCGAGCTGTAAGAATTGGAGGGTTTAGAATCGGTTGATTGATGGCCAATGTCCCAATTTGGAGATGAAAAGTGAATGAAGAAGAATAAAACACATGACACATTTGGACACACCAGCATGAGCTAATCGGTTTTTCTAAAAACAGAACTGCCCTAGATTAGTATATGAAATTGCTAAAGCTGTTGTAATCAAGTAAAGCACCTCTCTCACCTAGTGTTAATTTTCTTGCTTTTTTATATTCATGCCTATGACTTTTTATTTTCAGATGTACGACATCACATTTGCTACCCAACATCAAGATAAAAGTGAACTAACATTCACGGATTGTATCCTCTATTATTCCTCTATGTGGTATCGTATGTGTTCGTCGAATTACCTCCCTTATCGTGGCAGCCATTGAGTGAATCTGGTGTTCACATTATCAGAATATAATGGCAACATCTACTTCAAAGGGTAGAAGAGGAAAGACTACGAATACACTAACCACCATTAACCTATTGTGAATGGTTAGCTGAAGTCACAACATCCCAACTAACTCAACACGGCGCCGTCAGGGACATTATTTATGATCACCATTTATAACAATATCAACAACATTGATCCACTATGACAGGGGAAATTCTAGAGCCCGCTGCGGACACTGGCGAGTACGGAAACGCCACGGTTGCATCAATTTTCTCAACCATCCGTATTTGTTTGGCGGTGTTCGGTCTCCTGGCTAACACAATCACAGGAGTCGTGCTCACAAATAAAAGACTATGGAATCCGACGTCAATGCTGTTGCTGTCTCTGGTGGCTTATGATGCAGTGTTCCTGCTGGCATCGATACCTCCAAGCGTCATGTCTGGAATAACAGATCCAGAGACGTTCGCGATCCTCCTGGGGATATGCTACCCCATGCGATATATGGCCCAGACTGGATCTATCTACACCACAGGTATTTAGATATAGATCAAAACGTTAGTGGCATGCTGTAAGCAGGCTGTCGCAATTATCATAGTCATCATCATGTGCCATGACGATAAGCTTAGACGGTCATGTTTCGCTATCTCACACAATCACAAGAGTCGTGGATCAGCTCCATGCTCTTCTTTCGACCATGCCATTGGCCAAGTCATCCATACATTTACTCCTCTGACTTATCCATAATCTTTTCCCCTCAGTCTTGCCTGTTGTCATGAAGTTCTCTAATGTATTTCTTCCAACAACGGGTCCCAAAAAATATTGCATGTCTACAGTTTACGATTAGTCTAATCAGTTTACGATTTTCATTTGCTTCTTGTAGGGCTTACTCCTTGGTTTTAAATCTGTCCATTTTTTTTTTTTTTTTTTTTTTTTTGCAATTTCCTCAGAAACCACATTTCCACGGCCATTAGACGTTTTATTTTTCTTCAGCCTGTCTGCTGATTGTACACGTTTCACCACTGCGTTCAATGCATGTCCTCCAGGGCCGATAAAGTGCTTGGAATCCTGTTTTAAAAAAAAAGAAGTATCTTGAACGCATGTGACACCACTCATGCACCACCCGACGTAGCTCCTCATCGGACCGAAATGTGTTGAAACTTCCTACTCTAGTCATGCACTTGCTGGACTGACAGGCATGCATCACCATACTGGACCTACATTCGCCGATGAATTTCTATAGGTTGTACCCTTTCACTGATCAAATAATGGATAAAGAACGCTACTCCTCTGTGGTGCATGTCAAAAGTGTGGCCGCCATATTTAAACTGCCATTATGACGTGATTAACACTCCTAACATCATTATAAACAATATGGGAAGATTACAAGACAAGTACATGTTATTGTAATTTCTGTCACACTTCAAAGGTTTTGATTTCAAGCCCTCTCGTATTTGCTTTTCCCTTGCTCATGTCACATCAATTTTGCCAGTTGTCACTAAGTTGTCAGGTATAGTTTTCCACATATCATGTTCACACAATCTTAACTCTCCACGTTTCATTTCTCTAATTAATTTAGGATTACCATATAAGAAAGTGCAAACCGTGTCGCGCTGGTGTTTTAACGTGTTGGTATGGGAGCCGGTCGATCAGAAAGCAATGGTATACTAAACAAATTTGTTGCATATCCCTTACCGGACGTTGCAGTCAACACCAGCGTTTTTCAGCTGCTGTTGATGTACTAGGCAAGTGTTACGGAGTGTACAACCAAAGAGCAACGTGCTATTGTGCGTTTTTTGTGGGCAAAAGGACTGCCTGCAAAAGACATTCATAAAGAAATGCTTCCTATTTATGCTGACAAATGTTTGTCCCGTAAAGCGGTGCATAGCTTGGTAGAACAATTTTCTCAAAGACACTAAAATTGTTGATGAAATCCGATCTGGTCGTCCTGTTGAGATTGCAACAGACGCATCCGTGCAGTTGTTATCATATTTAGTTATTTTTCTACAGCCATCTGTGACTTACTTATTGTCTTCCCCTCGTATATTATATTAAAGAACGAGGCCTCGCGTGCTACTTTCTAACAGCTGGCGGGCTACAAGTTGCCCACTGGCAGTGTTTTGGGAACCACTGTTTTAGACCAATCGGCACATTGGGGTCAGGTGGGGGTGATGTGGTCAGTATCACGTGGCCACGTTTACTTCGGAAGACATTTCCTGGTTCCCATTTTAGACTGGGTCGACCTGTGGACCCAGGTCAATTTTATAAAGTCAAATCCGTCCCGATGCGGATTGTATCAATGCTCAACGAGCGGTAGGTAAGCTTTTAGCCATTACTCTACCGCGCCTCTCGGATTCGTCATGAACATGGTCGGACGCAGGATTAGACGTCTGGGTTCGTCACTTACGAAAGTGAGGTAACGAACTATTCCTCCTTGCTCTGAGGCTTACACTGTCATATCTCAGAACCATTATAGGAAACTGCGCCGAGACAATTTCTTCTGTTCTTACAGTAAAAAGAGACGTGTAATTCGAACTCATTTGTACGTCGCTCACTTGTGTTTAATTATTTCCCACCATCTTACAGCTTTTATAATCAATTTCACGTTTCTGTTTTTATGACACGCCCACATAATATTAACGGATTCTTTCTGACATTTCCATTAATCTTTCTTAGCGTCCAATGGCATTTTGAAACGTGTTATTTAATTGATTGTGTCATCCATTGCTTTTCTTTTTTATATCGTCATGATTTAAGACCATGAAACCATTGAAACAAATAGAACAACTGATTGGTGAAATGTATGGGGAAAAGCAACTGGAAGATAAAGAGATTAATGAGAACTTGTATTACCGGATCAGATACGGGAAGCAAAGGTTGAAACGTACCCTACCATGCATGTCGTAAGTGGCTATTGAGAAGGACTGAGTTAACCTTGGCTGCCTTGGTATGAGTTTGTGGAGCTCTAATGTTCCATTTGGTGTTTAAATGAAGAAGAAGAATAACAACAACAAAAGAAGCAACAGAAGAAGAAGAAGCAACAGAAGAAGAAGAAGAAAAAGAAGAAGAAGAAGAAGAAGAAGAAGAAGAAGAAGAAGAAGAAGAAGAAGAAGAAGAAGAAGAAGAAGAAGAAGAAGAAGAAGAAGAAGAAGAAGAAGAAGAAGAAGAAGAAGAAGAAGAAGAACAACAACAACAACAACAACAACAACAACAACAACAACAACAACAACCAGAAGAAGAACAAGAAAAATAAATACACCGCAAGGGGAATTGCAAACAATGGGTCCGACACTGAATCAAGTACATCGGATATGAATCACTGTTAATTTTCACATACATATGGAACTCAGAGATGCAACATTTACCAACACCACCCCCTCTTCTTTGTCCTTCATAGAGCATTAGATAATAGTTTTTAGTTTTAGTCGTAGGATCAACATCACGGCACACGGTTTAACCCATAAGTGCTCCGTTTTCCTCCTAACTCAAACCTGAGTTTGGAGAAACTCAGCTCAATGCACGAACTCCGTTGCATCGGCGAGGATCCTGAAATGCTTTGGATAGATCTTTAACTCGAAATTTTGCCCGGGCAGCGCCGTTAGGCTACTCTTTTTCGATTTACAACTGCCAAGGGATTTTTTACGTGCGCAACAATACACACGGGCATCCGATCTCACTACCCAGAGACCAGGGGAAATTACTGGAAGTCCCGGTGGATTCTTTAAATAAATCCTGGTCCTCACCGGGGCCTGAACCCGGGACCTCCAGCACTCGAGGCGGACACCATACATCGAGACCACTCAGCCCCCTAAAGATTAGATAAAAAAACGACGAGCCCCCAGATGTCACACGATTCTCTCTTGATGATAATATCACAAAGTTCTTACGATGATACTGTTCATGATATTATTGTGTGATGGTCGTTGTCTAGGTAACGATACTCATGGTGTGTCAATGGAGATATCTGTCTTGCAATATAACTCACCCCCGCAGTGCATATTCACCAGGCATTAAACAAGATTCCGTTGGCGCACATAATCCTTTATTACAAAAATAAGACGGACAACGGAACAGGTTTATACATCCAGAAACATAACGTAATCCATCGAATATAAATATCCTCCTCACAATTTAACCAGCACACATCAATGCCTTCTCACGGCTGGCTTCTAATCTCAATCCACAAGACAGGTAATCCAGCTACTATCCACGGCTGGGTCTCCCACAATACAACCCACACATTGGGTTGGAGCCACTGCTCAACTATAGAACCCACTCTGGGTTTAGGCCCACACTCAATACAGAACCCACTCTGGGTTCAGGCCTGTCTTCACCACTCGAAGAACAACACAACACGGAGCTCTCTCTTAAACGACCTGACCCGCAGTCGGTCTCTTCTCTCACTGACTTTTCAGTCTCCTCACTTCACACAACACACAACTCTCTCTCGACCCATCCCCCCCCCCCCTGGGGATTTCCACTCATATCCGCCCCATTATTTCTGAGGGTTGATTGTTTTCCTCGTAGCCAGGTCAGTCAATTTACTGTCTCCCCCTCTCATCTCCATTCTTCCTCCTGCCCGGTCACTCAACTCAATGTCAGTGACCCAGGCTTATGTCACGTATGACAAATTACAAGATCCAGTAGAAATGTTCGGTATGTCAACAAATCACTGGAGAGTTGGACATTGAAAAGAGTAAGACACGGTTCTCAGAAGGGGAGGCAGGGTGATCAACACTAACATGGACACAGCACAACGCAGACACCTTGGGCTTGAGAATGGATAGGGCAGGAGAACTGGCAGGGGATTGAGACATATCTCGTAGGCTTGTGATCTGCGCGACGGTCCACGAGAGGATCTGCTACATGATGATGGTGGCAATGAGGATAAGGATGATGACGATGACGATGATGATGGTAGTGGTGGTGGTAGTAATGAGGATGATGATGATGATGGTGGTGGTAATGAGAATGATGATGACGATGGTGGTGGTGGTGGTAATGAGGATGATAATGATGATGATAATGATGATGATAATGGTAGTGGTAATGAAGATGATGATGATGATGATGATGATGATGATAATGATGGTGGTGGTTCTGGTTGTGGTGGTGGTGGTGGTTGTGGTGGTGGTGGTGGTGGTGGTGGTGGTAAAGAGGATAGTTAGTTAGTTAGTTAGTTAGTTAGTTAGTTAGTTAGTAGACTGATCATCCTCATTGCACATCGAACCATTCAGATAGTAAGTGCTCGGATCCCCTCCTCAGCAAATCCAGCAGCGTGTAGCGGTGAACGACACCGGTTCTGTGTTGGTTTATCAATCTTCTTTGGCTTCCTGCGTAGTGTTCTTGTTTGGCCACCCCTCTTTTAATTTGCTGTTCTCGCAGTCTGGCCATGGTTGTAGACTCACAGATATCACTTGGTTCTCGCAAAAGTATTACTTCTCGTAGAGCATTCTGATTGTCAGCCTGGTCCATGGTCCATGCATCATCATCATCATCACCAGCATCATCATCATCATCATCATCATCATTATTACCACCACCACCATCCTCATCAACATCATCATCCTCACCACCACCATCATCATCATTACCATTATCATTATCGTCATCATGATCCTCATCCTCATTTCTATCATCTTCATCGTCATTACCACCATCGTCATCATCATCATCCTCATTGCCACCACCATCATCATCATTACCACCACCACCACCACCATTATCATCATCATTACCACTATCATCATCGTCATCATGGTCATCATCCCCATTACCACCACCACCACCACCACCACCATAACCATCATCATCACCATCATCATCATCATCATTATAAACTTTCACTTTTGCCCTCAAGCGCCGAGGGGAGGAATAATTGGCCCTCTAGTGCCCGATGGGCGGCATTGGATAGTGTCATTCCGTGTGATTGTACAATACCTTTAATGTCGTAAATCCATTTCCTTCTCGGACGACTTCTAGCTCTCGTCGCAGATAATCTTTGATGCAGAGTCAGAGATGGTAGTTGATGGCGTTGCATTTTAACGAGATGGTCAAACCAATTGATCTTCTGTCTTTCAATAAATGTGGCGCAAGGTTTTGATCCCGGTGTCTGTCTGATAACAACATTTAGTACTCGGTCTCAGATAGTTAAGTTGGCAGCCCTCCTCAGGCATCACATCTCACAGGTGTTGATTTTGCGAAAGTGTGATTTGGATAATGTCCAAATTTTAGATTGGTAGCATAGTGTTGGTATTAATATGATGTTTACTATTTGTCGTTTTATGGAAATCGGTATATTGTTGATATTTCAGTATGGGTGATAGTTGATATGTAAGTGCACTTGCTTTTAGACTTCCGACGTCGATTTCTCTGCCATCTTCTGTGATCAAACTTCCAAGATATTTGAATTCTTTAATTTGTTTCAGAGAAGTGCTATTTATCTGTATACTTAATGGACCAGGAGATCTGCTACTTGCAGTACTTCGGTTTTGGCTGTATTTATACTCATATTGTATCTGCTGCATATTGAACTAAGATTATTAATATGACTTTGCAGTCTGGTCTTGTCGCTATAAAACAAGCGCTGATCCTCTGCAAATAGAAGTTCATTTATTTCCTGTGGATCAGTTGTTTCATCTGAGATCACAAGAGCTAAAAGTGCTGGTGTTGACTGCCACGTTTTGTAAGGAATATGCAACTAACGTAACTCTGCTGTGTCCCTAATTAATGAGGTAGATGTCTTAAAGTGCCTGTCCTCTAAATCCCACGGGACCGTACACTAAAAGCAACTCAAATTGAACTCGTCAAGAACAGATCAGAACAACAAAACATGTTCTATCTTACCAACAGGATCATGAACATATGGCAGACTCAAATCGAGCAAGCGAAAGACGTACTTTCATTCCGCCGCAGGACACAAGATATAACTCTTGTAGAAACGTGAGCTGATCCCTATACGCAGGATCGGCGCTCACTTAAATAACATCTACTTACGAGCTCCGAGTCCAGCTCGCTGCCCTTGAGGCTTAATTATCCAAATCCTCAGTTCAACTGATTAAATAAAAGTCTAGGTATCCGCACCCGGTCTTTCTACTGTTGTGTTGTCTTTAATATATTCCTCTCCGGACTCCCAGCTGCTTCATCACGAAATTACCGCCTCCAGGTGTCACCTTCACACGGAGCCTTTTATAAACACATCCTTTAGAATCCACGAATTCACAGCGTCCCCCGTTGCCGTCCAATCACGTTGTTTTCCTTTCCTTGGTTTCTCATATTTGTCGTCCAGTTTTGTGACTGTCTGGGAAAATCCAGTAAGGTCTCTTCTTTATACTTGGTGGCGCATGTTCCGTTATGTGGCATAATGCCCCCTCCCAGATAAAAAAAATTATTTATAATTTTTTCCTTTATATCTGTATATCTGTACGACTATCACAACAAATTTTTTTTTTCTTTTAACTACAACTGAATAGCACTTGGTTTTACCCCTTATCTACCCTTAAAAAAAAATAAAGCTACATAACGGGCACGCCCACCTGTCCAAACCCTCCGTTGGACGTCGTGTGGCTGATCATGGACAATCAGACCAACTAATAAACATATCAGTCCCTACCTTGTCATAATAGACAAGTGTGTCCTAACTCTAGATTTTACCATGAGTTTAGGACGAGGGTAATAATGAGGTTTTCCATGTAACCCTTTTTGTTGTAGTTGATCCTTGTTGTCCTTGTTTGGTACCATACATCTATTTCTTTTCCTGAAATTTATCTCCATGGGTAGGGTGACTTATACGCTTTCCGCCTTGAGAATCCATTGATCCTTTTCCTGTGGATATTTTAAGAATGTCGCTTGATTGTATCTATTCTTTTGCTCCTTCTGTGCAGCTTAATCCATCTAATAAAATATTAATTAATCTAACAACATTGTTAATGCAAGTAAATACTTAATATCATAGAATTCACTATTTATATTAATACCAATACCATATTAATACTAATTTACAATTACTTATTAATAATTTAACAATCAACTAATGAATAACTATTATTAACACAATCATATACTGTTCAAAGTTAGTGTGACAATACAAAACAAAATACTTGGCTTGGCCATTGAATGCACAATGAATGTTCCAATCACGCGTCTCTTGTGACGTTCTTATTCCGAGTATTGCCTTCACTCAAGCTGTCAATGGAAAATCGGTAACATATGTACCTAATTGACTAAATTCTATTTGTAATAATAATCTATTAATATTTAGTTGATTCTTATAGCATTGCTCCCTCAATTAGGCGCCATCTGAATATATCTTTGTCGACTTTATTAATTACTTATGAAAGAACAGAACATTAATATATATAACTAATTAATTTATAACAAAGATCTACCCTTCTATTCAACTATAATCGACTG
Source organism: Cepaea hortensis (assembly GCA_963921405.1). Classification (NCBI taxonomy): domain Eukaryota; kingdom Metazoa; phylum Mollusca; class Gastropoda; order Stylommatophora; family Helicidae; genus Cepaea; species Cepaea hortensis. The sequence goes on along the minus strand of OY992889.1, from coordinate 86,294,833 downwards.
AGAATGTCAGCAAGATTATTATCCTTTCCAGGAATGTGACAGATGTCAAATTCATAGTCTTGTAATAGTAATGACCATCTATGTATTCTAGAATTCTTCGGATGACCCGATTTGAAAATTTGTAACGGTTTGTTATCCGACAGAACCAGAAATTTCCTACCTAGTAAGTATCTAGAGAACTTCTCAATACTTTCAATTAAAGCTAGAGCCTCTAATTCAGTAACAGCATAATTTCTTTGAGTTTCAGATAGCTTTTTACTGAAATAAAGAATAGGATGTAGTTTCCCTTCATGCAATTGAAGTAATACAGCTGAAATAGCATGTAAACTAGCATCCGTTTGTAAAACAAAATCTTTTGAAATATCAGGTAATTTCAAAATAGGATATGTACTAAATAGAGTTTTTATTTGTTGTAATAACTTCTCGTAATCCTCTGTCCAAACTATCTTTGTTGGTTGACCTTTTTTTAAAAGTTCCGAGAATGTTGCTGTCATATGTGCAAAATTAGGGATAAACTTTTGATAATAATTAATCAACCCTAATACACTCCTAAGCTCCTTCTTGGATGTTGGAGGTTTGATATTAAGAATCTTTGTCACAACCAATGGATCTGTTTTCCTAAATCCGTTAGAGATTCTATGACCCAGAAATTGTATCTCAGTAAACCCTATCTCAATTTTACTTGGTTTAGCTTTCAATCCATGTTCTTGTATTTTCTGGAAAACTTGTTTTAGAATTTTAACATGTGTGTCAATATCACAAGTATGAATACAAATATCATCCATATACGATGCTACGTTGGTAATTCCATGAAGTAATCTTCTCATCATTCTCATGAATGTACTTGGTGCATTTTGTAAACCAAATGGAAGATATTCCCATTCATATAAACCTAACGGCGTGCTAAAAGCTGTAATATGCTTTGAATCTTCTTCCATCGGAATTTGCAAATATCCTTTTGTAAGGTCAATTTTCGAAAATATTTTCGAGTTTGCCATGGTTTCAATTAATTCATCAATATTTGGCATAGGTTCTGCATCTAGTAACGTTAATTCATTAACTTTCCTATAATCAACGCATAAACGTAATGACCCATCTTTTTTCTTAACAATTACAACTGGTGAACAGTAATTTGAAATTGATTTTTTTATAATTCCAGTCTTATCTAGATCTGAAATTTCTGCAGTAACTTTTTCCAAATAATGTATTGGAATAGGATATAGTTTCACTTTAACTGGGACATTTGATAATAAAGTTATTTTATGTTTAATCAGTGATGTCTGCCCCGGTTTATCTGAAAAAATTGAACTATATTCCTTTATTGCAGTAATAAGCTTTTCTCTATCTTGTACTGATAAATCTTTACTTATCTGAATCGCTTGCCAATTACTGTCGCTATTAACTATGGGTGTTGGAATCTGTTGTTTTATAGCATCTTCTTGTTGTTCATTAATTACCCAACAAGCTGTTGCTATCCTATGAGGAATTTGTTGTGTCACTTGACCTGAGTTATCCTCACGTGGAATATATGGCTTCAACATATTAATATGAAAAATCTTATGTTTGCCATTCACATCAATACGATAATCAACATCGCTAATTTTCTTAATTACTTTAAATGGACCTTGCCATGAAGTAACCAGACAATCTCGAGGATCAGGTAATAATAACCAAACCTCTTCTTCTTCTTTCAAGACTATTGTCTTGGCGTTCCTATTACCATACTGTCTGTATCTTTCTCCAGCTTTATCCAGTGCAGATTTTGCAATCTGACAAGCTGTGATAATTTTATCTCTTAACTGTGTTACTATTTCATATGCATCTCTTTTCGGATGATCATATGTTTTATTTGTGAGTAGGTCATTATATATTAATAATGGACCTCGTGGATTTGCTCCATATACCAACTCGAATGGAGAAAACCCTGTACTAAATTGTGGTACCTCTCGGTATGCAAATATTACGGCTGGTAATAAAATATCCCAATCTTTGGGCCTTTCCGCAGCAACTTTCGCCAGAGTTCGTTTAAGAACTCCATTGTAGTTCTCATTCACACCATTTGTCATTGGGTGCCAAGGTGAACTAAACACCTGTGGAATCCCAAGTATCTTCATTGCCTCTTGAGTAGCAGTTGATATAAACTGACTACCTCTATCTGATAATATGCAGCTAGGGAATCCTATTCTGCTAAAAATTATCAACAATGAATCTAGAATGGATCTACTCGTGATACATTTTAAGGGAATAGCCTCTGGCCAACGAGTACAAAGATCAATCATAGTTAATATGAATCTATTGCCTCGATCAGTAGTTGTATTTAACGGACCCACAATATCTATAGCTATTTTCTTAAATGGTCGTGATGCCAAATCAGTTTTCTGAACATGTGCTTTGGGATGTTTGCCTTTTTGCGTGGTCATCTGACATAATGTACATGAACGTACATGTGTGGTAATGTCTTTGTTATATCCAGGCCAATAGAATTGCGTTAGCAATCTATTAGTGGTTTTAGCAATCCCCATATGACCAGCGAAGGCAGAATCATGTGCCAATTTTAATGCCTCAGTACGATATTTCGATGGAAGTACTGTCTGAAAATAACGTGATGTACCTCTATCATATCGTCTTGATAAAATATTATTGTCTAGGAAAAATCTCCAATTACCTCTTTTACCTTGTTTTATTGGTTCAGTCAGTTTCTTAAAACAAGATTTTAGAGTTGGGTCTTGTTTTTGATCTTCTGGTAAATCAGTCACTAGTCTGATATTATTTTCTAATTTGTCACTGTCTTTATCCCTTTTGTCTTGAGCTCTTGTAATTGCATTAGCTCTTGCATGATCAATTTCCCATTGCTCTGCTTCATCATGCATTAATTATTTCGCATCTGGTATGTTACCAATCAGTAATCCGGCACATGGATTTGGTAATACGGCTGCATTTATTGTGCCTTCGTAATATGTGTCTTAAAGTGCCTGTCCTCTAAATCCCACGGGACCGTACACTAAAAGCAACTCAAATTGAACTCGTCAAGAACAGATCAGAACAACAAAACATGTTCTATCTTACCAACAGGATCATGAACATATGGCAGACTCAAATCGAGCAAGCGAAAGACGTACTTTTATTCCGCCGCAGGACACAAGATATAACTCTTGTAGAAACGTGAGCTGATCCCTATACGCAGGATCGGCGCTCACTTAAATAACATCTACTTACGAGCTCCGAGTCCAGCTCGCTGCCCTTGAGGCTTAATTATCCAAATCCTCAGTTCAACTGATTAAATAAAAGTCTAGGTATCCGCACCCGGACTGTTGTGTTGTCTTTAATATATTCCTCTCCGGACTCCCAGCTGCTTCATCACGAAATTACCGCCTCCAGGTGTCACCTTCACACGGAGCCTTTTATAAACACATCCTTTAGAATCCACGAATTCACAGCGTCCCCCGTTGCCGTCCAATCACGTTGTTTTCCTTTCCTTGGTTTCTCATATTTGTCGTCCAGTTTTGTGACTGTCTGGGAAAATCCAGTAAGGTCTCTTCTTTATACTTGGTGGCGCATGTTCCGTTATGTGGCATAATGCCCCCTCCCAGATAAAAAAAATTATTTATAATTTTTTCCTTTATATCTGTATATCTGTACGACTATCACAACAAATTTTTTTTTTCTTTTAACTACAACTGAATAGCACTTGGTTTTACCCCTTATCTACCCTTAAAAAAAAATAAAGCTACATAACGGGCACGCCCACCTGTCCAAACCCTCCGTTGGACGTCGTGTGGCTGATCATGGACAATCAGACCAACTAATAAACATATCAGTCCCTACCTTGTCATAATAGACAAGTGTGTCCTAACTCTAGATTTTACCATGAGTTTAGGACGAGGGTAATAATGAGGTTTTCCATGTAACCCTTTTTGTTGTAGTTGATCCTTGTTGTCCTTGTTTGGTACCATACATCTATTTCTTTTCCTGAAATTTATCTCCATGGGTAGGGTGACTTATACGCTTTCCGCCTTGAGAATCCATTGATCCTTTTCCTGTGGATATTTTAAGAATGTCGCTTGATTGTATCTATTCTTTTGCTCCTTCTGTGCAGCTTAATCCATCTAATAAAATATTAATTAATCTAACAACATTGTTAATGCAAGTAAATACTTAATATCATAGAATTCACTATTTATATTAATACCAATACCATATTAATACTAATTTACAATTACTTATTAATAATTTAACAATCAACTAATGAATAACTATTATTAACACAATCATATACTGTTCAAAGTTAGTGTGACAATACAAAACAAAATACTTGGCTTGGCCATTGAATGCACAATGAATGTTCCAATCACGCGTCTCTTGTGACGTTCTTATTCCGAGTATTGCCTTCACTCAAGCTGTCAATGGAAAATCGGTAACATATGTACCTAATTGACTAAATTCTATTTGTAATAATAATCTATTAATATTTAGTTGATTCTTATAGCATTGCTCCCTCAATTAGGCGCCATCTGAATATATCTTTGTCGACTTTATTAATTACTTATGAAAGAACAGAACATTAATATATATAACTAATTAATTTATAACAAAGATCTACCCTTCTATTCAACTATAATCGACTGAGAATGTCAGCAAGATTATTATCCTTTCCAGGAATGTGACAGATGTCAAATTCATAGTCTTGTAATAGTAATGACCATCTATGTATTCTAGAATTCTTCGGATGACCCGATTTGAAAATTTGTAACGGTTTGTTATCCGACAGAACCAGAAATTTCCTACCTAGTAAGTATCTAGAGAACTTCTCAATACTTTCAATTAAAGCTAGAGCCTCTAATTCAGTAACAGCATAATTTCTTTGAGTTTCAGATAGCTTTTTACTGAAATAAAGAATAGGATGTAGTTTCCCTTCATGCAATTGAAGTAATACAGCTGAAATAGCATGTAAACTAGCATCCGTTTGTAAAACAAAATCTTTTGAAATATCAGGTAATTTCAAAATAGGATATGTACTAAATAGAGTTTTTATTTGTTGTAATAACTTCTCGTAATCCTCTGTCCAAACTATCTTTGTTGGTTGACCTTTTTTTAAAAGTTCCGAGAATGTTGCTGTCATATGTGCAAAATTAGGGATAAACTTTTGATAATAATTAATCAACCCTAATACACTCCTAAGCTCCTTCTTGGATGTTGGAGGTTTGATATTAAGAATCTTTGTCACAACCAATGGATCTGTTTTCCTAAATCCGTTAGAGATTCTATGACCCAGAAATTGTATCTCAGTAAACCCTATCTCAATTTTACTTGGTTTAGCTTTCAATCCATGTTCTTGTATTTTCTGGAAAACTTGTTTTAGAATTTTAACATGTGTGTCAATATCACAAGTATGAATACAAATATCATCCATATACGATGCTACGTTGGTAATTCCATGAAGTAATCTTCTCATCATTCTCATGAATGTACTTGGTGCATTTTGTAAACCAAATGGAAGATATTCCCATTCATATAAACCTAACGGCGTGCTAAAAGCTGTAATATGCTTTGAATCTTCTTCCATCGGAATTTGCAAATATCCTTTTGTAAGGTCAATTTTCGAAAATATTTTCGAGTTTGCCATGGTTTCAATTAATTCATCAATATTTGGCATAGGTTCTGCATCTAGTAACGTTAATTCATTAACTTTCCTATAATCAACGCATAAACGTAATGACCCATCTTTTTTCTTAACAATTACAACTGGTGAACAGTAATTTGAAATTGATTTTTTTATAATTCCAGTCTTATCTAGATCTGAAATTTCTGCAGTAACTTTTTCCAAATAATGTATTGGAATAGGATATAGTTTCACTTTAACTGGGACATTTGATAATAAAGTTATTTTATGTTTAATCAGTGATGTCTGCCCCGGTTTATCTGAAAAAATTGAACTATATTCCTTTATTGCAGTAATAAGCTTTTCTCTATCTTGTACTGATAAATCTTTACTTATCTGAATCGCTTGCCAATTACTGTCGCTATTAACTATGGGTGTTGGAATCTGTTGTTTTATAGCATCTTCTTGTTGTTCATTAATTACCCAACAAGCTGTTGCTATCCTATGAGGAATTTGTTGTGTCACTTGACCTGAGTTATCCTCACGTGGAATATATGGCTTCAACATATTAATATGAAAAATCTTATGTTTGCCATTCACATCAATACGATAATCAACATCGCTAATTTTCTTAATTACTTTAAATGGACCTTGCCATGAAGTAACCAGACAATCTCGAGGATCAGGTAATAATAACCAAACCTCTTCTTCTTCTTTCAAGACTATTGTCTTGGCGTTCCTATTACCATACTGTCTGTATCTTTCTCCAGCTTTATCCAGTGCAGATTTTGCAATCTGACAAGCTGTGATAATTTTATCTCTTAACTGTGTTACTATTTCATATGCATCTCTTTTCGGATGATCATATGTTTTATTTGTGAGTAGGTCATTATATATTAATAATGGACCTCGTGGATTTGCTCCATATACCAACTCGAATGGAGAAAACCCTGTACTAAATTGTGGTACCTCTCGGTATGCAAATATTACGGCTGGTAATAAAATATCCCAATCTTTGGGCCTTTCCGCAGCAACTTTCGCCAGAGTTCGTTTAAGAACTCCATTGTAGTTCTCATTCACACCATTTGTCATTGGGTGCCAAGGTGAACTAAACACCTGTGGAATCCCAAGTATCTTCATTGCCTCTTGAGTAGCAGTTGATATAAACTGACTACCTCTATCTGATAATATGCAGCTAGGGAATCCTATTCTGCTAAAAATTATCAACAATGAATCTAGAATGGATCTACTCGTGATACATTTTAAGGGAATAGCCTCTGGCCAACGAGTACAAAGATCAATCATAGTTAATATGAATCTATTGCCTCGATCAGTAGTTGTATTTAACGGACCCACAATATCTATAGCTATTTTCTTAAATGGTCGTGATGCCAAATCAGTTTTCTGAACATGTGCTTTGGGATGTTTGCCTTTTTGCGTGGTCATCTGACATAATGTACATGAACGTACATGTGTGGTAATGTCTTTGTTATATCCAGGCCAATAGAATTGCGTTAGCAATCTATTAGTGGTTTTAGCAATCCCCATATGACCAGCGAAGGCAGAATCATGTGCCAATTTTAATGCCTCAGTACGATATTTCGATGGAAGTACTGTCTGAAAATAACGTGATGTACCTCTATCATATCGTCTTGATAAAATATTATTGTCTAGGAAAAATCTCCAATTACCTCTTTTACCTTGTTTTATTGGTTCAGTCAGTTTCTTAAAACAAGATTTTAGAGTTGGGTCTTGTTTTTGATCTTCTGGTAAATCAGTCACTAGTCTGATATTATTTTCTAATTTGTCACTGTCTTTATCCCTTTTGTCTTGAGCTCTTGTAATTGCATTAGCTCTTGCATGATCAATTTCCCATTGCTCTGCTTCATCATGCATTAATTATTTCGCATCTGGTATGTTACCAATCAGTAATCCGGCACATGGATTTGGTAATACGGCTGCATTTATTGTGCCTTCGTAATATGTGTCTTAAAGTGCCTGTCCTCTAAATCCCACGGGACCGTACACTAAAAGCAACTCAAATTGAACTCGTCAAGAACAGATCAGAACAACAAAACATGTTCTATCTTACCAACAGGATCATGAACATATGGCAGACTCAAATCGAGCAAGCGAAAGACGTACTTTTATTCCGCCGCAGGACACAAGATATAACTCTTGTAGAAACGTGAGCTGATCCCTATACGCAGGATCGGCGCTCACTTAAATAACATCTACTTACGAGCTCCGAGTCCAGCTCGCTGCCCTTGAGGCTTAATTATCCAAATCCTCAGTTCAACTGATTAAATAAAAGTCTAGGTATCCGCACCCGGACTGTTGTGTTGTCTTTAATATATTCCTCTCCGGACTCCCAGCTGCTTCATCACGAAATTACCGCCTCCAGGTGTCACCTTCACACGGAGCCTTTTATAAACACATCCTTTAGAATCCACGAATTCACAGCGTCCCCCGTTGCCGTCCAATCACGTTGTTTTCCTTTCCTTGGTTTCTCATATTTGTCGTCCAGTTTTGTGACTGTCTGGGAAAATCCAGTAAGGTCTCTTCTTTATACTTGGTGGCGCATGTTCCGTTATGTGGCAGTAGACTAGCTTGCGTGTTCTGATGACATCAAAGCTATGTTGACAGTAGCGTAGCTAAAGGTAAGGTTTCCCAACTCCGACAGGTAAAAGGGTAGGAGGGATCATACACAACGATACACAAACCTACTGGAAAGAATCAAAAGCTAGGCAAAGCAAACTTGAAAAATGTTTGTCAAAGTTGGATGTACTGAGCTACAAATTTGACGCAACCGTGCAACGCAACTCATTAAATACAAGTGTATGATAGTTTAGTTTAGTTAGTTTAGTCGACGGATCAACATCACGACACACGGCTGTAACCCATAAGTGCTCCGTTCTACTCCTAACTCCAGCCTGAGTCCGGAGAATCTCAGCTCGGTGCGCGAATTCCGTAGCACCGGCGAGGATTCTGAAATACTTTGCGTAGATTTTTAACTCGAAATTTTGCCCGATAGCTTCGTTAGGCTACTCTTTTTCGATTTCCAACTGCCAAGGGATATTTTACGTACGCAACAATACACACGGGTGTCCGATCTCACTACCCAGAGAAATGAATGCTTTGCATATCCTTTACAGGACATCGCTGTCAACATCAGCATCTTTCAGCTGATTGTTGATTTCTTGGCACGATTACGCTCAGTAATTTGCACTACCCAGAGACCAGGGGAAATTTTGTTACTAGAAGTTCACGTGAAAATATCCCGGCCCTCACCGGTGCTTGAACCCGGGACCTCCAGCACTCGAGGCGGACACCATACCTCGAGACCACTCAGGGCTCCCCCCCCCCCCCCGGATTAAATATAATAATGAGTTGCATTGTTTAACATTGTGTTCAAGCTGTCTAACCTCAAATTATTCTATCCCACAGTTACAGTGACTGTAGAAAGGTTCCTGATTGTATTCCGACCGCTGAAAGCAAGAGTCTTCTGTACATTCGGGAAGACCCGCAAAGTGATTCTGGGAATTTTCATCTTCTCCATGCTTTTCAACATACCTCGATGCTTTTTCTACAATTTGTATATGTCATTCGCCTTCAGACATGTAAGTTATTTTATGTTATATTACCTAAATACTGCATGTCTTTACCATTGCATGCATCGATAGAGTGATTTTTTTTTTCTTCTGTACGCTGAGAGATATGTTCTTTGGTTAGTTGGTTGATATATAGGTTAATTTATTGATTGGTTGGTTGCTTTATTGGTTGGTTGGTTAAGTGATTGATTGTTTGGTTGGTTAATTGATTGATTTGTTGGTTGGTTGGTTGATTGGTTAGTTAATTGGTTGATAGATTGGATGAGTTGTTGATCGATTGGTAGATTAGGTGGTTGATTTCTTGGTTGATGGTTGATTATTCGATTGTTTGATTGGTTGGTAAATTTATTGATTGGTTGGTTAATTGATTGATTGGTTCGTTGGTTTATCGGTTGGTTGTTTGGTTTATTGGTTGGTTGGTTGATCAAATGATTGATTGGTTTTTTGATTATTTGATGGATTAATTAACTGATTGTTTGTTAATTCGTTGACTGATTGATTTGTTGGTTGACTAGTGAGATGAGTCAAGAACAAGTTATCAATACACCCCACATTGCCATATGTGTTCCCATCTTCATTAACCAACAAATCGTACAATATTGATTGCAAAATGATTGGTGAATCTTTCGGAAGACTGAACTTTAACTGTGAAATCTAATGTGCAGGGATTTGATCTTTACAGAGGGGTTGATCCCTACAGGAATTTGATTATTGCAGAGGGGTTGATCCCTGGCGAGGGTTTGATCTCTACAGGAGTTTGATCCCTACAGTAGGTTTAATCCCTACAGAAGGTTTGATCCCTCCAGAGGGTTTGATCCCAACAGGGGCTTGATCGCTACAGGGGGTTTGATACCTGCATAGGGTTTGATCCTTACAGTCGTTTGATCCCTTCAGAGAGTTTGATCCTTACAGATGTTTGATCCCGAAGGGATCTAGATCAATCTAGATCAAAGCAAAGGGTTTGATCCCTACAGAGGTTTATCCCTGCTGAGGGTTTGATCCATACAAGAATTTAATCCCTACATGGGATTGATCCTAACAGGGATTTGATCCATGCAGAGGGTTTGATCCCTAAGGAGGTGCAACCCCTTCAGGGGTTGGATTCCGAAAGGTTTAATCCCTGCAGAGGTTTTGATCTCTGACTAGGGTTTTATCCATACAGGTTTTGATCCTTAACGCGGTTTGATCCCTCCAGGGGTTTCCTCCATCCAGGAGTTTATTCCTTCATAAGTGTGATAACGGACTCTATCTATCGGTGAGTGAGTTGACTTCCTCTAGATAGTTTTGACTCATGGTAAAGGACTCTGTCGACTTTCTCTAGATAGTTTTGACCTATGGTAACGGACTCTTTACCGATGAGTGGGTTGACTTCCTCTAGATAGTTTTGACATTTGGTAACGGACTCTATCTACCGGTGAGTGGGTTGACTTCCTCTAGATAGTTTTGACCTATGGTAACGTACTCTTATCTACCGATGAGTGGGTTGACTTCCTCTAGATAGTTTTGACATTTGGTAACGGACTCTTATCTACCGGTGAGTGGGTTGACTTCTTCTAGATAGTTTTGACTCATGGTAACGGACTCTATCTGCCCGTGGGTGGGTTGACTTCCTCTAGACCAGTGGTTCTCAACCGATGGGGATTGCCCCCCCCCCCCCCGTGGGGGAATGTTAGGGTTTCCGGGGCGGGGCGGGTGATTAAGATTATTTCAAAATCGCGTTAACACAAGAAACAATTACTTTATATTGTGCTTCCCTCTACATTTTACGGTTCTGTACTTCTCATCTTTCTGAAATTAATTTTATAACGTAATTAGATCTGCAAATCACGTTTTATGTAGACGTCTAGACTTGATCTAGTATGTGTTATTAAATTTAGCTTTCATTTATACGTATACTATGTAAGGGTTTGGGGGGAGGGATTTATACGGAGGAAATACGAAAGAGGGGAAATGACATTCTGACCATATGGTGAAGGGGTGCATGGGTCACAAAAGGTTGAGAACCACTGCTCTAGACAGTTTTGACATATGGTAACTAACCGTATCCACCCGTGGGTAGGTTTTACTTTTCCTAACAATATTGCCAGGGGAGCGGCATAACGGTCAACTCTTCGCGATTGTCAACTAAGGCGGGATTTTTAACGTACGCAACGTGTAAGCGAGACCATCTGTTGTTCGCACTTATCCGGGATATAAAGTATCCAGTCTCTCTATCCAAGAGATCATTAGATACTATTAGATACTCTCAGATACTATCAGATACTATTACATACTATTAGATACTAGTACATACAATTAGATACTATTGGATACTACATATACTATTAGAAACTATCAGATATTATTAGATAATATTACATATTATTAAATACTGTTAGATACTATTATATACTATATTTGTTATTATATACTATATTTACTATCAGATACTATCAGATGCTATTAGATACTAATAGTTCTAGGAACATATCCCAGCCCTATGTAAGGATCGAACCCTATCCTGCTGAATCCGAGACCGACACCGCAACCACTCAGCCAAATCTCACCATTCCCCCCCCCCCCCATTTTCAACTAATCTCCTCAGTTGTCCCTGTTCAAATGATTCAGAAAAGATGGCGCCGACACAGATAAAACAGATGCATTTTAAATGACCATTAAACGCATCAAATACCCATTAACTGGACGAGAACGAAGTCTAGAAGTCTATTTTTCTTGTACGGCTCAGAGTCAGTTCCTATGACTTACAACAAACACTGACACTGAAGAATTGATCACTATCAGTAAGAAAACATGACTGCTATATTATCAAGGCTTCCACCTAAGGTTATGCAAATATTAGTTGTAGACGAATAATATTGTGACTGTGTTACTGGAACATCAGATACATATCTATTTCTGAGAAGGCAGCCAGAGACTACTCTATTCTCTGAGATGATTCAGAGAATTGAGTAGTTTGGCTTTAACCCCGGGATACGTTTGAAAATAGCGTGTATAACATTACCCATGAATCAGAAGTCAAAGAAAATTGTCGGTTATAAATACAAAGTTATTGTAATTCATGCAGAGCACATGATTGAAGTACCGTGTAAGCTTACATGAGTGATCAGTTTGCCCGATGCGATCAGAAGGATGCGTTTGTTTGATGTAAATATGGGCACTTTACACGGCTAAATAATGATGAAGATAGTAAACATCACAGGCAAACTAATAATGAAGATTAATACAGATGTAATCACGAACGTCATCCTTCGCTTATGTAATTTGGCACTTCTGGCATCATTTGGGAATCCATCCATTTTTTTCTTCAACCGCTTTCGGTGTTAAAGTTACCAAATGTACAGTGCTACAGTCATCTCAGTCTTGATGCAATTTACTTGGTCTTTGTTGAGTCTTCAGCTGTCTTGGTTCAATCTTTAGCTGTTTTGGCTCAATCGGTAGCTGCCTTGGCTTAGTCGTTAGCTGTCTTGGCTCAGTCTTCAATTGCCTTTGCTCAATATCCACTGTCTTGGCTCAATCTTCTGCTGCTTTGTCTCAGTCTTCAACTGCCTTGGCAAAATCTTCACTGTCTTGATTCAATCTTCAACGATCTTAGCTCAGTCTTCAGCTATCTTGGCTCAATCTTCAGCTATCATGGCTCAACCTTCAGCTGCGTTGGCTCACTATCCAGTCTTCTTGCTTCAATATTTACACCGGGTGGGAACAGAAAAAAAGACAGACGATATGATCACACCGCCTGCCTTGCGAACGTAGTGGACACGATCTCGGACTCCTTCAGACATTTCTACCGACCTAGGACCAAAGTATCGTCTCCACGGTGACCATCATATTGGCGCTGTCCATCCCCTCTCAAAGCCCTGTAACAAGCGGGGTGTGTAAAACTAGTGCTGAAACTTCATATCTACTGAGATGCATATTAGAATGCAGCCAGGTCACGATTCAGCACAGCATAGACGGCGGACTGGCTTGGATTAGCCCTATGTTGGTCACGTTCCCTTCACAGAGTATACCCATGTCATTGTTATCTGTTGTCTGTTATCTGTTAGAATATTATCCTTGCACTCCGGACAAGTCCATAGATGCTCAGATTCTCCCCCAACATGTGCTTCAGCGTCCGGTGGTTGAAAGTGCGGTACTGTGTTGGTTGACGAGAAGCTTTATTCTCCCAATATGCCTCATGTCTGGCCGTGCCAATTATTATTGCTGAGTCTCTCATTCTGGGCAACGTCAAAGACCTCCGTTCTCGACATCTCTAAGGGTGTTAATAACATCAGCACGATCCATTGCTAACCGCCTCCAAACCGCACTCTAGAGGGAAATTATTGCTAAGAAACGTATTGTCTACTTCAAAGATGTTCTTTTTCAGCGTTTTCTTGAAACGAATGCATTTCTTGCATCTTTCTGATTGCAATCAGTGTCATTACGCAAGCGACGGCATTTATACTTCTTCTGGCATTGTAAAATGGTAGTCAGAGAATCATTTTGTTTCCTGCAATGTCTTTGATCGAGGCCATAAATGTCAACATATTTATTTTTAGTTCACTTCTGGTATTCATCTTTGATCTTTATACCATAGCGAAAGTGTGTCTCGGTGTAATATATCATCTTTCTCACATTATATGAGTGACAATAACAGATTGCACAACCGGAAAGGAATACAAAATATTGAAAACATTTTTAACAATAGTTTGTGTATAGTTAGAGTGAACTAAAATCATTTTATAGATTTTCGTACTGAATCAGTGACACCGTTTTGTAAATTATGTGTTTTCGATTTATGTGTTCATCTTCCGAGCAGACATAGAGGCCTAGAAAACAGGAGACTAAAGGTTGTTAACAGAGGAGAATAAAGAGAAACTCATAGCTCTCTTTCCAGATGGGAAGTCAGTTAATTCTCCCTATATAGCAGAAACAGTGCAGAACTATAACACCTAAGGGCAGCTCTGCATGAGCTATTGTAGAAATGCTATGCTATGAAAATATAAAATGGATTCCCCCACATTGCAACGTACCTAGAAATGAAGAAACCGGCAAATTTGCAAAGAAACATGGGAGACTACCTCAGCCTGACCTAGCCTATGCCGATGACAAGCAATTAAAAATAATAAATTATAGAACCACGTGGAAATAAGAGCGCACAGGCAACCAGAACAATGATATTACACTGGCTCACACACATTTTGGTGCCTTAAATTGTAAAGCTTTTCTTGGATAATTTTGTGTTACTGATTCCAATCATGTATTCAGAGTTTTTTCATCTTGGGTAAATTTGTGTTGCTGATCCCAAACAATGTAATCATATCCATGTAAATTTCGCATCAATTATTTTTATATCTTGATGAAATCTTTCACCTTGCTCCTCACTAAGGTCGCCAAGGTTCTCGGGAAAGAATAGGTAAATGGTTATGGAAGTAATGCAATTTTATTCTTATGTTGCATCCAAGATTACAAAATATCTACAGCATGTTTTCAACTGCCTGCTTGCCTGCCTGCCTGTTAGTCAGTCAGTCAGCCAGCCAGGCAGCCAGCCAGCCAGCCAGCCAGCCAGCCAGCCGGCTAACCAGCCAGTCTGTCTGTCTGTCTGTCTGTCTGTCTGTCTGTCTGTCTGTCTGTCTGTCTGTCTCTCCTCCCCCACCCCAATAAATAAGGTCAGGATTATAAATAAAAATTATATTTCGCTAATTAGGCACATATTCTACCATATCTCGGATAAAATTAAGTTGGGAACAATGGTAACCCTGTGGCTAGCACGCTCACTTGCCAGAACAGTGGCCATGTGTTCAAACCCCCAGACAAGCAGGGATTGTTTCACAACTAGTCTGGGCCTCTAGATGGACGCAACTTCCAATAAGTGCCAGGTAATGTCCAGGTAAGAAATAAAAGACTGCGTGGCTGTGACCACACCTCCCATTCATTGTATATTGAATACCATATACCCACTACCATACAGGTTATCCCTTTGCATGTTACTTTACACAGATCTTAAGAATATCTCCTTCCCGACGTTACTCTCTTGACGTGGCTCATTGCTACATATGAAAATTAACGTAAAACATTGATTTAATCAAACTAACGACTCCAACGCGTATATCATCGGTCACTTTAATAATGCCAGCCAGGTTCCCAACGATCTGGAATCTGGGTTAATGGTGATGAATAAATGATTCGAAATTGCACAATCTGGGTTAGCCACAAACAACAACTTGACCTATTGTGATAGCTACTGGCTGGCCCAGTAAGAATACGTGATTTGCTTCTTGTGTTAATGCAATTTTATCCAAAATAGAAATGAAGAATTAGAAATTTAAACAAAACATACTGTTTCCAGGTGTAAACTGGTAATACCATTATACCTGAACATATACTTTGCATGTATAGACTGGTAATACTACTATACATACATGCATAAACCGGTATTAATATTATAAAACAACATTATCATTTCCACACGTAAACTAGTAATATCGTTATACAACAAATATATAGTTTCCACGTGTAAACTTGTAATGAGTGGCACCTTACAGTCTTGACAGACCAAAGTATGTGAGTTGGAATTTGGCCAAAATTCCATTACAATGCCTGGGCAGAGCTTCAGAGAACATGTCGTGCCCAAACGACATTTTCCCTCTCTCGGCCTTGCCATGTCTGATCCAGAGGAATGGCTAACCAATACGTCTGGGACAGGGTAGGCTGCAGACTCTTGCGGCTCAGCGTCAAACCTCCGAGACCTCGCCTCCACGAGCAGGAGACGAGCGATGGCCAGACCCCAAACCCTTGTAATTTGACTTAGAGGCGTTCAGCCAAATCCCACAGGTAAGGGTAGTATATGCCCCCGGACCACTGGGCGCATACATCTGTCAATCACAAGTGTCCGGACTTGTGTAAAGCGTGTACTACCGTCAGACTCCCCGCCTGACTCGAGGCTCGAGCGGATCCCGCGACCGCCAGGAATAGGCTCATCTGTTGCGAGCAAATCTCTCATCCTTCCACTATGCGGATCTCGCGACCAGCGAGAATAGGCCCGCCGGAGATACTGCCCGTCTCTTGCGGGCAAATCTCCACATTATACCAAAACATATAGTTTCTACATATAAGCTAGTAGTACCGGTATACTAGAACGTATGGTTTCCTCATGTAAGCTAGTAATACCGTTATACCAAAACATACCGTTTCCACATGTAAACTGATAATGCCGTTATACAAAAACATATCGTTTCCACATGTAAACTGGTAATTCCGTTATATCAAAACACATCGTTTCTACATGTAAATTGAAAATACCGTTATACAAAAACATGTCGTTTCGACTTGTAAATTAGTAACACCGTTATACCAAATCATATCGTTTCCACATGTAAACCGGTAATACCGTTATATCAGAAAGGATGTAGGAGTAGGTGTATGTAGTAATAGGACTAGACGGCAGTCTCCGTGAGCAGTTGTTACGCCATCTGCCTGAATGTTGTGGGTTCACTTCCACGACTGCGTTATTTATGTCTCGATTGCAATTTTTCCGCAGACTCCTGGGGAGAGTATCATCGCCGGAGCTACGGAGTTCGTGCTTTGTGAGATGCTCTCGGCAAGCGATTTGCCCGTCTGCAGAGAGAGAAAGAGACTGAGCCAGATAGGATAAACCCGGTGCAATTAAGTCGATCCTCTCGACATTAATATTTAAGTACTAGATTGAATTCTCGTCTGTTATATAGTGTGGAGTTACCAGCTATATTCCCCGTCAATTTTCTTCATTTTAAGAACATTTTCTGACAATAATTTGAACTGTTTAAAAGAAGATAGAAATATCCTGGACGTGCTCCCGCTCGTAAGGGACGTGTGAGAGTGTAGATGTGTACATGGATATCTTAAGTTACTTCTTCAAACGTGAACTGCATTGTGATTGCTCCCATTCCTGTTGACACTGTTGTCGTTGTGTAAACCAGATCACACGCCATCGCAACACAATATACCTACATAAACATCAACTATACCACAACACACGACCCTTACACAAGGTATTGCGCCCACTTCTTTGATATCTTAACAATTTAACCTGATAGTCATATTTTAGGGTTCCTGCGCACACGCATAAAGACTTTTTTTTGCGATCGCACGCTTTTGAACTCAAGCGTAGTCTATACACAATATTTATAGTAGCGATGGACTGAATTGTACGTGAGGGCTAGCTTTCCCTAGTAAAAGTGCCTCTCGCCATCAGGCGAACCCACTCCGACTTCAGTGGTACTTGTAATTAACGTCCCCAAGTCAAGAACTGGTCAACATTTTAGTCCAGCTGTCCGGTGTAGGAGTTGAACCGCTTACCTCGGCATCAGCGCATTGGATATTTAAGAGCACGTGTTCTTATCCATTCGGCCGTGTGGACCTGCGCACATAGGCATATGTCCACAATTATGCAAAGACACACTTTTTAAAATGTAATAAGTGTTCATAATATAAAAATCGGACTGGCCTCCACGACTAAACCAACAGAATCAAAGATTGTCTTAGCAATATAATCGCCAATGGGGCTTGTACGTAATGCTTCACCATCCTCTTCAAGTGCCTTGCCAGTGGCTAAGGCGTTCATGTCTCTCGACAGATCTAGGTCGTTTTCGTTCTGGATAATCTCTGCAGATGACATTCCGCCATGCCGCCGTCTTAATTTCTCCAGAATAATTAATTCATGATCATTTCTCTTGGTCTGTCCTTGACCCTTGACCTTTTCAGTCGTTTCTTTGTTCTCCAATACCTCTCTTCTCATCACGTGACCAAAGAAAGCTGTTTGTCTCATTCATATTATTGAATATAGTGTTTTAGTTTCATTAGTCTCTTTCAGGCAGTAATTGTTAGTTACTCTGTGAATCCAAGGAATTCACAACATTGAGCCTGAGGAATTAAGTCCGCCTGGCTAGTGCAGTCGCCGCGAAGTGTGCAGGTTAGGATTTTCTGTTTGCCCCCGACAGAAAAATATCCCACACCTTACCGAGGATTCGAACCCGGGTCTCCCGATGGAGAATCCGTCGTTCTAGCCACTCGGCCAGCCGCTCTTCCATTGCGTAATGTATGCAGATATAATTCTACAGATTTATAGTTAGCTCTGTAAGAATCATGTTTCCGACAGTAGAAAGATGACAAAAAAACGTTTCTGTCTCATACCATAGTGGAATAACGGTTGTTTTTATTCAGGATCTCATCTGAAGTTGTACGAAGAAAAAGAAAGACCCTGACCTGCCGAATTTCATGACGATGTTATGTTGATGACAAACACGTCCAATGAATTGGCTACTAAATTAGATATTGCCTGGCTAATGAATCCATTAGTGAACAGTCTGAATCGAAACCTCATTATGTGGACGTCATCTGCAGACTGCATTCTTCTAGTCTTCGGGGGAGATGCCCGTGATAATGGAAGGCCCAGTAAAGGAAGTGAGGGTAAGCAGGACGAGACGATTCCTTCGGTAAGGCCAGTACCAGAGGTTTTCGTGCCGGTTCTGCAATTATGGATGCCTCATTGAATGGGGGGGGGGGGGAGGCTATGCCCTCTGCCCTTGCCTATCCTTGTGGGCATGCGTTCACCCATAGATGTTAAGAATGCCACGACAACACTGAAGGCGAGGAACAACCGGGAAGGTTAACCAGACATGCCAACAAACGCACGAAGAAATCGGATGTGTCGACCGAAAAGCGCATGTACCGCAGCTATGCTGTAAGCAAGTATAACGCAATTAAGTCCAAAATAAACATGTCGAATGGAAGGACGAAGAATAATAAGAATTCTTAAAGGGAGGTTCTTAGAATTGCTTTACGTGATTCATAACAGTCTTCCCAGGGTGTAGCAGAACAGGACAATCACAGATGTTCTCACCATGAACGTGTTTCGTCCAATGAAACCTGTTAGTCTGAGAACACTCTTGGCGAAGAAGTTATGATCGCAGTTTGTAATCCCGTACACCACGTTCGAAACAAAGTTGCGGGCGATATAGAAGCAGACCGCCTTCCGCTGGTTTTCAAACAATGGTATGAATGCCGTTCAGAAAGCATTAGCAAGCTACAGAGCGATAACTTGGCAAGAACAGACAACAATTTTTTAGGTTGACTGCGACGTCCTATACATAATATGCAATTAACTGAAGACTGAAGGCGAAACTAAGAAGATCTAAAGTCTGGGAACCATTTTCGTCAAGCCTTAACCATTATGGTTTTTTCCCCTCAAAGCGATGGGGTTACTGGCGCAGTTTGTAATCTCGCATATCGCGTTCGAAACAAGCTGCGGGCGATTTGGCAGCAGACCACCTAGCGTTGGTTTTTATAAATGGTATGAGTGCCGGTTGTTTAGAAAACAATGGCAATGCTACTGAAGGAAAACTTGTCAAGAAATCACGAACAGCCAAATAAAAGCAGGGGTTGACTGCGACATCCCGTAAAGGATATGCAACTAGCTTAAACATTCAATTTGCGATTGAAGTGATTGTTGTAAAGCATCTGTGCATGAATTTATACATACCATTGCAGTTTGCAAGATCTGTCGAAGCTTGCTCGCCAGTCGCCTATGCACGTGCTGTTTGTCCACTGACTTCCAGCTCTTGCCTTTGCCTCAGTAAACACCGAGCCGTGGCATTTGAACTGGCTATTTCTCCCTCGCTACATTTTCCAGGAACCATAGTGGCGTGGTGATTAGTGTCCTGACCCCTCCAAGATCTCCAGAAGAGACAGGATTATTTTGTTCCTACCCCAACGACTCTGGGATCAACCCAGCCTAAAAATGAGTGCCAAACCATTTTCAGAAGTTTCTGAGAATTTCTGTGAAATTAACGGCAACGAGAAAGAAAACTGACCAACACACTTCATGTAATTTTGCCTAGAATACGTACAGGCTTAATTAACACTTTACAACCCAACAGCTGTATATTCTTTGGGACTATCTTTCCCCTTGTATATTTTCGGAAACGTATTACGATTATCTACTCTCATTGTATGTTCTGGCGTCTTAATGTATCTCCTTCCCAAGCCTCAATATTGGAGATGCAGGAAAGCACTGAGCTCAACGTCTTTTCAAAGACCTCATGACATTGACAAATCTGTCTCAAGTATGTATGTGGTTTGCCGTACGCTATCTATTAACGATGTCTAGACTGTTGATTCTCTCTTCACACTTTTGTGGGATATGAACTATCAATCATTCTCTCTTTCAGAGCACACGCACACTTCGTAGCATTTCCTTCACCGTTAAATTTCTTTCACTTTCTGGTAAAACCCCCGAATATGTTCCTTCCTTCGACATTCGCCATTAATTCATTATCACACACCTGTATTGAAACATAATTTGAAGAAGCGCCATTAGACGCCTGTCTATATGTCTGTCTGTCTGTCTGTCTTACTCTAGAGAGATTGAATCCAAAATGCCAAGCTCCTTATACCGACAAGTAGATGCGTTTTCCCAAACTGTTTGGTCGATATTCGTTATGATTTCAGTTGCCGGGGCATATGTAACGTACATAACTGTGTTTTGCCATAATCTGATAAGATAAAGTATTAAAGTGAGGTATGACATACATAAAAAAGACCCATTTCTTGTACACATCTGATGTGAGTTGAGTTGAGCTAAGAACCGACATCGCTGCACTCAGCACATTCCCATAAGCGCTCCGTCCCCTCGTTCAACAGCCAGCGAAGAGACATACTACTAATCGTCCCCCCGCTATCTGATTGAAAGTTCTCCTTGTCATCCCTCTCAGTTTTGTGATTCTTTTAGAATTTTTGCCGATCCTCCTCAATATCATTCTTTCCACATACGGGTTCTCAATCTGTTCCCCCAGCTCCCAGCTTCTCCCCCTGATCCCAGAGACACTCGACCACTTCCCTCTTGTCCATAGGTAATCTACCACCAAGAGGTGCACTCCCGCATGGCCAGAGCAAAATATCCATACAGTTCTCACAATCTGTGACCTTTGAAGTGAGGGTAGTCATTCCACACGAAACGTTCCTTTCTCCACCTTACTAAGCATACTCCTTTAGTCCGTAATGAATACAATGCGTGTCGCAGTGATCTCTTCCAACCAACGGAATGCCGCTCTTAATACTTCCAACTACATTCTCATGCTGGAGGTCGTAGTATCATATGCCAGACTCTCCTTTCGCAATCATCGTCCATTAACCTTCACGATGAATTCCCAACGACATATATAGTAATATGGTGGAATTCGAACCAGTTAACCAGGGCATTGCAACCTCATAGTTATACACAGTTAAAACAAAGCAAAGGAGCCCTTTTACTCGCCTGAAGGCGTACTGGGCAAATGGTGCTAGGACCATATGTTAGAGGCCATTCGGCCTTCAAGGCATGGTATAGTTAGTCAACGGTACGCCAGAAAATTCTCTCTACCCTCTTTGCCCTGAGTTGACCTCGTAGACCATCATCAGCATCTAGTGCCTTGTCGGCAGCGTGGGCAATCCTACTTTTCCACGGAGGTCAGTGTGGCCTAATGGATACGAATGCGCGTTCTTAAACATCCGATGTGCTGATGTCGAGGTAAGGAGCTGAGCCCCATACACCGGACAGTTGGACTAAAATGTTGACTTCGCGACTTTGGCGTAAATTACAAGTACCTCTGAAGAAGGGAGTGGGTTGGCCTGAAAGCGAGAGACAGTTGTAATAGGGAAACTAATCCACACGCAAAGTTCAGTCCAGTGCTACTAGAAGTAGTTTGTATGGACTATGCTTGAGCTCAAAGCGAGCGAACGCAAAAAAAAAAAAAAAAAAAAAAAAAAAAAAAATAAAGAAAAATACTTCTCCACAAATTGCGTTCTCCGGTATTGATTAATTCATGTGTTGAGTCCCTTCCTTGCCATGACACAAGACTGTCAAGACCTTTCTCATGTTGTCTTCCCCTAGTTCTCCTTCCTCAATACTGTGCGGTTGTCACAACATGTTCCAGTGTGTGTCGTCTCATAATGGTGTTAAAACATTATGACTACTTCTTTTTGATGTTTATGATATGTTTATTTTTTCGACTTAGCCTCCCTCAGAATGTCTTGATTGCTCATTTTAGCTGTCTTATTAATTTTCGACAATCTCTCTGGCCGAGGGGTTATAACACTTTCTCCGTAATCCCGTTTATCACGCAGAGTCTCGTGGCGGGGGAGAGGGGGAAGCGGTTCGACCCCCGCTCGTGACTTGCGGGATAACTGAGCCGGCCGCTCAGAAAACAATGGCAAACTACTGAGCGTAATCTTGCCAAGATATCAACAGACAGCTGAAAGATGCTGCTGTTGACAGCGATGTCCTGTAAAGGATATGCGAAAAAAAAATATATTAATTTTCAGCATTCTTCTATAACAGTGGTTCTCAACCGGCGGGGAATATCCCACCGGAAGGGTGGGGGGGGGGGAGGGGTAGGGTTTCTAGGGGGGAATTAAGATTATTTCAAGATTGCGTTAATGTAAGAACCGATTACTTGATATTGTTTTTCCCTCCATACTTTACAGTTCTGTACTTCTCGCCCTTCTGAAATTCGTTTTATAACGTAAGTAGACTAGTAAATCACGTAATATGAAGACGTCTAGACTTGTTCTAGTATGTGTTATTAAATTTAGCCTCTATTTTTACGAATACTATGTATAGGCTTTAATAATTTAATAATTTATAGGGAGGAAAGACGAAAGGGGGGAATTATATTCTGAACATATGGTGAAGGGGTGCATATACCCATAAAGGTTGAGAACCACTGTTCTATAAACCACATTTGCATGGTTTCTAGGGATTGTTTCGATTGTTTACTAATTTTCAATGATTCGCATCCGTACGTTAAACCTGGATTTATCTAACACACAAGAACGAGGCATAAAATGTTGCCAAGACATCAACAACAGCGGTAAAATGCTGGTGTCGACAGCAATGTCCTGTAAATAGAATACGAATATATATATATATATATATATATATATATATATATATATATATATATATATATATATATATATATATATATATATGTGTGTGTGTGTGTGTGTGTGTGTGTGTGTGTGTGTGTGTGTGCGCGCGTAGCGCCGATCTCATTCAGCCCTCCGATTGCCTAACTGGTTGTCTGTCACCTTTCTGTTTGCCTCATCCCTGTCTCTTCCTCTCTGTCTGTCTTTCAACTCTCTGTTCCTCATCCTTGTCTCTAGGCAACCCCCGCGGCCTCACAATCTCCGCCAAGACCGATAACTCACAGACACCAGCGACCATCTCAAGTAACACTGTTGACCAAGTCAATTATCTCCCTTAACCATCACTTGTGCAACGCAACATCTGTTCTGACACAATTAACGGTATTCATTTCCACCGTAACTACCCCCAAATTGACAGGGTGAAACCTCAGAAAGCAAGCACTTTGTACTTGTTACACTTCCTTCTGAGGCACCCCTTGTTTGCGTTATCATCCATCAGTCTGGATCCGCTTCTGTAATTTGGTCCGGATTAATGTACTGTGTTCATTTGTAAGCAGCTTTTGGGAGTAAGGCAGTGTAATTATCACATCGCCCAAGCAGAGGAAGTGTTGATAGATAGCTGAGGAAAGGCGTTGTGACTTTATCGAGCTTCGGCAGGAAACGTATTAACAGGACATCTGTCTATTACAGAAGAAACATGCGCAGTAGCATGTTTCGATAAATCTCTATACCATAAACAGGAAAATTGTAAGGTTATGTAAACACGAATAAGTCAATAGAGATATTACATTCGCACTGTTTCGAGACTTATTCGGATGTCATTATACCCCAGTTTCGTTCAGATTATTATCTTTATTCTGTGCTGACGAAGGCTATAGCCGCAACGTCCATATTGTTTCTTGTAATCGTATTATAGTAATGCTCACGATCTACTTCTTGTTGTTTGGTGATTCATTCATTGATTATGATCTTGCCATTCGGACACGTCGATAAGTGCTCAGACCTCATCGGTAATACATCCCTCTGCGTTTGGTTTAGTAACCTGCCGATGACCCGCAGACTACACAAGTCAACCCCACCTCCACGCGGTGTAGACAAGGAAACCATGACAGCGAGGTCATGGGCTAACGGGGGCTATGGCTCGCCATAAGGGATGGACTCCCTATGGTCAGATTTGTGTCCCTAACCTGCGACTGGCCTAGCAAGCCGGCAGGGGATCTTCATACTGGTACTGCTCGTAGAAAAACTAAAGTATAAACGGACAACAATCAATTATGTACAGACCAGATGGAAGCAATGGTAGAGGCCGACCACGTAAACGATGGACGCAGGGAATAACAGAGTCAATAGGAATATTGATACATGAATTCATAAGCAGGCACTCTCCCGCTTTTTATACTTCACCTCGACACCGCAAGGTACACGGGGAACATGAAGAGATGAGATGAGATGAGATGTGATGAGATGAGATGAGACGTTTATTTAATCTGATTTGTTGTGTTCTAGGATCATGTTCATATAACACTATATCTAAACAAGTGGTACTGTGTTCTCCGTTAGATCACACCATGAGCATTTCAGTACAGGCCACGAATTCTTTAACCCCAGCGAGGACCCTAAAGTATGCCCCTCAGAACCATACATGCTATAGATACTGTTATTTCGTGTGCGTATCGAATCTTTCTGTTTTAATTTAGAGCTAGGAGCTGTGATTCCGTCGTGCTGCGGCAAAGGGGGTTACGTACACAATTCGTAATCCTGCATACCGCATTCCAAACAACTGCGGGCGATTTGGAAGCAGATATCGGAAAAAACAATAGCAAACTAATGGACATTAAATTACCAAGAATTAACCGACAGCCAAAATATACTTGGGTTTATAGCAAAGTTGAAGAGCGGCTGGCCGAGTGGCTAGAGCGCCGGACTCCAATTCGGGAGACCCGGATTCAATCTCTCTGTAAGGTGTGTGACTTTTTTTCTGTAGGGGGCAAAAAGAAAATCCTAACCTGCACAGTTCGCGGCGACTTCAATAGCCAGACGGCCTTAATTCCTCAGGCTCAAAGACCCCTCTGCCATACACCGCAAGGTACTATATTGGCAGTAAATGACAGTTAAATGACAGATAGCAACGTTCTGGAAGGATATGCAACTAACACTTTAACGGTGTTTCCAACTGATATTTACGAATACAGTTCAACTTCAAGCAGCCACGCGTAACATGCATATCGATGCTTCGAATTTTTGCTGATATCCGAAACATCTAGACGACCGATTCACTATCCCAGGTTTTCTGGAGACTATCCCATAATTTGAAAGCCGCTGTCTGGCGGCGACTAGCACGCTTGCTAGAGCTTTTTCCAATGTCAAAGGAAAGTAAGGTACTCATTTCCCTCCTCTCGCCTACCGAACATACGTTGAACATATGACTACTCAATCAATCAATCATGTGCCATGCCGGAAAGCGTGGGCGGTCATGACTCGCCATTTCACTCGATCACCATATTCCAAGAAGAACGTTTCGACGACATATTTTCTAGCACAGCCCCCTCCCTTTTCTGTCTTTTCCACCTCAATTAACTGGCAACTTACCGTCTTGATAGATGGTAGTTTATAAAATGGCGTTATTCCTTTCCTAGCACAAAACCTGGGCTGAATAAATGACCACATGTTGCCTATGCAGCATGATCCCTCTATCGGCCTGCCTCGTTTACTTTAGAGGAAGGATAACACCAATGCATCTGGAACAAGACAAGCTGCAGAAGCTGCAGGATCAGCAAAACAATACTCTAACTGTCCGGCTGTCGGAGCTTCCATCCTAGACCAGTAGTCAACCTAGGCATAGGGCCTGACTGCTCTGCCACATTAAGTCTTTAAGCTGCATTTCCACGCACTAGGATCATGCTTGTACCTGCCCAATTGTGCGCCTCCGCTCGAAGCCGTTGGTACAATGTGGGGTGTCGAGTTTGATGAGCGCCGCCCAACAATTGGCGCTAACAAAAAGCGACAAAAGCAAGCAGTACTGTCTACTGTCATACGGTAGCTCAGCCATATCTGTTTAAGACCTGACTTGTTAACCTCAATTAGTATAACTTGAAACCATCCATTAGTGCAGGTGTTACACTGAGCTTGGTTACAATCGTCATATATTTGTTGGTTCTGGTCTCAAGTTCACTAAAGTAGGCTTCATATTTCTCTATAGAAATAATGGCTACGCTTACCGACCAGTTTGGTCACTGCCAAGAAGGAAAGCTCTAGAATTCTAAATTCATTCATTCATTCATTCATTCATTCATTCGTAGCATGTCCTTTGCAGAACCTCACTTCCATAACAACCTTCCAGAAAACCTCTCGATCATAAGCAAGATGTCCGGCGTCCGATACACCCATCTAGAGATCTCCGCCACATCCTGTACCCATCTTCTTTTTGACCTTTCTCTTCCTGTATTCCCAGGCATATACCCCTCCGTTATTGTTCTCTCCAAACTTTCATGACGTTTCTAGTGACCCAAATAGTTAAATTTTCTTTCTTTTATCCTCTTTAATAGCCAACTCTCTTCAATATTCAGCTCTTGAAGTATGGGTGCATTTGTTATTTTCTTTACCCAAGATATTCTTAGAACACATCCCTGTCTCACACTTCTCTTAATAGGCTGATATTGTCCCACTTCATTATCAATCCTTATGACAGCTTGTTGTTTCCAATATATGTTTTTTATAAGTCTAATGTCTTTCCCATCAATTTGTAGATCTACAAGCATATCTACCATGTTGACATGTCTTACTCTATCGAAAGCTTTTGTGTGGTCAATAAAGGAAAGATTTATTTCTTTGTTTACTTCTATAGAACGTTCAATAACTGATCGCAGCATATACACGGCATTTACTGTACCCTTTCCTTCAACAAACCCACATTGTTCTTCCCCTATATCAGGTTGTATTTTCTTGCTCACTCTTTGCATGATAATTCGTAGCAGAATCTTCGTGATGTGACTCATTATACTAATTGTTCTATATTGATCACACTCCAAGGCTTCTGATTGCTTTGGGATTGCAATAAATGCAGAATTGTATAATTCAAAAGGTATATCTCCAGTATATTCTTTACATATGCCAAACAAATCAGGATTCTAACTTCTTTACATATGGCTAGCAAATCAGTATTCTACAACTCACAGACAGTTACAATACAATCTTCTTCTTCTTCGGCGTTCCGAGCCATTGAGGTTCTTTGCTGCAGATACAGTCCGTCTCCATTCGTCTCTCTGGTTGATCTTCTCTTGCCGGTCGTTGATTCCAAGTGCTTGTAGGTCTGTATATATATTATCTCTCCACCGTCTTCTTGGTCTACCTCGGGGTCTACGGTCATTTGTTTCCTGAGTGTAAGCGAGTTTTGTTTCCCTATTATCTTTCATTCTTTCTATATACCTCAGCCATTGTAGTCTATTAGCCGTCATGATACCAGTGATTAGCGGGGACTTAAACAGATCATAAAGGTCTTTGCTACTTCTTCTTTTCCACTCTCCACTTTGTGTATCCCTAATGGGCCCAAAGATGCGTCTTAAGACTTTGTTCGCAAAGGTTTGTAACAAGGCTTCGTCTCCTTTCGTTGTACTCCAGGTTTCAGAGCCATACAGCACAGCTGGTCTGATCAGTGTGTTGTATATTGTGATCTTGGTGTTACGAGACAGCGCATTTGATTTTAGTAGATGTTGTAGTGCGTAGTATATCTTATTTCCATAACTGATTCTAGTTTGTATTTCTTCCCTTATGATGTTGGAGAAGTTGAAGATTGTACCCAGGTATTTGTATGCTTCCGTTCTTTTAATGGTCATATTATCTATTTGTATGTGGCCAAAGTTTTTAGCCATTCCTTCTCTTGAAATTACCATATATTCTGTCTTATCTTGGTTGATAACCAGCCCCATCTGTTGGGCTTTTTCCTTTAAGTGAGTCAATATTTCCAATGTCTTTTGTTCATTTTCCCCTATAATATCTATATCATCTGCATAACCAAGCAGTTTGGATGTTCCTTCAATATCACATTACCCCTTAACCTTCCTTAGAACTTTCTCTAGAGCCAGACTGAAGAGTAGCAGCGATAGTGCATCACCTTGTTTGAAGCCATATGTTATTTGGAAAGTGTAACTACAATCGTCAAACTATTTGATTAAATGCTAAATAACATTGTGGCTCTATGGCGAACGGGTTACAAATGTAATTCATAACCTGTTCGCCACAAAGCAACAATGTTACTTAGTATGTAATAAATGCAATTCGTAATCCCGCACACCACGTTCGAAACACAACTGCAGGCTATTTAAGCATCCGCTGTGCGTTGATTTATCATAAAAAATGTGAGCGTTCAGAAAGCAAAGGCAAACTTCGGATAGTAAACTTCAACAAATAATCGCGAACAACGAAAAATGTTGGGTTTCACTGCGACGTCACTCCCCCGATGTGTCTCCACCTTGACGTAGTGGGGGAGCTTGCGTGTCCCATAGACCCCATTTGCTTGCCGATGGGTGAAAAATTACATATCGGACAGCTTATGGGATAGGGACCAGACCAAGAGAGACACAACCTGCTGCTCTGCAGGCATAGACTGAGGATAGCAGTCAAAATTTAAATGAGGTGCACAAAGGCAGAATTTCTTGGTCCGGACAAAACTCTTAAGGCTCCCTGTCGAGGGCTGTGGCTGAACGCCTCTAAGCCACAAACCCTCGGATCTTAGAGCCAGGCTGATACCCGTCTACCGGAAAATAGAAACATGATACTGAGCAAGCTACATGCTCAGGTCTGATACATGTTCGAAGGCCCCCAGCTGGGGGATGTGAGAGTTTCCCGGATGAAGGGGCCTGGCCGTTTCCCGTTCACTGCTGCACGAAGGTAAGGTGCTGAGCCGGCAGCACATGTAGCCTACCTCGTGAGCGAGTACAAAAAAGTCAGAAAAGTGCCCCAGTCGAAGGGTTACGGAAACTGTCTGTATCTAACTCATAGAGAGTGTAGACAAAAGTGGAATAATGTCTCATCAACGCAAGATGGAACGCACGGCGAGCGAACCTATTGCGTGGTCTGAAGTCACAAGCAAAAGCTTACCGAGTGGATGTCACTCGCAGTCTGACCGCTCCTGGTGTGTGATTGAGCGATCAGTGGCAAGTGGGATGCCCAACACATGGAAGTGAGGAACTAAAGCAGCCATGAGCAGGACGTGGAAACTCCTTGGGTGAGCCCAGTCTCAGAGCAATATGTGGGGGCTCTGCAATTATGGAAGCCTCCTTGGATAGCGAGATAATGCCCATGGTCTGCCCCTGCCTTCCCTTGAGGGCAGACCACGATATCGTTGATCGTTCTATCTTGACCAGCTGAGATGTGGGTGACATTACAACAGTCTAACGTGTCTCGAAACCAGAGGAAGGCTAACCTCACTAAAAAATGCCCGCCGGAAGTCGGAAGTGTCGTCCTACGGGTGGCAAACTAAAAATTGACACTACGCATTTACGTCCGAGTGAAATGTCTCGTCCGAATGTCTCCCGTGCTAGGAACAGCTCTGACTACCTAGTTTCCGAATGCCGCTCTTGTTCGGGACAGCTCTGACTAGGTAGTTTTCCGAATGTCCGCCGTGCCTGGAACAGCTCTGATGGGTACAGGGACAAGCACATGTCCGAAAACTCGCTTAGTGGAAACCAACCGCAGAGCTGACTGGTTTGTGAAGGAACGGCCCAGGGCGAGCGAAATGCCCAATATATTGAAGTGAGGAATTAAAACAGCCATGAGCAGGACGTGACGATTCCCTCGGTAAACCCAGCACCA
The DNA here is from genome assembly GCA_963921405.1 of Cepaea hortensis. NCBI lineage: Eukaryota > Metazoa > Mollusca > Gastropoda > Stylommatophora > Helicidae > Cepaea > Cepaea hortensis. Next base: position 86,264,893 of record OY992889.1, on the reverse strand, counting down.
GAGCGTTATGTGCCGGCTCTGCAATTATGGAAGCCACCCAGGATGGCGGAAAATGCTATGGACTGTCCCTGCCTTCACTTGAGGGATGACCGTGTAGTCTTCGACTGTTCCAACTAGACCAGCTGAGATGTGGACGGTACCACAAAAGTGAGAGTCTCCCAGGATTGCTAACCTGGTCAAAAATGCACGCTAAAAGTCGGATGTGTTGGCCTGAGGGTTTTGACCCGAGGGTGCCTAACCAGACACACCGCAATCACATCTGAAAAAATCACTCCGGATGAACGCAAAGAAGAAGAAGACTGCGACGTCATGTAAGGGATATGCAACTAACTTTTTAAAACATTTTAATGTATATCCCTTTCAGGATTTCAATACCACGCCCAGCAGCATAATATCACATTCCTCGTTGGGGAACCAGTCAGCGAGTGACCCGTCTACGTCTTATGTCCACACCAGACCGATTGCGGTTGCCACTGATAGCGATGAGTCAGCGGCCAGAAGAGAAGAAGATCAAGCATATTATATCTGGTTGTACATGCAAGTGTACGAGTTGTACATTAGCAGTGTATTTTTCTACCTGTTGCCTTACACGCTCATCCCGATCCTCAACATTCAACTGCTCATGGCAATACAGAGGAGGCGGGAGGAGACAAGCAGGATCAGTGCCAAACATTCGCATCGGGTAAGTCATTTCTTTTTTCCGAGGCTGAGGTTGAGGGCATTAAATGGCGATGTTGTTTAAGTTAAAAACCAATTAAATAATCGTAATTGTCTGTGATGCCGGTCTCTCTGGCCGAGGGGTTACAACACTTTCTCCGTAATCCCGTTTATCACGCAGAGTCTCGGAGCGGGCGAGAGCTGGAAGCGGTTCGACCCCCGCTGGTGACTTGCGGAATAACTGAGCCTGCCGGTCAGAAAGCAACGGCAAACTACTGAGCGTAATCTTGCGAAGAAATCAACAGGTAGCTGAAAGATGCTGCTGTTGACAGCGATGTCCTGTAAAGGATATGCGAATAAAAAAAATGTCTGTGATATATTTGTTGTTTGTCAACACGAGCAATATTAGATCACTTTAGGATAAAACAGGGTGGACAACTGCTATCATTATACACATGCATTTCGAGATAAGAAGCTAATTAGCAAAATAAATCCTATCTTGATCGAGATCCGAGTAAATACCCACCGAAAGAGCTATGTATATGTGTGCGTGCGTGCGTGCGTGCGTTTGTGCGTGCGTGCGTGCATTTGCACGTGGGTGTATAGTTGGTTCCAAGGCAACTAATGCAGTACATAATTTTGGGTGAGAATTCCCTTCCTAGTCGATTTTAGCCATTGAATTCGGAAAAGCATTCGTTACCAATTCCAAGGCTGCCTCCTCTCGATAGTCTTTATGGTCTGAACACACTACTGCCAATACCGAGCATTGAACCCCTACCTCTTGTTTGTATTTAAGCACCTGTGGTGTAGCGGCAGTGAACACAGTTCCATAATCTCGGCATACCGGGTTCGAATAAAGCCGCAGGCGATTTAAAAGCAGGTCGCTTTGCGATTGTTTTCACAATTCTATGAGAATTAGCCGTTCAGAAAGCAATAACGAATCTATGATGTTTACAAGGGTATGAGAATTGATTGTTCAGAAAGCAATAACAAATTTATGATCTTCACTATGGTGTGAGAATTGTCCGTTTACAAAGAAATAAAACATGTATGATTTTCACAATGGTATGAGAATTGGTCATTCAGAAAGCAATAACAAATTTATAACTTTTATAGTGGTATGAGAATTGTCAGTTAATAAAGCAATTACAGATTTATTAATTTTACAATGGTATAAGAATTTACCGTTCAGAAAACAATAACAAATTTATGATTTTCACAACGGTGTGACAATTGAACGTTCAGAAAGCAAGAACAAATTTATGATTTTTACAATGGTATGAGAATTGGTCTTTTAGAAAGCAATAACATATTTATGATTTTTACAATGGTATGAGAATTGGCCGTTCAAAAAGCAATAACAAATTTATGATCTTTACGATTGTATGTGAATTGGCCGTTCAGAAAACCATAACTAAGTTATGCTATTGTGTCCCAACAAACCCAGCCTAAAGAAGCATACACATGTCGATAGCCATTTCTCCAGTGTCTTTAAGAAAAACTTCTTTCTAACACTTGTCTGTCTAGCTGACGTAGTATGTGTCCTGTGATAATATTACATCACATAAGCCGCTAAGGTTTGTGTCTTTCTTTATCCCCAAACTATAATATTAGCAAACAAAATAACGAAAACATCATGTGTAATTGAATAACGAAGACACAAACAACAGATTGCTCTATTTATTGAATGGCAAATTTCACTGCATCTCGTCAGGTACACACTGTAGAAAACACATAGCATAAAATAAAGTAATTAGATAAATCCTTAAAACTGAAATATGCACAAATTCGCACAGTAATTTCAACTGTCTACCACGGTAATTTTAAACTGACTATCACGTCTTTCTATGTGTGCAAAACTGGCCTACGCAGATCGATTAGCAAATACTTTGTATTGTTTTCTGTGTATATTTAACAACCTGATAACTAGGTATTGCTAACTATGTATTGCTAACTATGTATTGCTAACTATGTATTGCTAACCATCTCGTGAAGATAGCGCGAGAAACCAAAAGAGACTACATTATGATTTGAAATAGTTCTCTGCATCTCGTCAGGTACATACTGCAGAAATCACACAACATAAAGGAAATTAACTAGATAAATCCTTCAAGCTGAAATATACACAAGTTCGCACAGTAATGTCAATTGTCTACCACTATAATTTTAAGCTGTAACATGTCTTTCTGTTTGCGCAAATCTGGCAGAAGGTATATCTCCAGTATATTCTTTACATATGCCAAGCAAATCAGGATTCTAACTTCTTTACATATGGCTAGCAAATCAGTATTCTACAACTCACACCGTGGCCGAGGGGTTAGCAGCTTTCTCCGCTAACCCCGAATACTCTCGTCACGTGATGCGACGAGAATTAGCAGTGGTTCGAATCGCAAAAGTGACTTATGAGAGTATGGAGCAGGTCGCTCAGAAAGTCGTGGCGTGCTGATGAGCGTAATCTAGCCTAGGAATCAACATACAGCTGAAAGATGCTGGTGTTGACCGCAATATCCTGAAACAGGATGGAAAAGCGGAATTAAAAAAAAAAAAACAGATAGATGAATTGGGAACTATGTAACATCTGGAAAGATTCAGGGAAAAAGAACAGGGGAAAGGCAAAGATAGTATTGTCAAGACAAGAACACAATGCTGATCCACGACTCTGGTGATCGCGTGAGATGGACTGTTCACGCTAATCGGCATGGCGCATGATGATGATGACAGAGGATCTCGAAATAAAACACAACTCAAAAGACTGCATGACAATATACACATATTTACATACACAAAAAAGGAGTTAGCGTGACCGTTTGGGTAAAAGGTGTCGTTCTTAAACACTCGATGTTTTGATACGAGGTTGCTGGTTCACCGGTCAGTTTGACTAAAACTTTGACTTCTCGTCCTTTACTTGGAGACTTAAAGTACAGGTACCCCAGAAGTCGCAGTGGGTTCACCTGATGGTGAGGGACACTGGTAATTGGGACAGCTAATCCACACACAAAAATCAGTCCGCTGCACTAGAAGTAGTAGCACATGTATAGGCTACGCTTGAGTTCAAAGCGAGAGAAGGCAAAATAAAAGAATATATATAACAGGAAATGGTTTTATAAGAGGACGTGATCGATAAATCATAGTTGATAATACCGATATAAGACAGCATACACGGAGATTTTATTCTGGGGCAACTGAGGCAATACACCAACACTGTATACTACTTAAAAGGCTTGAAAAAAAAAATGAAAGTAGAGTGAATGAAAGAAATAAAAAGGAGGTAAGTGGCATATTTCGGCCACTTTGAAAAACATAACACTCTTATAAAAACCATACTGGGGGGGGGGGGGGGTCGTAATATGGAAGGCTAGCGAGCAAGAGGTAGACAACGATACAAGTGGGAAGGTAACGTCAAGAGGTGGACTAGCGGGAGTCTGGCAGAGTGTACAATCGCGGCGATAGGCAGACTATTGGAAATTGATTGCAGCCAACCGCCATTGTGAAGACGGCACCAAGTTAACTGACTGATAACAATGTATTCTTTATTATTACAGCTCCACTTCCCTAAACCTACAGACCTGGAAGACGGCTTGACCTTAATCGTCCTTGGCATCACCGTCTGCTTCTTCATTTGCTGCCTGATTCCCGCCATTTACAACGTGACACAAATTGCAGATGTGCCGTCATCCACTGACCTATCCTATTACCTACTGACCGCCAGCGACACCATGCTATGTGTCAATGCTAGCACCGACTTCTTCTTCTATTGCCTTCTTGGCAGAAAGTTCCGGAACGTTTTCATTCGGCTCTTCTGCCCCCGGTGTTATATCAAAAGGAGAAGGACTAACACAAGTGGTTACTACAATGGAAGCCATAAAAATAGTGAAACGTGTTACTATTCAGTGTAGCCGTGAGTTGTAGCTGCTTCTGTTGTTATCTGCGTATCACACTTTATTAGTTGGTACCTGCATGCTCTATGACAGACATATTTTGTTGAAGCGAAAAGAAAAAATACAGAGAAATGAATAGTTTATTTAATTCTACATTAAGAATATTAGTTGCTGAATATGTGATATCAGGTCATAGTCAGATATGACTGAGTTACCGTATGACAGTAGACGGTACTACTCGCTGTTTGTTAGAAACCCGACACCCCACATTGTGCCTAGGGCTTCTAGTGGAGGAACGCAATTGGGAGGGTGTAAACCTTACTCTCGTGCGAGGAAATGCAACCTAAAGACTAAATGTCATAGCAGGGCAAGCCAGGTCAATAGCTTTGGTCAGAAACTGGTCTAAGTTGGAAACTCGACAGGCGAACAATTAGAGCTTTGCTAATCCGGCAGTTTCTGCAGTTTGCCATTGTTCCAGACGTATTGGAGTAAATTAGGCAACCCGAGAGAGGGGTTATGCTGCGTGGGCAACACATGACCTCTAAATTCAGCCCAGGCTTTATGTTATGGAGAGGTATAACTTGAATATACAAACTATCGTCTGCCAAGAAGACAAGGTGCCAGTCAGTCAGTTGAGACAAGTACTTAAGTGACTATTTCTTACTTGAATGGAATGATCTGGATATAAGATCTATGTTTTTTTTTTCCCATACAAGATTGTTTTAACTGGTCACTGATTAAGACACAGAACACAATCCCTATGGAATTTGGAAGATGTAAGGCTGTTGTTGTACACGGTCAATTTTTCTCTGCGTTGTCGTTAATAGTGAAGAAGAATGTGCGTGTTACTGGATGACATCATGTAACATGAAACATATATGTGTAGGCCATGCGAAACAGAGGTTGGAAAGGGGGAAGAAACAGACAGACAGAGAGAAAGCGAGTGGGGAAGAGAGAGACAAGACACACGCACACACAGATGCAGTGAATTACCTGTAGTTTTTCTTTCTCTTTCTCAATCTCTCTATCCCTCCCTGTGTATCTTTGTCTCTCCCCCTCTCTCTCTTGTCTGTCTATGCCCCTCTCTCTTTCTGTCTTTATCCATTTCTGTCCCTCTGTCCATCTCTCTTATTCTCTGTTTCAGTCTCTTTATCTCTCTTTAACTCTATGTCTGTGTGTCTGTCTGTCTGTCTGTCTGTCTGTCTGTCTGTCTGTCTGTCTGTCTGTCTGTCTGTCTGTCTGTCTGTCTGTCTGTCTGTATGTCTGTCTGTCTGTCTGTCTGTCTGTCTGTCTGTCAAGCAACATCTACACATCTCTATTTTTTGCATGTCAAATTGCCATATCCTGCGACAGTCGTAATTTTTCTAACCTATAACATGTGATGTGCTGTTGCTGGATGATTCAATCCGAAAACTGACATGCAGTTTGTGTAACATGTCTTTCCGTCATACATTTCTCCTTGTGGACTCCCGATAACCTTAGTTTTGACAACAGAAATGTCCAGCTTTCCTGAAGAGACAAATTTGGAGGGGAGTGTTGACTCTTACAGACTAGTTCTGTCTCCCTGCTATTGAGTTGAGTGTGTGAAGCGACACTGTGAGCTGTGAATTTCGTGTGGAGTGCTTTTACATCTGTCCGCGTTTGTAGCGTGAACTGCATGTTCAGAAAAATGGCGACCTACCGGTCAGTGACCTAACTGGGTTGCCTTATTCGGTAATGTGTGGCTGCTGGTTTTCTAGTGACTGCAGCTTCCGTCAACGATGAACTGTATTTTTCGTGACGGACTTTAATGTTGGCATTCTGGCAGCGGCATTATACACAGTGTACCTGTGCAGGCTGTTGGTTTGTCGAGACTCCTGTTTGTTTCACTTTTCACAATGGGCAGTGAGGAGCATTTTGTGTTATATTCACTGACACAGGAACGGAGCATAATGGAGCGACCCTTTGCCGTGAGGTTGGAACCGCAACAAACTAACAGACTGGAAAATACACTGGAGTACAGTGTCAGTGACGTTTTCATGTATAACCTTAACCGTCATAAAATTTAATTTCTCGTAAACATCAAGTGTGTCGCACAGACAAGAAAACGGGAAAACAAAGAGAGGAATAAGAGGATTAGCTAAACTACATAAACATCTTAAAACTGTATGAAGACTGGCTTTGACACTATTCCATGGGAAGACATAGAAGTCCATGTAATGTACTAAGTCATCATTCCGCTATGATAGAGATTCGAACACGTAACGAATAGACCGACAGGCAAGCGTTCTATTTACTACACTACCGCGACTCCCACTTCCTAGATACGTTTATAAAATGAAATGTAACCTGAAGCAAATCTCCATGGCCATGTTGTTACGCCGACGGCCTCGCGCTCCGAAGGATTGGGTTCAATTACGGCTACGTCGTTCTTTTCACGAGTGCAATTTTCTCAGAGACTCTTAGCTGCCGTCGCTGGAGTGACGGAGTTCGTGCTTTGTGCGATGCTTTCAGCAGGCCGTTCTGCGCAAAAGACCCAGTCGTGTAGAATAAAACCAGGTGCAATGAAATCAAAAGCCTTTTAAACCCTTATTTATGTTACTTTATCCAAATTACACCTTCGCAAAATCAACACCTGCGAAATGAGATGCCTGAGGAGAGCTGCCAACTTAACAATCCGAGACCGAGTAAGAAATGCTACTATCAGACAGACTGTGGGATCAACACCTTGTGCCACATTTATTGAAAGACAGAAGATCAAGTGGTTTGGCCATGTCGTTACACTGCAACATCAGCAACTACCATCACTGGCCTTACATCTAAGATCATCTGCGACGAGACCACGAGGACGTCCAAGAAGAAAATGGATTGACGACATCAGAGACATTGTACAACCACACGGAATGACACTATCCAGTGCCGTCGACCGGGCGCTGGAACGCAAATTATTCCTCCCCACGACGCTTGACGGCAGAAGTGGAAGATGATGATGATGATGATGATGATTTATGTCACTTGAGCAACAATCTATTGGGACTGCTCTTTTTTATTTCTAGCTGTCGAGTGGTATTCAGCGTGAGCAACTGTTTTATTTTAAGATGTAATTAACATGTTATTATAATGTTATTAAAATGCTATTGAATTGTTATTACAATTTTATTAAAATATTTCAATATTACACTGTTATTATCAGAGAGGATAACAATGATTTCATCAATCGTTTGCTAATAATGTAATTCTAAGACCCAGAACGCAAATACCTCTCACCAAATTAACGTCATAATTGTCTTCATTATCATGATCATTCACTTGTGCCGTGAAGCGTCGAAGGGAGGAATATTTGATGTTCCAGGACTCCATGGGTTGCACTGGATAATGTCATTCGGTGTGATTGTACAATGTCTTTCGGTGTCTTCTTGGGCCTTCTCTTGCTCTCGTGAACGATCTTCTTTGGTGTAGCGCCAATGCTAGTAACTAAAGGCGTTGCATTCGATCTATATGACCGAAACATATCATCTTCTGCCTTTCAATAAATACGGTACAAAGTAGTGAACCGCATGTCTGATAAAATCGTTTCTTAGTCTGTCTGGGATAGTTAAATTAGCAACTCTTTTCAGGCATCTAATCTCGTAGATGTTGATTTTGAGCATGTATGATAAAACGACGCTCGGTGGTAAGTACTAACAGTTGCTTACGTTGCAAAATCCTACCTCTAAATCTTACAAGAAAATCGGACCACGATAATTTCGACACACAATCGGAGTACGAAATCATACATGTTATTCAATTAATGGACATGCGAAATCATATAGAACTGAAGATACGACGGTGTCATATTACAGCAGCTCTAGACAAGAGAGACATACATTGGTAAGGAAAGTTAATTATTATACCAACGATAATAAACATAATAATAATAATAGTAGCAATAACAACACCAACAATAATTAAAATGGTGCTGGTGATGATGGTGCTTTCATGACGATAATAATAAATATTATTATAAAAACAATAATTATTATAAAAGACCTAACTTGTTATGTGGCATCTGCGCTAGTGTAGGTGATAAGGAGCTACGCTGATATTGTCATCTGCGCGATGAGACGAGGCTGCAATGCCAGCGTTCGTCGTCCGCCAACAGAGGGAAAGACTGACCACCTATTGCATGCAGGCCTACAAAACGTTATGGTCCTACCCTGTCACAGACCCATGTAAAGTTGCTGCTTCTTTGCTTGGTTATACCTTGTTGTGTAAATATAGTCGTATATGAACATGTTTTATATATATATATATATATATATATATATATATATATATATATATATATATATATTTGTGTGTGTGTGTGTGTGTGAATTATATGTATATACATGCCTATTTATATGTCTAAGTGTGGGTGTTTAATTGTGTGTTACGTTGAAGGTCGTCAAATATAATTATATGTGTGTCTATATGCTCACATCAGCCACAATCGCTCACAATGCTTTACCAGATTGTATTTCTGTGAACTATTTCATCTACACAAATCTTGAATCCATGCATTTCCCTTGTTCGTTAACGAAATATTCTAGCATCTTGTTAACTAAAATGCATTCTGTTCTTCTATCTCCCATCTGTCACTACTTTTACGCTGTCCTCAATTCAATCGGCGAGACGCGGCTGTGGATTTCGAACAGCTGTTTGTGTTTCTCACGAACGGAAGTTAAGATTAGAAGCTTGGCTATCGACTTGAACCTAACTATATTATAGCATTCGGAAATTCCCGGCCAGAGATCGGCACGAACTGGTGGACAAAGAAAAATAAAACTACAGTTTGGTTGGCTTTCTCCAGAAACAACATACAGATATATGTATTATGGTAACCTCGTAGTTTCAGAAGAAAGAGATTGATTTCGCAGCCGAAAGGAAAAAAGCACTCGTTATTAAACTGAGCTGAAAACGGGGTAGGAGGTTCAATTCCTACACAGGCATGTATTTCGTCTTAAATGGTGACTACTCGTTCAGAAAACATCGGCAATCTAATGAACGTAAAAATTGCCTAACAAACCGACGTTGAGCTTGCAGTGAACGTACAACGTTTTAATTTAGCGATACTTTCAACGGAAAATACAGACATGTTAGAACAGTGGTTCTCAACCGGTGGGGAATTCCCCCCTAGTGGTATTATGCCGAAATAATGAATAAATTACCCCCCCCCCCCCCCTCACACACACACACAAATGACCCAGAAGTATACGATTAGCTTCACTAGAACACGATAACAAGGAACGGAATAGACGTTGCATTCAAATTCTTCGTCAGCATGCACACACAACCAACACACACTGATACAACAACATGAAAAACACTACATGAAAGTATATCTATAAACACCACTCATCTGTTTGCTTGGTGTAGATTGGACACTCATGTAATCAAAGCTTAAAAAGAAGTATTTACTTCTATTTGAAAATAAAGTACATCTCCTACGGGATAATATATTGTATTTATAGTTACCCATCAAGGTAAGGGGACTCAGTGGCGAAAGTTTTATGGACGCAGTTCGTGATCTCGCATGCCCGCGTTCGAAATACAGATGCACACGATTTGGCAGCAGACCGCGTTTTTTTTTACGTTCAGAAAGCAATGGCAAACTACTCAACGTAAACTTGCCCAGAGACCACAACAGCAAAAAATGCTGGTGTTGACTGTAACATTCTTTTAAAGGATATGCAACTAACATCATGGTGAAGGAGGTGATAGAGAGGGAGGCGGAAGATAAATTAGAAATTAACCTTCGTTTACACTCAGTCCTGAAAGATAATGAGATTAAGCCAACAAACAACCCGATCACGCTTGGTGAAACCCCACTTCAAGAGGCGGAATAATACTTATTTGGGAAGCAATGTATTGAAAATAAAACACTTATTTGGGAAGCAATATGTTGAGAAAAAAATTGGTAGCAAATGGGCATATTAAGATAAGCATACAACAGGCAAGTTGAGCTTTCACTGAAGATTGACATATGTAGAAGTGGAAGGCAGTTAAAATATGGCATGGAACTTAGATAATTTTTAACGCCATTTTTACTACTGTCAAAAATACTGTATAGGTCGGAAACATGGTGAATAACTGAAAGAATTGCTGTATACTACAAACATTCACTACTTGGTAGTATGCAGAATTGTGGAAATAAAATGGTATGACAGAATCGCAATGTAGGGAGAACTAAACACATTTCAATGAAACAAGGATGAGGTAAATACGTTGGTGCTGGATTGAAGACACCAAAAAATCGGAGGACAAAATAATACATCACTCTCTAGCCTGGAACCCATAAGTCTTCAACTAAATGGCGGGACGCGTAAAAGCACACGGAATTACAGACTGACGAATAATATTGGGTGGACAAGGGGGAAACTGCAGGAGATAAATCAAAAGAAAGGACGGCTTGGCGTGATTATGTTGAGAGCCGATGCCTCAATAGGGGATAAAGTACAGAACAAGAAGAAGATCAGTCATTTTTGCTTCACACTTGATCAATTAATTTGCACCAGATCTCACACTCTTACTTCCAATGTCTAACAACTTTTGTTTTGAAGAGTTGCTATGATACGAATAGCTTAAAAAATAATGATATGTTCCTATTTACTTAAGACTTACATATTCTATTATATCATATACTCTATTTAAAATCACTCAGCGTACCATTGAAAATAGTTCCACATGGCAACATTGGCACGCGTGCCGTAGATTGGCAACTCCTACTATAGTGTTTGGTCTTTGAATAACTGTCATTTACTGCCAATATAGTACCTTGCGGTGTACGGCAGAGGGGTCTTTGAGCCTGAGAAATTAAGGCCGCCAGGCTAGTGCAGTCGCCGCGAACTGTGCAGGTTAGGATTTTCTTTTTGCCCCCGACAGAAAAAAATCCCACACCTTACCGAGGAATCGAACCCGGGTCTCCCGAATGAGAGTCCGCATTCTAGCCACTCGGCCAGCCGCTCCTCCGGTCTTTGAATATGAAATGAAAAGGTCAAAGAGACTTCGTAAACAATGACACGACTTTTGCAGTATTCGGCTGTTTATATTTGTGATAGTTCTGCCTTTCATGATGTCGCTCGCTATTGCAAAACCATCTTTAAATGTGGCGATTCTTTTCTTGGTCCCCGTCTCGCAACATCCGTCTGATTTAACTTAGTGCTGCTGTAGACGATACAAGACAAGAGAAAGTTAAAGCGTAATTACACAAAAATGATATAACAGCGGGTAATGTTTAAAGAATACATAGAAAATAAAAGGTAATAATTTAGTTAAAGCCCTGGAAGAGAGAGGATCATAAATGTTTTAAAACACTCGAGAGAGAGAGAGAGAGAGAGAGAGAGAGAGAGAGAGAGAGAGAGAGAGAGAGAGAGAGAGAGAGAGAGAGAGAGAGAGAGAGAGAGAAAGGGGGAGAGAGAGAGGGAGAGAGAAAGAATAAGAAAGGAGTAAATGAGAAAACACGCTGACCTAATACTAGTTCATCTAGGGCAAATACACAAAAATGTAGACTCGTATGGCTGTGCATTATGAATACAGTCAGACAAAAATTATTAACGTCGAGATACAATTGGAAAATGAATAGGAGCACAGTCACATCACGAAATAATACAAAACATAACAATACAAAACAATAGAAAGTAGACAGAGCACCTAGATCAATCAAAAAACATCATAATGCATTTGGTGCTTAGAAGAAATTATTTCGGAATCTTGTGCAAATTCTAGCGCTGAAAGGAAACATGTAATCTAAGAGACGAAGAAGAAAATTAAGAAGAAAAAGCAGAAGAAGAAGAAGAAGAAGAAGAAGAAGAAGAAGAAGAAGAAGAAGAAGAAGAAGAAGAAGAAGAAGAAGAATAAGAAGAAGAAGAAGAAGAAGAAGAAGAAGAAGACATGGGCACCAGATTCTATAGTCTGTCCAGAAATGAATGCCGTCATTCACAATCATTTATTTTGAAAACTGTCTGCTGCATGGTTATGAAATTTTTCCTGCCGTCTTATATTTACCCCCACCCAAGGAATATGTCTTTAATAGGTCCAAAAGCAACTTATATCATCGAAATCAGCGACATTTCTTTGATGTTTTGGCAAAAATGTAGTGAATTCACGCAAACGAACTAGTCTTACAGTAAACCACGTCATTTCGGGTAACGACACAAGTACAAGGCGTAGCCAGATTTGTATGGGAGTGGGTGCAATAAAAGAAATAGCTTAAAAGTCTTCAGGGTCGACTGCATTGCACCGGGTTTTATCCCATATGGCTCAGTCTCTTTCCGCAGCGCGGAAAGCGTCACAAAAAGCACGAACTCCGTAGCTCCAGCGACGACCCTCGGGAGTCTCCGAACAGATACACCCGTGAAATGAAGGACGCCGCCCGGAATCGAACATACAACCTTCGGAGCCCGAGTCAGACGGCTTGACCACTACACCACGGAGACTCCCGAAAGGGGTACAATGTGTAATATTAATAAAGACAGAGAATATACAGAGGCATGGGGTAAATAATGTGTAAATTGACAGGAAAGTAGAAGGAATATATTTCTTACCTTATTTTTCATTTCCTTCTTGTTTCTTCAGCTGCTGGTTAATAATGTGGACACAAGTATTCATGTTACTGGGATGCATTATATTGAGTTCGTAAAAGCTTCCAAATAGCTGTGCGTTAATGTGCGTATGGAGTGACCAGAAATGATACCGCAATATAATCATCATGTGTCAATTTTTAAGGATCTGTTCAGCTGTCTGTGTAGTTTGTTCACACGTACACATGAGTGACAGACGCGCTTTGAGTCTTCGTGACAGATTGCCTACTCTGCTGTTTACCGTTCAGAGACCATGAACATGATTCCTGTTTTGCACTATGCAAATAGTTGTCAGTGTCTCTGTAGTGGGCTTTCTTCTTAACGACCAAGATGTCGATCCTCTTTTCATTGAAGTTTATAGATTGATTTGTATGCACGTGTGTTGTCCCCTAATTTGACAACGTGTTTGCTCTCACTTTTCTTGTTATGCCTCAGTATGTCAGTTTCCACCGCACTATTACTCTTCTGTTGGTATTCAATGCATTTAGTGTTTTTTTTTCCTTTTTCAATACAGTTGTTTGTCACCGCTGAGGGCTTGCGGAATTGAAAATTCATCACAGTGGAATACAAACTGTTGCCATTGACATTGTGCTGATGTTGTAATGTTTAAGGCCTGCAATTCGTCTGAATAGTTGGAGCAAAATATCCCAGTAAGTGTGCACGTGGATTAAGGTCTGCGATCTGCTCAGACCTTAATCTGTGTCGGACAATTCCAGAAGGTTGATAACTGCTCTCGGTTGCATAAATTTCAATCCATCCTTTCTCCAATAGTCCTCTTCCTCTTTCAACACATGGTCCTCACATTTTTTCCAGTAACTTTTATCAATATTTAATAGCGTGGACTGGGTTAGTATCTTGACGTTAGACAATTTGAATGTAGTATTGTCAGCTGCCACCTGTCCTTTAATTTTAGCCCACACAAGTTCTATGGGGTTTAAATGGGAATTATACAGCGGAAGTCTCAAGCAACTATAGCCATGCTCTTCTATCAACTTGATTTAATATTTCTTGCTTTTTTGCGCCTGTTGTACAAGGGACAACAACTGTAGCTTGAAATATATTTCTGGAAATGGTATATTTTCCCTTCTGAGCCATATCTTTATTGCTTCCTTTGTGCTCGATGCCGTAGGTATTTTGTCTTCTTGGGCAATAGCATTGTGATATGATGCATTGTCCATGATTAGACAAGACGGTCAATCAAGGGATGGAAGTACTGTATTCTCAAGCCAATCTCTATATACATTACCATTCATCTCATTATGATAATACCCACTGTCTGTATGCTTTGATACGAACATGAGCCAGCATTCTGTAGTAAGCCATTATGAGTACTACCAGCATAGGATATGACCAAACGCTGTCCTTTACTACTGGGCACATAACGCTTTATCTTTCCATCCACTGATTGCCATTCCTTTTCACTTGTGTGGTGCGCATTGATCCACGTCTCATCCAAATACACTATGTCATAATTTTCTTTGCGCATTTCTCTTATTTCACGTAGGTATCTGCTTCTCATGGCTCCTACATGCGGTTGCTCGCAATTGACATTTCTACCTCCTTTGTACATTCTAAAAGTGAAGCCTAATGTCCTTATAATTTTCCACAAAGTTGTTTTGAATAGATCTGTGTTATTGTTCTTTCTCAACCAAACCCTACGTTTTCTTACAGTTACTATTTCTTTGGCAACCATAATTTTTATAATAATTCGCCTTATGACATCCTTGTCAAAGCTGTCTACAATTGCCTTTCTACCTACCGTTTGCTTATCGCGCGTTGGTTTTATTCCAGATACTTGCACCCATCGACAAGACCGTTTACTCAAACCCAATGCATGCACCGTTCTTTTTTCGGGATTTGTAACAGTTTGAAACAGTTTCCTGCGATCAGCTTCTTGTCAAAATAATTTGTGTACAACTTAATAGCGATGCTTTGAAGTGTACACAATTTCACATTCAATCCCATTGAACAATATTCACACATTCAGATGTTAGCGATAAGTGGTAAGATTTAAAAAAAAAAAAATAATCAGGATTCATGAAAGTATCCACGTATTGACGACACCTCTGAACACTCTCATTTTAAACTGCGCGGGGTTCTTGTCATAAAGTCAGTCCCATGAACCACGAGGAAATTAACCATTCAACGCTAATGTTTCCGTGTGAAGACGTAATACTTCTAATAATATGCCTTTCATCTCTGACCCGTAAATTATATACCGCATATAAACAAACTTTGAAATCTTCTGTACAATCTCCAGAACAAATTTTTTTTGTTGGGTGGGCATAATGATATAGTTATATGCTAAATCTCATAAATTTCCATCAGTTGGTTACTGAGATATGGATTTTTATCTTGATGCAAATAAATGTGAATGCACTATAAGTGATCGTTGCAAACAGCGCGATGGCATTCCGCATTTGATAGCGTCTGCTAAAAAAAGCTGGTCGAATAGTGCTCCTAAAATTATTACAATAGAGTTGAGGTGAGTAACCGCACTTGAGAAATTCCCAAATGTGTTCTGCCCTCATATTAAAACATCAGCGAAGAGTTCCAATACAAGTAGTACCAGTCTAAATCTGATAATGTTTCCGTCTGGCAGTTCCTCTGAGTACTGAGTGTCGGCCAGATACTAAGGGGATCTTTGCCGCGCCACTCTCTCCGGGGAATGATAATCTATTTGTCACAATAAAAATAACACAAATTGTTGTGCGATTAAAAAAAATGCAATAACAGAAAACAAAGGAGGTTGATGCGACAAGCATTCATCAGGAAGAAACAGTTATAAGAAAACACAACACATATTCCAGGGAGATATCACTACAGTGACTTCTATACTCTTCACAAAATAAATAAAATAATTAAAATGAGCTAATATTTGACAAAAGTAACCAACCGGGGTTAAGTTAGTTACATATGCTTTACATGATGTCGAAGTCAACACCAAAAAGTTTTGGCTGATTGTGATTTCTTGGCAAGTTCACGTACAATATTTTCACGAGGAAGAGAAGGCAAATTGAGTTCCAGTTAAAAACATTATTTCTATATGATTAAAATGGGTTAAAATGTGGTAAAGAAGTGGACGCGTAAACAATAGAAAACGTGAAAAATAGGGCAGCTTTACAAAATAGAATTACGAGAAACAATGGGCGTTTAGGCGACAAGCTTTCATAAGCAAACAACAAGAAGAAAACACAACAAAAACGGCGTAATGTTAGTTCTTTATGCTGTCAGAAAGTTTCCTTTAAGGTTCATTTTGCATTACAGTCTTGTTTTCTCATGGTCATGGACACTGGTTTATTTCTATGGGTGAGAAATGCTAGTATGTTTTGTTTGTTAACCTATTGATGATGACACAGTCTTAAGAGGACTTTATCCTTTATTGAACTTGTTGTATTTCTTTTATAAGTATGTTATAAATATATTGTTTATAGATGTTGATTTTGTTATTTTCATGTATATTGTCACTGCTTGTAGTGTTCAGTTATTGTCACTTCTTTCTTTCTTTCTTTCTTTCTTTCTTTCTTTCTTTCTTTCTTTCTTTCTTTCTTTCTTTCTTTCTTTCTTTCTTTCTTTCTTTCTTTTATTCCTTCCTAATGCTGGCAGTGCTTACAATGGTTATTGCTTGTCTTTCTGTCTTCTTCTGTCATTTCCACTTTTTTTACAGTGAGGAGCATTTTGTGTGATATTCACTGGCACAGGAACGGAGCATAATGGAGCGACCCTTTGCCGTGAAATTGGATCCGCGACTAAATTTCTTTCTTTCTTTCTTTCTTTCTTTCTTTCTTTATGATTTCCGTGTTTTATTCCTCTGTACTTCATTTCGTTATTTCCCTATGTGCTTCTATGTGTTTCTCCACAGAAGTGACATTTCCAATAGCGGCCTGGCACACTTTGTTGGTTTCTGATCTTGGAGAATAGAAGGAGAACTGCGCAACGCAGTTTCCACGAACATTATACATCTGTACAGGGTCGGAAAAGGAGCTGCGATTGCGCAGTGACTAGAACTGTTGCCTATTGACCTGGTCGTACTATATTCAAATCTCCAACAACACAGATTAAACAAAGGCTAACAGTAGTTCCTACATTGACCTATCCTAATATTCTTTGAACTTTTATCTCTCATTAGGGTGTCGACCTTTAGTGTATATGCCAGGCAACTTATATAGTTAAAACGGTAGGCAATTAGCATATTGATAGCCGAATATATACCAGTGTGGGTGGAAAAGAGAGTTAATCATTCTTGAGGAATCCCTGTGAAGTCGATAGGTCGTAAAACATCGAATTCGGCCTTGACGGAACATTTGCTGATTAGCAATCACACAGTCAAAACGCAATCTGCTTTTCATATATCGTATTCCACGAAAAATAATCGCTTGCTCAGATATACCGAAGCATTACATATTAGTCGATCCGAGCCGGGTATTTGTAAACAGAAGACCTTCCTGCTAAGTGTAAGACTTCCGTGAATATAACTTTCTACAAATTCGTGCAATGTCAGCGACGATAAACATTATATGTCAGCCAAAGTATCATTCTATGTTATTCATATTACAAGATATATGCCTCTACTGATGAGAAGCAGCGAGATATGTCAGGCGAGAAATCGTGCAATATTTTATTTATGACGTCTGTGTTTAAATTCCAGAGTATTTGCAGCCAACCATCCAACCATCCAACCATCCAACCAACTAATCAACCAACCAACCAACCAACCAACCCACCAACCAACCAACCAACTACCTCCGGTTATATATTGTTTTACTATTTCCATCTGCACTCACTGTTTTTTCACTCCTACAGAAACACATTAGTCGAACAGTTGTAAATTATGAGAAACCAAAGTATGTCTTTTTTGGCTAGAAAGGAATACCCCCGCATTGTCTACGTGTCCAGCAAAGCTGTGTTACTGGCTCCTTTTGGCAGACATACCCGACTTCAACATGGCATGTTGGGGCTAGATTTGTTTTGGGTATAAAATCTGTAATCTCTTTATCAGACTTGTAGTGCTGTGTGCTCCCCGCAATTTTCCTTGGAAAGAGTAGAGTTTGATCCAGTCCTGGTACACTGATTTAGACGTCAGTTAGGCAGTAAGTAGATGGCGCAAATTCCTACAATCTGTCACAGACCCTGGCTCCAAAATTCACACAGTGAGTCAATGACTCCGGCCAACAATCATACGAGTCACTGACTCTGACGCCAGTAACCACGCAATGTGTCACTGATTATGACAAACAATCACACAATGTGTCACTAACCATGACACCAACATTCACACAAGTCACTGACTCTGAGGAAATACTCACACAACGAGGTCCGGACTCTGACGACAGCCTTAATGTAGCGAGTCACTGGTCCTGATACCAAAGTTCACATAATGTGTCACAGAAACTGTCACCAACGTTCACACAATGAGCCACATTGTACGTCCACAACGTTCACACAGTGAGCCATATTGTATGTCCACAACGTTCACACAATGAGCCACATTGGAAGTCCACAACGTTCACACAATGAGCCACATTGGAAGTCCACAACGTTCACACAATGAGCATATTGTATGTTTACAAAGTTAATACATTGAGCCATATTGTATGCCCACCACGTTCACACAATGAGCCACATTGGAAGTCCACAACGTTCACACATTGAGCCACATTGTAAGTCCACAGCGTTCACACTTTGAGCCATATTTTATGGCCACAACGTTCACACAATGAGCCACATTGTATGTCTACAACGTTCACACAATGAGCCATATTGTATGTCCACACAGTTCACACAATGAGTAAGATTGTATGTCACAGACGTTCACACAATGAGCCACTTTGTATGCCCACAACGTTCACACAATGCATCACAGAGACGTATGCCAACTTGCACATAGTGAGTTACTGACAATTACACAAGGAGCCACATGCCATGCAGCCAAGATTCCCACGAGTTATTTACCCTGACGCCAACATTCACACGAGTCTTTCACCGTGGCGCCAACATTCCCACAACGAGTCATTCACCCCGATTCCAACATTCACAATATATGTAACTGCATTGAACTGCCTTAGCTACATCTCCGATAGAAAATAAAATCAGTCCCTACCAAGAAATAAATGTGTTGTTGAGAAGATAATCTCCATATGTCGGATCAAGCTGTTTCTTGTGTGTTGATTTGTGTGTTGATTTCAATCCTGTTATCTTTCTGTCTTCACTAATTATTAGTGATCTTACAATGCAATTATGGATGTCACAATGGCTACTTGTAGTATCACACGTCCTATTTCTGTTAGGGTCTTCTCCGAGTTCGCGCAACTGGGCGCCATAGAGTATATATTGTGCTAATACCATATTTTTTAGATCTATTCGCAGTCAATTTGCAATGCGGCCATTACCACGCCTGCCGTTTTTATTTTCCTGATAATTTTCTAGTTCATTATCATCAGGAGGCCTGTCAACTGGCGTTATTGTTTATGTCAATCCAGAGATGTTGGTCCTTGGCTTTATGGATCAACTTGACCGATGCTATTCATAGATGACACCCTCTGAGACCATCCAGAATCATTCTCTTTGTCTGCCTCTGCCTATTTTCCCACTGATCTTCCCAGTTGTCACGATAGTCGCGAGTATCTCTCTTCTCAACACATGCATGTAGAATGTTGTTTGTTTCTTTCGTATATCTGTATTGTAAGTCCATTTTAATTTAACAGCTGATGGCTGTGGAAATTTGGTTTCTGAGAAAAATGCAAAGAATACAATGGACAGACAGAAAAACCAATGAACAAGTCCTCAAAAAAACAAAACAAATGAAGATCGTAAACTGATTAGAGACATTAGGCGTAGACAGTCAACATTTTGTGGGCATGTTATGAGAAGAAATGAATTGGAGAACTTGGTGAGAACTGACAAGATCGAAGGGAGGAGACCAAAGGGAAGACCAAGAATTAAATACCTGGATGGCTTGGCCACGTGGCATGGTCGAGACAGAAACACGGAGCTGATTCATGACTCTGGTGATCGAATGAGATGGCAAAACTTGACCGCCCAACAACAACAACAACAACAACAACAACAACAACAACAACAACAACAACAACAACAACAACAACAACAACAACAACAACAATCCTCGCCTAGAAATGGGTTAGAGCATATTACCACCTTGCCATGCTGACAGACATTAACATTAATTAAAAGTTAGTTGCATGTTCTTTTGCAGGAAGTCACACCTTACCCCAGCTTTAATTAACTGTTTGTGATTTTATAGGCAACTAACTTTACGTTTAGTAGTATGTCAATGCCATCTGAACAGCCGGTACTCGATTGTGAAAATCAACGCAAATCGACCTGCTTCCATATAGCCTGCGATTGACTTCAAATCTGATATGTCGGGATTTCGAAACTGCGGTAACTAAACCTAATCCTCAGGCACTGAGGTAGAGTTTAGGCACACAAATCTACTTACAGCAGAGCTGTGTTGGCCTGGTCTTCTGTACTAATGCTAACGCCGGACAGAAATCAATGAGACAATAGGGAAACTAGAATCACTGAAGACGTCATTTTTTGGGAAGAATTTTGAGAACATCGTGGACAGAGAGGAAACAAACTCTAAGGTTGTAGAAGTTGCAGATCTTTCTAGATCAGTGATTCTCAACCTTTTATGGCCCATGCAACCCTTCACCATATGTTCAGAGCGTCACCCCCCCCCCCTCCCCCCTTTCATATTTCCTCCCAATAAATCCCCCCGTGCCCCCTACACAGTATGCATAAAAATGGAAGCTAAATTTAATAAAACATACCAGAACAAGTCTAGACATTTTCATAAACCGTGATTTACGGGTCTACTTACGTTATAAAACGAATTTCAGAAGAGCGGAAGTACAGAACCGTAAAGTATGGAGGGACAAACAATATCAAGTCATCGGTTCTTGTATTAACGATCTTGAAATAATCTAATTTCCTCCCCTAGAAACCCTAAAATCCTCTCATGGGGGGAAGGGGGGGGGGAATTCCCCACCGGTTGAGAACCACTGTTCTAGATCATTCATAAAAACCAAGCAGGAGTGGCCAGAGAATCTGGCCGACACTCAGGACTCCGCGGAAAGGCTAGACGGATATATAATCAGATTACTACTGATAGCATTAGTATTGGGACTCTTCGCTGGCTGTTGCAGATGAGAGCGGTATGATGTTCGTTCTTGACTCAACTCAGTTCAACCCAGCTCATAAAAGCCTTAAAAAATAAGAAAAATTGTATTTATCAAAAGACTCATGAAAAGACGAAATGAAATAGCGACATAGGGCTTATAAGTGTAAACGTGTAGACATAAGCCACTCCACATCGGACATTCACATGAGTATCCAGTCATCGGAAGCATCAGCCACTCCACATCGGACATTCACATGAGTATCCAGTCATCGGAAGCATCAGCCACTCCACATCGGACATTCACATGAGTATCCAGTCATCGGAAGCATCAGCCATCCCGACGTATTTTCACTCTCTGTTCCCTTGAGGAGTTGGTTAAGGAGGTTAAAAATGCAATAGATTGGTTATGTGGTCATTTCCTGATCGGCTGCCTTCAGTTCCCTGGTAATTTCCTTGGGGAGGATTGATTTGGGAAAGGTTAAAACTAATCGAGAACCGCAGGATAAGACAGACTTACTAGAAAGCACACTCAGTCGCACGAGATATGATTATTTGACCAACATTACATGTATTACATTGTCAAATGACATATAAAGGATTGGAGATATGATTGCTTAACAAAAATACATAAAAATTAGTTGCGTAGCCTGTATAGGACATCGCAGTCAACACCAGAAATATGTGGCTGTTTATAATTTCTTGGCAAGTTTAAGTTCAGTAGTTTGTCATTGCTTTCTGAATGACTGGCACTCATACCATTGTACGAAAACCAACACAAAGCGTTGAAAAGCCAACGCTTTAAACCAGGCATCTTAAGAAGACAATGTATGAAGAAAAACGCTGGAACGAGATAAGTATCACTAACATAATTTATTGAGTCTGAAGAATATGTGAATTCATTGAATGACTGGGCTTAAGACTTAATAACCCGCTATATCGCAATAGGAGACGCGTTATTTTTGTGGTTAGACCCTCCTTACAGACTCGGTGGCCATGGGTTCGATCCGAATCGCGCGGATCGGACTTTTAAAAATGCACGTGAGCTCTCAGGGCGACCCAGTACCAGTATAATGTTTTGGGAAGTAAAGGCAGTCGGTGTGATACTGACAAAATCACCCACCTAGTGCTGAATAGACTATACGATATAAGCCCATCGCCGTATATTCAATGCGCCTTTTTTCTTTAAGTTACATATCCTTTACATGACGTTGCAGTCAACACCAGCATTGTTCAGCTGTTGTTGATGTTCTTGTCAAGATTACGCTCAGTAGTTTGCCATTGCTTTCTGAGCGACCGGCTCACATGCCCTGTAAGTAACCACAGCGACGCGATCCGCTGCCGATTCTCGCGCAGCTGTTTTTCTTACGTGGATATACGGTATTACGGAGAAAGATGTTAACACCTTCGCAAGGGAGACCGGCATGATTGTAATAGTGAATAATATAACGTCTAAGAAATACAGAATGAGAACTAAGTAAATGAAAAAACAAGTTCTGTAAAGAATTTAACAAATGTGCATGCAATAAGTCATATAAATTGGACAAGTCTTAAAAAACGCATCTGCCCTATGTTCGGTTCACTGTAACTTGTTAAAGATAGATTTTATTAAACGTATCCTTAGATTCCGCGCACAAATACAGTCTTATCATCCAGATAACAGGAATGGGTGGGATTCTGTGTCACTGGGAGTATTCGTGATATAACTTTCCCTGGTGCACATACAATGTTATAGCACAGCAAGGATAACTGGTATATAAATTGCATCTTAATATAAAACAAGGCTTTTCTTTTACCCTGTACGAGGGTAAAAGTCTACTTCCGTCCTTTATCCCCCCATTAAGAATTAAGCTCTCAACTAAACCACGCCAAGCCGTCCTAATGTTGCCAACTTCCGCATTGCCCGCCTTGTCCTCCCAATATTATCCATCTGTCTGTAATTCTCTTCTCCATATGGTTTTAGATCTCCCCGCTATTTCGTTTGTCTTGTGGGCTCCAGACAAGAGATTGTCTGGTTATATTGTCCTCAGCTTTTCTCAACGTATGACCTGTCCAGCGCCAGTGCCATTTCCACATCTCTTGGTTCAAAGGAATTTGTTTAGTCCTCTACATGAGCTCTACATTTTGATTCTTCACCAACTACCAGGTGGAAATTGTCTTATAGGCTTGGAGACTACATTTATGATAGACAACAGACTGGGGACTTTGGTGAAGTGAACTATTTACTACTATTTGAGGGATAGATGATGATGAAGACTAGCTGGATACAGAGTTCTGTTCTTAAGGAATATAGTTTTCTGGAAGCTTCTAGTCTACATTGTCCCTCTGTGTGGTACCTATGCTATTTCTAATGCCATCATGTATATTTTTGATTTTTTTCTGTTGACTCCAACGGTGTCTATGGTTTAGGGTAGACAGCACATTTTCATAATCTTGACATACCGGGTTCGGGGGCATCAGCGGGTGATTTGGAAAATGATCGTTTTGCGTTGATTTTCATAATAGTAGGAGCTTCGGCCATTCAGACGGCAGTGGTAAACTACTGAACATAACTGACACAATGAAAACATGTATGTGTGACTCCTGTGAAAAAGTCAGACATAATAAACACAGACACTGTGTACGTACCTTACAATGAACGTAAATCTGGAGAACAGGAATCACACTGTAAACATAGCATCGAAATAATACTGAACATAACATTTCCTAGCAAATCAAAAACAGATATAAAATGCTGAGCTTGATTGCGACGTCCTGTAAAAGACATACATCTAACTATATAAACTAATGACCCAATCAGCTTGTATTAACAATGTATCTGACATGTAAAACAAATTGCCATCATCATCTTACGGCAATTACGTTGCAGAATTTGCTCACATCACAGTCTGTTGAAAAGATTTTGGGCCCCTTGCCATCTCATCTGTCACATGCACCGCTATGCCTAAGGAGTCTGTAATGTCGTGCATCCATCTTCCTGCTGGTCGACACCGGGGAGGAATTATTATCCAATGAAGCGACAATTAATAACCTAAATTACAAAACACAAAAAGGAATGTCTTAAGACTCCAAAATAACAAATCGTTTTTTGGACAAGAGTGGAATAAGTATTTTTGTGACCTCAATATGTATTGGATTTTGTTTGTTTAATGTCATTTCCTCCGTCATCCAATTACTGGAAAAGATGAAACGGGGGAGGAATGACGTTAGCTATTTTATAACTTTGAAAGCATTTGATAATGCAGTCTTTATATAATAGTGTCCTCTTAATTGGCGCAAAATGTCACAGAAGGAATCAATGTCCTTGGTTCTTGCCACATGCAACATAAAAGCAGATGTGAAAACGTATCTAGGTCAGAAGCTAAGCTTCAGATGGTACACCAGGATTAGGAGTCCATTACTCACTTTAGCTTAAGACTCATTGGGTAATGCGAGGTATTACTTGAGATCAGCGTAACTTCCTGGACCTAATGATTCTTGGTAATCCCTCTCTAGGGGTCACCTTGGCCGATAGGTGTAACACGCTAGCGTTTAAACTTCCTTGCGCTGATGGTGGAGAGGGGGGGGGGGGGTCGAGAGTTAATTCGATCATTACTTCTAGTTCAAAAAACAATGGCAAACTACTGATAATAAAATGGTCTAGTAAAACAATCTGTGGTTGAACGCGACGTCTTGAAAGAGGATGCAACATTCTACAACTTCCTCTCTTCTGTTTAAATTATCATTATTCCTCTAGAGTTGCTAATTAGTCTGTGTATATGGGGGATAAAATTTATTATCGTCATTTGTTTGTGGAAGTATACAGGCGGCTAAATTTGATGATCTCTGTTTGTGTCTGGAAGTGTGTGTAGCTAAAATTGATGACCTTCATTTGTCTGTAGAAGTTAATGGGTGGCTAAAATTGATAATCTTCATGTGTCTGTGGAAGTATAAGGGTGGCTAAAATTACTGATCTATTAGGGACGTTCATTTGAAACCCGTTCCAAAGGCTTTATTGTAATAGCATGAAAGAAACATTAACAGGTGTGGTAGAATTAAACAAAGCATTTATTTTGAATGAACTATGCACCATGTGTTGGTCAGAAGAAGTCGCCGTAGGCATTCAAGCAATCATCCCATTGCTTTGGTAGGCGGCGGATGCCGTCCGAAAAAAAAGGATTGTGGTAGCTCACTGAACCAAGTGATTACAGTGTTCATTACATCCGCATCTGTGTGAAATCGTTGCCCCTTGAGAGCTTTCTTTAGAGGATCCGAACAAATGAAAATGACATGGTGACAAATCAGGACTATAGGCTGGATGTTACAGGATTTCCCACTTCTTCCTTGCTAATGCTTCCTACACAATCTTTGGGACATGCGGACGAGCATTATCGTGCAACAAAATCACACCGCGAGAAAGCATGCCGGGTGGTTTATTCTTTATGGCTTTTTGCAGCTTGTCTAGTGTTTGCAATTAGTGGGTTGAGTTGATGCTGACACCAGGTTCCTTAAAGTCGGCCAACAATAGCCCTTCATTATAAAAAAATTGCGCTCAGCATAACCTTACCAACGGAAACCTGTAACTTGAATTTTTTTGGCTTTGGGTGATCCAGAATGCTTCCATTGCATGCTCTCTCTTTTGCTGCTCGGCTCAAAATGGTGACACCATGATTCACCACTTGCCACTATGCGGAAGGGAAATTCATCACCCTCCACTCTGTAACGCAGCAAATGGTTCAAACACAATCCCACGTGTTCCCCTTTTTGGTGGTCGGTCAACATCCGTGGTGCCCACTGTGAACACACCTTCCGATATTGCAGTTTCTTATGATCGACCTTTTGAATTGTCCCAATTGACACATCAAATTCTTTCGGTAGCGAACGTATGCTTCGACAACTGTTAATCTGTACTGCTGCATCAATTTTGGCGATGGTTTTTTTTTTTCTGTTGCAACAATATGCGCTTGACCCGGCCGTGGAAGATCTGTCGTGAACTGACGTCCTTTCCGAAACATTCGTGTCCAGTCTGATACTGTTGTCTTCGACACATTTGTTACCGTGCGCTGCCTGCACTCTTCGATGAATGTCCAGTGGTAGACATCCTTCAAATGAAAGAAACTGAATCACCGCTCTTTGAGCTTCTTTGGACGGATTTTGGATCAACCCGGCCATTTTCTCAACTGTCAGAAACAGAACCTATGCATCATGGGACGATAAGCACGTGCTATTTTATTCATTGGTCAGTACTTATCACATGACTATGACATGATCATGTTCAACGTACGCAATTACGCGCGATGCGGCACGAACGGATTTCAAATGAATGCCCTTTATACATTAAGTTGTTGGTAATTGCATATTAAGTTGTTAGCAATTGCACTGTTAGTTGTTGGCAATTGCACATTAAGTTATTGGGAATTGCACATTAAGTTGTTGGCAATTGTACTGTAAGTTGTTGGCAATTGCACATTAAGTTGTTGGCAATTGCACATTACGTTATTGGGAATTGCAAAGTAAGTTGTTGGCAATGGCACATTAAGTTGTTGGCAATTGCACATTAAGTTGTTGATAATAGTTGTTGGCAATTGCCAATTCTCGTTATTACAAGGATCTAAATTGTATTGAGTAATGAGCATTGCAAGGTGGTTTTAAGAAAATTAGAAACAACGAAAATGGGTAGTCACGATTTCTAAAGCTGCTGTCACGGACAAAGACGAAAAACACAAAAATAGAAACCCTAGTATGGATTGTCAACTATGCGTCCATGGCTCTCCTGGCCAATTAGAGTCTGCCTGCGACTCGTGTATGAATAGCTCGTAAATACATCGTAATGATGTTTCGACATTTAGGCTAACTTTACTTTAGAAGGAGAGTTTTTGAAAGGAATGTTTTTACAATGTTATCTAGTAATATGATTGATTGACGGCAATAAGCATGCTATTCCACATTCCGTGGAAAAAATTACAAAAACGAGGAAAGCACATATAAAGTCTTCAAGTTGCTAAATAGTTTAAGTTCTTGTAGTCTGTGGTCATTATAACAATCAGCACTGGGAACTGTTTTTGCTATTTTTAGTTCGTTTCTAAATCTTCTGCTAATCAGAATGTAGTCAATCTGGTTTCTGACCCTTCTATCAGGACTCCTCCATGTCCATAATCTTATAGGGTGTTGCTTATTCCAGGTGTTTCCTACAATCATTTCCTGTTCTTTTGTCCACTCTTCGAGTCTGTATCCTCTTTCATTTCTCTCTCCTAAACCATAGTTTCCTACTGTGTATCTATCACCTTGATTTCCTACTTTTGCATTGAAGTCCCCTATTATGATGTTTATTTCTGAATGTTTACATTTCTTTAAGGAAGACTCTATGTCATTATACAATTTCTCAACACTATTTTCTTCTTTTTTTTCCACAGGAAGTGAAACCATGTGAATTCTACAGAAGAATAATGGTTCAATATAGAAACAGTTGATTGATTCAGGGGAGAATGTATGAATAGGTAGACATATTTCAAAGGAAACACTCGTCTCCTCTTAAGAAAAGACGCAAGAATCAGCTGGGAAGCCATAATGACCATCTTTTGGTGCATTTCCAGGAAAGAAGTGAAACTGTGACGACTCCTAAATACATGCTCATGAAGAAATTACAGCACACGATATAATCGAAACACCGGAGACGTCTCTCCGAAGGACAATTGTTGATGCACGACAGCGCCCTCCCTAATACCACTGCGCATTCTGAAATATGTGATCTTGTAACATCCAGCACAGTCCAGACTTGAAGCCATCGGACGCTCACATATTTGGATCCTTGAAAGAACATTTGCTGGGTCATATGTTTATAGGTGACAGCAAGGTAATGGAGGCAGTGCACATCTGGTTTAAAGCCACACCCAAAACGTTGTCTTAGAGGGTATCGACAAACTAGTGGATAGGTGCACACGTATGTTAACTGGCAGGGGAACTATGACAAGAAATACCCCAACACAACGTCTGGTTCGCACAATTGTAAAAGTTGTTGTTAACATTCGTAATAATTAAAGACTTTCCATTGTCGCCCTTAAGAACTTTTCTCCTCACCTCCATTGCAAATAAAATATTGCTGAAAATATTCTTAATTTTGTTAAATAGTACCTTTGCAAGGGTTATTCTACATATAAAATGAGTTTAAAATACAAGAAGATGATCGACTTAATTGCACCGGATTTTATCCCATATGATTTTGATATGGATGTTGATCCATGGATAGCCGTTCATGCTAGGACACAGATAAGTTGAAATTTATACTTTCATGTAGTGTCGATCGTGTATTTGTTAATCTATTTTTGTTTGTTTGTTCTGTGCTGACGAAGGCTTTGGCGGCAACGTCCATTGTTGTTTGTTGTTTTTTGTAGTCGTGCTTTGGTAAAGCTCTCAATCTACTTCTCGTTTTTCAGTGATTCATTCATTGCTTTATCCCAAATGGCTCGGTCTCTTCCCCCAGGGCGTCTGTCAATATTGCCCCACAAATCACCGACTCTGTAGCTCCAGCGACGACGCCTAGGAGTCTCCGAGTAAACTGCACACGTGAACCGAACTCACAACCTATTGGGTTCGTTAGCTGGTTAATTAATTGGAACAGTTAATTGGTAGATACTTTAATTAGTGGATTGTTTGATTTCGCTTACTGGTTAATTGACTGATTGGTTGCTTAGTTAGTTTATTGGTTCTTGATTTATAGATTGGCAGCCACGAGAATTTCCCAGGAGGTCCCATGGGTTGGTTAAATGCTTGATTGGTTAGTTGTTTGATTTATTGCTTGATTGTTTGGTTGAATAGTTGATTGGTTGGTTGGCTGGCGAATCAATATTATGGTTAGTGGATTAAACTGATAACCAGTTGATTGGTTGGTTAGCTAATTCTTTTGTTGGCTGGAATATTAATTGATTGTTGAACTGATTGTTAAGTAGTTTGGCTGAATGATTCGTTGGTCGATCGATTTTTCGGTTGGCTGGGTGATTGATTTAATGGTTGATGGATTGGTTAGTTAGAAGACACCTGAAAGTTCTAACACTTGATTCTAATGGCTTATCTTTCACACCACCAGCATCCTGAAACGGTCTAGTAGAGATAAGGGTAAGATTGGTATTGTCACTTTCCTTTCAACGTTGTACCGAAGAAGCCATCTCTAAGTTGACTGTATTGCAGAGATCTCCTTCCCCACTCCACATGCACCAACCAGAAAAGTATCCGTGGTCAGTTCGTCAGCTTCTCATCTATGGAGAGTCTTGGACATCCAGTAACGCTCCCAGCCTGACTGGCATCCCTATTTGTGGACAGTTCGCATCTAGGATAGGGCGGAGTCTAAGGCAGGATACATACATTTACAAATGAAGGGATAACATCAACTAAGTAACTTTTGGATATGTTTCTATGTAGTTTATGAGTGTGTATTTATTATGTGCATGTTGACGAAGTTTATAGCCGCAACATCCATTTTGTGATTATGTTCTAGTAAAGCTTACGAATACTATTTCTCGTTTTCATTGATTTATTTATCGTATTGTTTTACGGTTTTACAGCAGTTTCACAAATGTAATTTAAAATCAGCACTTCAGAGAGATACTCAAACGTTATGCCCAGTCTACGCTTTGGCCCTAGATCAATGTTGTATAAAAATAAATATTAATGAAAGTTCTGAAATCTGGATTCCATAGTTGTATAATTACCTCATAGTAACAAAACGGTCCTCTTCACTTGCCCAAGGCATATTTTGAACACCATCGATAAACGTACTATCCTCGTTGCCAGCCGTTTCACAGCGCATTCTTTTTGGGCATACAATGGCCGCTTTCTGGTTGTCCTTAAAGTAGACAACCATTGATCGGCGCTATTCGTAATCGGACACGGTCTGTTGCTATGGATGCCAAATCAGGTTCTGGGAATCCAGAACAGTTAGTTGTCACGGAACCTTTCAGGTTGTCAGGCATGCCTTTGTAGAGAGTGAACCAGAAATCGGCCGGAGTGATAGGCCTCTCTGTTCAGTTACATTATGGTTGTCTGTTCTGAAAGATTGAGCAATATCATAATGACAACACAACAACAACAACGATACCAGCTATTACCACCGCCACTACTACTACTACTACTACTACTACTACTACTACTACTACTACTACTACTACTACTACTACTACTACTACTACTACTACTACTACTACTACTACTACTACTACTACTACTACTACTACTACTACTACTACTACTACTACTACCACCACAGGTAGGATAACTTTCATTACACACGGATATCTCCATAAGTGCTCCAGTCTCCTCTTGTAAATCACACAGGGAAAATCCCACCACTGCTCACGAATTCAGTAACACAGGCGAGTAACCAACCATGTGTTTAGACAGAATCACACGCATAGAAGTCATTTTTGTGGGTATATTTTCTAATAAAAACATTTTACCTAGGCAGTGTCATATTTGGCCTGCTGTTTTCGCTGTCCAAATGCCAAGACAAGTTTAACGAACTGGACGTGTTAAGGCTTTGCAACGGTTAATGAGAGCAGAAAACAAAAGAAGAAGTCATTCAACTATAAAATCCTAGTTGTAACGGAAAACTATACAGAAACATTTGAAATCCTCTTACTAATGGACAACCATAAAGAAACATATATGAAATCCTAGTTGTAACGGACAATCATGAGGAAACAAATTTGAAATCCTGGTGCTAACGGACAACCATAAGGAAACATATATAAAATCCTAGTTGCAACGCACAACCATGCAGAAACAGATTTGAAATCCTAGAGCCAACGGGCAACCATGAAGAAGAATAAGACGTAAAGATAAATTAACCCAACTGGTTTGGCAAAATGACACAATGAGGCCACGATTACATATCTCGTCCGTGGCTCTTGATTGTAATCGTGTAAGATTGCGAACTGCGAGGAAGCTTCAAATGAAAACAGTAAATGTATTATGTACGCGTGTGTGAGTTTGAATATAGTTTGTAAAAGTAAAGAAAACATGTATCATTGTTCAATGTAGTCACCACTGCTTTCAATGGAAGACCTCCAACACTGATAACGCGCATGGAATCATGTAGAACAAACATCTCTTGGTCATGCGTGTAACCACTTATACACTATCTTCTGTACCTCTTCACAGAAGTCACGCCGTTTTGAAACTTTCTACTCCACTCATACACTTGCTGGACTGACAGACATGCATAACCGTACTGGACCTTCACCCGCCGATTGATTTCTATTGGTTTCACCTCTTTACTGATCACAAGATGGATAAAAGAACGCTGCTCCTCTTTGGTGCAAGTAAAAAGTGAGGCGGCGCTGTTTAAATTGTCCTTATTATGTCACCATATTCGTCTGCATCGTGATGTTAGGTGCTTAACCCTCTTGGCATCATTAACAACGATATTGATAGATTACAAGACAAAAGCATTGCTTCGTAATTCTATCACACTTAGTAGGTGCGGTTGTTACACATAGTGAACATCTAGGTTTATAATTAAGTTGTAAGAAGACACAGATTATGGTTTTCATTCATTCATTCATTCATTCATTCATTCATTCATTCATTCATTCATTCATTCATTCATTCATTCATTCATTCATTCAGTAGCATGTCCTTTACAGAACCTCGCTCCAATAACAACCTTCCGGAAAACCTCTCGATTATAAGCAAGATGTCCCGCGTCCGATACACCCATCTGGAGATCATCCGCCACATCCTGCACTCATCTTCTCTTTGGCCTTCCTCTTCCTCTCTTCCCAGGCATATACCCCCCACCCCCCCCCCCCCCCCCATTATTGTTCTCTCCAAACGTTTCAAGTGACCAAAATATTTCAATTTACTTTGTTTTATCGTTTTTAATAGCCAACCTTCTTCAATATTCAGCTCTTGAAGTATTGATCCATTTGTTCTTTTCTTTACTCAAGATATTCTTAGAACTCGTCTATAACATTTATATTCAAAGGCTGCTCAGCTTGTTTAGTAAGTGTCCAGGTCTCACAGGCGTATGTTGCAACGGGAAAGATGCATGCTCTTAAAAATCTAATTTTTGTAGTTCTGTCTGTCCCATTCCAAAATGTATTCAGGTGTTTTAGTCTTTGAAGAGCAATTGATAGTCGTCGTTTAATTTCTTTCATTGTGTCACCGTTGTTGGTAATCAATGACCCAAGATAAAGAAATATCGCAAAGGGGAATATTCTTCAACTAATGAATCGGTAAAACTATCTCGGAATAGTCAAAGCATCTGATGGGAGATGCCTTGAAGAGATTAGAACACGAATTGCCATGACGAAGGCAGCATTTTGAAAGATGCAAGACATACTAGCCAATAAAAGAATGTCAATTGCGACGAGAAAAGGAGAGTGCATCTAATGGCTGTAGAAATGTAGTTTCTTGAGGAAAACACACAGAGTACCATGGGCAGGCAGAAAAGCCAATGACCATGTCCTAAAAGAACCAAATGAAAACCGTAAACTTATTGGAGAAATTAAATGTAGACAATCACAATTTTTGGACACGTTATGAGAATAAATAAATTGGAGAACTTTTGTGACAACTGGCAAAATTGAGGGGAAAAGAACAATGGGAAGTCAGAGAAGTAACTACCTAGTTGGCTTGGCCACGTGGTATGGTCGAGACAAAAACACTGAGCTGATCCACGACTCTAATGGTCGTGTGAGATGGCGAAAGATGACCGTCCACACTTATCTGCATGGCACATTCTAATGATGATGATGATGATGATGATGATGATGATGACACTATTCATGTTTTCATTTGAAGCCCCGTCGTATTATAACGCATGCTTATCGACTTGCTAAATTGCTATGATGATAAGGCTAACCAAACTATAATTTAATATACTCTGAAGAAAGTTTGCTGGAAATATTTGAGTCTAAAGATTAATTTTTCTGGGATATGTCTGCAGCAATGTAGGGTAGACAAAGAAATAAGGCTTCCAAATAACGTTTTTTTTTTTTTTTTTTTTTTTTTTTTTAGCATATCCTTTACAGGACTTAGCTGTCAACACCAGCATCTTTCAGCTGTATGTTGATCTCTTGGCAAGATTACGCTCAGTAGTTTGCCATTGCTTTCTGAGCGGCCGGCTAAGTATCCCGCAAGTCACGAGCGGGGGTCGAACCGCCTCAGCTCTCGCTCCGCTACGAGACTCTGCGTGATAAACGGGATTACAGAGAGAAAGTGTTGTAACCCCACAGCCAGAGAGACCGGCCAAATAACTTTACGGGAAGATTAATATTATATGTGTCTGTGCGGATGGTAATGCAGCAGCATGCAAAACAAATTAAAACCATCATAATAAATATGTTTGTTTCTGTTCCTGGAAATTGTTATTTTCAAATATTAATAACGTTGAGATTAACCTGAACGAGGGGCTTACTGTGCTTGCGCTAAAATTTCCTTTACACTGATGTGCAATAATCATTTTGACATTAGCAATGAAATATCGGTCAGAAAGAAATGATTCAGATGATCTTGGATGCGGCATCCCGCTACGTACACGGTCTGAGACTCAGCGAGGAACGGAACATTCCGCAACTACAGGACTATATGGACGATACGACAATCCTGACACTGAAGGAGGGCGATACCCGCAGCATCCTCCACAGGTTAGATGAACTGATTCGCTGGCGCAGGATGAGCTTCAAGCCGAAGAAGTCAAGAAGCCTGTCGATCGTGAAGGGTAGAGCAACGGAAAGGTTGTCCATGGTTGCCGGGCAGACAATTCCCACAGTGGTAGAGGAATCAGTAAAAAGTCTCGGCCGTGTGTACGATGCAACCATGACGGACAGGAACGCGGTATTATCACTGGCACCTGGCCGTCTTGACAGACACTAGTTTGTAAGGGATGGAGTTATTGCCGCTCCATAGCACAAAGCCTGGGCTAAAATATAGAGATCATGTGTTGCCCATGCAGCATGATCCCTTTCTCGGCCTGCCTAGTTCACTCCAGAGGAAAGGTAACACCTCTACATCTGGAACAAGACAAGCTGTAGAAGCTGCCGGATCAGCAAAGCAATGCTCTAATTGTCCGCCTGTCGGAGCTTCGATCCTAGACCAGCCGCCAACCAAGGCTTAGGGCCTGGTCTGCCCTGCCATGACACTTTGTGTTTAGGTTGCATTTCCTCACACCAGGGTAAGGCTTGTACCCTCCCAATTGCGCTCTTCCGCCCGAAGCCGTTGGCACAATGTGGGGTGTCGGGTTTGGTAAGCGCCGCCCAACGTTCGGCGCTAACAGAAAGCAGGTAGTACCGTCTACTGTTATACGGTAGCACAGTCATATCTAAGACCTGACACAAAACGCGGTATTATAAATACATGAAACATTTTTCGGTAGTACGCAGATCGTCTCGCACAGTTTCATGTATTTATAACGCGGTAATATAAATACATGAAACTATGCGAGACGGTCTGCGTACTATCGAAAAAAGCAGACTGATTGGCAAAATAAAAATCTGTTGTCACCAATTTATGATTATGATATATGATATAAGCACGAGCACAGTGAAGACCATGGACATGAATATAAACAAATACATAAGAAAGAGGCTTGGAGCTCTACCATGTCTCTCGACGGTCGTACTATATTGTAAGCAAAGTAAGTGCGTCCTCTCGTTCTTGTCCGTCATGAAAGAATTAAAAGTCGGAAAAGCCAGACTCGCGATCATGCTGCGCGAGTCTCCAGATGTAACAGTCAGCGCCTCATAACCCGCACTTAGAACGGGAAGGAAGTGGCAGAGCGTCAGCGCAGCCGAAGATGCCCAACGATCACTCCAACTGAAGGAAGTCATGGGGCATAACCAGTCGGATAGAAGGGAGTTCGGGCACTATAACAGAGCTCCGATGTGGTTAAGGCGACCAGCAAGGAACGCAGATACATGGTAGTTCAGGAGATCAGCAGGGGAGAGGATGAAAATAGAGTAAAAAATGGCTGCCCAGCAGGCGAAGCAGGTGCAGTGGATGACATAGGAAGGTATACTGCAAAAGTCCCTAACCCGGAATGAGATATGGCGTATGGCACCATTGCGCTTAAGATTCGTCGTGCGATTCGTCTATGATGTCCTTCCATCATCTGCCAACTTGGTCAAGTGGGGTAAAGCCACCGACCCGCCCTTTCACCTCTTTAAGAAGGTCCAGACAGCAGAACACGTACTGTCCGCATACAAAATAGCTTTTTGCCAAGGCCGATTCACGTGGCGCCACAATAAAGTTAATGCTGAGTTGGCAGCATTGGGGATCAAGCCAGACTGCGGGCGAACAGAGGCACCGGGCCCAGGCCGCTGGGGATTTACTTCGTCAGAGCTGGGCAACAGAGTATAGACAAGGAAGGCTGCGCTGCCGACCTACGGTCCATGTTCGATGGCGCTGGTGACTGGGAGCTAACCGTGGACCTGATGGGCCGTAGGGAGTACCCTGAGATGATTCAACAATTTCCCGTGCGACCTTACATTGTACTTCACGCCTCGTCGGCCAAGCAGCTAACGCTGATTAATCTAACAGTCCCATGTGAGTCGAATATCGAGGAACAACATGCGCACAAGACGGAGAAATACAGTGACATGGTCACTACTCTGCGACAGGAAAGGTACACTTGCCAGAGGTGGTAGCAAGAGGTCTTGTCTTCGCTGTAGAGGTGGCTCTCCAGCTCAGTGTATGACGTGTTAAAGCTTTTAGGCATAAAAAGGACAAGCGACAACTACGGCACAAAAACAACTGGGTGAGGCAGCCGAAAAGGTCTCGTGATGGCTGTGGAACTGCCGAAACTTAGGATGGGACAAGTCTCGACAGTAATATGGATAACTTTCTGTCTTTATATCTGCAGGGCAAATAATATCAGAACCAATCTCTCAATAAGAGCTGGAACTTGCACTGTCTCGTGTCGACTCTATATAAACCTACCCTCCAAGCGAGGGTAGGGCATCTGAGTGCGGGCTATTCGGTGGAGCAAATCGCCGCACGGTAGCAGTCGCGAAATCATACAAATGTCGGCTGAAGTCCAACCTCCATACCAGGGCGGTTAGTCGTCTTACGAAAGCCACACTCCTCATCAAATACCAAGAGATGGGTCCAGGAACCCAGAGGAAGAGCCGGCTTCCCAGAGTGCAGCGCCGTAAACAGATCACGAAGAAGAAACATGGCAACGAAAATGAACGGAGGCGACAGGGGCAGTGGCTCGGGAAGACACCTACTCCCCACGACCACATGTGCTAGGGTAGTGTGAGGGCACCAAGCACCAGGTGCACAGGCCCTCCTCCCTGATGGAGTGGTGTCACGTGGCCAAGCCATCCAGATATTTACTTCTTTGCCTTCCACTTGTTCTTTTCTTCTGCATTTTACCAGGTGTCACTAAGTTCTCTAGTCTATCTCTATTAAATGACGTAACCTGATTGTCTTGGTATCTGTAAAGAATGTAGTTTGTCATTGCTATCTTTCTTAGCATTGATCATACTGGTCTATGACCGTAGCCATTGTCACCAAAACAGAGACCCTGTGAATACCGTCGTTAAATTAGAGACCATAATCTACAACTATCTGTCGGTTGCTCTTTAACTTCATCCACCATGATATAAACCATGTATCTTATCAATTTAATAGAATTATTCATATAACTCATCGAATAAAGTAATATTTAATTGATAGGTAGATTGACTGGTTAAATGATTCATTAGTTGAATTAAGTGAATGTTTGCATTAGTTGAATCCTTCAGTTATTTGATTGATTTTACAAACTGAATTAGCTGAATGATTTAATGGGCTGAATGATTTAATGGACTGAATGATTAAGTTTACTAAATGATTATAATAACTGAATGCATCATTGTTTACTTGATTATTTAATTTAATTTTAATTTATTGGTTTACCGATTGCATTTGATTAGATTATGGCCTTGTTTTAATCATTGGCTAAGTGCTTGATTGACTGAACGATGTTTTTTAAAAATTGCATATCCCTTACAGGACGTTGCAGTCAACACCAGCATTTTTCAGCTGCTGTTGATGTACTAAGCAAGTTTTACGTTCACTAGCTTGTCATTACTTTCTGAACGACTGGCTCACATACCCCCGTAAGTTATCAGCACAGTGCGGTCCGCTACCGAATTACGCGCAGCTGTTTTCCCGCGTGGATATACGGAATTACGAACAATGTCGTTACACCTTCGCCAGGGATCCCCCACACTGAACGATTATTTGGTTGAAATATTAGTTTTATTTAATGAATGGATTCATTCAATAAATGAATTGATTGATTAATTCATTTTTAAGTGAAAGATTGATTGCTTAAATTGATTGATTGAATAACTGAATAATAGGATGTTTAAATTGATTAGCCGATTACATTGATTGAATGATAAATTGAATTTTTGAATACATAGAATGATTAATACGTTAAATAATTGAATCGATGGGAACAAATGATTAAATATTTAATTAATGGAATCACTGACGTGATTATGTGACTGAATGGATTTAATGCTAATTAACTGCATGACTGATTGTTTGAATAATTGATTGGTCAAATATTTTTGCATGACTACGTTTTCATTGAAATTCAATAAAATATCGGCCCGGTTGTGTTCAGTCTGAAAAAGAAGTCTGTACGTCTATCTGTCATTCTAGCTACCTGTCTGTTATTATATTATATTATAATAATACTATTATATTATATTATATTAAATGGGCAGACAGAAAAGCCAAAGTGGAGAGTGGAAAAGAAGAAGTAACAAAGACATGTATGATCTGTTTAGTCCCCGCTAATCACTGGTATCATGAAGGCTAATGGACTACAATGGCTGGGGCATATAGAAAGAATGGAAGATAACAGGGAAACAAAACTCGCTTACACTCAGGAAATAAATGACCGTAGACCCCGAGGTAGACCAAGAAGACGGTGGAGAGATAATATATATACAGACCTACAAGCACTTGGAATCAACGACTGGCAAGAGAAGGTCAACCAGAGAGACGAATGGAGACGGATTGTATCTGCAGCAAAGAACCTCAATGGCTCGGAACGCTGAAGAAGAAGAAGAAGATATTATATTATAATTATAAGCTATCCATCCATCCATCATCTGCCATGCCGGTAAGCGTGGGCGGTCATGTTCTGCCATCTCACTCGATCACCAGAGTCGTGGATCAGCTCCGTGTTTCTGTCTCGACCTTGCCACAAGGCCAAGCCATCCAAGTACTTGCTTCTAGGTCTTCCCCTTGGTCTGTTCCCCTCGATCTTACCAGTTGTCACCAAATTCTCCAATCCATTTCTTCTCATAACATGCCCAAAAAAGTTTGACTGTCTACGTCTAATTTCTCTAATCAATTTACGATCTTCATTTGTTTCTTGAAGGACTTGTTCATTGGTCTTTCTGGCTGTCCATGGTATTCTTTGCATTTTCCTCAGAAACCACATCTCTACAGCCATAAGATGTTTTTCAGCCTGACTGCTCATTGTCCACGCTTCACAACCATATAAAAGTACAGGTTCAATGTAGCATCTCAACACTCTTTTTCTCGTTTCAATTGACATCTTTTTATTGGTCAATATGTTTTTCATCTTGCTAAAGGCTACTTTTGCCATGGCGATTCTTGTTCTAATCTCTTCAAGGCATCTCCCATCAGATGTTATTACTGTTCCGAGATAATTGTACCTGCTCACTTGTTGAAGAATATTCCCATTTACTTGTATATTACATTGTGGTATTTCGTCCTTCCTAGTGACGACCATAATCTGTGTCTTTTTACAATTTAATTCTAACCCTAGTTGTTCACTGTGTGTACCAATCGCATCTACTAAATTTTGCAGGTCCTGTTCATTGTCTGCAATCAAGACTGTATCACCTGCATAAGCTATGTTGAATGAAAAAATGTATGAGAGGAAATAGAGAAGAAGGGCAGATTGTCAGACGGGCCTGCGTGCCCAATTCTTAACCCTTTGAAAATAAAGATTGTTCGTTCGTTCACTCGTGTGTTCGTTCTGTCTATCTGTCTGCCTACCTAACTGTCTGCTTGTTTATCTTCCTGTCTGTCTAACTCTTTGTCCCATTGAACCTATGTCTGTTGCCATCTGTGCATGTTTATGTACGTGTATTTCTGCAAGTTAACTATGATGTCCCTCTGTCTCTTTCATCATCATCATCATCATCATCATCATCATCATCATCATCATCATCATCATCATCATCATCATCATCATCATCATCATCATCATCATCATCATCATCATCATCATCATCATCATCTTCATCATCATCATCATCATCATCATCATCATCAGCATCATTATCTTCATAATCATCATCATTATCATCATCATCATCAACATTATAGTCATAATCATCATCTTCTTCTTCTTCTTCTTCTTCTTCTTCTTCTTCTTCTTCTTCTTCTTCTTCTTCTTCTTCTTCTTCTTCTTCTTCTTCTTCTTCTTCTTCTTCTTCTTCTTCTTCTTCGTACTCCTGGCAAAACAACTGGGCGATCATGATATTACACATAAACCGTTCCCTAAAACTATGCATGTATGTGTTTTCCTCCCGACCCTGCCTCGATGTCCGGTCTTTAACGGAACTCTGTTGTAGGTCCCCCCTTCAGTTCTCCAAAGTCAGGAATCAGCGGGGGTGTACACGACCAGTACTGGCACTTCACATCTGCAGAGAGGGATATCGATCCCTGGCATGGAAGCTAAGCTAGTTGCCCAGTCTGTGGGTAGACTGCACCATATACAGAAAGCGATAGCGATCCTTGGCACGGAAGCTGAACTGGGAGCCCAGCCTGTGGGTAGATTGCACCGTCCGCAGGGATGGAAAACGATTATTGGCACAGAAGCTAAGTTGGGAGCCAGTCTGTGGGTAAATTGCAACATCTGCAGAGAGGGATAGCGATCTCTGGCAAGGAAGCTAAGCTTTGAGCCTAGTCTGTGGGAATACTGCATCATATACAGAGGGTGACGGCGATCCTTGGCCCGCAAGCTAACTGGGAGCCCAGTCTGTAGGTAAACTGCAACAGCTGCAGAGAGGGATAGCGATCATTGGCACGCAAGCTAAGCCGGATGCCCAGGCTGTGGGTAGACTGCGCCATCTACTGAGAGGCATAGAGGCCCCCAGCACGCAAGTTAAGCTGGGAGCCAAGTCTATGGGTAGACTGCACCATCTACAGAGAGGGATAGAGACCCCTGGCATGCAAGCTTGGCTGGGAACCGAGACTGCGGGTAGACTGCACCATCTACAGAGAGGGATAGATACCCCTGGCACGCAAGCTAAGCTGGGAGCCCAGGCGGTGGGTAGACTGCACCATCTACAGAGAGGGATAGAGACCCATGGCACGCAAGCTAACTGGCAGCCCAGTCTGTAAGTAAACTGCAACTTCTGCAGAGAGGGATAGCAATCATTGGCACGCAAGCTAAGCTGGGAGCCCAGACTGTGGGTAGACTGCACCATCTACAGAGAGGGATAGAGACCCCTGGCACGTAAGCTAAGCTGGGTACCCAGACTGTGGGTAGACTGCACCATATGGGATACTCCAAAGTCTTGAACAGAGTCTATGCAGCGAAGTGGTTACGACGCCCTACTCGTGCTCCGAAGGTTGTAAGTTTGATTCTCGCCTACCTCGTTCGGTTCACGAGTACAATTTTCTCGGACAATCCAGGCGGGTCGCCGCTGGAGCTAAGGAGTTGGTGCTTTGTGCGATGCTTTAGAGAGGCCGCCCTGTGGAAGGAGACCGTGGCATATGGGAACAATCCCGGTGCAATTAAATCGATCTTCTTGCTGTTTAAACCCCTTTAAAGATAAATATAAATTAACTCCACTTCTTGAAGTTGGGTTTCTCTACAAGCGATAGAGTTATCATTTGTTGATTCATTATAATTATCCATGTCTCTACCCTGTTGAGTTCTATACCCAGTTAATCAAATAATTGGCCGGTCTCTCTGGCCAAGGGGTTACAACACTTTCTCCGTAATCCCGTTTATCACGCAGAATCTCGTAGCGGGCGAGAGCTGGGAGCGGTTCGACTCCCGCTGGTGACTTGCGGGATAACTGAGCCGGCCGCTCAGAAAGCAATGACAAACTACTGAGCGTAATGTTGCCAAGAAATCAATAGACAGTTGAAGATGCTGCTGTTGACAGCGATGTCCTGTAAAGGATATGCGAATTTAAAAAAACATCAAATAATTACACAGCTTTATTTTT
The DNA here is from genome assembly GCA_963921405.1 of Cepaea hortensis. Taxonomy (NCBI): domain Eukaryota; kingdom Metazoa; phylum Mollusca; class Gastropoda; order Stylommatophora; family Helicidae; genus Cepaea; species Cepaea hortensis. Next base: position 86,223,447 of record OY992889.1, on the reverse strand, counting down.
CCGACTTATTATATTACGTTTTTGCCATTAAAATCTTTTACGTCAAGTTCTGTACAGACATCTTTTTATCTAAATCAAATAGGGAAATGCATAAAAGCCTTGTTTATGTGACAACTCGTCGTAAATGACTTTTTGATTAATTTTAATCAAACAAAATGATCTGTCACCACTTATTGCAAGTGCCAGCCAAATCCGTAAAGCAATTTGGCGTATTCAGAAAAGTAATCTGATTTAAGAGAATTAACTTAAGAGGCGTAGATGTGGTCAATGAACTTTCATACTTCTCATTGAAACACACATTTTAAAAGGTTTCTGACATATTCTAAACAACTAACATCTTTTATTATTTCTGTTTTGTTTTTAATTTTCAGTTAAATTTGGTGCTTCTAGCAGTCGACTAAATGCATTTCTCGATTTACGGTAATGATCACGGATTGTGCTATACAAGTTATTGATCACTGATTTTAGTATATCCACGACAACCCCCAAGTGCTCATATATACAGATGGATCTGTTGTAAAGAAGCATAGAAGTGCATGGGCATTTACAGCCCCTTCAGCAGGCCGAACCGTCCATGAATCCAGTGGTGCCCACACTATGCCCACAGGCAGCATGACGATGGAGATAATGGCAGTAACACAGGCTTTCCTATGGCTAGAAGTACATCATTATACCCACGTGTGTGTATTAAGTGATTCAATGAGTATAATTCGGAAGGTCGAAGCTGGATCTGTACGTAGACAGTAGACTGAGTCGCTCAGGAAGTCTGTTGTCCGTAAAGTCACCTTCATCTTTGTCCCGGGACATGCGGGAGTCGAGGGAAATGAACGAGCTGATAAACTGGCTGGCTCTGCACCCCCTGCAGATGGCCAGCCCATGGATCGTGCCGATGTTATTAACGTCCTTAAAGACATGTCGAGAACAGAAGACTTTGACGTCAGTGAATCCACATCGCTCTCCAGGATGAAAGACCTGGGAGTAAGAATTGGCACGGCCAGACACGAGAGGTACATCGGGAAAACGAGGTGCCTCGTTAACCAACACAGAACTGGCACTATTAGCCACCGAACTCTGATGCTTATGCTGGGGGGGGGGGGGGAAGGATCTGAGCACCTATGGACCTGTCCGGAGTGCAATGAAGATACCCCAACTGATAACTGATAACTGATAACTGTAGTATATCCGTTATTGATTTTTGATATACGCGTTATTGATCATTGATTGTGATCAGTTGAAATGTCGAGGAATGGTTTCTTGTACTCAGGGCTAAACTAGAATCCTAGAAGTGTTGTGTTCTAGGGTAGGAAAAGGATAGTAACACAGCTGCCTCTCATTATAGGCGTGGCTGGTTCGATTCTGGTGTAGAGTTCCATAGGCATTGGTGTGGGTTACGGCGCTGTTCAGCAAGCTGCACTGATAATGTTATGAACACCGTCGGACGTGGTTTCAACAGTGGGCTAGTCGCCTGCGAAAGTGAGGGAAAGACTGGTCACATATTCCTCCGTAAATTCAGGCCTACATTAAGTGAAGTCGCTCTCACGTCACAGATCCATAGTAAGAAAATGTTCCAGGGCATTTATTAAAACTATGTCTCTAAATACAACCTGAAATACAACCTGAAATAGGAGAAGAACAATGTGGGTTTGTGGAAGGCAAGGGTACAGTAAATGCTATGTATATACTGAGAAACATAATCGAACGTTCTATAGAAATAAACAAAGATCTACACCTTTGCTTTATTGACTACACAAAGGCTTTTGATAAAGTGAGACATGTCAACATGATAAGGATGCTTGAAGATCTACAAATTGATGGAAAAGATCTTAGACTTGTAAAAAACATATATTGGAAACAACAAGCTGCCATAAGAGTTGATAATGAAGTAAGCCAATATCAGCCTATTAAAAGGGGTGTGAGACAGGGATGTGTAATGTCTCCAGATCTGTTTTCCCTGTACAGTGAAAGTATTTTCAGAAATATTGAAGATATGGAAGGAATCAACATTGGGGGACGATGCATCAATAACATTAGATATGCAGATGATACAGTCTTGATTGCAGACAATGAACAGGACCTGCAAAATTTAGTAGATGCGATTGTTACACACAGTGAACAACTAGGGTTAGAATTAAATTGTAAAAAGACACAGATTATGGTCGTCACTAAGAAGGACGAAATACCACAATGTAATATACAAGTAAATGGGAATATTCTTCAACAAGTGAGCAGGTACAATTATCTCGGAACAGTAATAACATCTGATGGGAGATGCCTTGAAGAGATTAGAACAAGAATCGCCATGGCAAAAGTAGCCTTTAGCAAGATGAAAAACATATTGACCAATAAAAAGATGTCAATTGAAACGAGAAAAAGAGTGTTGAGATGCTACATTGAACCTGTACTTTTGTATGGATGTGAAACGTGGACAATGAGCAGTCAGGCTGAAAAACATCTGATGGCTGTAGAGATGTGGTTTCTGAGGAAAATGCAAAGAATACCATGGACAGCCAGAAAGACCAATGAACAAGTCCTTCAAGAAACAAATGAAGATCGTAAATTGATTAGAGAAATTAGACGTAGACAGTCAAAATTTTTTGGGCATGTTATGAGAAGAAATGGATTGGAGAATTTGGTGACAACTGGTAAGATCGAGGGGAACAGACCAAGGGGAAGACCTAGAAGCAAGTACCTGGATGGCTTGGCCTTGTGGCATGGTCGAGATAGAAACACGGAGCTGATCCACGACTCTGGTGATCGAGTGAGATGGCAGAGCATGACCGCCCACGCTTACCGGCATAGCACATGATGGATGGATGATGGATGGATGTCTCTGCCACTTAATACACCCCAGTCTAAAACGTGAACCAGCAAATCTTTCGGCTATTAAAGGCAGCAGGTGTGACACTGACAGTATCCTCCATCGTTTTACTACTGCCCTATAAAATTATCAATTGGGGAACCCTCTGAGGCCACTAAGACAGTTCACAAATAAAGACACATAGTATTGTATGGTTCTCATAGAAGGAGAAGAAGGAAGTAGAGTGTAGAGGACGCACTAGATTTGACCTATGCTGGTTTAATATAAAATTATGAGACCTATGGTGCTTTCTCAATGGTTTGAAACACGTTCTGTCCATATTCCATAGTTGTAGGTTCATTTGTATGATTGACATGGCTAATGAAGACACTTTTTTTGGAGTGTCTAGTTAGTCATGCGTCGAAGTACACTTGTTCTTTCAGCGAGGCGCCGTCGTCATTTGGATGTGACAGGTTAGAAACCCGGTCGGTAACTATAGCTTTCAAATCTTATGTTATCTAGTGCGTTCTCAAAACGCTCCTTTTATGAGCCTTCAAACAATACTATGTGTGTTTATTTGTGAACTGCCCTATAAAAATAATGTGCGAGCACCAAATAGTCTATACGCCTCTGAATATGGAAGGGGTCCCTTACTCATAATAACGTGACGGGGAATTTGAGGTTTGTTGTACACAATCAGATTGTTTTTAAAATGTGTGGCTTATTTGTGAGGATCCGTTATGTTTTAGCCAACTCAGAACGATGTATTCCATATATCTTCTACATAAATGAGGTATTTTATTGATATAATTATGTGTATCAAGCTATGTGTCAACTATATGTCAGCTATGTGTCAACTATATGTCATTCATGTGTCATCTATATGTCAGCCATTTTTCAACTATAAGTCAGCTGTGTATCAACTATATGCCAGCTATGTGTCAACTGTATGTAAACTATGTGTCAGCTACATGTCAGCCATGTGTCAACTATATGTCAGCTATGTATCAACCATATGTCAGCTATGTGTCAACTATATGTCAGCTATGTGTCAACTATATGTCAGCCATGTGTCAACTATATGTCACCCATGTGTTAACTATATGTCAGACATGTATCAACTATATGTCAGCTATGTGTCAACTATATGTCAGCTATGTGTCATCTATATGTCAGCCATTTTTCAACTATAAGTCAGCTGTGTATCAACTATATGCCAGCTATGTGTCAACTGTAGGTAAACTATGTGTCAGCTACATGTCAGCCATGTGTCAACTATATGTCAGCTATGTATCAACTATATGTCAGCTATGTGTCAACTATATGTCAGCTATGTGTCATCTATATGTCAGCCATTTTTCAACTATAAGTCAGCTGTGTATCAACTATATGCCAGCTATGTGTCAACTGTAGGTAAACTATGTGTCAGCTACATGTCAGCCATGTGTCAACTATATGTCAGCTATGTATCAACTATATGTCAGCTATGTGTCAACTATATGTCAGCTATGTGTCAACTATATGTCAGCTATGTGTCAACTATATGTCAGCTATGTGTTAACCATATGTCAGCTATGTGTCAACTATATGTCACCCATGTGTTAACCATATGTCAGCTATGTGTCAACTATATGTCACCTATGTGTCAACTATATGTCAGCCATGTGTCAACTATATGTCACCCATGTGTTAACCATATGTCAGCTATGTGTCAACTATATGTCAGCTATGTATCAACCATATGTCAGCTATGTGTCAACTATATGTCAGCTATGTGTCAACTATATGTCACCCATGTGTTAACTCTATGTCAGAAATGTATCAACTATATGTCAGCTATGTGTCAACTATATGTCAGCTATGTGTCAACTATATGTCAGCTATGTGTCATCTATATGTCAGCCATTTTTCAACTATAAGTCAGCTGTGTATCAACTATATGCCAGCTATGTGTCAACTGTAGGTAAACTATGTGTCAGCTACATGTCAGCCATGTGTCAACTATATGTCAGCTATGTATCAACTATATGTCAGTTATGTGTCAATTATATGTCAGCTATGTGTCATCTATATGTCAGCCATTTTTCAACTTTAAGTCAGCTGTGTATCAACTATATGCCAGCTATGTGTCAACTGTAGGTAAACTATGTGTCAGCTACATGTCAGCCATGTGTCAACTATATGTCAGCTATGTATCAACTATATGTCAGCTATGTGTCAACTATATGTCAGCTATGTGTCAACTATATGTCAGCTATGTGTCAACTATATGTCAGCTATGTGTTAACCATATGTCAGCTATGTGTCAACTATATGTCACCCATGTGTTAACTCTATGTCAGAAATGTATCAACTATATGTCAGCTATGTGTCAACTATATGTCAGCTATGTGTCAACTATATGTCAGCTATGTGTCATCTATATGTCAGCCATTTTTCAACTATAAGTCAGCTGTGTATCAACTATATGCCAGCTATGTGTCAACTGTAGGTAAACTATGTGTCAGCTACATGTCAGCCATGTGTCAACTATATGTCAGCTATGTATCAACTATATGTCAGCTATGTGTCAACTATATGTCAGCTATGTGTCAACTATATGTCAGCTATGTGTCAACTATATGTCAGCTATGTGTTAACCATATGTCAGCTATGTGTCAACTATATGTCACCCATGTGTTAACCATATGTCAGCTATGTGTCAACTATATGTCACCTATGTGTCAACTATATGTCAGCTATGTGTCAACTATATGTCAGCCATGTGTCAACTATATGTCACCCATGTGTTCACCATATGTCAGCTATGTGTCAACTATATGTCAGCTATGTATCAACCATATGTCAGTTATGTGTCAACTATATGTCAGCTATGTGTCAACTATATGTCACCCATGTGTTAACTATATGTCAGAAATGTATCAACTATATGTCAGCTATGTGTCAACTATATGTCAGCTATGTGTCATCTATATGTCAGCCATTTTTCAACTATAAGTCAGCTGTGTATCAACTATATGCCAGCTATGTGTCAACTGTAGGTAAACTATGTGTCAGCTACATGTCAGCCATGTGTCAACTATATGTCAGCTTGTATCAACCATATGTCAGCTATGTATCAACTATATGTCAGCTATGTGTCAACTATATGTCAGCTATGTGTCAACTATATGTCAGCTATGTGTCAACTATATGTCAGCTATGTGTTAACCATATGTCAGCTATGTGTCAACTATATGTCACCCATGTGTTAACCATATGTCAGCTATGTGTCAACTATATGTCACCTATGTGTCAACTATATGTCAGCTATGTGTCAACTATATGTCAGCCATGTGTCAACTATATGTCACCCATGTGTTAACCATATGTCAGCTATGTGTCAACTATATGTCAGCTATGTACCAACCATATGTCAGCTATGTGTCAACTATATGTCAGCTATGTGTCAACTATATGTCAGCCATGTGTCAACTATATGTCACCCATGTGTTAACCATATGTCAGCTACGTGTCACCAATATATCAGCCATGTATCAACCATATGTCAGCGACTTGGATCTTGAAAGAGACTCCCAGACATTTTTTAAGAGTGAGAGAGAGAGAGAGAGATAAGAGAGAGAGAGAGAGAGAGAGAGAGAGAGAGAGAGAGAGAGAGAGAGAGAGAGAGAGAGAGAGAGAGAGAGAGGTTTGAACGTATATGTCAGAAATGTTATCAAGCGTTTTTATCTATTCTTCTGGTGGTTATGGTATCATCGTGTGTATTAATGTATCAACAATACACCTGTAAAGATAACTTTAATCCAGCTGGTGCCGAAAAACTAATGAAAAACAAATGAAAAACGAATGTAAAATAAAGAAAAATGAATGAAAAACAAATGAAGAATGAATGAAAAACGAATAACAACAAAACATAACTAATAGCCCCACAAAAGAAAAGACACACAAGTTTGCGGACGTTTCGACAATAGTTTTTGTCAACGGCAGCATTTAGTTCAGTGAAACATCCCAAAAAATAAGCAGTTACAGCTGTTTCACTGTAAACATGAATTATTTTTGGAGGGCTAAGTATGCACAGGCATGTTCAATGTGCAGTGACGTCGTTCGATGTAATATAAAATAAAATAACATATAAATCTTTGCAAGATTAGTTATTTGTCATATAATTTTTCAGCTTTCAATCAAAGTATTTGTTTGTTTGTCGGTAAAGACAATGTTTTTAACAATGTCGATTGAAGTGCACGGCTTTCACTTCGTCAAGCTTTCAAATTGGATGTTTTGGTCATTTGCTATTTGCGCATTAACGTATATTGTTTGCTGTTTCACATTTAGTCCCCATAAATTACAAGTAAATCATGTTTCTTTCTTGTTTGTACACATTTGCTTATACACAATTTAGATTAATGGTAGATTGTGATGAGGTTTTGTTATATCGAAATACTGAGCGTAAATATTGAATTACCAGCTTTTATGGAAAATGGCTGTTTCCGCAAAATTCATATGTCCACAACAATACTTTAATAAATAGTTTCAGATCAAACGCACGCACGCTCGCTCGCACGTAAGCAAACACACACACACACACACACACACACACACACACACACACACACACTCTCTCTCTCTCTCTCTCTCTCTCTCTCTCACACACACACACACACACACACATATATATATATATATATATATATATATATATATATATATATATATATATATATATATATATATATATCGGGTATGTTGGTGTTACGGTTAGGATGTTGCGCTGACAATGAACTAACGAACGAACAAATTACACGGTGAAAATCGCTTGCCTGTTGTAATTCGAAAAGAACAAGATAATATAATGAATTACCCAGGCTGATGCCGAATTAGCTGGTTCAACCACAATATCGGTCAGTTAGACTAAAATGTTGATATCTCGTCCTTGACTTGAGGATGTAAATTACAAACAACTCTAAAGTCGAAATGGATTCGCCTAATGGCGGGAAACACTGGTAATTCATCCATCCATCATGTGCCATGCCGATAAGCGTGGGCGGTCATGTTCTGCCATCTCACTCGATCACCAGAGTCGTTTATCAGCTCTATGTTCCTGTCTCGACCATACCACGTGGCCAAGCCATCCAGGTATTTACTTCTCGGTCTTCCCCTTGGTCTCTTACATTCGATATTGCCAGTCGTCACCACGTTCTCCACTTCATTTCATCTCATACATAACATGCCCAACAAATTTTGACTGTCTACGTCTAATGTCTCTAATCAGCTTACGATTTTCATTTGTTTCTTGAAGTACTTGTTCATTGGTTTTTCCTGTTTGTTCATTGTATTCTTTGCATTTTCAGCAGAAACCACATTTTCACAGCCATCAGCTGTGTTTCAGCTTGACTGCTTATTGTCCACGCTTCACATCCATACAAAAGTATAGGTTCTATGTAGCACTTCAACACTCTTTTTCTCGTTTCAGTTGATATCATTTTATTGGTCAGTATGTTTTTCATCTTGCAAAAGGCTACCTTTGCAATGGCAATTCTTGTTTTAATCTCTTCAAGGCATCTCCCATCAGATTATATGACTGTGCCGAGATAACTGTATCCATCACTTGCTTAAGAATATGCCCATTTACTCGTATATCACATTGTGGTATTTCCTTCTTCCCAGTGACGACGATAATCACTGGTAATAGAAAAGTCTAATTGACACGCAAAGTTCGGTTCATTGCGACTAGAAGTAGTGTGTATGGACAATACTTTAGTTCAAAGAAAGCGAGACTAAAAGAAGAAAACTAAAGACCAAAGCCATCCTCAATCGTGTGTGAGATCACAACATCTTATAGGCACGGAAGTTTATTGTGTCAAATTAGTTCGCGTATTCCCAGAGCCGATAATGTCAGAACGTTCTTATATGTCTCACAGTACGGGTTTGTGTCTAGTGACAGCATGGATTTAAAATGAAGACGAAAGCAATCTTAGATCGTTTGTATTGTAAGTTTACAAAGCGTTCGAGACACGAAGATGTATTATATTTAAGTTTTGCGATCCCGAAAACGCCTGTCAGCTGTACATGTGTTTGCATGCTAGCTATTAGGATGTCATTCGTCATTTCTGTCTGTCAAGACGAGTTTGCGTTAAGTAGCAATACATTTGACCAGCTTTAAACTGTAGACCAGCCTCATCATATATCGTGTGCATTGTATGATCACAAACCGCCCGAGACACGAAGGTTCATTATTTGTAGGTTTAGCTTTTGCCAAATGCACATATGTTTGCATGCTGGGGGTTATGATGTCACTTATGATACATGTCCACCAACAACAGTTTGTGTCACGTGACAATAAGTATGAACGGCTTAAAGCAAACATGAAAAACTGTCACAGATCATGTTTACAACAGTCACAGATCATGTGTATTGTGATGTCACAAAGCCAATTAGACACGGGGATTAGTGAACTAAGTTACGGGAATCACCTCTACCTCGTGCGCTCAGATCTACAGATATAATGGTCATAACATTTGACACAATATTCATGCTACAGGAATTCCTTTTTCTTAAGCTGGCAGCAGTAGAACACGAAGGTTAAAAGTTGAAAATCAATTTATTTTTAACTTTCCGTACTCTAGCTACATTACCTTTATAGGACGTAACAGTCTATCCCAGCATTTTTACTATGGCTGTTTGTGATTTGTTGGCAAGGTTACTTTCGGTAGCTTGTTGTTGCTTTCTGAACGACCCTAAATACAACAGGACGCGATATTGTCCTTCACCACAGTGCATCTTACAAGTCTGAATGGCCCTCTGAACATTTGGTACGAGACTGTTTATAATGAAATACCGGAGACATGGGCATCTTGAACATCAGTAACATCACGCAAGATTCTAGATCCTTTGCCCGTTCTTCTGCGTCAGCCATAGCTCAAGATTGCCCGATCGCCGCGACTGACGTCCGTCAATCGATGTGGACCCGAACTACGATGGGTGACATTGTAATGTTCTGTTATGATAATTTGGCTGTGTCCAGCATGTGCCGCGAGGTTACAAACCCGCTTCACATGCCAGTGATCCAGGGCTTGTTTCCGGATCCGGTCAAGGAAATGCACTACTGACGAGCTCAAACGAGAGCGAAACTCGAGTGTGGTGCTTCCATATTGACGTGGATAGGCCTTAGGTTCATACCAGAATACGATCGGCGTTGCCAGTGGTGGGTTGTGCTCAATACTTAAATTTCAAATCCCGAAACAACCAAATAATCTATTATATAATAATTGAAGTAAATTGGTCATTTTGTTTTGTTTTAGTAAGATATGAATGAGCTACCGTATGACAATAGACAGCGCAACCTGCTTTGTGTTAGCGCCGAATATTGGACGACGCCCACCAAACCCGACACCCACATCGTTCCGACGGCTTCGGGCGGAGGAGTGCAATTGGGAGGGTACACGCCTAACTCTAGTGCAGGGTCTCCAAACTTTATTTTTACGTCGGGCCGGATAACCTGCAAAATGACGAGCGGGGGCCGCATACTAATTTTTTACAATACTTGCGCCTCAGTCCGTGGCGAAGACCTTACGGACGCGGTTCGTAATTCTGTGTACCCGCGTTCGAAACACAGCTGTGCGCGATTTCGCAGCAGACAGCGTTGCGCTGGTTTTTTTACGCTATGTTATGGGTGATGGTCGTTCAAAAAGCAATGACAAACTACTGAACGTAAACTTGCTACGACATTAACAACAGCAAACAATGCTGGTGTTGCCTGCAAACGTCCTGTAAAGGATATACAACTAACTTTAACAATACTTGCAAGCCAGAACGAAAGCTCTTGGGGAGAAGACAAAAAAAATTACGTTAATCATGGGTGAGTGGCGTCCAATGCATACACACACACACACACACACACACACACACACACACACACACACACACACACACACACACACACACACACACACACACATACAAACAAACAAAGACAACCAATATATTTATTTACTAAAAATGTTAAAGAATGCGACGTTAGCAAACAGATAGTTTCATCAGACCTAGTGTGCAAATATCCGAATCTCACAAGCTAAGAAGCAAAAACTGATATTTGGCTTTCAAGATATCATCAATGTTTGGTTTGGAATTGCTGCATCCAATCAAGAGAATTGCTTTAGAATGTTCATCAGTCAATCTCGTTCGATGTGTTGACTTCACATACTTCATTTTTGAAAATGTTTGCTCACAGCCAAAAGTTGTTAAAAACACTGATGCCATACCAGCGGCAAATTTCTTCAGTTTTGGAAACTCAACATCAGGTAAGCAGCGATAAAAATCAACAAGTTGTCCTTCTCTGTGCTTCTCTTTCAACAAGTCATTTGCTTGGAAATCAATGATCTCCAAATTTAGATCAACTGGCACATCATCAAGCTTAGAATCAAACGGATTCTGGAACAGAAGAATGTCACTCTCAGTTCTGTAAAGATCTGAAAATCTCTCCAAAACATGCTTTTTCAAGTCACGAATAATAATTCCGCCCCCCCCCCCCGGAAAATAGAGGTTGATAACTTCGGCGATTGTAGTGCAAAACTATTTGAAACAGTGAAAATGAGAAAAGTTTCCTCCTTCCAGTTGTGCTTCAAACAATGACAGCTTTCTCCGAAATCCTTTGATGATTCTGGAGAGATACAGACGATGTTATCCTTTCCCTGAAGTTTCAAGTTCAGTTCGTTTATGTGGCATGTGATGTCGACCAAAAATGACAATTATGACAGCCAGATAAGATCTGAAAACTGCGAATCAGCTCTATCTTTTTCAGTGAGGAAATCATCTATTTGGTTTCTGAGTTTCTTTTCGTTTCGTTTCGGAAAACGAAACATGACTTTACAGAAATTGAGCTATCTCACTTATGTGTGATAAAGCAAGTCATAGAATTCAGAACATTTTCTTCAAGAAAAGCTTGGAACTGACGGTGATTGAGTGCATGTCCCCAAATGAGGTTCACAGCAGAAACGACTGGCTTAAGTACACAAGAAATATCTAAGTCTTTCCCACGGAGTGTTTGCTGACGTATGGTGATGTGCTTGAACAGAGCGCCCGGAATTTGCAGATCTTTCAATGAGTCTTGATCAGCTCCACCAGAGCTTTCCTCATTCCAGCCACGTGTTTTCCTCCATCAACTGTAACACCTCAAAGCTGATTCCACTGACGGTTAAAGTTTTGCAAAATGTTTTACATTTCCACGAAAATGTCTTTTACAGTTGTTCCATGAATGCTTCAAACGGATGCCAACTCTTCCGTTATCTGAAAGTTCAATTTGACACAACGAATGAATACGAGAAGTTGTGATGTACTCGAGAGATCTGTAGACTCATCCAGCGCCAGAGAATACGAAAACAAGTTCCTAACTTTGTCGCGTATCTGTAGCTCTATATTCTCTTAAGCTATTCTGTTCTCCGCACAACTGAACTTGCCGAAAGGCTGATAGTTTCAAACGAATCGGCTTTCTCAGGACACAAGTCATTTGTTGCTTCCATCATACACTCTTTTGTGAAGTTACCATCAGTAAACGGTTTCCCTCGTTCTGCCATCATATGTACTAGTTTGCAACTTGTACGAGTGACAGATTCCTTTTCAACAAGAGATTTATTTGTGTTTCTAAACGACTTTTCATGGACTCATATTTCTCAGAGTGTAACTTTCCAGAAAACGTTGAATATGTTGATGCATGTTTTGTTTCATTGTGACGCCGATGATTGTACTCTTCCATAACGGCAACATTTTCGGTGCAAATTACGCAATTGGTTTTCTGGTTCTTTGTGTCCACAAAGAAGTACTTTACTCCCCATTCTTAATTGAAAACGCGGCACTCGAGTTAAGTTTTCTTTTCTTAGTAGCCATAATGATGGGTGAAGTAAACGGGATCGTAAAATAAAAAAACAAAATAATAAACAAACAAACAAACAAACATTGAATTAGAAACAATTAAAATCCTATTGGAACACACGCGGAGCAGAGGGCTAGGGGTCACTGGTGAAGCAACGTCTCATCAAAGGTACATATAAAGTTTATAGGTACCTTTGGTAATAGAATATATCACATAATAATGTGTGCAAAATATATAAATAAGGCCGGCCTAAATAAACAGCCTAGAGCAGTGTTTTTCGACCGTCCTTCCGCGAGTGGCGGCCAGGGGCTCCGCCGAAAAAGAACGAATTCGCCTAAATTTAACATTTCTGCCCATCTGGTTTATTACATAAAGTAGGACAGACACTTGGATTAGAGTTCCTTGAGCAACGTAAACATTTGCGTAATTATCTGCTCCAGATGAAAGGCTGAAAATCGCTGGCCTAGAGACCAGCTCGAGTAACATATTGGGAGAATTTATCTGAGCTGGGGATATTTTCGTAATAACACGAGGCTTGTGTGGCATGTTTATGCTATGTTTGCTACTTTATTGCCTCTATTCACACTTGTAGTTTACTTAACTATCATTGTGAAGCAAACAAAGTCTGGTTACATACTAATAAAATGGATGACTGGCAAAAAGAAGTAAATATTTCTGGAGTATTGGACTTCTCTTGACAGCCAGAAGCATCTGGGGGAGAGAATGGTGTCTGTGTGTGTGTGTGTGTGTGTGTTGCCATGGAAGCCATGGTAACGTCAGGGCGTAGGCGGCGCTACCACGAGTCGGAGAAGGACTTGCGATGGCGCGAAATAAGCAAACATTACAATAAACAAGAAAATCTAGATACAATAATGTATAACTGAATAGGGTACATTTAAGACACATAGCAGCCAGGAGGTCTCCACACGCGTGAAGATCCCCTATTATTCTAAACATAATATGTACATTGAAATTGTATCACGACGTCTCGTGTTCCATCCGTTATATCAAGCAAGTTCGAGTACCGTCGGCGGGCAGGATGAAATGACGTCGCAGGCCGGATCCGGCCCGCAGGCCTTAGTGTGATGATCCCTGCTCTGGTGCGAGGAAATGCAACCTAAAGACTAAATGTTTTGGTCGAGCAGACTAGTTCCAAAGCTTTGGTCGGCAACTGGTTTGGGATGGACGCTCCGACAGATGGACAGTTAGAGTATTGCTTTGCTGATCCAGCAGCTTCTGCAGCCTGTCTTGTCCTAGACGTATTGGTGTTATCCTTACTCTGGAGTAAACTAGACTGGCCGAGAGGGTGATCATACTGCACTGCATGGGAATACATGGTCTCTAAATTCAGCCAAGGCTTTGGATTATAGAGAGGTATATCTCTTATTTACAAACAATCGTCTGTCAAGACGGTCAGGTGCCAGTCAATCAAATGGGTCAAATCTGCTGGAAACCCAACAAATCTGATGATGTTCTAAATTTTGTTAACTTGAACAATATCGAAGACAATACTGCAGTCTACGAAACAAGCTGGAAGACTCACATTTAACCATGAGGAATTATCAAAGACAGGTGCGCATACTGAAGATATAGTCCCGGCTTTCCCTGCATCGTATGACACTAGTCCCTACTTCTTGTAAATCATAATGTTAGTTTTATATCCTTTACAAGACCTGACAATCAACCCCAGCGTTGTGGGCTGTTTGTAATTTCTTGCCACGTTTACGTTTCGTAGTTTGTCAATGTTTTTTTTATTTAACAGGACATTACTGTAAACACCAGCATGTTACTGCTGTTTTTGATGTCTTGGCAAGTTTACCTTCAGTAGTTCGCTATTGCTTTCTATAAATCATGTTCTAACGTAATGTTAGTACCATTTATAATGATTGGTAGCAGGATTCACCTAACATGACTTATTAGCGTGACAGTGTGATATTTGGTGCACAATTTTACATCCCTTTTATTTTGATGGGGATACAGATTGTGCTCTTCCATACTTTGGGACAAACATAAATATTTCACATCATCAGCCATCGCGCATGATTTACGTACGCCGACTTCTCCTCCTACCTGGACTAGTTCTGTTGTTATATTGGAACTCATAACATATTAGACCTCAGCTCTCTGAAGATAAAGGAGGCTGAGGTTACACGACGTCTAGATGTGGTGAGACGGGTAAATTGTGTCCGATATATAATATAATTGTTTTTAAAATTGTGTGATGTGTAATAAAATATCGACGCATACAATTTACTATATATATATACTAGCTGACCCGGCCCGGCTTCGCCCAGGCCCTGGAGGGGATCTATCTATCTATCAGTCTGTCTGTCTGCTTGTTTGTCTGTCTGACTGGCTGACCCGGCCCGGCTTCACCCAGTCCCTGGTGGGGAGCATCTCATTTAATTAATATAAGTAATCATATAAGGTCTCCCGTTCCCGACTATCTGTCTGTCTGTCTGTCTGACCCGGCTTCACCCAGTTCCTGGTGGGGAGCATCTCATTTTATTCATATACGTAGTCATATAAGCTCTCCCGTTCCCGACTATCTGTTTGTCTGTCTATCTGTCTGTCTGTCTCGGCCCGGCTTCACCCAGTCCCTGGTGGGGAGCATGTCATTTAATTCATTCATATAAGTAGTCAAATAAGCTTCCGTTCCCGACTATCTGTCTATCTATCTGACCCGGCGTGGTTTCGCCCAGCTCCTGGCGCACAGTAACTTAAAAGAATGTCCTTCCACACACCATTCATTATTTTTAATGAAAACTGTTTTTAATCACCGACATGACAGTTGATAAGTTTTGTAAGCAGAAAAAGATGGGTTAAAATGTTATGCATAATGCATTATTTTTATGCAAACTTTAAAAATACCTTAAAGATTATATCATTATTTAATATAACTCATATGCCTAAAAATAACTATAGACAAAGAGTTTAACAATAGTGCAGGTAAGTCCAACAATATGACTATAAAGTATATAGAAATGTTATTAAAAGTTATGCCCCTTGAAATAACTTTTCTAGAGTGAAGTCCCCCTGCTATATAGACATTATATAATGAAAATGGAAAAGTAAATGTTATTAAATAAGTAGAAGATTTTACATTAAGAAATTATTATAGTCGGTTGCACAGGAATGAAAGGAAGACGTGTAGAAAATTTCATCTCAATCGGATGTACCGTTATCGAACGCATCCAATACATAAATCCGCACAAACAAACATACACTGTTATATATATATATATATATATATATATATATATATATATATATATATATATATATATATATATGTGTGTGTGTGTGTGTGTGTGTGTGTGTGTGTGTGTTGTGTGTGTATTTGTGTGCTTGATGTTAACGATGCTTATTGAGAGATACTATGACCATTTCGGATCATGCCAATGAGAGACAAACCGAATAGACCAACAAAATGTTGGCAACAATTCGACAAATGGGGGGTGGAAGGGATTGGGGATAATGCCATGTTCCTAAATATTTCTGAAAAGAACTCACGGAAAATATAATACTATCATGACAAGAACTCAGCGTTCAGGACGAAGAAATAAGAATTTGTCGCTAACAAAGACAGAAGGAATAGTGAACAACCCGATGTGCAAATAGACAAACCGGTCACGTGACAAGGTACACCTCATGACCAGAAGAGCTGACATTTTCAGTCAGTTGAGAGGCATCGTAGCAACAACATCTGAGCTCTCAGACGAACTTTCAAACCAAATATACTTGACATAAGTTTTCCAAGTGTTAACTGATATTATATCGACATAATGTCAACTATAGTGTTTAATCAACTTAGTTTATTCATTTGGCAATGAGCTGTAGTCCACACAAAGTAACGGAAGGGTGAAGTCACTTGCCGACAACAACCAATATAGCTAAACGCTTTACAGACCAAGTATGAAAATGGTTGCTCGGCTGATGTGCAGTGCAATGTCGGACATTCTCAGGTCGTAAATAGAATGCAGTTAAGTGACATTAAAAGAATACGACAGAACGAGTGAGTGTGTGACACATCCAGAATAACGAGAATGCTCCTTAAGATTTATTTTATGAACAGTGTGCAAGTGACCGGGTATGTGAACGCGACAACGGCACAAATGTCGGCGGTACTGCCGGACTTGTACTTGAGTGCTGTTCATTAATAAAATTATATGTTTGGAATTTCAGACGCAGGTGCCGTCTGCCTTTTTTGGATGTTGTCATTATAAACTGCCATTTACTTATCAGGAGTCATAAGCAAGTCCTTGGCAGATATGGGGGGAAAACCGGAGAAATGAACTGCAAATAAAGTCATCAAATCGACTCAACAAGCGATTCGCCATACGAGTGACTGTGTACAATGATGACTGAATTACATCAAGAATGAAGCACCGACAGTAAAGTTCATATAAATTATCAAGCTTGTGCATAATAAACGAAACAGAGGCTTCTCGACTATGATTCTCCGTATCGTCATTCGTTATAATTGTTGTCTGCAAAACAAAGTGAATCATAACAAATGGCAGTCATCTGCCTAATCCGTTAATCAGTTGTCAGACCGTGTGTATGTGCTAAAAGCACTATAGAGTGTATAAACTTTCATTTTCAACATAGTAATTAGCCCTTCTACAACCACCAGCTGCGGTAGTAAGCACTGAGCGAACTGATCCATCAAGAGGAGAGACACTGCAAACACGGGCAGCCGTGGTGACCCTCACTAAAGTCTTTCCAACGGATAGAAGTGAAGCCAATAATCTGGAAGAAGTTAGCAACTAATCCAGGACCGGATACATACATGCTAAGTTGTCTGTGATTTTGTTTGTGTCTTGTTCAGTGGTCCGCAGCAGTAAAGATTCAGGCTCACCCACTATCATCCTGCCTGTCTGCGTCTTCATCGTTGCGGGAGGTTGACTGGTCTATGTTTGTGTTGAGTCTCGTAAATTAACACAAATGTACGTTCTGTTCTACTAACAGCCGAATAGTTTGAATGTACCTTATAAATTTTCGACTGATAATTAGAGCGACCTTTTTTTTTTGTACATTCGTTCCTTTACACGTGGTGTTATCTCGTCCTTAGTGTCTCTAATGATAATAATGTCCACATTTGTCTGCTTCACAATTTAAATTGATTTCAGATAGGCGTTATCGTTTGTCTTTGTGATGTTATTATTTATAAACAGTGTGACAGTAGTCACGACGTACCATTAGTGTCTCGTTTGACCAGACCAGAAGCTACGTCGACGAGGAACAAAAAACACCTCCTGTCACAGAGGATCCCTGCCCTAATGATCAAAGATTCTATCGTTCCATAAACAGTTTGAAACTGTCATAGTTACAACAATTATATATTGATTGATTTAATATGAATAATTATATACATATAAGTTTATAAGAGTATAAAGGTAACCATGGCTAACTAGCAGACTTTGTAGCCTTTGGCGAGAACTATGGTTTGGTTGGTGCTGAACTCTTGGAATGGGACAAGGAAGCACTTAGTACATTTCAGGCACACAAAGTAACGATAGAGCAGCAACCAGGGAAACTGGAAAGGCAAGGAAACAGCAGCTATGGAAGAAAGGGATGCTAGAGAATTACAACTAGCTTAATCAGGAGAAGCAGAAAGCTTAAGAAATATCTCTTGAAGAAAAGAGATTGTTAGCAGAAGAAAAATGACTAGCTTTCGAAAAAGAGAAACTGATAGCTGAACAAATTATGAAAGACAAAGAAATAGAGGGGAGTTTGAGAATAATGATGCTGGAGGAAGAAAAGGAAGCCGCGATTGCATAGAGGAGACTAGCGGCTAAGACATTGGGCGCAATCAAAAGATATCAGGGAATAATTAGAAATTTTTCACAAGTTGACTCAATATCAGCATGGATCACCAACCTTGAGGCTCCTATGAATGATTACAATGTACCACCAGAGGAATGGGAAATACTGTTCCAGAAGCATCTTGCCCTTGATCCTTTTAAAGTAATAGAGGTCATACCTGAGCACCTACGAACTTTTTAATGTTGCATATCCCTTACAGGATGTTGCAGTCACCACCATAATTTTCAGCTGCTTTTGATGTACTAGGCAAGATTACGTTCAGTAGTTTGCCAATGCTTTCTGAGCGACCGACTCACATACCCCGTAAGATACCGGCGCAGCGCGAACCGCTGCTGATTTCGGCGCAGCTGCGTTACTCACGAGAATATACGGAATTACGGAGACAGACGTTAACCCCTAGGCCAGAACTGACTATCGATATATTAAAGAAAGTGTATTAGCTCATTTTTTCCTTGACAATGAGGGTTTACATACAACATATAGGCCACTGACACCGAAGGCACATTATACTTTCTTAGATTTTGTTTCAGAATTCCATTCATTATTTGACACGTGGCTAACGTCAGCGAACGTGGGGAATGACTTCCACAAGTTGAGAGACCTCTTGTTGATGGACAAGTTGTTCTCAGCATTGCCAGATGTTATGTCAATATTTTCCATTAGGAATATGTGTGGAACATTATCTGAGATGGAGTCCGAAAGCGAAGCATATTACAATGCCCATGGAGACATTATTTCAGAAGGGGGTCAATCTGAGCTAGCAATAGGAGCAGTGGCCAGGAACTCAAATCAAAAATATAATAACACAATGTGATATCAATACTATAGTCAACAATCAAGATTACAGCAACCATACCAAAATAGGTCTCATCAACAACGTGTCCCTATTCGAAAAAAAAAAATTAATTATAATTCGAATGTAAATATTGCAAAAGAGAACAAAGCACATTGGAAATGCGTCAAAAACTATAAGTCATACATTAAGAATTTGTCTTTAAAGAAACAATATCAATTTTCCGACTATAGAAATAACTT
Source organism: Cepaea hortensis (assembly GCA_963921405.1). Classification (NCBI taxonomy): domain Eukaryota; kingdom Metazoa; phylum Mollusca; class Gastropoda; order Stylommatophora; family Helicidae; genus Cepaea; species Cepaea hortensis. The sequence continues at coordinate 86,203,921 of OY992889.1, read as the reverse complement.
AGATTTTTTTTTTATCTACAGGAGCTATGACCACGTGGCCAAGACATGTAAGGTACGACAATTATGTAAGGAAGTCAATTTGGCATACACGATCTCAAGTAGCGACGCCGACGATGAGGATAGGAGTAGGGCAATGACTAATGCGACAGATATTTACGACAGTCATGAGGGTATCAATAACATGGCATATATACACGAAGCTAACTCCGCTTACACATCGAAGGGAACATAGATGTTTAACTGGCAATGGTTAACGTATTAGCAGTAAGAATGGTAAGACATACCGGAACATCAATTATTGGGGTGGACAGAAAAATATTAAACGGCGAAGACTACACAGACGAACAAGTGATGTGTAGAACATTTCGTGGTGGAGTAGACCAGTATAAGGTAGAATGGGTAGACATTAATTGCCCTTGATACCAATAACGTGTAACAGCTGCAGAGCTACAACAACCTAAAACAGAACTATTAGTAGGTAACATACCAGACTAAAGGAATGCACTAGCCCAGTCATAGAGAAGTTGGAAAAACAGCACGTCAGAGTTGAAGAAGGAAACTATGCTTCATTGGCCTTTCTGACTACTTAAGACAAGAATATTAACATAGAAGACCAGGGATCAGACATAGAGACAGACATGTACCAGACAAATGATGGATATATAAGAAAACAAAGACAAACGGTTGACGTTAATGCAGTTACTAGACGTTTTTCATCTCCAGATTATAACGAGACACACATTTATAATAATCAGCAGTACAATGATTTTTGGACAATAAAAGATAATAGGTGGGATTCATTACCTGTTAAACAAGGCTTAACTGAAGAAGAAAGAACTAAAATAGCCTTTGGTATCGAATATTTTAGTGCAGTTAGTCCATGTAGTAAAAGTATAGCAAGTATTAAACAATTCTTTGCACCATACTTAAAGGTTAAACCTTACAAAGGTATTAAAAAATGTAGACAATGATTCAACTCAGCCTGGATATTCCACAGAGAAATAGTTTCCATGTTCTCATGACATGTCTTCGGATGAAGACGACAATTATGCAAATGAGAATAAAACATCATAAAAGAAATCAACTCAGTATCGAGGTTCTATAAATAAAGTTAACATACAAGAGACGAATAGCATTAACTACACAAAACCAGATTGGTAGAATGAAATCCCACCAGAAATACCTAATGTACCTATCTCACTAGTATACATAAGTGATGGTAATACTGGATGTTACCAAATCGGACTCTGTGACAAGTTCATGGGAAACAGAAGTCCCGGAAGCTAAAAATAGACAAACAAACACAAGAAATAAAACTCAGACATTCGGAGCGATACTGGAAAAGCATGGGTTTATCCGAAGAGGAGAACAAAAGAGAAGAGAAAACTTATAGATGAACTGAAGTCGATGACAATATATGTAACGCAGAAAGGTGCAAATCATTGTCCAATACTTCACTTTAAATAGGCACAACTAAATTAACTAAGTAGACTGTAATTGGACAATTACAGAATGACAAACGACGAATCAACAACAAGTTACCTATTCATCTGGGAAGCTGTAACTCTATAAGAGGACCTGAAGATTCAGTTGCACTCTAGATTACTGACAAAGATACTTGCAAGTTAGAAACAAACATCGTGACGACATAATGTTGTTATTGATAATTATTAATGCATTTGTATACTTTTTAAATACATACATCCGATGTTATTATGAATTTCTAGATAGGATAGTAAGATGTTGAAAGTGTCACAGTCAAAAGAAGGAAAAAAGCACATACCAATGGTAAACAAGCAACATTGTAAGAAATAAGGAAAGTGGAGACAAAAAAGAAGTAGAGCTAAACAGAAACCGGTCAGCAAAGGGGATACCAAGATTACCGGCACCATTTAAAGTTAGTAGGATACCTCCTCCGAAGTCGGAGAGTGTCTGCGTGCACGGCGAGGACCATCAGTCTGCACACCAATAAGCCAGACATGGGACAACGGATACTCACGCAAACCTCAGGTCCTGTATGACATCACACTGATGTTGAACAACAGGATGTCTTCATCCAACTTACAGAACTTCGCGCTGGAGATCACAGCCAGCGAACACAAGCAAGCAAGCAGTAGGATACCAAACACGCTGTCTTGCCTTTGCTTTCCCAGAATTCCTCCTGTATGTGCCAGGAAGTGACTTTTTTCCGCTCATCTGTTGTCTGAAGTACCCAGTATTTCATTTTTTTCTCTTTCTAATTCATTATGAATCATTTCGAGTTTCTCCCGATATAAGATTTAGTCTTGTGATTTTCCGATCCTTAATTCCAATAATGCCGGTCTCTCTGGCCGAGGGGTTGCACGACTTTCTCCGTAATCCCGTTTATCCACGCAAGATAACGCAGCGTGCGAGAATTGGAAGCGGTTCTCCCCGCGTTGGTGACTTGTGGGATAACTGAGACGGCCGCTCAGAAAGAAATGGCAACTACTGAGCATAATCTTGCCAAGAAATCAACAATCAGCTGAAAGATGCTGATGTAGACAGCGTCTGTCCTGTAAAGGATATGCGAATTAAAAAAAAAAAATTCAAATAATTGCAAACTCATTGTATTATTGAAATAGGTGATGGAAATCTAATGATAGAGGCGCATTTAATAATACAACATCATTTACCATAATAGAAGAATATAATAGAATGATGAGAGACAGATCATAAAGGCATAAGAACCCCCCCCCCCTCCCCCCCCATCCCCCGCGCCAACACACACACACACACACACACACACACACACACACACACACACACACAAATACGTATGCACTAACCAACGAAAAATAAACATCAAGCAAACAAGTTACCAACAAAAAAAAAAAAAAACCAACAAATTCGTGCTTGAAAGTGAATATGCATTTTCTGAGCAATTACGAGATTAATATAGCAATTTAATATAACTTCCTCAAAGCGTAGTTTTAAAATAATTAAAAGACAAGAATAACCAGTTTGCAAAGAAAATAACTTTGAATGTCTCAAAGTAATGTATTTTAGAGATGCAATAGAAACAGATATTTAAGGGTCTCACGAGGTTCTTACGATGATAAGTGCGTGAGATGGTCGTTGTCTAGGTAACGATGCTCCTGGTGTGTCAATTGAGATATCTAACTGTCTCACAATGCAACTTACCCCAGTAATACACATCCATCAGTCAGTAAACAAGATTGAGTTGGCACACATAATCCTTTAATACCGAAAGAACACGTACAAACGGACCAAAACTCTATATCCAGAAACAATATAATCCATAGAATATAAATATCCTCCTCACAATTTAACACGTACACATCACTGTCTTCTCACGGCCTGCTTCATCTCAAATCAATTCGACAGGTAATCCAGCTCCTATCCACAGCTGGACCTCACACAATACACCCACACACATGGGTCTAGTCTCCACTAACTATAAACCCACTTTGGGTCAGGCCTCCATTAACTATCCAACCCCCACTGGGTTTCAAGCCTGTATTCACCACTGGGAGAACAACACAACAAAAGATCTGACCGCAGTCAGTCTAAACTCCAACGTATTAGCCCACCGATCCGCTCGGAGCTAAAACATCAACTCTCTGAAATCCCTTGACTTCACACGAACCGAACCTCAGTCGGTCTCAGCTTCCACTGACCAGTCAAAGTTTTCCACTGTCTTTTAACCTTGCTGTGTAGCCGCTCCCTGAGCTCCCAACAACAAAACACCCCAGCCTAAAACTGTCTTTCTCCCCATCCACCCTGGGGTCTTCCACTCACACCCGCCCCATTATTTCTCAGGGTTGATTGTTTTTCTCGTAGCCAAGTCACTCAGCTTACTGTCAATGACCCAGGCATATGTCATTATCCCCCCCCCCCTTAAAAGAAAACATCGTTTTCAAATGTTGGGAGACTAATACTTATCAAATATGTGACCCAGACATATTGCCTGGGTAGTCGTAAGTATAAATCCAACTTACTCTAGCTACCACACTAAATAATACATCAAATGCTAATAGTACACTCCCCTATTCCCCACACATCAATACATCCAACTTTCTATCTTGTGTACCAATGAATGAACTAATACATCACATAATAATAATACATAATAGGAAACATCATATCTGTGTATCTGCAGGTCTATTAACATCCTCAAAAAAACACAAGCTATTTGTGTACCGACCCTATATCAGGTGGTTCTTTTCTTGCCTCAGACGTCCACCTATGATTCCTGTCGATGCTGTGTCTAACCTTCATATACCCATGCCTCATGTTTCCTATATCTTTAACACATCTGTTTGCTAATCCTAACCCTGGTTCAGTGATGTCGTTAACACTCCTTTGAACTGCCTTAACTTTGCAATCTGCATATTGTACCGTTACACTGGAGTCTCTGTTTAGTCTGACCTCTTTATTAAATCCTGGCCAATATACCTGGCATCCTGCTCTATGCTGCTTCCGCCTTACTCCTATGTGCCCTGCACATGCCCTATCCTTAGCTGTTCTAGTATATCGGTGTGTATATGCTAAGGGTAATACTCCTTGCCCGCATGCCGTTCCGTCATCTGAAAACCGGCGAGTGAGAGTATTGTTCTTCCTTCCGAAGCACCATCTACCCTTCTTTGATTGTCTATGTCTCACATTCCTATACCCTTGGAAACATTTGTCGAGAGTAATATCTTGCCTCTGGGATTCCCTACAGCTATATTTGAGATCCATTCTCACCTGTTCAGCTGTCCTATCGTTGTCCTCTGTGTCTACTTCAAGTGCCACTTTTTCTTCAGCTATACTCTCTAATTTAGGTTTTCTTTTTGTAACTACCCCGTTACTACTTACACTATGTATCTGGTCCCAATAAACTACTTCTTCTTCTGTACAATCTTTAACTCCTGCTACATTTCCTATGATCAAATCAGCCACTGGTGCGTCCAGAACACACTCTACCACACTTCCTGTGATATATGGTGTTTTCACTGTTATCACGGCTAATGGGTAGAACTCTACTGTCCCATTAAATGTTATAGATCTAATCTTTTTCCCTGTATAATCCGAGAGATGCACTAAACTCTTTCTAACTCCGATGGACGTACATCCGGAATCCATAATTGTTAACGCTGGCCTATCATTAACAAATCCATGGTGCATCTTCAGACTTCCTCCTTCATGCACTGCTGATCCTGCTTTCACTGTATGACCACATATTAAGACTGGCTGACCGTCTTTTTTAAACAAGGGTTTGCATCCACTACAATTCTCATTGTTCAGCGTCTCAATTACTTGTGCTGCATTAGAATGCTCTGTTTTTCCCATCATACACTCATGGCTAACAAGCCCTGTCCCGCCACATTTGAAGCAAATAATGTCCTTCTTCCTATTACTTTTTGGCCCACTGGCTGGTTGCCCGTCACACTGTGCTGCCTTGTGTCTCCAGCTCCCACAATTCCAACATCCGGCATAACTATTTGGACGTCTCTGGAAATTCCCCCTTTTGTATGGGTAACGTCCTGCTCTACCAACATTGTTTCCTCGAAAAGCATTCTCTTGAGGTTCTTGTTGTTTATATCTATGTGTTGAATCCACACTTTTCGCCCTTGGTCTAATAACTGGATTGTGGTCCTGTTTAGTGTACGCTGCACAGACTATTTCCTCACTCATTAGTCTACCAATAGAACTGTTTGGATGTGCAGTCATGTAGTTTTGCCCTAACTGTGACATTGTGTCTATGTCCTTTGGCTTACGTTCCTCAAAGAAAGCTACTAAGTTTGTATTGCATGCAGATACTACCTTGTCTCTTAACATTAAATCCACTAATTTATTAAAATCTTTCCCTACTTCTGCAAGCTCCATCCATTTGTTAAATGTGTTCTTTACTGTGTTAACAAAATCTGTGAAATCTTGATTTGTCTCTGGTCCTAAGTGTCTAAACTTTGTTCTATAGCCATGCTCAGTTAGTTGGAACTTTGTTAACAAACGTTGCCGCAAAATAGTGTAGTTGTTTCTTTCTTCCACAGGTAAATTAAACATTGTATCTAGGGCCTTACCCGTTAAATACTCGCCCAGTCTAATCGCATACTCGCCTTCTGGGATGCCTAACACTTTCACTGATGCTTCGAATCTCGACAAATAAGATTCCAAGTTGTCTCGGTCCGTAAAGTATGGCAATTTCAATCGTTGTGACGACTGCGAAGGCCTTCTGCTTTCCTCACTTTGACCCTTCGATGATAATTCTAGTTTTCTGAGTACAATTTCCGCTTCCATCTTAATCTTCTCTTTCTTGATTTCCATCGCACTTGCTTGTTTTAGCGTTTCAAGTTCTAGTTTCACTTGTGTCTCTTTCTCTTCCTGTAGACGCTTGGCCTCGAGTTCAGTCTGTCTCTGTTCTCTTTCCGCCTGCCTTTGTTCTCTTTCAGCCTGTTTCTGTTCTTTTGCTTCTGCATACTCCTGTAACTCTATACCCTTCAGGCCTAACCGTTCCCCTGCTTCAATATATTCCATTAAAGTAGGCATCTTTTACTTGTGGATACGTTGCTGTATGCCAGCCAACTATAAATGTGAAGACTCTGCTGTTAGTCTTTGTGTACCTTCCCTAAGTACACCTCCACTCACTGTGTACGTCAATTCGTAGTACTAACAATATCACTCTGTACTCACCCAGTCACTCTATAAGCACTAGGTAGTGATGGGAGAATATCATCTATAGTCCCTCGCATATATACCAAATAGCTGTAAAAAAGCTCTGGAAATATATTTAAACATACATATATATACATATACAAAACGAATGAATGATAACAGTAAGTGTTGTCTATAAAACATTAGACTCACAAGCCAAGTACACGGAGACGGTGATCACCAAAAAAATAAACTACAGTAACAACCACAAGCTTGTGTGAAACGACCACAGTACGCGTAATAATATGTAACCTGACACCGACCACTAGACAGTAGAAATGACGAAAGATCACAATAATAACATATATCCGAACACAACAAATATCATATGTAAATATAACGAAAAGAAATAAAGAGAAAAAAATATATAATTATAGCATCAAAATATACACAAATCTGACGTCAGACAACTCGGCTCTAGATATTGGTTAGGACTCCAATGCAACTGCACGACACGATAACTCATTAGCGTTTTCCATACAAAAATATCGTAAGCACCAGAAAGAACCACGTTTTGCCACGCCTATCCCGATTTAGATAGAGATTGCAAAAAGTGCCTATCCAACAACTACATGTAATAACATATCCATATATATATATATATATATATATATATATATATATATATATATATATATATATATATATATATATATATATATATATATATATAAGTAGACAAACAATAACGACAGTTAAAACGGTGAGAGCAAACAAATGTCCAGATGGTTGGCCGATAAATATGTACTTATTAATCCGTCGCCAAAAGTTTTTATTTTTCTGTTAATAGTTTTTCACAATAGGCTGGAAGTGTCTGTTGGTTAAAATTCCGAAATGTATACGACGTCAAATTCCAAAACGACCCATTGATTTGTTGCGTGTTACTGAATTCACGTGGTCATCACAAGTTCCAACTGTCGACAAAAGATTGAAGGTGGTAGTACTTATCCAAACTGGTCTTTTGATATGTTGTTACTTTCCCCTGGACGCGGTGCGAACAAAGTAATAATCCAAACGTCTTTATACCTTCGTTGTGGAGATGGCGCTTTGTTGTATAATAAATGTTATGGATTTCCGTTACCCGGCAAGATTCGCGTTTCAAGGCAAAGTTCAGCAACAAAAAGAAAATGGCAGCAAATGTCCAGCGTTTTAGCTCTTTATCGTAAGTTCTTTTTACAACTGTATGCAACCATGCTCGCGGAGCTGCCACGTCATCCTTCGTTGTCAAAATGTTTGCTGATTACAGAGTAATGATCACTAAGGGATTTTAACAAAGACGAACATAAAGTCTGGTTTTCACACAAAACACCTTGTTTTGTTCATTCACAATGAGTCATCTTGACCACAATAGGCCGTGGAAATTCCCTGAGTGCTTCACTCCATCCACCCCCCGACTCGCAATGTCACCTCAATTTCTCTTTATCACCTTCAGTGAAAAATCCTCAGTAAACACAGTTTCCACACAACCTTTTCAGCCCCAACCTGGCTGTGGTAGGGGTACCGTTACTATCCCCTTCGGTCACCTGTCCTCGTAAACAGCGCTGACCCGGTTTGTCCGTGGAAACTCACAATTTCCACCGTCCTCCCCCGTCGTGTTAGCTGTGGTGAAATTCTTCACCTGTCGACTCGCGACCAATACAGTGCGTTGCCTCAGCACACACACACACAAAATTTCGAACCACACACAGGAGGTGGCGACGAAATTGCTCACTGTCTTAAATCCTGTCCTGTCACACCCACACACACCTGTCAGGGTACCGTCCAGTTAGTATCTTGGCGCCGACTTTTCTGTGCCGCTGTTTTTCTCAACGCGCGCTGTTTTTGATGTTGTCCTTTTCATGAACTGTCTGCTAGCTTTAGCAATCCTGCCTGGTATCAAATTTACCTGTCGTGAACTTTACGTGAACTGTGTATTACCTCTCGGACACTTTTGGCCTTGACCGTCTACTGAAAATGGTGTTTATTCCTTGTGCCATAAATGTCGTTGTAACTGGGCATCCGACTAATGTCTCGTATCTTCGTATTCTCTCTAATCGACACGTTCACAGATAAACAGAATGACAACCATGTCTATAATGCAATGGATTTCTTGATCGGACGAGCTCTCAGATATCTCAGTATATCCCCGTCGTCCTTGACCGGAGAGCCCCCAGATATCTCACGAGGTTCTTGCGATAATAAGTGCGTGAGATGGTCGTTGTCTAGGTAACGATGCTCCTGGTGTGTCAATTGAGATATCTAACTGTCTCACAATGCAACTTACCCCAGTAATACACATCCATCAGTCAGTAAACAAGATTGAGTTGGCGCACATAATCCTTTAATACTGAAAGAACACGTACAAACGGACCAAAACTCTATATCCAGAAACAATATAATCCATAGAATATAAATATCCACCTCATAATTTAACACGTACACATCACTGTCTTTTCACGGCCTGCTTCATCTCAAATCCATTCGACAGGTAATCCAGCTCCTATCCACAGCTGGACCTCACACAATACACCCACACACATAGGTCTAGTCTCCACAAACTATAAACCCACTTTGGGTCAGGCCTCCATTAACTATCCAACCCCCACTGGGTTTCAAGCCTGTATTCACCACTGGGAGAACAACACAACAAAAGATCTGACCGCAATCAATCTAAACTCCCACGTATTAGCCCGCCGATCCGCTCGGCACTAAATCATCAACTCTCTAAAGTCCCTTGACTTCACACGAACCGAACCTCAGTCGGTCTCAGCTTCCACTGACCAGTCAAAGTTTTCCACTGTCTTTTAACCCTGCTGTGTAGCCCCTCCCTGGGCTCCCAACAACATTACACCCCAGCCTAAAACTGTCTTTCTCCCACACACACCCGCCCCATTATTTCTCAGGGTTGATTGTTTTTCTCGTAGCCAGGTCACTCACCTTACTGTCAATGACCCAAGCATATGTCAAAGGGAAAGAATAATTCAACAGCGAATAACACACTGTGAAAAACTAGCACAATATAACTAGACACATCTTTGTCTGCTAACCACAAGGCTAATGGAAAAAACGGAAGACCTAAAAATACACAGAAAAGAATTATATATAGAGATGATAATATGGGGATAATAAAAAGTAAAACATGATGAACTGATTAAAATGTTGGAAGATATCAACATTGATGGAAAAGATTTAAGAATAATAAAGAATGTTTACTGGAACCAAGTAGCAGCAATTAAAATGGGAAATAAAGAGGGTAGTTACGAACAGAAAAAGCTAGGAGTACGACAAGGGTGTGTCTTGTCACCAGATATTTTCTCCCTGTATAGCGAAGTAATAATGAGAGAGATCAAAGAGATGCCAGGAATACTAGTTGAAGGTTATAATATAAATAATATACGCTATGCAGATGACACAGTATTATTGGTGGCGGATAATTCAACAGACCTACAACAATTATTAGACGTTGTAGTAACAGAGAGTGCAAGGAAAGGACTCTCCTTGAATATCAAGAAAACAGTAACAATGGTAATATCAAAGAAAATGGTGACACCAAAATGTGACACAGAAATAGAAGGGAAAATCCTTAACCAAGTTGATAATTTTAGATACCTAGGGGCATTTATAACATCAGATGGAAGATGTACAACAGCGATTAGGAGTAGAATAGGGCAGGCAAAAGCCGCTTTTCAGAAAATGAAGAGTATCTTATGCAATAAGTCACTATCACTGAATGTAAGAAAGAGAGTGCTGAAATGCTATGTAGAACCAGTTTTGCTGTATGGCAGTGAATCTTGGAACTTAAATAAACAAATTAAGAAGAAATTAGAAGCAACAGAGATGTGGTTCCTGAGACGAATGTTGCGAATTCCTTGGACTGCCAGAGTAACTAACGACGACTGCCTGAAACAGGCTAATGAAACTAGAACATTATATACAACAATAAGACAGAGACAAACATCTTTCTTCGGTCACGTGATGAGAAGAGAGGCATTGGAGAACATCGTAACAACTGGAAAGATCGAGGGGAAGAGAGGCAGAGGTAGACCAAGAGAAGTGATGCTGGATGGATTGAGACGGTGGCATGGAGGAATATCAGCACCAGAGTTGATCCAGAAAACCAAAGACCGAGATCTATGGAGAGCCATGAACGCCTACGCCAGCCGGCACGGCACTTGATGATGATGATGAATATGGGGATGACATGGAGGGGACTGCAGGTGACTGCAAAAGATAGGACAGCCCGGTGTGGCTTGATTGAGGGCCTATGCCCCAATGGGGGATAACGGGAAGAAGAAGAAGAAGAAGAAGAAGAAGAAGAAGAAGAAGAAGAAGAAGAAGAAGAAGAAGAAGAAGAAGAAGAAGAAGAAGAAGAAGAAGAAGAAGAAGAAGAAGAAGAAGAAGAAGAAGAAGAAGAAGAAGAAGAAGAAGAAGAAGAAGAAGAAGAAGAAGAAGAAGAAGAAGAAGAAGAAGAAGAAGAAGAAGAAGAAGAAGAAGAAGAAGAAGAAGAAGAAGAAGAAGAAGAAGAAGAAGAAGAAGAAGAAGAAGAAGAAGAAGAAGAAGAAGAAGAAGAAAGGTAGAATAATAATAAAAAGATATTGAAGTAAATACTGTTATGGGGAAAACATTTCAAGGGAATCGTAAAATACAAATATAGTGTCCTTCGGAGAAACCATCCATATGTTTATCTTTCTCATTTCCTGTGGTGCTTTTCCCTCAATCTTTCCATTTGTCACTGCATTGTCTAGTTCCTTTCTTCTCATAAAGTTCTCAGGAAAACATTGACTGTGTACTATTATTTCTCTAATCAGTTGAGAGCGTTAATTTCATTCTTGTATGATCTATTCATTAGTTTTTCTGTTTGTCCCTTGTATTATTTAAATTTTCCTCAGACAATACATCCTCCACTGCCAATAGATGTTACCGTGCGTGTCTGCTTAATGTCCTCGTTTCACATCCATTTTAACAGTCCTGTTTCTATTTACGTAAACACGGATCAGCAGCTCACAATATTAATATACAATTAAGACTTTCTAGAAGAAACAGAGAGCTCATTTAATCAGTTTGAAAACTCATACGCTGTCTATATTCTAGAACAGTGGTTCTCAACCGGTGGAGAACTCCTCCCTGGGGGGGGGGGGGACTTTTAGGTATTCCAAAGAGGGGGGAGGGGGAATTAAGATTATTTCAAGATCGCGTTAATACAAGAACTGATTACTTGATATTGTTTATCCCTTCATACCTTACGGTGCTGTACTTCTGAAATTCGTTTTATAACGTAAGTAAACCCGCAAATCACGTTTTATGTAGACCTCTTGACTTATTCTAGTATGTGTTATTAAAGTTAGCTTCTATTTTTACGTATACTATGTAGAGGCGGGGGTGGGTGGATTTATAGGGAGGAAAATCAAAGGGGGTGGGGGTATTCTGAACATATGGTGAAGGGATGCATGGGCCAAAAATGGGTGAGAACCACTGTTCTAGAACATTTCAATAGAAACTGAAAATTACTGAAATCTTTACAGAAACGAAGATGCCTTGGCCTGAAAAGATTTTAATCCCAAAACCTCTCGAAAGAAGAGTGAGAGCAAATTTGCAGGAAGCGTAGAGAATGCCACAAAATGTTACATTCGTTAACCAGGATAGCAGAAAGCTGACAGTACAGATCTATCTGGCGCAAGAGGAAGCAACAGACGGACGACATGTGTCATTCGAGAGGAGAGATTAGTAGACTTGATAACTGGGTCGAGGTTAAGAGAATTATTGATGTCTTTAAGCAAAGAAATGGTCGAACAACAGTGCGGGGCAGATACAATAAATGAAACTGACAAACACGAGGTCAAACAAACACATAGAGACGTGGAGTGAGATGTCATAGAGTCATAGATTTACAGACGGACACAGTCATGGATAAACAGAAATAACCCGCCAAAGAGGTACAAACAGACCATTGAGCGACAGACAGAGATACAGATTGAGACTCAGACAGACGCATAAAGTAACATTATTATCATAGAGACAAAGACAATATACAATGACGTAGTTACACAGAATTAATATACAATAGACGGACACACAGTTGAAGACATAGACAGAGATAACTCGCCATTGAGCGGAAGACAGAGATACAGTCTGAGACTCAGACAGACGCATAGAGTGACATTATGATCATAGAGACAGAGACGAACATACAAGGACATAGATACCCAGAAATAATATACAACAGAGAGACACACACACACACCAAAACAGACAGAGATAACTCGCCATTGAGCGACAGCAGAGACACAAACAGACAGAGAAACACAATCAGAGACACATACAAACAGAGAGAGACAGAAAGACAGGGCTACACCGCTATAAAAAGACAAAAAAATGCGGACATAAACCTAGATAGATCGTCATTGAGCGACAGAAAGACACAGCGATATATATATATATATATATATATATATATATATATATATATATATATATATATATATATATATATATATATATACACACACACACACACAAATATACCATACCACTGAGACCATACCATACCATACCTGATTCTAGGCTGATATGATCCTTTGAGTCGGCGAGTCATAACTTCCATGCATTTCAGCCATGACACATGTTGATGATGATGGCTCCAATGTCTCTCTAATCGCCATGAACCAACATTCCCTTCTTGAAACACATCATCCCCTAAGAGCCAAAAGTGCCACAGATCAGATGAACTATCTCTTTCATGCATCGTCGTACACGGCACACTCAAGGGGCCGAACCACTTAAGAAGGCAGTAGTGTCCACCCAGCGACCACGAGCTGCATGACAACGGCGGTAATAGCAATGACATGGGCTTTCATATGATTTGGATTACAGAAATATGCCATGTTTGTGTCTGGGGTGATTCAATAAGCATGATCCGTAGGGTCGAAGCTGATTGTGTACGCGGACAGTGAATTAAATTGCTGCGAAGGTCATAGTGTTCTTAGAATCACCTGCATTTTCGGCCCGGGACATTCGGGATTTGAGGAAAATGAACAAGCTAATAAATATGCCGAGTCTGCATTAATTGCAGAAAGCCAGCTTATGAATCACGTCGATATTATTAATACCCTTAGAGAGATGTGGAGAGCTGAGGATTTGACGTCAGTGAATCCACACGGTTGTCTAGAATGAGAGACTTGGGAGTAGGAATTTGCATAGCCAGACTCGAGAGTCACATTCGGGAAATTATGGGTCTCGTCAACCTACACAGATATGGATCTATTAGCCACAAGATGTTGCTGCATATGTTGGGGAAGAATCTGAGCACTTAAGGACACTCACGGTGTGCAAGGATGATAACTTCATCATATAACTAACTAACTAACTAACTAACTAACTAACTAACTAACTAACTAACTAACTAACTAACTAACTAACCAACTAACTAACTAACTAACTAACTAAATAACTAACTAACTAACTAGCTAAATATCTAACTAATTAACTGACTAACTAACAAACTAATTAACTAACTAACTAACTAACTAACTAACTACCTAGCTAAATATCTAACTAATTAACTGACTAACTAACAAACTCATTAACTAACTAACTAACTAACTAACTAACTAACTAACTAACTAGCTAAATATCTAACTAATTAACTGACTAACTAATAAACTAATTAACTAACTAACTAACTAACCAACTAATTAACTAACTAGCTAACTTTCTTACTAAATAGTTGACTGGCTAGCTAACTAACTAACTAATCTCTCACTCACTAACTAACTTGCTAACTATCTAACTAATTAACTCATTCACTCAAACACACACAATTACTCTCTCACTCACTCACACACTCATTCGCTCGCTCACTCACTCACTCACTCACTCAAACACATACTCACTCACTCACTCACACACTCACTCGTGCCTTTCAGGCAACATTCAGTTTTAGATCAGATCATCTGGGTGTTCGTAGGTTCCCGTGGATCTCATTGGACAAATGGCGCCAATACTAAAGAAGAAACGCTCATATTTCTCTAGTGTTGAGGATACATGGAGGAAGAACGACAAGAAAGAAAAACCGATTGACATACTGCATAGAAAACACGGGCTTGACACGGGCCTTTACGTAAAGGATACGCACATAACTTTTTTTTCTAGTAGATCATTTGCAGACCTCGGCCGGCCGAGAAGATTCTGTTATTTCATGTTGTACCGCCTCATAAATGTTCATGCCCGTGTCTTCTATGTAGTATGTCAATCGGTTTTTCTTTCTTGTCGACTAACGCTTTGTCGTCCAGCAACCACGCCTTCCATCGAAGCCTTTCCACACACTTGTGACGTTTAAATGTAGCCAATACCAGTTCAGTTTCCGATACTTCTTCTTCTTCTGCTGCGTTCATCCGGAGTTGTTTTGTTTTTTTCCAGACGTGATTGCGTTGTGCCTGTTTACAACAGAGCTGCGTTCTTGCGCCGTTAGGCCGACACATCCGACTTCTGCGGGCATCTGTTGACCGGGTTAACCTTCTCGGGGTTTCCGATACATGATGCTGCTCATGAGACAATGTATTTTCCATGTTCACATCCTGCATCATGTCACTGCTTTTCTTCCTCTTGGTCACAATATTCTATTAATTAACTTTGCTGTCATATTTAAAATGTACTGATTTTCTTTCTTAGGATTTGAGCTACAGCATACAACTCACATCCACATATTGTCACAGGAAAGATGAAGGTTCTATAAAATGACATTTAATGTGCTTGTCAATGTTGTGCCATATATTTCTAACATAGTTTAGCCACGACATTGCTATGGTCCGTCTAGGTCTAACGTTTTTTTTTTTTTTTTTGTTGTTGTTGAAAAAAAACCCACACAGTTGCTAATTATGGAGGTAGGATAACCAAAGTTTGTTACATTGTCAATCTTTCTTTGCTGTTGTGATCTTTGGTTGACGTGTATTATTTTTTTTTTTTCGTGAAAATAAAATGTTTTTGTTTTCTTAAGTTGAATCAATTATTTTGTTTTAAAAATGTTCGCTCTCCTTGAACTCAGGCGTAGTCCATATACACACTAGTAATTCTATTGCACTGGACTGATTTTTGCGTGTTCTTTAGCTTTCTCTGTTATCACTGTCCCTCGCCATCAGGTGAACTCATTCCGATTTCAGAGGTACTTGTAATTTACGTCCTCACGTCAAGGATGATAAGTTAACATTTTAGTCCAACTGACCGGTGTAGGGGCTGAATTTGCTAACTCGGCATCAGCACACCGAATGATTAAGATCGATCGCTCTTATTCATTGGGCCTCTATTAAAATTATTGTGAGTTTCACTGTGTCTCATTAATATATCAAAAGCGAAAATCATCAATATTTGTACCGTTTCCCCATCTTGTGATCTCAACACCTGCCGGAGATGACATACAATATTTCTGGTATTAAAAACAAGAACACACAATATGAAATAGAAACAAAACAAATAACAATAGACTATATAGACGAACATTACCCTAGCAGTACTTGGACCCATGCATATATAGACGGATCAGCAAACAACTCAACAGATAACGACGGTGAAGGGATTCTCCGGAATCTAACAGTACGGAGCAAAGAAGATAGTCAGTGGCAATTAGACGGTTCTGAAGTAACTCCAGAGCAGCGACATAGACTCTAAAGAAATATTGTTGACAGAGAAAAATAAAGAGAAACAGATAGATCTCTTTATAGATGCAAAGTCAGTTGTTCTAACTCTGAAGAACAGAAACAGTGCAGAATTAGATGACCTAAGAGCAGCCCTGCGTAAACTATGTTGGACATTCAATATGGTTGTAATGTAATTGATACCCATAAACTGCAACATAACTGGAATCTGGAAGCACTAGACTTGATTTTCGCTCTCGTTTGAGCTCGTCAGTAGTGCATATCCCTGACTGCACCCGGATCGAACTCCGGATCACCGGTGTATGTGGCGGGTGTGCAACCACTGACCACATGATTCACGCTGGACGCAACCAGTTATCATACTAGAATATAACTACGTCACCCATTGTAAGTTGTAGCTCAAAACTTGTCCGATTGCCGCGATTGATATCCGTGACCCTGAATGATCAGGTCTTCTAGATATGGCAAGGCACACCAGGCGCCTAAATTCCAACGATTTATTTGGTTGTTTCTTTAAACCTCAAATACCGAAACAACCAAATAAATAAATACCTGGAAATGTAAATGCTGACAGATTGGCAAGAGAAGATGGAAGACTACCACAGCCTGATATTGACGTAACCAATGATGTTGCCAAGAGATTTATAAAATGCAAGTATAGAATCAAGTTGAAGTCAAAGCATCCCGATCATCAAAATGATCATATATACTACCAACGTTAATGTAGAGAACTAGGAACAATCTTGAGACTCCGCACCAGACATATGATCTTATCATCATCATCACCAGTGTCAGCCTTACCGGCTGGCGTAGGCGATCATGCCTCTCCAAAAATTACGATCTCCGATGGTATGGATCAATTCGTGTGTTGACTCCCTTCCTGCCATGACACAGAACTGTCAAGAATCTTTTCACAATGTCTTCTCTATCTCTTTCCGCAAATTCTTTCCGGTTGTCACAACATGGTCCAATCTTTGTCTTCTCATAATGTGATCAAAAAACGATGACTTATTCTTTATGATGTTTGTGATACGTTGGAGACTCAGAAACTCACACTTCCCTCAAAATGTCCAGATAAAATGACAATTAAACATTTGCTGCAAGAGTGTGCAACATCTGAAAACGAATCTGACCTAAGCCCTCACTATCTGAGGACAAACCCTATAGGCTGCCAACAAGCCCAAGATGACTACAGCTTTCTTTGAACTTATTCACTATGACGTTTGAAGATGCACACAGAATAAGTACTATTTGTGCCAAAGCTGTTTTGTGAGAAGACCTTCTAGAGCAACAGTGTTGTAATGAGAAAAGAACCTCAGGGCAATTAGTGTTAGGAAGAGAACTATTTGACTGCTAATGTTGATGCTACACCGAGAGGAAGACTACTGTACTGCTAATGTTGATGATGCTTTTCTAGGAAAACTATTAGTGTTGATGCTATATCGAAAGAAGTATTATTGTACTATAGTGTTGATCTCATCTAATCTAATCACATAATGTTCCTCTTGTGCCTTGCTGTGTCGAGGTGAAGCATAAATAGTGGGAGAGTGCCTGTTTATGGACTTCATATATCGTGATTCCATAGATTCAGATATGTCCCCCTGTCCATCGTTTACATAGTCGGTCTTTCTTCTGGTTCCGATGGGTCTGTACATCAGTGCTTGTTATGGTTATCTGTTAGTTGGTAGCCTAGTTTTACTACCAAACTTTTAAGAGGCTGTTTCCTGATGAGATCTAGCGCTGCTATAACCCCTCCCCCCCCCCCCAACTTTAGTCCTGTTAGTCCTGATTTCTTCATTTCTGATTTTCACTCTTCTTAGTTATTTAGTTAGTTAGTTAGTTAGTTAGTTAGTCATTCAGTCAGACATATAATCAGATTGCTACTGGTACTATTAGTGTTGGAACTCTTCGCTGGCTGCTAAGGATGGGGACGGAGCGCTTATGGGAATGCCCCGAATGCTGTGATGTCGGTTCCAAAATCAATTAATCAATCTGTCAGTCAGTCAGTCAGTCAGTTAGTCAGTCAGTCAGTCAGCTAGTTAGTTAGTTAGTTAGTTAGTTAGTTCGTTAGTTAGTTAGTTAGTTAGTTAGTTAGTTAGTTAGTTAGTTAGTTAGTTAGTTAGTTAGTTAGTTAGTCGAGGTTCCAACTTCACGGCAACGGGTCGTCCCCATTATGCTCCATTCCCGTGCCAGCGAATATCACACAAAATGCTCCTCACTGTCCAATGTGAAAAGTGGAATTGATAGGAGTCTCGCCAGTCCAACAAGCCCGCACAGGTACAGGACAGGTACACTGTGCATAATGTCGCCGTCAGAATGCCAACACATAATTCATCCACGAACACCACAGTTCATCGTCGATGGACTCATCAGTCACCAGAAAGACCTCATTGGCCCGGATTTTCTCACAATGCTCAGTCTCTTACCGGAGGGCGACCCGCAGAAAGTGTCGCACAAAGCACGAACTCCGCAGCTTGAGCGTCGACTCCCAGGAGTCTCCCAAAAAATGCACTCGTGAACCGAAAGGGCAAAATAGTCAATTCAGCAACCGCCAATAGCCATTGTTCTGAACATGCAGGTCACTGTACAGGACAGATGTAAGAGCATTCCACGCGTATTTCACAGCTCAAGGTGTCGGCCACGCACTCACTCAGTAGCAAGATGACGGAACCATGTACTACCAGTTCAACATTAGGAAAATGCGAAATTAGGAGGGTACTGATCAGAGAGTTGCTTTTTGCAGATGATGCTGCAGTTACGACCCACTCTGAGGAAGAATTGCAATGTCTACTATCTGCATTCTCCAAAGCTTGTTCTGAATTTGGTTTAACAATTAGCAAAAAGAAGACACAGATTATGTCACAAGGTGCACATGGGGTACCATCAATCTTTATTGACGACGCCGAACTAGAGATAGTAGACCATTTTACATATCTAGGATCAGAGGTAAATAGCAAATTATCCCTAGATCAGGAAATCAACATCCGGATTGGTAAGTCAGCAACAACAATGAACAGGTTAAGAAAAAGAGTCTGGGAGAACAGGAAGCTTACTGCCAAAACAAAAGTCCTCGTCTACCAAGCCTGTGTCCTTAGTACTCTTCTTTATGGCAGTGAAACCTGGACAACTTACTCACACCAAGAGAACAATTTAAACAGCTTTCATATGCGGTGTCTGCGAAGAATTCTTGGTATTAAGTGGCAAGACAAAATCACAAATACTGAAGTATTGGAAAGATCATGTTGTGTGACAGTTTATTCCATGCTCAGACTTAGATGGATAGGACATCTTAGGAGGATGGATGATGGTAGAATACCAAAGGATATCTTTTTTGGTGAATTACAGATGGGTAAGAGATCTCAGGGTCGGCCTCTACTACGATACAAAGATGTGTGTAAGCGGGACATGATTGATACGGGCATTGATAATGCACATTGGGAGCAAGTCGCCGCGGAACGTGTTGCATGGAGGGCAAATATCAGAAATGGAATAAAGTCAAAGGAGAAAATTATTGCAGAAAAGTCACACACCAAGCGTTTGAGACGTAAGATGGTGCATGATGGTGGAAATGACCACGTGTTCAGATGCACCCACTGTGAACGGACATTTACAGCGCAAATTGGCCTTATCAGTCACACTCGCTACCGCCATAGTTAAAAGTTATTATGCCTTTTTAAAGCACAAACTATCGTCTGTCAAGACGGCAAGCTGCCAATGGAATGTTTGGCGCTCATAGAAGGAGATGACGGAAGTAGAGATTAGAGGACGCAATACACAACATAAAATTTGAAAGCTCTAGTTACCGACCGGTATTAGAACCTGCCACCTCCAAATGACGACGGCGCCTGGCTACAGGAATAAGTGTACTTTGACGCATGACCAACTAGACACTCCATGCATATTGGTCATGCGTCAAAGTACACTTGTTTCGGCAGCGAAGCGCCGTCGTCATTATTCGATTCCCGGTCGGTGTAGCTTTCACAGTTTATGTTGTCTAGTGCGTCCTCTAATCTCTGCTTACTTCTTTTCCTTCTATGAGCGTCAAACCACCCACCGACACACACAGGCATACACACAGAGACACACACAGACGACACACATTGACAGACACACACAGACACACACACAGACATACACACATAGACAGACAGACACACACAGACACTTACACAGATAGAAACACGGGCATACACAAACATACAGACAAACATACACACATATGCATACACACAGACAGACACACACACACAGACAGACACACAGACAGAAAAACATACATACAGACATACAAAAACAGACAGAAACACACATTTATACACACGTAGACAGACAGACAGACACAGACAGACACACAGACATACATGCACACAGACAGACACACACACACACACAGACATACCCACATACACTGACAGACTCACACGGAAGACACACACAGACAGACACACATAGACAGACACACAGGCAGACACACACAGACAGACAGAAACACATACAGACACACAGTCAGACACACACAGACACACACACACAGACATACACACAGACAGACACACACAGACAGACACACACACAGACACACACAGACACATACACAGACACACACATAGACAGACACACACAGACAGACACACAGACACACACACAGACAGACACACACACAGACACACACGGAAGACACACACAGACAGACACACATAGACATACACACAGGCAGACATACACACAGACACACACACAGACAGACAGAAACACATACAGACACACAGTCAGACACACACAGACACACACACAGACACACACACAGACAGATACACACACAGACACGCACACACACACACACACACAGACACACACACAGACACACACACAGACACACACATAGACAGACACACACAGGCAGACACACATACACAGATATATATATATATATACACACATACGATCCCTCCTAATGACACCCGAAGACGTAGCCGTTGCAGTCAAAGATGTCAACAAATTATAATTACAGCCCGTCCAACTGATGTTCGACTTCTGGTGTGAGGATCAAATTCTTTCAATTATATTTTATATATCCTCTATTAGACTTTTCTCCCCCACGCATTGCACGGTTGTAGCTGTGACTCTGTTATCTCCATCTCTCTGACTGTCTATCTCTTGGTCTTTGTGTGTTATATTAAAATCCAACGGTTCTCACGCTTTATTTCAATCGTGACCCAGTGTGATCGAGCGGTACGTTTCGTGAGATATTCTTTGTTTTTGTTTTCTTTTTGCATATCCCTTACAGGACGTTGCAGTCAACATCAGCATTTTTCTGTTGCTGTTGATGTACTAGGCAAGATTACGCTCAGTAGTTTACCATTGCTTTCTGAGCGACCGGCTCACATACCCCGTACGTTACCAATGCGGCGAGAACCGCTACCGATTTTCGCACAGGTTAAGTTACTCACGAGAATATACGGGATTACGGAGAAAGACGTTAACACCTTGGCCAGGGAGACAGGGAAATTTTAATAACCAGAACAAACTATTTGTGTGGCTCACAATTTACTAGACTCCATGCATAGTTTCTCTGGCAGTTGAGGTCGACTTGTCTCACTTCTTATAGCTCATGCCGAGAGACGTTGGTGATGATGTCTGTCCACATCCTTCCGTCTCTCGTGCTTCTAATAATTTGTATACTAACCGGCATATAACGCAATACGACCAACGTTATTATCAGCGTGGAAGACGAGAGACCAGAATGTGTTAGAATAGTAAGATCACGCATGGAAATCTCTTTGTCTTGTAGTCCAAGCCGTCTGTCGTTTGTTTTCATGCCTTTCGGCAGTCTTCTGTTTCTGGTGATTTCAGTCATTTCTGAAACTATTGTCCTCCATGCCATGATTTTAAACTGTCCAGCATCTTCTCTCGTTGTCTCTCCCTACCTTTCTTCCCATCCAGTGACATACTCCAGCTTTTCCTTTCTGATAACAAAGAATGCGGACTGTCTTCAGCTGATGGAACTAACCAGTTCTCTTTGTGAGTTAACTTCTTTCACGATTGTAAACACAGAAGCCGCAAACAATATGGTGCACGATTTATTCATTGGTATATTTCTCTGCATCGTTGGTCCGCTGCTTTTTATTTTGCACATACCACAGCGTAAGATCACCATACAGTGGATACCATCCCACTGTGGAATCCCCGGAAACGACAGAGCTGATCGATTGGCTAAGGAAGGAGCACAAGAAGAACAACCAGATGTGCCTATTACATACCACCAAAAGAAAAGAATGATCAAATCAGTCAGAAGACCACCAAACCTTACTCAAGATGACTACCACGTTATGGACAGACCAGAACAGGTCATTCTTCTGCGCCCCAGAACAGGACAAAATAGATTACGCAACCACATGTATACAAAATTCAAGATTGGTGACTCAGCCATGTGCACATGTGGTTTGGCGTCGCAGACAGCAGAGCACATACTCCAGGATTGCCCAAACTACAACATATCCAGGCGAACCTCATACAAGAGACAACATTGCAGTTATAAACATATTTCAGGCGAACGAAAGATGAAGAAGAACCACATGTCAACACAAAAATTACTTGACGTGACATGTAAACATAATGAGATGGAAGGAGGGCCATTAATTTCTTTTACTTTGGACTTGTAATATTAACACATTGAAACTATGTGAATGAATATTGGCAAATTTGGGGAGATTTTGGAGCCACTTCAAATGTCTAAAAGTATACTAAGAATTAGTAGTAACATTATAATTTCTTGGATTAGTAATTCACAAGACAAAAATATATGTGCAGTGAAAACACGCACATGGAAAAAAGAATTAGAGGTGTGACATATGAATAAAATATGGAAGACAGTTTGTACATCACAAAGAGTCGACGGATTTTCGTAGTGAGGTCAATACTATACAGGAGTAAACAAGTCAAAATAGGAAGCCCCGTAGAACAGTGTCTATCACGCTTGCCTGTCGGCCCGGTTATTATATGTTTAAAATGTGTGAAAGAACAATCAGATAGTAAAATTGAATGAGTGGGTAAAAAAAAATGAAAAAACAAAACAAAACACGAACGTAGAAAATAAGCAAGCAGGGAAGAATAAAAAAGAAAGAAAAGACACAGAAAGAAAACAAGACAGACAGATAGCATTATGTGTTCAAATCCAAACGAGGCGGACATGGGCTCTCAGGTCGAGGCAGCCTAAATGTGTACCAGGGAAAGTCGAGTCAACTAAAGGTATCCATTGTTATATTGGACACACAAGCCATCGAGGTGTATTGTTCCAAGTAAATGTGGGGCTAGCATCATATAGTCTATGACTTTGGTAATTTTGACTATTTTAGAATAGCTAGTTGCATATCCTTTACACGACGTCGCAGTCAACCCCGATATTAATAGGTTGTTTGTGGGTGTTTTTTATTTTGGCAAGTTCTCTTACTTTCAGTAGTTTATTGCTCTCTGAACGACCGGCACTCATACCATTATATGAAAGCCAGCGTTAGGCGGTCTTCTGTTAAATCGCCCGCAGCTGTGTATCGAATGTCGTGTGCGGGATTAGAAATAGTGTTTGTAACCCTGTCGCCATAGCGCCGGCTTTAGAATAAGACCCTAACAGAGTTAAGTTAAGTTAAGTTAAGAACAGACATCACTGTACTCAGGACATTCCAATACGTGCTTCGTCCCCTTGTTCAACATCCGGAAGAGAGTCATACTATTAATCGTTGCCACCGCTATCTCATTTAAAGTTCTCCTGGTCTCCCCTCTCAGTTTTGAAATGCTTCCAGAACCCCTGCCGATTTCCCCCAATCTCTTTTTTTTCCACATATGGATTCTTTATCTGTTTCCCAGCCTTTTCCACCTGGTCCCACAAGCGCCCGACCACCTCCCCCTTGTCCATAATCAATCTCCACCAAGAGGTGTATTCCCTGTCAGCCGATCAGGCTGTTCATTCCTCCGCACCCCCGCATGGCCAGGGCAAAACATCCCTATACAAATCTTACAATCTGTGACCTCTGAAACGACGATAGCTATTCCACACGTAATACCCTAACAATGGTTAGAAGGGAGTGTAGTTGGATGGTTTGTGGAGGTTTCTTCACATTTAAATCTGGATGCAATACATATTGTTGAGAAGATTGATGAAACAGAGGGGCGCAGGGGAGGAGGAAGAGGGGCAGTAACAGAATGTGGGAAAATTAGAAACCATTAAAAAAAAACAATAAGAAAGTATAAATAATGGAGCACAATAAAGGGAAACAACGAATCCAGAAAGCTATCAAGCATTAAAGAATACATAATAAAGAAGAGTACTGAAAGAATGAGAGACATACACAGAGACACTTAAGACACTCACAATTATGAAGAAAGAAAGAAAGAAAGAAAGAAAGAAAGAAAGAAAGAAAGAAAGAAAGAAAGAAAGAATTCAGGTTGTGATCACACTTGAATCACACAATCACAAGAAGAACAAGTTATTTTCCTGTTTGTGCATGAAATCTAAATTTCAAAGATTGGGCGGCCTTATCGACCTGAGAAACTATATTAGACTCCCCGACTAATACAGATACATCAAAGAACGATTCGGGTAAGCAAATGACACAGTGACTTTACATTATAGGAAATTTGTTGCCGCTGAGCATAATGTGATCACAAGAGTGACTATGTTGAAGGTCTTCTCCGTGGTTCGTCTCATAATTAGACATTGTGTTGTATTTTGTGTGTGTGTGTGTGTGTGTGTGTGTGTGTGTGTGTGTGTGCGTGCGTGCATGTGTGTGCGTGCGTGCGTGGAATCTACGCTATTCATTCAATACAAACGATGGTTTTCTAAAACTTAGAGATGACCTGCCCACTGACAGACCGACAGAAGTGGCAGACAGAAAGACAAAAGTTAATGTTGATATATATATATATATATATATATATATATATATATATATATATATATATATATATATATATATATATATATATATATATATATATATATATCAACATTAACTTTTGTCTTTCTGTTATATATATATATATATATATATATATATATATATATATATATATATATTTTTATATATATATATATATATATATATATATATATATATATATATATATATATATATATATATATATATATATATGTGTGTGTGTGTGTGAACGGACGGTTATAATGACAGGCAGGTAGTCGGAAAGACGGACTGGCGGTTAGACAGACAGACAGAAAGACAGACAGGGAGATTGATAGAGAGATATAAGTACCGATATGCATGCTCACACTTGCTTGCTTGCTTGTGTTCGCTGGCTGTGAACTCCAGCGTGAAGTCCTGTATGCCTGATGAAGACATCTTGTTGTCCAAAATCAGTATGATGTCATACAGGACTGAGGTTTGCGTGAGTATCCGTTGTTCCATGTCTGGTTTATTGGTGTGCAGACTGGTGGTTCCTCACCGTGCAGGCAGATACTCTCTGACTTCAGAAGAATCAGGGATCCTACTGACTTTAGCCAGGACCCCAAAGGGACCTGTTGCCCAGGACGCACGGCTAGGACGTGTTAGCAGGTCTTGGCCAGTACAGAACCTGGCCCTGGTGCCTTGGAAACACATTTGCGTCCCACCAATATACATGATAAAGACATTCAGAGAGGCAGGAAGACAGACAAATAAATGGCTGTCTTGCTTGGTGGAAGGATGGGAGGATTGGGACAAACAGATTGACGGACAGATAGAGAAAAGGCGTTCACAAGTAAAATAGAACGACTGAAAGAAAGAAAGAAAGAAAGAAATAAAGAAAGAATGACAGACAGACAGACAGTGAAAGAAAGAAAGAAAGAAAGAGAAAGAAAGAGAAAGAAAGAGAAAGAAACAAAGATGGAAAGACAGAAAGAAAGAAAGAAAGAAAGAAAGCAAGTACGAAAGAAAGAAAGAAAGAAAGAAAGAAAGAAAGAAAGAAAGAAAGAAAGAAAGAAAGATGTGGTCACATCTGGATTACAAGAAGGACATGTTTTTCCGGTTTGTCCTTGAAAGTAAAATTGCAAAGATTGGGCGGCATTATCGAACTGAGAAATGTTATTAGACTCCTAGACTAAGACAGACACATCAAAGAAGACTTCTGGTAAACAAATGACACAGTGACATTACACTACAGATAATTTACAGCCATTAAGCATAATGTTATCACACGTCTGACAGTATTTAGGTCATTTTCGTGGGTGTTCTCTTAATTAGACTTTCCCTTTTGGAACTTACGCTGCACATGTAGTACAAGTCATAGATTTCTAAACTCAGGAGTGGACAGACGGACAGGCAGCCTGAGAAACAGATAGACAGACTAGTATGCAGACGATGTGTTATTCAGGCATATAGGGAATCAGATGCTAAAATAGACGCTTAGACAGACATACGATGGGCTTGTAGATTGATAGATAGACACACTGACAGACGGAAGCGAAGATGAGAGAAAAGACAGACACACCATCGGATGCCAGGCTTGTTGGCTGGTTAGCTTTTTCGATAGATGTATGGATGACTGAATTAATGGGTGGATGGACTGACATGGAAATAGATAGAACGAACGAACGAACATTATTTTCAAAGGGTCACAAATTCGGCCTTTCCAGTCACACTTCTCTCGAACATCAATTAACTATCCTGCGTGTTACATTCATTCATTCAGTAGCATGTTCTTTGCAGAACCTAGCTCCCATAACAACCTTGCAGAAATCTTCTTGATCAAAAGCAAGATGTCCCGCATCCGATACACCCATTTGGAGATCATCCACAACATCATGCACCCATCTTCTCTTTGGACTTACTCTTCCTCTCTTCCCAGGCATATACCTCTCCATTATTGTTCTCTCCAAACTCTTATGACGTTTCAAGTGACCAAACTATTTCAATTTTCTTTGTTTTATCGTCTTTAATAGTCAACCATCTTCAATATTCAGCTCTTGAAGTAAGGATGCATTTGTTCTTTTCTTTACCCAAGATATTCTTAGAACCCGTCTATAACATTTATGTTCAAAGGCATTTATGCGCTATTCAGCTTATTTACTAAGTGTCCAGGTCTCACAGGTGTATGTTGCAATGGGAAAGATGCATGCTCTTAAAAATCTAATTTTTGTAGTTTTATGTCGCTAACAGATCTCGTTCTTATTATGCTTTCTTTCATGGTTATTATGGTTCCTTGGCAAGTTTTGCAAAAGGTAGTTTGCCATTGCTTTCCTTCTGGGGAGTGACTGCACTAGTCGCTGGCCATAGCCATTGTCTCTACTGATGAGATCATTGCCTATCGCCGCAGAGTGTAGACCATAACCAGCAACAATCTGTCGGCTGCTCACACACTCCATCCACCACCTGCTTGCATGGCTTCACGTAACCCTGATTTGAGGGCTAAACGGGTACTCCACCTTGTCCAAGGGTATCCAATAGTCTAACGGAGGAAAGGAGGAATCTTACTCCCCTTTGATAGGGGATACCCCACCCCACTAACCGGGTGTTACATTCACATTGGAAAAAAAAAAAAACATTGTCAAATGAAAGTTGTGAACATAAACAATGAATATTGCCATGTTATGAGACAGGCAGGCAGCCAGACACATATACATATGTATATGCATAAACACATAGGTATTTACCTGCATATATGCTTACACCATTTACACAACTCTCACAGTTATGAACCCTCAAAATAACACAGAAATACCCAATCCCTCGCATACTCATATCCTCACTCACAATCACAAACTCACTAACAAATGTTTGCTTATTTATACGTACATATTATCACTTCTCTCTCTCTCTCTCTCTCTCTCTCTCTCTCTCTCTCTCTCTCTCTCTCTCTCTCTCTCTCTCTTTCTCTCTCATGCCCATATACCCCCATTCATACATAAATGAGGACCTTGCATACACACAACCCTGTCCATATGCACATAGTGGACACATACACTTTCACAAACGCAAATACACAAATACGCACAGTCGCGCGCCCACGCAGTCACACATTCATGCATACACAAAGACATACTCACTCACAATCACAAACACTAAATCAACTACAAATGAATTCTCTCCCTCTCCCTCTCCCCTCTCTCATGCCCATTTATCCTTATTCAGACAGACCGACAGACAGACAGACAGACAGACAAACAGACAGACAGACAGACAGACAGACAGACAGACAGACAGACAGACAGACAGACAGACAGACAGACAGACAGACAGACAGACAGACAGACAGACAGACAGACAGACAGACGGTAATAGGAGACAGTAGGCGCTTATGAAAAATTCACAAAAATGACATGATCTGATAACAACAAGATAGACAGAAAAGAAATCTACACTGATCTACAAATGTTATAGTATTTTTTAGATAAATAAAAACCATACAAAACTGTCTTATGACGTTCTGTACCAACCAGAACCCACCATACGTGTATTGATTTTCTCCCATGCATTACATACTTATTCCTTAACCCTTTCCCAGAATAAACTGTGACAAACGACTGGACAGGAATGACTTGAAGTAAACCCATTCTGTGGGATAAGGACGTTCAGGCATATTTATTTTGGACAGAGTAGAAAGGGTGGAGACAACATGACATCTTGTGGAATTTGTTTTCAGGTCTGAATTATTCTTGAGCTCTTAATGACTTTCGGAGGATAGGTGATTAAGCTGTTAAGGCCTCTGGAATGTTTATGCTTGTGGCTACAGTTTGCTTATGCATTTCCCTAATGTTGGACTGGTCGTGCATTGATCCGTCGCCCTGCTACTGAGTTGGATGCACGGAGCGACAATGTAAGCTTGAATTTCGTATGGAGTGCTTTAAATCTTTCCGCGGTTGTTTTTAGCCTCAGCTGCATCTCATCTCATCTCATCTCATCATGTTCCTCTTGTACCTTGCGGTGTCGAGGTGAAGTATAAACTGCATGTTCAGAAAATTCAGAAATTTGATTATAATTCCTCTGGTACCAATAGAAAGGGTGCTTCGTTGGCTATTGAAGAAGAGTGCTGAGAAGACGTAATAATGCTCCATATGCTGTGATGTAGTTTCTTTTTTAAACTCATGCTGACATCCATAGCTATTCTAGGTTTAAATTACACGTACACACATAATTCTCTACGATCTTGTGGCTGTGGTCAGACAAGGAGCATTCTCGGACAAGGGCGAAACACTCAGAGGGATCCGTGTATGCTGATCATGTTAAATAGTTCTCAATAGTTGGCAACTGGAAAGCGTCGACTGATACCGCCACCATACCGACATATTTCAAAATTAAAAGAAGAAAAATATAGAAACACATAATATTTATTGCATGTGTGATTCAGGTTCATGAAAGTTAGAAAACGTATAGAAAAATATAATATTTATTGCATGTGTGATTCTGCACAATCAAATCGTCGTCAGTTCCTCTGAGTTCAAGACAATGCTACGAAAAAGGACAGCACGAACCAGACAGACGCCGTAATCTAATAGCCACTATGGTATTATGAATGAACACACACCATCTCATATCATAAGGTTCCTCTTGTACCAGGCGGTGTCGATATGAAGCATAAACAGCGGGAGAGTGCCCGTCTTTGAGCTTCATATATCGAGATACCCATGGACTCTGCAATTCCTTCTATCCATAGTTTACGTGGTAGGCCTCTTACTCTGCTTCTGTTTGGTCTGTACATCATTGCTTGTTGAGATATACTGTTAGTTGGTAATCTAGTTATATGGCCAAACCATTTAACCTGCTGTTTTCTGATAACATCTAGCGCTACCATAACCCCAACTTTAGTCCTGATTCCCTCATTTCTGATTTTCTCTCTTCTTGATATATTCAGTATTCTTCTCGGGAATCTCATTTCTGTTGCTGTGATTCTTCTATCTTTTTTTGTCCTGGTTGAGGTTTGGCATTGGTAGCATAGTGTTTGTAGGAAGATTGCGTTGTATAGTGCTTTCTTAGGTTCTATTGATACATGTTTGTTCTTTAGTATTAGTGTCATTTGTCCAGTGAGTTGATTTGCCTTATTGCATCTATTTCCTTTCTCTTCTACTGATTTGCCATGCGAGGAAATTATACTTCCTAGGTTCTTAAAGCTCTTTACTTGATTCAGAGGGTGTTCTTCTAGCTAGATGAACGTGTATTGTGCTTTCTTCTTTGGTTAGTTAGTTAGTTAGTTAGTTAGTTAGGTAGTTAGTTAGTTAGTTAGTTAGTAATTTAGTTAGTTAGTTAGTTAGTTAGTTAGTTAGTTAGTTAGTTAGTTAGTTAGTCGACAGATCATCCTCTTTGCAAATCGAACCATTCATACCATAAGTGCTCGGGTCCCCTCCTCAGTAAATCCCGCAGCGTGTAGCGGCTCACGACACCAGTTCTATGTTGGTTTATTACTCTTCTTTGGCTTCCTGCGTAGTTTTCTTGTTTGGCCACGCCTCTTTCTTCTTTGGTTATATTCATTATCTCTGTTTCACTTGTGCTGGTTTTCATGTTATGTTCTCGGCGGCTGGCCGAGTGGCTAGAACGCCGGACTCTCTTTTGGGAGACCCAGGTTCGATCCCTCGGTAAGGTGTGGGATTTTTTTTTCTGTCGGGGGCAAAAAGAAAATCCTAACCTGCACAGTTCGCGGCGACTGCCCTAGCCAGGCGGCCTTAATTCCCAAGCTCAAAGACCCCTCTGCCATACACCGCAAAGTACTATATTGGCAGTAAATGACAGTTTTTGACAGTTCTCAACATACTTCGTTCAGATTATTTATGTAGTCTTTTAATTGTAATTCTAATTTAGCTATTAATGCTTGATCGTCAGCAAATAAGAGTTCTGTAATGGTGTGATTTGCCGTTGGTTCTTCTTCTGTGTCCTGTTCTTCGTGCGCTGTTGTCATTGCCTCTCTTTAGCTGCTGTCTTTACATATGCTGTCTATATATGTTTTGAACAAGAGGGGCGACAGGACACAACCTTGTCGTACTCCGGATCATATAGAATGGGTTCTGATTATCCTCTGTTTGTTCTCATTGTTCATTGATTGTTGGTGTATAAGCTTCTACGTCAGTTTTTATATATGTGCTCACTCCATATCTTTAAAGCTTCTACATAAGTTTTTATATGTGTGCTCACTCCATATCTTTAAAGCTTCTACGTCAGTTTTTATATATGTGCTCACTCCATATCTTTAAAGCTTCTACATAAGTTTTTATATGTGTGCTCAATACATATCTTTAAAGCTTCTACATAAGTGTTTATATGTGTGCTCACTCCATATCTTTAAAGCTTCTATATAAGTATTTATATATGTGCTCACTCCATATCTTTAAAGCTTATACATAAGTTTTTATATGTGTCCTCACTCCATATCTTTAAAGCTACATACGTTTTTATATGTGTGCTCACTCCATATCTTTAAAGCTTCTATATAAGTATTTATATATGTGCTCACTCCATATCTTTAAAGCTTCTACATAAGTTTTTATATGTCTGCTCACTCCATATATTTAAAGGATTTCACATAGATTGTTTATATCTACTCTATCAAATGCATTTTCTTGGTCAACAAAGGCAAAGTACAGTATCTCATTAAATTTAATTGATGTGCACACACACACACACACACCCACTAATTATATATCCACACACACGCGCACACACACACACACACACACACACACATTCATATAAACCTGGAGTCTTTACCAGCGAACGCCAGGAAATTTAGCCACTTCCATACAGTCTGCCTTAAGAAGATATTGCAGATTATATGGCAAGACAAAATCCCAGACACTGAAGTCTTAGACAGAGCGCCCAGTCCCAGAATCCACACTCTGCTGATGAAGAATCAGATTCGCTTGGCTGGTCACTTGACTCGCATAATCCCTAAACGAATTTTTACGGTGAGAGGAGCTGTGATAAACGCTTCCAAGGCGGCCAGAGAAAACACTTTGAAAGACTCTCTGAAGATCTCACTAAAAGCTTTAGGAACTTTTTTTTAGGAACTCATCACGACATTTGGGCTACTGCAGCCAAAGAGTCAAATTCGTGGCTTACATTATTACGTAAGAGTGTTGTAACTTGTAAAGCAAACAAGACTGCAAGCTCTGTGAAAAGAAAAGGACGGAAAAAAAAACCCGGGGAGATCCTCCTCCCAGAACGTCAATTAATCTTTGCCCACATTGTCCAAAAACATTTCGAGCCAAAATAGGCCTTATCAGCCATCTTAGAACTTACGGTTCCAAACTTTCGACACCACTAGATGAAATGATTGGTCATCATCATTCCTGATGGACAAACACAATATATATATATATATATATATATATATATATATATATATATATATATATATATATATATAACCATTGAGATTCACTGCTGCAGATACATGCCGTCTCCATTCGTCTCTCTGGTTGACCTTCTCTTGCAAGTTGCTGATTTCAAGTGCTTCTAGGTCAGTATGTATATTATCTCTCCACCGTCTTCTTGGTCTACCTCGGGGTCTACGGTCATTTATTACCTGAGTGTAAGCGAGTTTTGTTTCCCTATTATCTTCCAATCTTTCTATATGCCCCTGCCATTGCAGTCTCTTAGCCTTCATGATACCAGTGATTAGCAGGAACTTAAACAGATCATAAATGTCTTTGTTGCTTCGTCTTTTCCACTCTCCACTTTGTGTATCCCTAGTGGGCCCAAAGATGAGTCTTAAGACTTTGTTCTCAAAGGTTTGTAACAAGGCGTCGTCTCCTTTGGTTGTACTCCAGGTTTCAGAGCCATAAAGCACAACTGGTCTGATCAGTGGTTTGTATATTGTGATCTTGAAGTTACGAGATAGCGCATTTGATTTTAGTCGATGTTGTAGTGCATAGTATATCTTATTTCCAGAGTTGATTCTAGCTTGTATTTCTTCCCTTATTATGTTGGAGCAGTTGAAGATCGTACCCAGGGTATTTGTATGTTTCCGCTCTTTTAATGGTCATATTATCTATTTGTATGTTTTCAGAGTTTTTAGTCGTTAATTCTCTTGTAATTACCATATATTCTGTCTTATCCTGGTTGATAACCAGCCCCATTTGTTGAGCTTTTTCCTTTAAGTTAGTCAATATTTCCAATGTATTTTGTTCATTTTCCCCTATAATATCTATATCATCTGCATAACCAAGCAGTCTGAATGTTCCTCCAATAGCACATTCCTCTACCTTCCTTACAACTTTCTCTAGAGCCAGATTGAAAATGAGCGGCGATAGTGCATCATACTGTTTTAAGCCAGATGTTATTTGGAAAGGGTCTGATTTCCTGCCCTTTTATGTTAATATATTATACGTGTCTTCCATGCATAGTCTGGTCATATTGATTAACTTCCTTTGTATTCCAAATTCCTGCATAGCATTCCATAGACTATTCCTATGGACACTATCATAAGCCTTTTTTAAATCCACAAAAATGTTATGGAGATCTCTTTTAAATTCCCAATTTTTCTCGGCTATTTATCGTAAGATAAATATCTGATCTATTGTTGATCTGTTTTGTCTAAAACCCGCCTGGTAATCACCTAATATGTCTTCTGAATATGGTTTTAGTCTATTTAGTAATACTGCGGATAGTATCTTATAGCTTGTGGACAGTAGTGATATTCCTCTATAATTTTCACATTGGAACTTGTCTCCTTTCTTAAAGATAGTTTTCAATAATGACTCTTTCCTGTCATGGGGTAATTCTTCAGTCCTCCAGATTTTTATTATTAGTCCGTATAGCTTTAGATGTAATGCATGGCCACCTGCCTTTATAAATTCAGCAGCAATTCTATCAGCCCCAGTTGCCTTATTGTTTTTAAGTCGTGTTATTACATATAGGATTTCTTCAAATGCAGGTTCTTCAATCTGTGGTTCACACGTTAGAACCTCTTCCTGTGGGAAAGTGTTACTTGAGCTTCACAATTTAGTAATTCACCAAAGTATTCTTTTTATGTGTTACACATTTCCTCATTGGTATTTATCATATTCCTATTTTGGTCTTTTAAACCATATGTGTTGTGTTGGTGCCCTCGTTTAATTGACTTCAGCTCTTTAAAAAACTTTCTGGTTTCGTTTTTCTGGTGATCAGTTTCCATATCTTTGATTATCATGCTCATATAATCTCGATTCTGCTGACGAACTATTTTTGTAGCCTCTTTACATTCAGTTCTATATTGCTCTTCATTTTGGATGTTATTGATGTCATTTAACCATACATGTCTGGCATTCTTCTTCCTAATGACTGCTCCTTCACATTTTTGATTGAACCATCTGTTCTTTCTATGCGTGGTTAACACACCGAGACATTCCTCTGCTGTAGTTTGAATTGTATTCTTGATAATCAACCAAGTTTGGTCAACTCTTTCCTCCAACGGGTTTTGTAGAATTTCAAGTTTACATTTTATGTCATCTGCAAATTTCTCTTTGACTGTACTTTCTTGTAGTTTTTCTCTGTTATATGTTGGGTGTAACCTTTGTAGTTTAGCATAGCAAGCTCTCTTAAGTTTTATTTTAAATTTTGCCCCAACGAAAAAGTGGTCGCTGTGGCACTCAGCTCCTCTATAACTTCTAACTTGTACGTTTGATGCATTTCTGTTGTTAATTAAAATGTGATATATTTGATTATAGGTTCTCTTGTCCCATAATTCCCAAGTTTATTTATGTATATCCTTTCTTTGCAGTCTGGTACTGCTGATCTACAGTCCTTTGGCTTCTGCTATGTTGATGACTCTCCATCCATTATCATTTGAAGTTGTATGTAGGCTTTCTATACCGGCAACTTTTTTATGAGTTTTCTCACTACCTATTTTTGTCTTGAAGTCTCCCATCATAATCAGGATGTCCTGTTTGGGGGTTTCTTCTGTGACATCTTCCAGATCATTATAAAAGTCTTCTTTAATACCATCTTCTTTCTCTTCAGTAGGTGGATGCACATTAATCATCGTTATATTTTTTCATTTACCTTTTATTCGTAATTTACTAATCCTGTCATTAACAACTTTAATGTTTAGAACGTTCCCCCATAACTCTTTTTTGATGACAAATCCTGTTCATAATTCATGTTTATTTTGGGTGTTTCCGCCATATATTTCTAAAGTACCCTCTCCTGGCCTCCTTATTTCTTAAATTGCTGTTATATCGATTTGATATTCAACCAGCTCCCGTGTTAGTTCTTCGGCCGCTCCAGCTTGATATAGTGTCCATTCCACGTCCCAAATCTCAAAAGTCCTTTAACGTTCCTAGGTCGTTATCCAAATAAGTCAGTCCGAAATCGAGGCTTATTTATCTGTTTCGTAACAAAATAGTTTTTACAAAGGTGGGGATGTTAACCCGACGCTTCAACCCCCAACCTGGTGGACCAGAGTGTTTCTCTTGTCTGCTCTCTACCCCTTGACATGTCCGGCTTGGGTGGGCCTGCCGCCATAGCTCTCAGGGTCATTGAGAAACTCAAACTATCCCACCACGCCAAGGTAAAAACACCATCGGCACGCACGCACACACACACACACACACACACACACACACACACACACACACACACACACACACACACACACACACACACACACACACACACACACACACACACACACACACACACACACACACACACACACACACACACACACACACACACACACACACACACACACACACACACACACACACACACACACACACACACACACACACACACACACACACACACACACACACACACACACACACACACACACACACACACACACACACACACACACACACACACACACACACACACACACACACACACACACACACACACACACACACACACACACACACACACACACACACACACACACACACACACACACACACACACACACACACACACACACACACACACACACACACACACACACACACACACACACACACACACACACACACACACACACACACACACACACACACACACATATATATATATATATATATATATATATATATATATATATATATATATATAAGATCGTTCATTTGAATCCTGTTCCAATGCCTTTATTACAAAAGCATGAAAGAAACATTAACAGGTGTGGTACAATTAAACAAAGCATTAATTTTGAATGAATTTTGAACCATGGGTTAGTCAGAAGAAGTCGCCGTAGGCATTCGGCCAAGCAACCCATTGCTTAGTTAGGCGGCGAATGTCGTCCGCAAACAGAATTGTGATTGCTCACTGAACCAAGTATTTATCGCGTTCATTACGTCTGCATCTGTGTGAAATCGTTGCCCCTTGAGGGCTTTGTTTAGAGGTCCGAACAAATGAGAATCACATGGTGACAAATCAGGACTATAGGCTTGATGTTGCAGAATTCCCCACTTCTCCCTTGCTAATACTTCTTGTGCAATCTTTGCGACGTTCGGACGAGCATTATCGTGCAACAAAATTACACCGCAAAAAAGCATGCCGGGTCGTTTATTCTTGATGGCTTTTTGCAGCTTGTCTAGTGTTTGCAAGTAGTGGGTAGAGTTGATATTGACACCAGGTTCTTTAAAGTCGGCCAACAATAGCCCTTCATGGTAAAAAAAAAACAATGCGCTCAGTATAACCTTACCAGCGGAAACCTGTAACTTGAATATTTTGGCTTTTGGTGATCCAGCATGCGCTGACACATTGCATGCTCTCTCTTTTGCTGCTCGGCTCAAAGTGGTGAAACCATGATTCATCGCCTGCCACTATGCGGAAGAGAAATGCATAACCCTCAACTCTGTAACGCAGCAAGTGGTTTAAACACCATCCAATGTGTTCCTCTTGTTAGTACCCACTGTGAAAACACGTTCCGATATTGCAGTTTCTTACGAACGACCTTTTGAATTGTCAAAATTGACACATCAAATTCTTTCGCTAGCGAACGGATACTTGAGATTAGGGACTGTAGTTTCTTATGGTTTAGGTTTGGGCTGTTGGCAGTTGTCACGAATTGGCCGCCTTAACATCCCAGAATATTTTTCTCGGTCTCCAAATTTGAGAGGCCAAACTGAGAAAGAATGAATTAATCACGCTACTCCACGGCTATCTAGTCGTGAGGTAAGATTATTCACAAAAAGCCTCTAGCCATGACGTAAGCTTGCAGATGGCAAGTAAAATGGGATACTTGAGACGGACACAACTAGATAATTTAAATTAGTCTACCCCTTAGAAAACTGCTGACCCAGACGGGCTATGACACCACACAGACGCATTGGCACCTTCTTGCCCAGATAGACCCAGACATGCTGAATCAACAATGAACTGGGCCATGGACTGTAATTAAAACCTGGTTTACCCACAGAGTTGTAAACTGGCTGTTGACCATGAGAACCTAATTGTTCCCTTGACATGACACCTGATAAGAATAGCTAGGAAATCGCCCAGGTGTGAACAACATTAACCCAGGGAGAGATAATAGCCCCAGGGCTGTAAACTAAGCCCCGTCCACTCTGACTGGCAGACTCAGGGAGGTGTGAACCAGGTCTGATAAGACAATTAACACTGAGGACTTGGGGCCAGACAGAGAGGAGAAAGGTGTGATGGCCAGTTGCAATCTGTCAGGAGGAGATAAGAAGAATTTATGACGGGAATGCCAAGGAGATAATATGGTCTGCTTGACTTAGCTTAAATAAGGGTCCCTAGCCTGTTTTATGTTAGATTAAGTTTGACTTCAGAACAGGTAGGAACTATCTCAATGTCTGTAGTCATATGCATGAATATTATGTTGGCTGCTAGGAATTATTTCTTAGTAACTAGTCCCTTAGTAAGTCTCTTAGTTTCTTAGATGGATGGACCGATTTTCAGTCTATATCTGATCTAGGTTATTGCAAGAACTATCATTGTCATAGATTACTTGAGTGTTCTTTCTAAGTTCTGCGTTCAATATCATATTGCTTTAAAGTGTTATTCTTCTGAGAAATAGAGCCGTATGTGAGACAGATCTTGTCTGGGTAGACTTTTAGGTGTCTTGGTAGATGCTTGTCATTTCTTTGTACACTATCCTAGTTGCCTTTTGGTGTGTGCATTTGTTGTACAGAATATAGTCAACTGACTATTTATTTAATTCTTACAACAGCAGTAACTAAGTGTGATTAAACCGGGCAGCTCAGCAAATATGGCTGGTCTGTGTGGTAACTTCAATTAGACTTGTTGTATATCTCATTTTGTAGCTATACAATATTAGTACTCATTAATAATGACTGATGCTATTATGTTGAGTATAATTAGATGTCCATCTTGAAGTAATATAATGTTTACGGATATGTTGGATGTATGTATGTGTAATTTCATAAACTAACTAGTGCATTATGCTATGATGCTAAAGCATCATAATATGTCTAGTTTAATCAATATGTTTATGTGTATTGGATGTTTGATATATTGATTTGTCATATGCAAACCTACCAATATGAAGTGTTATGCTATTGTCTGTGCATTGGCACATTGGCCAATGATGGTGTTGGAAGCAGAGGTGTAATGGTACAGACATTACACACAATTGGTATATGGTGCTAAACTTTCTCAGTGTATTGTGGGCGTGCGTCCACGGTAATGCATGGAAACCTGGCACAGCTACTGGTCACGGCTTGCACGCCCGGATGATCAGGCATTGTTATAATACCCTTACCGACCCTGTGAGCTGCTAAACTAACTTTGGACGGAGCGGCTGTACGACACAGAATTTCGGTATTAGCGACATGGACATGGGGCGGCAGAAATGTAATCATTACAGGCGTGTGAGACAATTGAAAAGCCCGTCCCAGACTAAAGACAGTAGGGAGAAGGAGGATGGTGAACGCAGTCGAGCTGAAAGATAAACTTGGCCAGACTGGTCATTGTATATGTTTGTGTTATGATATGTTTTAATTAGGATTGCGCTGATGTAGAACTGATATAACACATTCTTGACTTTCTTTCAAGCTCTCACAAGGAGCCCTATGTTATAGATCTCAAGACTAGAGACTACTGACTAGGAGAGCCAGGACTGGCAGGATCGTCAGAATACCGGCAAGCTGTTTTCTTTTGTTGAGTCTACTGGAGAGTGGGGATCTGGACCACAGTTCCAGATAGATGAAGTAACAAGTAAAGTTACGTAATGTTTCTCATCACAATATGTTATATGATTTTATCATCCTCATATTGACAATCATCCAATGTCTATGATTAGTAAATAAATGTTGTAGTATTGTAACTCATAGTTCTGTCATTATATTTTTTCCAATTGTGCATACGTGTTGTTGTGTACATTGGTGGGGGTTCACTTACACACCAAGGAAAGGATCAGTCAGGGAGAAAACCTGTACTGAGATAGTCGTCTATACTAATATATTTAGACTTAAAACATCTATCTTAAGCTAACCTTCTCTTTCCTATACCTTGGCGAATATTCAGCACAGTTCATTTCATTTTGTAACGAGCCACTTAGAGCTGTACGTTGGATATTCATGGGCCTAATCTATAGTTCAGCCATATAGATTTTGTCCCTAGGCAGTTTCTGACTATCTGGGGTTGCTCGCCAGTGAATAATACATTCATCTAGCCGGTGGGGCACCCCGACTTCTGACAGCAGTGGCGCTTTATAAATCCTGTGGAGTACCAATTCAGGTTTAAGGCATTTTTCAGAGTTTCAAATTCTTCTGTCAGTGTGTCCTGGGTGCATATCTTCCTAGCACGGTCAAACAGGGTCCTACTAGGCCCCGTTTGTACTGGACAGGTGCGAAGCTCTGAAAATTTAAATATTGGCCAGTCCATGTTTCTTTACGGTACACTGATCTTCGAATTGTGCCGTCTGCTCTACGTCTCATTAGGATATCTAGAAACGGCAACGCTTCGTTGTGTTCGTGTCCCATAGATAGAGAGATGTTTTTATGCGTCACGTTCATTGTGGCCTGGAACGACGTTGCTTGTAGCTCGTCTGTGGTGATAATTAGTATATCGTCCACGTAACGACGGTAGAAGGCCAAGTTATTGATGTCTGAAGATCTATTTTCTTCTAAATGTGCCATGAAAATGTCTGCTAGAATAGGTCCAAGCGGACTCCCCAGGGCCACTCCGTGAATTTGGCAGTATGACTTTTTTAGAAAGTTGAATTGAATGTTGGCGGTACATAATTTTAATAGCCTCTCCAGAATAGCTGATGGTATGCCTAGTTTTAGTTGTTTGTCTCTAATGCGTTCACTTATTATATTCACGGTCTCTTATAATGGAACGTTGGTGAATAAGGAGGCAATATCCATAGATGCCATGTGTTTATTATGTATGTCCGTAGTGTCCAATAATTTCACCAGTTCGAATATATCTCTGAGTGTTCTTGGATCGAAGGACTGTCGAACTGGCTTTAAAATTTCAGCTAGTCATCTCGCCATTCGGTGTTGTGCAGAGTTAACCATGGACAGGATCGGTCTTAGCGGGATGCTGGGCTTGTGAATCTTGGGTAGACCGTACATCTGAGGAGTTTTCGAGCCACGCGGTGTGAGCGTTTTTGCAGTGGCCTCACTGATGAGTCCCGCATTCACAAGTGACTGGATCTCTTTCCTCATTTTTGCATCCAGGTCCTCCGACTTGTTGACTTTTTGATGTACCCTGAATTTAGATTCATCTGATAACATTTCTTCCATTTTTCTCTGGTAGTCTGACATGTCCATCAGTACTGCACCACTCCCTTTGTCAGGTTTCAATATTACGAGGGTTTTGTTAGCCTTTAACGCTTTTAAGGCAGTAAGGTGTTCGTTAGTCAGCGGACATGTCTGTTTAGATGGTGTTGTGCGATACTGGTGTTCTAAATCTACCAGTTTGGCCTTCAGCCACCCTACCGACTCAGCAGAAGTAGGTGATAACTTGGAGACGTGATCAAGCAACATTTCAAACTGTGCTTGCAACTCAACACGGTTAATATGTTTGGGCTTTATGCAGAATTTTAATCCGTATGCAAGGGCCTCCGTTTCAATGTTGTTGAGTACGTACGACGACAAGTTCCTCACATACTTCTCTGGGTTGTCTAGTACTGACGTTGTTACCTTTTCAGTGCTCAGCGATTTGTTGAGGCGAGCATTCTCTGCTATTTTCACCTTGTACAATGTTTCTGTGCAGAATT
Organism: Cepaea hortensis; assembly: GCA_963921405.1. NCBI lineage: Eukaryota > Metazoa > Mollusca > Gastropoda > Stylommatophora > Helicidae > Cepaea > Cepaea hortensis. The sequence continues at coordinate 86,162,519 of OY992889.1, read as the reverse complement.
TAGTGAAATTCAAGTAGCCGTACAAGCTCAATTCTTTGTTGACGTAGTAGGCAGAACTGTGTGTGCGCTTGAGGTTGGCCAGTTTAGACTGGGTTTCTTCTATCTGGTTTTTTGTCAGTCGTCTCAGGTTTTTTCTTGTTGAACATATTCTGTCCGACCTCAAAGATCTAAAATACCGGCGAGGAAATATCCCCGTCTTTAGGCATTCCTCGAGAAATCTCAATCGACAATCCTGTACCAATATTTACGGACCCTGTTTGACCGTGCTAGGAAGATATGCACCCAGGACACACTGACAGAAGAATTTGAAACTCTGAAGAATGCCTTAAACCTGAATGGGTACTCTACAGGATTTATAAAGCGCCACTGTAACAGTAAGGGAGGAGTACTGGGGTATTATTAGAATCTAGTGGGAAACAGATACAGCACGATTGAGCATCGAGAGTGAAAGGGTGAGAGATGCTCAATCGTGACGTATTGTGTTGGCAAGGGCAGTTAAGATCCGGCCTTTGACTTGAGTGCAAGCTAACATCAACCCTTGGTCATCAAGAATAAATAAACTTTATATTGTCAACTAAAACCTGACTTGCGTGTTCATATACACTGGTATAGGACACGAAATGGTGCCGTGACCAGGATACTGGATTTGGCCGTCCCGGACACCACGCGAAGTACTAGGAAACCTTCAATGGATCCAGACCAGACTGCCTAAACAGGGTATTTAGAACAGACGTTTTTTCGAATCGGTTTTGTCAAGGTCGGGAGACGCTTGTTATTGTTCCATGCTCCGGTCAAATAACTCCTAGAAACAGCTTCGGCACGTGGTAGAACAACCAGTGAAGTGATGCCCAGTAAAATTCAGTAATCTGCAAATACAGAGGCCGAAAGCCCGCCCAGGGGTGGTCCTCTGTAAAGCTGTTACAGAGACTTGAGATAACAAATTTTCAACTCAAGAGGCTTGATAGAGCCGTCGCTTTGCATAGTACAACTCAAGAGGCTTGCCATAGCCGTTGTCTGAACTTTAGCGTTATCAAGGGGCTTGCCATAGCCGTTGTCTGAACTTTAGCGTTATCAAGAGGCTTGCCATAGCCGTTGTCTGAACTTTAGCGTTATCAAGGGGCTTGCTATAGCCGTTGTCTGAACTTTAGCGTTATCAAGGGGCTTGCCATAGCCGTTGTCTGAACTTTAGCGTTATCAAGAGGCTTGCCATAGCCGTTGTCTGAACTTTAGCGTTATCAAGAGGCTTGCCATAGCCGTTGTCTGAACTTTAGCGTTATCACGGGGCTTGCCATAGCCGCTGTCTGAACTTTAGCGTTATCAAGGGGCTTGCCATAGCCGTTGTCTGAACTTTAGCGTTTCCAAGGGGCTTACCATAGCCTGAGTTTTGCTAATTTCAAATCGCCGCTTACGTTGTCGCTATCTCAAGACCGATGATGTGCCCCACCCGGGGTGAAAACAAAGGCTAGATATCTCAGATGGGACCCGACCAGGGGTTGAAGATTATCCCGGCATCCCTAGAGAAGTGACGAAATTACTTGGGAGAAGAGACAGACTACCGGAACTCCGCGACCGATTTTTCAACTGAAACAGGCTCCTGGTGATCGAACGAGTCGAGGAAAGTACGTGCTTGAGGCAGGAAACAAAAAGAAGGTGAAATTGTGTGGTTCTCAAACCCAGAAACTAACTATAATTTTCCAAAACAAGTGAGTGTATTCCTTAAATTAAGAAGTTGAAATTGTGTGGTTCTTAAACCCAGAAACTAACTATAATTTTCCAAAACAAGTGAGTGTATTCCTTAAATTAAGAAGTTGAAATTGTGTGGTTCTTTGCTTGCTTTGTTTCAGTATATTTCAGCATGGCGGAACAGGACACCTTGGCACAGGTTTTGACAGGCGTGGGAACAGCAGTAGGCCGGCTTAATATGGTGATTAAACAACAAGGGATGGCAACAGAAATTGTGAAGTTTAGTGGACAGGCCAGAGACTTTAAGAAATGGGTCACTTCCATAGAAAAATATGCCTATTTAATCTCAGCAACAGATGAAGAAAAAATGAGACTGGCTTATCAGACGGCAACGGAACCGGTCTCGGATCATATAAGAAGAAAGTTAGAAGCTAGAGTAGATGAGACGTGGGAACAATTCAAAGAAGACCTAGCAAGGAAATATGCAGAAATAACGGATCCACAACATGCATTTTCGGTGTTGAGGCAGGCTAAACAAAATAACGGAGAGACGGTACAATTGTTTAGCGATAGATTGATTAACCTGGCTGAAGAAGCATTCTTAGGACAGAATGTACGAGGAGAGGAGGTGGAAAGGATGTTAGTAGGGATTTTTGTGGATGGCATAAAGTCTGATGGTTTGAAACTTAAGTTGATGAGGGAAAACCCTGAGAGGTTATCACAAGCGGTGGATATCGCGGTACAAGAAGAAAATTTGAGACGTAGGTTTAGATTAAGAACAGGACGAGAAGTGGGAAGTAATCGAGATGACAGAGTTGAGGAACCTATGGAAATAGGACAAACAAGATTCGGATGGAATAGGAGAGGAGGTATACAGACGTTACAAGGTAGAAATAGACATGATAATGAGGAAAGAAGAAATATGAGATACCCTACAAGAGAAACAGTAGTCAACACAAATAGTACAAATATTGTCTGTTGGATTTGTGGTCAACGGGGACATGTTTCTCGGTTTTGTAATAACAGGCGTGTCCAGTCGAATACACAGGGTAGACATGACAATAATAGGGTGAGTAGGAATGTTGTAGATGGACACAGGAATTTTACAGGTACAAGAACACAGGAAAATCGGCGCCCTACCTATTAAACAGGACCTATGATAGGAGGGTAAATAATAAGGTCCCAAGGGTTAGAGAATATGTTAATAACAGGTATAATAGGTCGAACAGAGAATATTTTCAACTAGATGAAGTCAAGAAATTTATAGAAGATAAAACAGATTATAGCTCTTGTATATTAGAAATAGGAAAGTATAGAGTTCGTACGTTAATTGATTCGGGAGCTCAGGTTAGTGTAGTAAAAGAAAGTTTTCTATACAAAATAGTAAGAAATTGTAGAGTATTTAAGAGTCATAATAATTTACACTCTGTTACGGGACAGAATTTACAAGTAGTTGGACAAACAATGATAAATTTTAAGTTAGGAGGGATCAACATAAGACACCTTTTTCATGTAGTGAAGGGTTTAAATAGAAACATGTTAATAGGAAGAGATTTTATAATAAAAAATGGAGTAAGACTTTTCTATGATTTACACAAATTAAAATTCAGGGACGTCTATATAGATATGCAAGAAGACATGCATATATCAGCACTAGTTAGAGTTAAAATGACAACGACGTTAAAACCACAGTCGGTTAATTTGATACAAGTGAAGCTGAAGAAAAACCCATATTATGTGGAAGGAAACACAGTCAGAATCACTGAATTACAAGAGGAAATAATTGATGAGCCTGGTTTGGAAGTTCCAGATGGAATAATAGCGTTAGATAAACACTTAACCTTTCCAGTTATGGTGATTAACAACACAGGTAGAGAAATTAAATTATACAGAGGGTGTGTAGTAGCAAAACTAGAACGTAACGTTAGTGAAATATTGGCAACGGATAGAGCAGAAGTGTCGGGAACAAGTTATTCAGAAACTTCTAGTGAAAGGGGAAATGACAGACGCGGACACAGAAGAAGAGGGAATGTCAGAATGGATGAATTGATCCATCCATCCAGGAAAAAAAAAGCCCAAATACATTCACTAGACAAAATAACAAGGGAACAAGAGTTGTTGTCACAGTTAAAAGCTCCGCCAGAAAATAAGGAAGTGTTAGAACAACTTATAAAGCAGAATCAGGATGTGTTTGCAATTAGTGATTTAGAGTTGGGTAAGACAAAAACGGTAACAATGGAGATAGATACGGGAGACCATCCGCCGATTAGCTTAAAACCATATAGAACTCCCTTAAGAAATAGAGAAATTGTAGAAAAGGCAATAGAAGAAATGTTGAAAGCAGGGATAATCACAAGATCAAAATCAGAGTGGTCATCTCCGGTGGTAATTGTGGCCAAACCTGATGGTTCGAGTCGATTCTGTTGCGACTATCGGGCGTTGAACAAAATTACTAAAAATGTAGCATATCCACTGCCAGTGATAGATGATATTTTGGGGTTGCTAAATGGCGCTACATTTTTCACGACGTTAGACGCAAGAGCAGGATTTTGATGTATCGCGATGTCAGCAGACGCGCAAAGGAAAAGTGCTTTCTGTACTCATATGGGTTCTTATGAATTTTTACGTATGCCTTTTGGAGTTAAAACTGCGCCATCTCACTATATGCTCTTAATTAATGAAGTTTTAGAAGGTATGCAAAGGTTCGCTCTAGCCTATATAGACGATATATTGATTTATACAAAAGGAAATGTGGAGGATCATTTGAAACATATTAGACTAGTATTTGACAGGTTAAGAAAGCATGATGTGAAGTTAAAGCTTAGTAAATGCCAATTTTTAAAGACAGAAACAAAATATTTGGGGTATATTATAAATAGAGAAGGTATAAAACCAGACCAGGACAAGATAAAGGTTATTAAAGAGTTACCTGCTCCAACTAACGTTAAGGAGGTACGCGCTTTTATAGGAACATGTGCGTATTATAGGCGGTTTGTCCCAGCGTTTTCAAAAATAGCTGAACCTATTACAAACTTAACAGGCAAGTACGCTAGGTTTAAGTGGGATGATGAGTGTCAAAAAGCGTTCGAGTATTTAAAAAACAGCTTAACACTGGTACCACTGTTGACGCATCCAGACTTAAACAAACAATTGATACTGTACACAGATGCTCCAGACAATGCAGTAGGAGCATGTTTGGTTCAACCATATGAAGGAAAAGAGTCTGAAATACCAGGGGTTAAAAATGAAAGACCAATTTACTTCTTATCTCATAAACTTAGCAAATCTCAACGCAAATGGACGACTATTGAAAAAGAAGCGTACGCCATTCATTATGCCCTTCAGAAATTAAATTACTACTTACATAACGCAAATTTTGTTATTAGAACTGATCATATGCCTTTAAAGTCTTTTTTAGAAGCTCCAGTGCAGAACAGGAAAATACAGACGTGGGCATTGAATTTACAGGGATACAATACGAAAATTGAGTACATTCCAGGTAGGATTAACACATGCGCTGATTTATTGTCTAGGATTCCCTATCCACAGTCGTCAGGTGACACAGAAGATGAAGGAGAACCAGAGATTGACGATCGAAATTGGCAAGTAAATATTTTAGATTCTGCTATAATAAATAGGGAAGAATTTGATAGTCTACCATCGGATCAAGAGTCTGAACATAGAGAAGAAGACCTACAAGTAGCACAGTTTAATATGAAAGAAGAACAAGAGTTGGACCCAAAAGTCATACAAATAAAAGAAAAATTACGAGAAACAGATGATAACAAATATAAAAGGAATTATTTGGTTTTACAAGAGGATGGACAGTTATACTATATGTGTGAAAGAAACGAACAGCTAAGGAAATATATTCCAAAACATTTAGAAAATGAACTTTTAAAAGCATATCACGATGAAAATGGACATCTCGGTAGAGATAAATTGCTGAAAGCACTTACAAGTAAATATTATTGGCCAAACTTGTTTAAATCTACATGCAAATATGTAGATACGTGTGAAAAATGCAGATTAAGGAACATGAAAACAATAAAGTCTTAAAGTCTCCCTTACAAGACACAGATATTCCTCAGTTCCCAATGCAAAAGATTAGTTTAGATATATCGGGTCCACACCCTAGGACATTGTCAGGAAATGTGTATTTAATTCATATAGTAGACGTCTACAGTCTTTGGCCGGAGGTTTATGCAATTCCAGATAAGAGCGCGGATACTGTCATTAATATTTTTTTTACAAGAGTTCGTACCAAGGTTTAGTTGCCCACAAAGTATACTTACAGATAATGGTAGAGAGTTTGTAAATAAAAAATTCGAAAAGTTATTAAAAGATTTAAATATAAAACATATAAAGACCTCATTTTATAGACCTTCTTCAAATGCGAAAAACGAGCGTCAACATAGGACGTTATACGACATTTTGGCAAAGATTATTGATGAACATGACAGAGATTGGGATTTATTTTTGGGACCTGCCCTTAGCGCCATTCGTACAAATCAAAATGAGAGCACGGGTTTTTCACCATTTTATTTATTACACGGGAGGGAACCAATATTACCTATAGATAATCTATTAAAACCTAGACGGAAATATATGGGTGAAGAATTTCAAGAGACCATAATACAGGAAATGCATAAAGCACATGTGAGATTAAGGAATAATATAATTAAAGCTAGGGAAAGACAGAAAAAGTACAAAAATGTAAATACAAAATTACAGGAGTTTAAGGTAGGTGATAGAGTTTATTACAAGAAACATAGAAGAAACTCTAAGTTTGATGCTCGTTGGATTCCAGGGTATTACGTTTTGGAAAAACTAGGTAATGTATCGTATATTATAAAGAACCAGGTCACAGCACATATAGTGAGGGCACACGTTGAACACTTAAGAAGAGATGAAGATGAGATAGAAAATAATAATTATAATAATAATTATTATTCGGACACGAAATTTTTGGATGAACAGGTTGTCAGAGGAGCTACAATAACCCCAGGTCTTAGAAAAGAACCAGCACAAAATCAGTTGCTAGCAAATCCAAGTTACGAGGATACTCAAGAACAGACAATTCCGAAAAGAATGGAAGAAGAAGGGCTGAATGAAACTCATTATGATAGTATGGAAGAAGACATAGGTGCTCCATTTAAAAATACTAGACAAGCAACGAAAAGAAGAATGGACAGTCAAAGAGATAAAGAGGTGAAAAGACAGAGGAGAATTAGAGATTATTCAACAAGCGGAGAAGATATGCCTCTACTAGAAAGATCCTTAAGAAATAGGGATCGACAAATTAGGTGGGATGTTGAACGGAAGAGATTAGCGGCAGCTGAAGAGAGACATACAGACGAAGAAGAGGAAATGGATGAAAAGTCAGAGTCTAGTAGTAGTATGGAAGAAACTAATAAGTTGTACGAAGAAGAAGATATTGATGTAGAATTAGCACTTATTCAAAGAAACTTGGAATTGTTGAAGAAGCGGAAACGTGGGAGATAGATATTTGAAAGTACTGCAGATGGCAGGAGTTAGAAGTGAAAGGGATGCCTGAAGAAGCATACGAAACGGTAGAAGTGGTCTTGAGATATTGGTACAAAAGGGGTGAAGGTATTTTTCGTTACTGTTGGAAATGCCGTGTTTCCAAGGGAAACCAGATCACAAGTTCGTTGATAAGTAGAGGTTGGCTACTACGTTGAGTTAATATTGGATTAGTGGCCACATTACAAATGGAAAAAAAAGATTGAACATGTAGTTTACAGTGCTCACTTAAGAGGTTATTTCGGATGTTATGTGCTGTTAGGAGTTAGGAGATAATAAATGGTATGGTAAATGTTGATTACTGATTTGTTTAGGTAGATAGAACAGATGTGATTCTAATTGGACTGTAGTTAACAGATATACAGATGGACAGTGAAATGTTTAGTTTTTTCGGTCATAGATATACTGGAATGACCTGTATAAATAGATATACGTTGTTTTACTTAGTATGAGGGGCCAATGTTGGTGGGTCACTATACGTAGTTGTAATTGTTTGAGTCATTGGTCATATATAATAAGTTTTTATGATTGAGTTGGTTCTGGAAAATGATGGCTAATGTTTAGTTGTTTTAGTCCTTCATTATAAGTTTTTTTTGTTTTGGTTTTGAAAAATGATTGTGGTTAGTTGATTTATTGAGTTAGAATAGGGTGATTGTGTTCCTAGCATTTGGGTTGATAAAAACTATTGGGCCGTAAAAGTGTCCAATAGTGATAGCTAGAAGTAAGGTGTTTTATTCTGATTTGATGCATGTTATTTTAAAAATGTGTTTTTCCTTATATTAATTTGGAGTTATGACGGCTGGTGTGATTTGAGCTTGATTACATAAATGGTTTTGTATATTAAGTTACTTGGTTAGTAAATAAGTTATGAAGTTAGTTAATTAAATTTAATTTTCAAATATAAGAGTTTTGCTTAAGGTTTTCGTTCAGAAAGGAGTTAATAAAAACTAAATTGTCCACTGATATAAGGTAGGGGGAAGCTTAGATGACCTGAATGTTGAAATAGTTAAGCAATGCTGTGCATTCATAAATTAGTGGGAAATCAGGGTTGGTGAACGTGTGTACACGAATGGATAGACGTATCCAGGGCCTGCACACACGTCACTGTGTTCATAAATGGCAGTATGGGAAGTACGGGGGAAAGAAATAGGGGCTGTGAAATACCAGCTTTAATTTTATTAAAGGTGTTCATAAAATATGAACATGGGCTCAGGGTGGAAGGTGAGATAACGAAAAAGGAACAGAATTGTGGTTGGCAATGTCAATGTGGAATGTATAAGCTTTATGAAAACTTATGCCAAATTGTTTTATAACGAACAACGATGTATTTCATAAGGTGTTTTAAAAAATTATTTTACAAAATTTTTTTTATTGGCAAGGGAGGTAAAGGGTGAGTGTCTTAAATGTGCATTACTGTATGTACATGTGGTCATGTCGTGTATTCATTCTTTATGCTTCTTACTAGGTGCGCACCGCTTCTTTACTTTTTCTAACTACATTGTTTTTGTACGTCCTGGGTTTTGGAAGAGTGGGAAATTTTATAAGAAAAAAAAATGTTTCGATAAAGAATTTATGAGCTGTTCTTATAATATGTATATTTGATACAGGAAACAGGAGGGAGCTAAGAAAGAACCAGAAAAGTAGAAATATATAGTAGATAGCTATATAAATTTGGGGAAATAAAAAGGAAAGAAGGACTATTTGGGTTAACAGGGTTACCATACGTGGTATTATACAAAGAGAGTTCGAAGAAGAAGTATATGGGGGGGGGGGGGGGTTACTAGCAAACCATATCACTGGGAGAAGAGTTAAAAGATATATTATTTACTTGAGCTGATTTAGGGAAGATTAGAGGAAAAAGAGGGAATGGAGTATGGGGATTAGGAGTAAAGAGTTTTCCTTTATAAGGAAAATTCTTTATTCAACATGGGGAGGTGTAACAGTAAGGGAGGAGTACTGGGGTATTATTAGAATCTAGTGGGAAACAGATACAGCACGATTGAGCATCGAGAGTGAAAGGGTGAGAGATGCTCAATCGTGACGTATTGTGTTGGCAAGGGCAGTTAAGATCCGGCCTTTGACTTGAGTGCAAGCTAACATCAACCCTTGGTCATCAAGAATAAATAAACTTTATATTGTCAACTAAAACCTGACTTGCGTGTTCATATACACTGGTATAGGACAGCCAACAGCCCAAACCTAAACCAGAAGAAACTACAGTCCATAAACTCAAAGTTTTCATCCAGTTAACCTTCCGAGGAGATGACGTAATGCAACGTTTGCAGGACCGGCTCATCACAGCAGTCGAGTGAACATTCTGTGCTGCAACTCCGGTTATCAGGTACAAAACCACACCTATCCGCACCCCAGCAGTTAAAGAACCTGTAGCTTTTTACACCAAATCGAATTGTATTTACCAATTTACATGCAGGTGCGAGGCCATCTACATAGGTAGAACAGAGCGAAAGTTACATAACAGGGTGTTGGAACACATTCCGAACTGGGTGGACAAGATACGACACACAGAAGATGGTAGTCTAGGCAGGCCGGCACACCGAAACAGTCCTGCTTCACCGGTCGCGAGACACGTGTTCGAGAGTGGTCGTGTGGTTGAAAGAGACAGTGCCTTCTGTGTCTTGTTCAACACACAGAATAGTCGGTTGTTAAGGTTTGCTGAAGCCATAGTGATCAACCTGCGTAAGCCGGCCTTGTGTAAACAGAAAGACATGTTAGTCAGTTTAAAATTACCGTGGTAGACAATCGAAATTACTGTGTAAATTTCAGATTGAAGGATTTATCTAGTTATTTCACTTTATGTTGTGCGATTTCTGCAGTATGCACCTGACGAGATGCAGCGAAAATATGCCAGGCAATAAATAGTGCAATCTATTGTTTGTGTCTTCGTTATTCCAATTCACTACGGGAATGAATGAATATATATATACCTGTGTTCTCTCTCTCTCTCTCTCTCTCTCTCTCTCTCTCTCTCTCTCTCTCTCTCTCTGTGTTCTGTGTGTGTGTGTTTGTGAAACATATATTTTAATCTTTCTTCTCTACCTATAGGAATTAAAAGTATGATCATAAGGCAGACAGATTGATGATACCGTGTTAAACCAAACAAGTGCCTGAGAAAAAACAATCGCATTTTTCTAATATATAAAGCCTGTTTTATTTATTATTCTGACATTTTTAGGTCAAGGCTTTGCATCATTTCCCTGCCAGTTGTCCAGCTGTCATCCATCAAAGGTCATGTTTCAAACCAGCATTGACGCCACTTCGGAATAATTGTTCCTGGATCTTCGTCGCAAACAATGTCCTGACACAAACACTCCACTGTTGATGGATATTGACTGGGCATTATTTGGGTTAAATCCCGGGAAATTGACTACCAAGCAAGAAATTATTTCGTGAATGGCAAGACTTTGTGATATATTAATTAGTAGGAAAATCCGCAGCGCGCCGTTTCAATCCCAGACACATTAATAAACACATTTTTGTGCGTGATTAGATCTTGGAAACTAATTTGGAGACGTAATATAGTCGATTGTCAATGCAAAGATAGCACGCAATGGTTATTAATGTGCTCACGTGAACTTGTGTCTGTCAGCTTGACTATTAGGGCAATATTAGGGACTTAATATATTTTTATTTGTATTATTACTTTTTTTTAAATTTTGGGGGCTGCATTTGTACCCAATACATCTAAAGTATTTTATATATGTATTTTATATAAAGTGCTTATATGGCATCTAACCCCTTTATGTTGTGTATTTATTACCTGTGGGACTAGAGTTAGCAAGACCAGGGCCTTGACTGATACTGGCCAAAACCTTAGAATAGTTCTCCCTGGTCTGGGTTCTCCGGACTGAGTTCCCAGCCCGGCCATAGATTCAAGAATATCCATAAAAAGAAAACGCTGATCAATCAAATCCACTTTGCATCATTCTATTTTGTTTAATAAAACCCGAAAAGGATGTGTGAAAGAATTGTATACGGTCTGGCAATAATAGAAGCGGAATAGAGAAATTGTCGGTCTCTGTGGCTAAGGGCTTACGAACGCGGTTTGTGAGCCCGTATAACCGGGTTCGAAACACAGCGGTGCTGGTTTTTTCGAAAAAAAAGTTATAAGAGCCGGTCGTTTAGAAAGCAATGGCAAACTACTGAACGTAAAATTTGCCCAGGAATCACGAACAGCAATAATGCTGGGGTTGACTGCTACGTCCTGTGTAGGACATGCAACTTAATTTAATTTAATAGAGAAATTAAACTTATCGCGGAAAACACTGAAACAACAAACAATATGGTGCACGCTTTATTGTCTGGCATATTTCGAGATGCAGCTTTTCCGACTTCTGTGTTTAAAATAATAATAATAATAATAAAAGAAAATAATTTAATAACAAGAAACATTATAATACGTTTAATTGTAAATAATAATAATACCAATCATAATAATGATGATGATGATGATGATGGTGATGATGATGATGATGATGATGATGATGATGATGATGATGATGATGATGATGATGATGATGATTATAATAATAATAATAATAATAATAAAGGCAATACCGAACTTCTTTAACGTGTTGAGAGAGAGAGAGAGAGAGAGAGAGAGAGAAGAGAGAGAGTGAGAGAAAGAGAGAGAGAGAGAGAGAGAGAGAGAGAGAGAGAGAGGAGAGAAGAAAGAAGCAGGGGTGGGGGGTTTAATTGATATGATCTCTACTGTCTGTCCCAGAGCAGACACCAGAAATGAGAAATAGATGTATTGCGTTCTCGGTTAGATTTCCTTCTCAGCTTTTGATGATTTCCTGGCAACTTCAGATGTTTCCCTTCTCAACTTCCGATGTTTCCCTGGCAACTTCTGATGAGATCCTTGGAACTTCTGATGACTGATTTCTCAACTTCTGATGATTCCCTTCTTGAATGCTGATGACTTCTTTCACGATGTCTGATGATTTCGTTCCCAACATCTGAAAATCTACTTCTCAAATTCTTATATTCCATTTCTCAACTTCGGATGACGCAGTTCTCAAATGCATGTCTGTTAGATTGTCAATTATCGGTTTGTATGTGTGAGTGAGTGTGTGTTAATGTGTCAGCTGATCTCTCTCTCTCTCTCTATCTCTCTCTCTCTCTCTCTCTCTCTCTGCGCGCTCATGTGTGTGTGTGTGTGTGTGTGTGTGTGTGTGTGTGTGTGTGTGTGTGTGTGAGTGTGTTGTTGTTGTTGTTGTTGTTGTTGTTTTTTTTTGTGTGCTAGACACAATACAGTACTTAACTTTTTTATAGACTGATTATTAGTGCTTATTTATTTGGTGTCCAGTTGCCAGTTGAAACCAATAAGTAATTTTGTCTTCCAAATTTTTGAAACAGACAAATGCAACCCCCCAAAGCGTGATGTGATTAAATCCCATTTGAACTTCTTCGCATTAGACGGGAAAATGTAAATGGAGATAGGAAAAGGCTGATTAATTTTGGGTGGTTTCTTTACTGGAGCTTAAGTCTCAGGAGACACTAAAACGAGAGTTGCGGACATCTGAATAACAAATAGAATTGTCTGCTGCATACGAAAGAGTATGTATGTCTATCTGTCTGATTACCTACAAACCTACCCACCTATCTACATACCTACCTACAAACCTAATTACCTACCTGCCTGCTGATATATCTATCAACATACCTACCTACCTACCTACCTATCTACATACCTACCTACCCACCTATCTACATACCTACCTACAAACCTAATTACCTACCTGCCTGCTGATGTATCTATCAACATACCTCCTACCCACCTATCTACATACCTACCTACAAACCTAATTACCTACCTGCCTGCTGATGTATCTATCAACATACCTACCTACCTACCTACCTACCTACCTACCTACCTGTCCGTACGTCCGTCTGTCTGTCTGATGGTCGGTATGTATATCTGTCTATCTATCTAACTATCTATCTATCTATCGATCGGCTCCGTGGCGAATGATTTACTGACGCAGTTCGTGATCCCGCATACCCGTGTTCGAAACACAGCTGAGCGTGAATTGGCTGCAGACCGCGTTGCGTAGGTTATTTTACGAAATGGTATGGGTGCCAGTCGTTTAGAAAGCAAAGGCAAACTGCTGAACGTAAATGTGGCAAGAGATCACAATCGTTGACCTCATCATCATATAAAGATATGCAAATAAAAAATATATATATCTATCCATCTTTTCATCTCTCCATTTCTCTCTCCATATATATCTCCATTTATCTATGTATCCAACTACATTGGCACCTTGCCGTCTTGACAGACGATAGTTTGTGCTTTAAAAAGGCATAATAACTTTTAACTATGGCGGTAGCGAGTGTGACTGATAAGGCCAATTTGCGCTGCAAATGTCCGTTCACAGTGGGTGCATGTGAACACGTGGTCATTTCCACCATCATGCACCATCTTACGTCTCAAACGCTTGGTGTGTGACTTTTCTGCAATAATTTTCTCCTTTGACTTTATTCCATTTCTGATATTTGCCCTCCATGCAACACGTTCAGTGGCGACTTGCTCCCAATGTGCATTATCAATGCCTGTATCAATCATGTCCCGCTTACACACATCTTTGTATCGTAGTAGAGGCCGACCCTGAGATCTCTTACCCATCTGTAATTCACCAAAATATCCAACTATTTCATAATCAATCTCTCTATTTGTAATCGTCAGTGTATGTGTGTGTAAAGTGTGTGAGTGTGTTCATATTAGTTTCAGTGATTATGTGATGCAGCTTGTACGTGCCTAGATGTATGAGTGCATGTGTGTGTGTGTGGGGGGGGGGAGGGGGGGGGGTAAGTGTGTGTATGGGTGTATATGTGTATGTATGTGTGTGTGTATGTGTGTATTTGTGTCTATGTGCGTGTGTATGTGCGTGTATATGTATATTCGACCCACTGCGAATCTTTTGTCCTGCTATTCCACACACATATATAGCATGCCTATTTGATGAATCACGGTTACTGGCCAAACAAGAAGTTCATCATTTTAAGATCTTAATAAATCATCCAGTTATGTTCTAAATACTTCAATTTTTCCAGGATTGTGTTTATTGTAACATACTCCTCCTTCATTTTATTATAATGAGCATATGCAATTGAGCCATATTTATATATCTATACCATTGTGTAAGAGACTTTCCCAAGAGATCTTCCCAAGACTGCATGGCAAATCATATATCAGAGTTAGTGAACGACGTTAATGGCTGTCTTAGGACATCCTCGTTCGGTAGGGACAGTCACAAGTGACACCGGACCGTCATTCAGCTACAGATGGCAAAATCATAAATAAAATAATAAATTTAGAGTAAGAACATGGAATGTTAGGACATTAAATGAGCTAGGAAAGTTGAACAATGTTCTAAGAGAAATGGATAGCATGAAAATGAACATATTAGGCGTTAGTGAGATGAGATGAAAGGGATCGGGCAAAACTATAGCTGACAACTACACAATAATTTATTCTGGAGGGGATACACATGAAAAAGGTGTTGGAATAATACTTGACGAAAAAACAGCCAAGTTACTTAATGGATACTGGTGTATTTCAGATAGAGTTATTTTGGTCAGAATCAAAGTCAAACCAATAGATATAAATATTATACAAGTGCAATTATATGCACCAACAACAAACAGTAGTGATGAAGAAATACAACACTTTTACTACGAAATAGAAATGGCGATGGCTCAAATTGGATCACAGGAAATAAAAATAATACTTGGAGATTTTAATGCAAAAGTAGGAAAGGGGGAAGTGGAGGATGTAGTAGGGAATTCTGGTTTAGGTACAAGAAATGAAAGAGGGGAAAAGCTAATATAATGGGCAAATATCAATGATATGATCATTGGAAACACGTGGTTTAAACACCATAAAAGACGACTATACACATGGAAAAGCCCTTATAAGAAAATACGCAACCTAATTGACTACATACTAATTAATAAAAGATTTAGAAGTGCTTTAATTAATGTAAAGACAATGCCTGGCGCCGACTGTAATAGTGATCATGTACCACTATGTGGACAAATAAAAGTAAGATTAAAGAGAGGGGAAAAAATGGTTAGGAACATGAGACTTAATAAAGCGGTTCTGAAAGTAGATAAAGAATTTCAAGAAAAATACATAGTGACTGTGAAAAATAGGTACAATGCAATAGCTAAAATACAGAGTATAAATGAACAATGAGAAATGTTAAGGGACTCCATTCATTAAACTAGCAAAGAAATATTACCGGACAGAATTCAAATAGCTAAGAAAAAATGGATGAATGAAGAAATCTTAATGATGATGGACAAAAGAAAACAGAGTAGAAATGACAAACAAGAATATGCTAAGATAAATACAGAAATAAAAGATAAATGTGGGAATCCAAAAGAAAGTTGGTTAAATGAGCAGTGCAAACAAATTGAATTAAATGCCATTAAAGATACACAAAATATACACAGACAAATCAGTGAGCTCAGGGGAAGAAAAATGAGAATAAATACAGGGTGTTTGAAATCAAAAACAGAAAAGATACTATTGGAGGAAGGTGCTATAATGAGGAGGTGGAATGAGTATATAAGAGAATTATATGATGGGGAAAGGGAAGAATTATCAGAAGAAAGTAACTTAGGAGGTCCACCTATTCTAAAAGAAGAAGTCGCTGACGCTATGAAATATATGAAGAAAGGAAAAACAGCTGGACCAGATGAAATTACAGTAGAAGAATTAGAAGTATTGGGGGAATTTGGAGTAGATATATTAACCAAAATGTTAAATGATATGTATAGCACTGGATATTTACCCAGTGATATGCTGAAATCTGTATTTATAGCTATACCAAAAAGACCAGGAGCAATTGAATGTGATGATTTTCGTACAATTAACCTCATAAAACATATCACTAAGCTTCTACTCAGAATCATAATGAGAAGAACCAGAATGAAAATAAAAATGGAAATGAGTGAAGAACAGTATGGATTTGTGGAGGGAAAAGACACAAACAATGCAATATATACATTACGAACACTAATAGAAAGGCAAATAGAGAAACAGAAAGACATATATGTATGCTTCATACATTATACTAAGGCATTTGAAAAAGTAAAACATGATGAACTGATTAAAATGTTGGAAGATATCAACATTGATGGGAAAGATTTAAGAATAATAAAGAATATTTACTGGAACCAAGAAGCAACAATTAAAATGGGAAATAAAGAGGGTAGTTACGAACACATAAAACTAGGAGTACGACAGGGGTGTCTCTTGTCACCAGATCTCTTCTCCCTATATAGCGAAGTAATAATGAGAGAGAAAAAAGAGATACCAGGAATACTAGTTGGAGGTTATAGTATAAATAATATACGCTATGCAGATGACACAGTATTTGTGGCGGATAAATCAACAGACCTACAACAATTGTTGGACATTGTTGTAACAGAGTGCAAGGAAAGGACTCTCTTTGAATATCAAGAAAACAGTAACAATGGTGATATCAAAGAAAATGGTGACACCAAAATGTAACATAGAAATAGAAGTAAAAATTCTTAACCAAGTGGATACCTAGGGACATGTATAATATCAGATGGAAGATGTACAACAGAGATTAAGAGCAGAATAGGGCAAGTAAGAGCCGCATTTCAGAAAATGAAGAGTATCTGATGCAATAAGTCACTATCACTAAATGTAAGAAAGAGAGTGCTGAAATGCTATTTAGAACCAGTTTTGCTGTGTGACAGTGAATCTTGGAATGTAAATGAACAAATTAAGAAGAAATTAGAAGCAACAGAGATGTGGTTCTTGAGATGAATGTTGCGAATTCCTTGGATTGCCAGAGTAACTAACAAAGACTGCCTGAAACAGGCTAATGAAACTAGAACACTATATAAAACAATAAGAAAGAAACAAACAGCTTTCTTTGGTCATGTAATGAGAAGAGAGGCAATGGAGAACATCGTGACAACTGGAACGATCGAGGGGAAGAGAGGCAGAGGCAGACCAAAAGAAATGATGCTGGATGGATTGAGACGGTGGCACGGAGGAATATTAGTAGCAGAGTTGATCCAGAAAACCAAAGACCGAGATCTGTGGAGTGCCATGAACGCCTACGCCAGCTGGCAGGGCACTTGATGATGATGGTGTAAGAGACCACTTTCAAACTCCTTCCAGAGCGTCAATGAAGATTCGCCACTCCTCTGGAGTATAACTTACACCCATCTCGTTTACGAGGCCTCCTACATTTTAACAAAACACAAGATTGTCTTCTTTACAAATGAATGAAAGAAAACCTTGCTGTCTGTTGCGATAAAACGTCACCTGTGTTTCAGCAGTCAGCAATTGTTTTCTTTCAATCTTGAAGCCAAAAGTTCTAAAGATTCCTTGGAGAAATATATATCTCGGATATTCAGTTCCACGCTGGTCGTAGTGTTGAGTATCCGTACAATCATCTTCGAAGTAACTATCCGTCACTTGTTGTTCCACATGCCAGTGCTGTCTCCTCCTTTAGTAGGGAATCCGAAATCTGAATGAAAGTTAGAATTTGTAGTTCATCTCCGCGTGGAACACGTCGTCTAGCAGAATCTAGATCCAGATGTGTTAATTATTTTATGATGTCAAAAAAATATTCCCTTAAAATTGATAACACGGAAATAACAGTCATCATAGTGGTTCTTGGACTCTCTCGAAACCATTGGAATTCCAAATTTTAAATATATTCTTTTCTCACAAGTCCACTCTTGCAGGTGTTTAACACATCTTTTTCAAACAATATGAGTAGCCCAGACTTGTCCTAGTTTTACTTTAAAGTAAGCACAGTATTCCTTTTCCACAAAAAGAGTAATATGCTTCCCATGTTCTTATCTGAACGTGTACTCTCCACAACTATTACAAAATAAATCCGATAAAAGAAACCATGCTCTTCTTGAAGATGATGCCATTCTGTGCTAGAAATGTTAAAACATAACTCGCATACTAACATGCATGCTGTGGGTTAAAAGCTTTAAAAAGGGCAATTCCTGGAAGATTCTTGGAAAACTGAAACTTTAAGCAAGCAAACAATTGCATTTTGTTAGAGACTAGATAGCAATAGTTTTGTTTCCAGAGCCTTGCATAGAAAATGTGATTTTTGGATTTAGGCGGTCTCATTTGTGCAAAATCAGGTGTAAACTGTTTAGCACCCAAAACTTGTGTATGTGTGTGTGCGTGTGTCTGTGTGTGTGTGTATGTGTGTGTGTGTGTGTGTATGTGTGTGTGTAGGGCTATATAATAAGTCTGTGTTGGATATCAAAAAGCAAGTGCGTTTATATATCAATTGCCACCCATACTGAAACGTCCAAATATAATAATATTGTATACTTACACAGGGAATATGACGTTGTATACTTAGAAAGGCGATGATGTTGTATACTTACACAGGCGATGATGTTGTATAGTTACACAGGTAATGTGATGTTGTATACTTACACGGGTAATGTTATGTTTTATACTTATACAGGCAATGTGGTGTTGTATACTTACACAGACAATGTGATGTTGTATATTTACACATGTAATGTTATGTTGTATACTTACACATGTAATGTTATGTTGTATACTTACACATGTAATGTTATGTTGTATACTTACACAGGTAATGTGATGATGTATCGTGGAAGAGATTGGCACCTCACCATGTAATATCCCAAAGACAGCAATGGTAATTCAACAACAAGAAAACGCGATACGGGTAATTCTTGGCCCCCTGGAGATGAACCTGTTGTAAATATTCACAGGGAAGAGACAACTCCTATAGTGAATAAGGAAGTGCATAATGACGAATGCATTCCAAATTCGTTTGAAAGGGTGCATTCTGACAATACCTACCTGAAAAGTAGAAGGAGAAGTCTGAGAATTGGCACGTGGAACGTACGCACCTTATATCAAGCAGGGAAGTTTGATAACCTTATTGCAGAGGCAAAACACATGCATTTAGACATCTTAGGCGTATCTGAAACAAGATGGACAGATACAAGTTATATAAGGAGAGAAGATTACGTATTCAATAATTCAGGAGGAGATCATCATGAGATAGGAGTAGGTACTTTAGTAAAACGAGATTTAGAGAAAAATATTAGTGGATTCTGAACTCATAAAGATAGGATGATCTAAAAATTAAGGCAAGACCATTCAACATAGTAATTCTTCAGACATATGCTCCAACAACTGATTATAGTGATGAACAGCTAGAAGAATACTATGAAGATCTACAACAAACACTGAAAGTTGTAAAATCATCAGAGATCCTAATTGTCATGGGAGACATGAAAGCAAAAGTTGGAAAAAATAAATATAAGCAGATGGTAGGGCAATATGGTATGGGAAACAGAAACGACAGAGGAGACCGGGTGATACAATTTGTGAAGAAAACAATCTTGCAACACATTTTTCCATCATAACCCTAGGAAACTATACATGGAAAAGCCCTGGAGATAGAACAAGAAACCAGAGTGACTACATTATGATTAGAAATAGATTTAAAAGCAATGTTTAAAATGCCAAAACATACCTTGGTGCTGATATCAACTCGGATCATAATCCTGTAGTTTTAAAATTACAAATAAAACTTAAAAACCCAGGAATAAGGAAATCGAAGACACCTCAGGTAGATATGTCGGCATTGAAACAACCAGAAATAAGTCAACTATACCTAGTTGAAGTCAAAAATAAATATGATGGGCTAAAGTATGGAACAATATCGACGTGAAAATCCCGAGGATAAAATTAATACAAAATGGGAAAGTGTAAAAACCAGTATTCAGATTGCAAATACCACCTTGCCAGTGAAGATTAATAAGAAAGAAAAAAAAAAACAATTATGGATAACCGATGAAATCTTAAGTAAAATGTCTCAAAGAAAGAAAGCAAAGAACACTCCAGAGTATATAATAATAGATAGAGAAATACGTCACATGTGCAGAGTTGCCAAAAAAGAGTGGCATTTCAGAGAGTCGAATTTCAGATCAAACGGTCAGGAACCGGCTGCACGACGCTGGTCTTTGGGCTAGAAGACCCTACAGAGGTCCTGTCCTTACGGACCGGCATCGCCAGAACCGACTGCAGTCGTCAGTAAAATGTTGCTACAAGTTTGCAATTGAAATTGCAATAATGTTGCGGTTTTCTTTTTTTTTTTTAATTTGAACAGTATGTTTATTTCCTTGGTAAATATGTCTGTTGTAAGTTCAGACAACATATTTTGATTGTTACAGTTTCCCTTGACATACAAGGGATATCTCCCTTATCATCCCTAGGCATTATTTGACAGTTAATCACAGCCAAAGGCCAAAGTATCGAAATCATTGCACCGGGTTTATCCAATACGGCTCAGTTTCTTCTCTCATAGCACGAACCCCGTATCTCTAGCGACAATTCAGAGGTGTCCACGAGAAAACTGCACTCATGGATGATGAAGTTCGGAAGCAAACCCACGCACTTGGGAGAGCGAGGTAGGCGGTTCAACCACTTCACCACCTGAGAACAAACCCCTCCCCTTCCCCTCTCCCCCACCAAAGCCCTATTTGAAAGTAGGACTGTGCTATCTGTATATCTGAATTTTGTACTGGATTTCCACCAGTGATGAATGGATCCAAACTGTCTCTTGTCTCATCAGTATGCCGTTTCCCATTACATTGTCTGCGTAATTATTCGACAGGTACGCACAAATAATGCATTACGGTCTTACTGCCCTTTGCACCTGCTCTACTGTGATGTATTCACATTGGTGATGCAATACATCCAGGCCATGGCATGTAACGGCTACATAATGATCTGTTCTCACAAAGGGACAATTGTAAAGGTCCATTGTACTCACCTCAAAGTTTATTGGGCATATGGTGTTAGACCCATTTATATAGACCAATACGTCCTCGGTGGGTGATGTTATTAGCATGACCCCGGTTGCCTTCTAATTTATGTTACATTTACGAGATGACTTCAAATGAAAACATTAAATGTGTGTGTGTGTGTGTGTGTGTGTGTGTGTGTGTGTGTGTGTGTGTGTCGGGTTGATTTTTTCGTGTGGATTAGCTTTCCCTATTACCCGTGTCCCCCGACATCAGTCGAACCCACTCCGACTTCAGAGGTACTTGTAATTTACGTTCCCAAGTAATGGACGAGAAGTCAACATGTTAGTCCAACTGTCCGGTGTATGGGTTGAATTCTTTACCTCGGCATTTGTACATCAGATGTTTAACAACATGCGTTCTTATCCATTCGGTCACGCTGACCTACAATGGAGTCTATGAAATTAGGCTCATATTTTATATAGACTTAAACAGGTCATGTGATTTAACCTGGTAAACGTCTTTGTCCACAAGGATCCCCGTTATGAAAGAAAGATGAACTTTGAACAATGAACTCAAGCAATCAGTGGTTAATTTCCAGTTACAAGGAGTTTAGCTTTTTAACCTCCGATTATTTCTCAATAACAAAAAGTTTACTTTTTTTTTTAACTATTTCTCAAATGCAAAGGTGCGCTTGTTAACTGGCAATTAACTCGGTTACAAAAAGGTTGCTCTTTAACCACACGGTGTAGTAATCAGAGGGTAGTTGTAAACACGCTTTATTAAGTAATAGATAATTATTAACACGGCGGATCTCCGTGGCGATGGTGTTGAGGACGCGATTCGTAATGCTGCTTATCGGCGATCGAAACACAACCGTAACTGATTTGGCAGCAGACCGTGCCTCGCTGGTTTTAACGTGTTGATATGGGAGCTGGTCGTTCATAAAGCAATGGCAAACTACTGAATGTAAAACTTGCCAAGACATCGACAACGGCAGTAAAATGCTGGTGTTGACTGCAACGTCCTGTAAAGGATATGAAACTTAAACAAAATAATTATGGACTAAGGCAGGAGAAATAAAACTGCGGGCAGGCTTGTAGAGAACTAACAAATGAACGAACGAACACACTTTATTTTCAAAGGGTTAAGAATTGGGCACGCAGGCCCGTCTGACATTCTGCCCTTCTATATCAGATATCCCTATAATAGAGAGGACAAAGGAAACTATGGTTGCCGGAAATACCTGGTGACAACAACATCCATAAAGATAAGGTACGTGGAATAGCCCTGACAATAAGATCAGTAACCAAATTGACTACATTCTCATCACAGTGTATTCCTTTAGTGAATGTAAACACAGAAGCAACAAACAATATGTTGCACTATTTATTGCCTGGCATATTTCGCTGCATTTCTTCAGGTGCATACTGCAGAGTTATGTATCATATGAGGTCAATAAGTGAATAATACTTAAGATTAAACAAATAAAACACATAGCAACCGGTATTTTTCGAATGTGGAATATCTGTTATCCGCATGATCATTTTACATTTTGTACGAATTCTTTCTGTTTAAACAAAATTGGTTTGAACCGCCTTATTGCTAACCATCCATCCATCCATCCATCCATCCATCATGTGCCATGCCGATACGCGTGGACGGTCATGATTTGCCATCTCACTCGATCACCAGAGTTGTGGATCAGCTCCGTGTTCCTGTTTCGACTATGCCACATGGCCAAGCCATCCAGATATTTACTTCCTGGTCTTCCCCTTGGTCTTTTCCCTTCGATCTTGCCAGTTGTCACCAAGTTCTCCAAGTCATTTTATCTCATAATATGCCCAAACCGAAATCAGAAGTAACTACAGTCCCTAAACTCAAGGTATTCATCCAACTAACCTTCCGAGGAGATGACGTAATGCAACGACTGAGGGACCGGCTCACCACAGCAGTCGAACGAACATTCTGTGCTGCGGCTCTAGTCATCAGGTACAGAACCGTACCGATCCCCGTCCCAGCAGTAAAAGAACCTGTAGATTTGTACGCCAAATCAAATTGTATTTACCAATTTACATGCAGATGCGAGGCCATCTACATAGGCAGAACTGAGCGACAGTTACATTGCAGTGTTTCGGAACATATTCCTCATTGGGTGGACAAGATACTACACACAGAAGATGGTAGCCTAGGCAGGCCGACACACCGGAACAGTCCGGCTTCATCGATCGGGAGACATGTGCTCGAGAGTGGTCACGTGGTTGAAAGAGACAGTGCCTTCCGGGTGTTGTTCAACACACAAAGTAGTCGATTGTTAAAGTTTGCTGAAGCTATAATAATCAACCTTCGTAAGCCGTCCTTGTGCAAGCAGAAAGACATGTTAGTCAGTTTAAAATTACCGTGGTAGACAATCGACATTACTGTGCGAACATGTGTATATTTCAGTTTGAAGGATTTATCTAATTAATTCACGTAAGTTGTGTGATTTCTGCAGTATGTACCTGGCGAGATGCAGCGAAATATGCCAGGCAATTAATCGTGCAATCTATTGTTTGTGTCTTCGTTATGTTTGATACATTGATCTAGAAATTCCATTTCAAGTGATCAATACCTACGCTAGCTGGTAGGGCATTTGATGATGATGATGATGATGATAATAATGGTTACAAAACAACGGTCATTTACTGCCAATATAGTACCTTGCGGTGTATGGCAGAGGAGTCTTTGAGCCTGCGGAATAAAAGCCGCCTGGCTAGTGCAGTCGCCGCGAACTGTGCAGGTTAGGATTTTCTTTTTGCCCCCGACAGAAAAAAATCCCACACCTTACCGAGGGATCGAACCCGGGTCTCCCGAACGAGAGTCCGGCGTTCTAGCCACTCTGCCAGCCACTCCTCTAATGGTTACAGATCTATGGAAAAAGAGATAGAGGAAGACAGCATGAGCAAAATGCTTGACAGTCTTGTCTCATGACACGGAAGGGAGTCAACACATGAATTGATCCATTCCGTCGGAGATAGAAATTTGTAGAGAAGCATGATCGCCCACGGCAGCCGTCAAGGCAGTGATGATGATAAAAGTATTCTTATTCAGATACATTTAAAATCCGCCCACGCTTTAGTAGTACATGAACTGTCTGGCTTTTCAGTTATGAACAAGTCAATTGAAAAGCTCACATTTCAAAGGAGTATTAAATATTCACTGGATCAACAAGAAAACAACCCGATCCATCCAGCAAAAAACACAATACCGAAGAAGATTGTTTATCAAGACAAATGAAACTAAAGAAATTAGCAATATTTTGACTTGCACAAAGAGACGTATGTTTAGACAAGATAAATACGAGTATGTGTAGGAGTATCACGAAAGTGTCGAAGAAGGAGGGGACAACTGCGCAGATGACTTCAAGATGTGAGACACGAGATATGGCTTGTGATATTGAGACATTTTGAAAAAAAAACTTTTACT
>OY992889.1:86075494-86132994 GCA_963921405.1 Cepaea hortensis | reverse complement strand
AACATTACACCGGCGAGGATTTATTAGAAAGACTCCGTATATGAATATTCGTTTTTTTTTTCTTCTTTTTCAAAGAGACTTTAAATTGTCGCAGTACACAGGAACAACGGCTTTCTCTTGACAATTTCCCAAGCGAAGAGGAATGTATAAGCAAGCAAAGTGCACATGTCTTTTTTGCACTTAACATAAAAGGCGACCTACTCCTTTCTCACTAATCAATTTTAATCCCTGCCTTTTCTATTTTCTGAAATTCCATAACGTTAGAATTTTTACGATGGTTTGTGATGTGAGCGAAGTTCTATAAAAGGTATACTATATGATGATGATGATGATGATGATGATGATGATGATGATGATGATGATGATGATGATGATGATGATGATGATTCGCACCTTTTTTGGCTAGACCCCAATCAGCGCTTTTATTTGCATAGATAGCAAATTGGCCCCGGTGCACAGACTAGAATCAATTAACACTCAACATTGTAACGTCAGCTGGGAAATATATGCCCAGGAGAAAGTGGGATTGTTTGCATGACAAGCATTGTGATATTCACATTGGTGTATGGTAACAAATGACAAGCAATTAACTTTAGAATTCTCCTCACCTACCTCTTCACATGTTGTTAACCTTATAATCTGTGAATGCAATCAGTCTGTCTTTAGCAATGAAGCATAACTTAGTGTCTCTACATTCTTGTGAAATTAGACGAAACAAATCGTTCTTTGTTTACCCCCAACGAATTGACAAATTACCTCAGTAATTTAGAATTCAGCATTCGGAATTCAACTAACTAACTAACTAACTAACTAACTAACTAACTAACTAACTAACTAACTAACTAACTAACTAACTAACTAACTAACTAATTAACTAACCAATTAACTAACTAATTAACTAACTGACTGACTAACTGACTGACTGACTGACTGACTGACTAAGTAAGTAAGTAAGTAAGTAAGTAAGTAACTAACTAACTAACTAACTAACTAACTAACTAACTAACTAAAGATCTAACTAACTAACTAACTAACTAATTAATTAACTAACTAATTAACTAACTAACTACTAACTAACTAACTACTTCTTCTTCTTCTTTCGTTCGCTTAAATATGTCTATAACTGCAATGCTGTCTCTTGTATGAATTGAACTGTCTTTTTCAGTTCACACATCGGTCTGTAGAGTTTATCTTCCACTGTCGTCTCTCTAGGCCAGAAGGTTTGCCTAGCTATGTTATATTTTGGGCAGTCTTGGAGTATGTGCTCTGCTGTCTGCGACGCCAATCCACATGTGCACATGGCTGTTTCACCAATTGTAACAAGTTATGTGGAGGGTCCCAAATACCCCTGTCACAATGCTTCAATATTATTCTTTAGCCCTGGCTGGGATAGGTCTTTGCTTGCCAACCCTCCTCCGTTCCCAGGACTCACTGTCACTCTCTCTTATGACCTCGGTGCCTACTCCCTGAGGTGTATTTCTGGCTGACAACATATAACATTGCGATCGTCAGGGTAAACTATAACTTCAATTTAATAACTTAATACAGGAAAGCACAGGAAAATATCAAGACAGTTAAAACAGATAAGCATCTATAAATAAACTGATGAGATAAATCTCGTCCAGACAAAGAGCATCATGATTATTGACATCATAGACCAGGTTCAAGATACTGTCCCTTCAGTCCACATACACCTCACCGAGTGTGTCATCCGTTCCTTCCTTCCAGGTAAGTGGTGGGAATAACGGGCAGCTGTAGAACCGGGCTTCCGGGGTTTTGCTGACAACTCTATAAATTCAGTCTATTGTGCTTCGAAGCCACCTGGATTCACCTGGCACTCCTTTGGGTAAGAATGGACACGTGTGGAAACAGTTCGTGAATAAGGAATGGGTATGTGCCTTTCACTGTCACTGACAATGATGGTTATGACTATAAAAAATCGGCGTATGTCCAGCCAAGAATATAAAAGCACTCGACCCAATGTCGACGAGATGACTTGCGTTGCGTTAGCAATGATGATTGTCAATCGTTCAGGACTAGTTGTGCCTCTATCTCCTAGAGATTTTAACATTATGCCTGGTATGGCCAATAACTAGACCTGGCTTCTTCAGTTGAATATAGCTTTCTGCGTAGAGGCCCTGTCGATACTTTCTGCTCTCTTCACTTCCAAAAGAAGGACCCTGGAGAGGTTAAACATTGGTGAGAGCCTCTTGCTTAAACTTCAGGTAAGCCGACATGGAGACTCGCAATGGTCTCAGCATATCAGTTGGCATAAAGTAAATATATATAATAGAACTATAGAGGAGACCTGAGTGAATTGGCCTGACCTGGTAAGAGGTCCTGGATTGGCGGCGTCTTTCCTAGACTAGGCCTCCAGCTTCTATAGGTCGTGTCGTTTGACCCTATGCACATTACATATTCTCTTCATACAAGATTCACTCTCTTCTCTCATGCCATGCTTTTATTGGTACTGGGCACATTCGTTTCCCGGCTTCCCTCTCACTTGCAAACCCTGCCTTTCTCACGACAAAGCTCTTGTGGTGTTGTGTGGGTAATTATGTGTGTTTCCCCACTCTCCTTTAATATGTGAAGGGGAACGTGTAGATCATACCCAATGTTCCCGGGACCCACCTACCGTGCCCTACTGAATAGCCTCTTTTGGCTTATACGGTTCGGTATTTCCCGCTTAACTAATATTATAGTAGTGGGTCTGTATGGAACGAAGTGTAGTTCCCTATCCCTAGCAAGAATAGGAAAGAAGATACTACCCCTTCCGGCCGCTGCTCTCGTCTGAGCTGTCGCCGCAATGCATAGACAGTGCCTCGCATAACACGTATGTTTAGATGAGTTCAGGTTTTTTTTCAGTGAGATAAAGAGGTCTATTTATATCGCTGGCATCATCTTAACGACCAGTAACTATTCGGTCCACTGGGCTACCCTATCTGCTAAAAGACGAAAGAGATAGCCCAGTGTAGACCCTCTTCCGCCTCCAGAAGACAGAACATAGATGGGTGGAACCCATCCCCACGGAGCCCTCCCCTCCTTCCGGCATACCGTAGAGATGTCATGCTTATATTCAAATGAAAAATTGCACTATACCGAGTTCAGGCCGTAGGAAGAAAGATAGCACCCGCCCATCCGCTGCCAAGAACAAGCGAAATCATCTGGGGAAATATATTGCTCAGATTAGTTCCAAGGCTATTCCAAGAATAAGATGCTTAGCTGGATTGGCCAACTGTCAACCCCCTCCCGATATGGCATGACTGGCTTTTCGCCAATTCGTCTCACCAGTCGAGACAACAGAGATTTGTAGGCCAAGGTCTGGCAGGACTAATTAAAACCCACTCTTACCTTTCTACCACCAGAATTCTGTACCTAATCTGTCAAAATCTTAAAATTTTCAATACATAGTGCAGAGAACCAACGGTTGGTGTTTAAACGGACATTGATTGCCCAAGAAATTGCACTAGTGCGTATTTGGTGCAAGGCGCACTATCGGGTTTTCCCGAAGAAAAGTCAAACTTCTAATAGTTCTCTTAAGATGATCGGGTTGTATAAGGAACCAAGAGAACTATCTTCCAGGGGAATCGAGCGGATAAGAGAACTGAGGGTTCCCGAAAGCTGTTTCCCACTGTTTTCCCAAACCCAAAGAAGGCATGAGGACATGGGCCACTGGCCGTTTTGCTACACCAATCTTGAATTTTGTATACATGTGGTTGCGTAATCTATTGAGCCCTGTTCTGAGGCGCAGAATAATGACTTGTTCTGGTCTGTCCATAACGTGGTAGTCATCTTGAGCAGGTTTTGGTGGCTTTCTCACTGATTTGATCATTGTTTTCTTTTGGTGGTATGTAACGGGCACATCAGGCTATTCTTATTTGGTTCCTTCCTTAGCCAATTGGTCAGCTCTGTCATTTCCGGGTACTCCACAGTGGGATGGCATCCACTGTATGATGACCTTATGCTGACTGCTAAGTTCAGAAAGCAGTGTCCTTAGTACTGGCAATTTCCCAGACAGGAGCGCCTCGAGTACTGATTTTGCATCTGTCAATAGCACCACACGTTGTATACCATAGCTGGTATTTAGTAATTTCTCTGTTGCTATCTTGATTGCCTCAATTTCAGCAGCGTAGTTACGGTAGTACTTTCCTGTCGGTACTCTAGCTGTGTCCCTAGTATTATTTGGGTATTCTATGTACACTCCCGCTCCTCCATTTCGAACAGCATTTTGTGCTGACCCATCTATGTAGACTCGGATCCAGAGGTCCTGTGGGTATTCTTCATCAAGGAAGCTGAGAGTGGCTGTTCTGCGCTGCATACTGTTCTGTTCTTCCTTGTCAAATATTCCTCTCACTTTTGTCTGGATTTGTAATGATAGTCTATGCTCATCTTTCCATGGAGTTCGCCCTGGAATAGTTGTTAGGGGGATACCAACTGTGGGCAGATCGGTGGTTTCTCTGCAGAGTCGTTTGGCCTGGTGGATAAAACTACTTCTTTTCAACCGCCCCATAGCTAGGTTTTCAAATCTGTTCTTCATAGGGTGGCCTGGCAAGCTGGGGAACTTTTCTGCTTGTATTAGCGTTTTCGTATCTCTGCGCTCACTCAGTGCTTGTCGGGGCGGAGTGTTGGGGTGAGCGCCCAACATTGCTTAAATACCCCAAGGCTCGTGAATACATAACCTATGCAGCAAAAGTCCAACTCCTGGCCTTCACGTGGCGGAACTGTTTCTACTAACAGGAGAAGGGGCGACGGCGAGTTTCTGGCGCCGGAAAATAACCGTGTGCTCTAGATGTGTATACACAAACATGCATGTGCAGACACGTGTGTGCGTGCGTACACATCTAAACTCGAGTGAGACCACAGACTGCTCTAGCAAAGGAAAGGTGCTGAAGACGGAGGCAACCAGCCAGGAGGCGCACCACAGAAATCAAGATGCCACGCAATTACGCAAAATGGAATATGTCGACTAACTAACAAACAAACTAACTAACTAACTAACTAACTAACTAACTAACTAACTAACTAACTAACTAACAAACTAACAAACAAACAAACGAACTAACTAACTAACTAACTAACTAACTAACTAACTAACTAACCAACTAACCAACTAAATAACCAACTAATTAACTAATTAACTAAGTAACTAAGTAACTAACTAACTAACTAACTAACTAACTAACTAACTAACTAACTTACTAACAAACTAACTTAGAAATAAACACATGTGCATTGTTGATGCACCTGAAAGTTGAAGAATGAAGTGGGGATTAGAGGACGAAACAGTCAACATAAATTCTAAAAGTATACTTAAGGACTGGGATTCGAATCTGTCACCTCCATATGGCTACATAGACTAGTCTGTCATGTGCCAAACAGCACATGTATTTGAACTGTCTAAGTGGCCTCAGCGAGTTCTTCAATTGATTAAACTAATTTACTAACTATCTAACTAACTAAACTACTAACTAAGTAGCTAACCAACCAACTAACTAACCAACTAACTGACTAACTAACTAACTAACTAACACACTAAGTAACTAACTTACTATCTAACAATCTATTAACTAATAACTAACTAACTAACGAACTAACTTCTGTCGTTGAGTTTAGTTGAGTTAACAACCGACATCACTGCACTCAGGACATTCCCGTATGTGCTCCGTCCCCTCGTTCAACAGCCAGCGAAGAGTCATACAACTAATCTTTCCCACTGCTATCTGATTTAAATTTCTGGTCTTCCCTGTCAATTTTGAGATTCTTCCAGAACCCCTACCGATACTCCCGCAATCTCATTCTTTCCACATACGGGTTCTAAGTCTGTTCCCCCGCCTTCTCCACCTGGTCCCACAAACGCATTACCACCTCCCCCTTGTCCATAGGTTACTACCTAGAGGTGTAATCCCTACCAGCCTATCAGCCTGTTCATTCCCACCGCACCCCAGTATGGCTAGGGCAAATTTTCCACACAATTCTCACAATCTGTGACCTCTGAAGCGACGATAGCCATTCCACACGAAACATTCCTTTCTTCACCTTACTAAGCATATTCTTTGAATCGGTAATGAATATAATATGTGTTGCAGTAGTCTCCTCTAAAGGGCATACTCTCGTGAGTAACGTTTATGTATTCATTTATTTTCATATAATGCTATGCCTCATTAATCAATTTTCTAGTCCATTTAATAACGATACATTGTTTTACGCATATTTTTTTTAATGTTGCATATCCCTTACAGGGCATTGCAGTCAGCACCAGCATTTTTCAGCTGCTGTTGATGTATTAGGCATGTTTTACTTTCAGTAGTTTGCCATTGCTTTATGAACTACCCGATCACACATCCCCGTAAGTTACCAACGTGACGCGATCAGCTGCTCAATCTCATGCAGCTGTTTTCCCCACGTGGATATACAGGATTAAGAACAACGTCGTTAACGCCTTGGCCAGGGAGCAGGTATTTTTTTTTTTACATATTTTGTTGTTGTTGGATATCCCTTACAGGACCTTGAAGTCAACACCAGCATTTTACAGCTGCTGTTGATGTACTAGGCAACATTACTGTCAAAGACTCGACCGCATCCCCTCCGCCAGGAAGAGCAGTCAATCTTGAAGAGACCAGGAGGTGATACGGTGCCCGAGGCAAGGGCAGGGAAGATGAGGTAACGTGAGATGGTAAAGCATTCCCTCATGAGACACGCAGGCGGTGTTCAGAGAGTTAACACTCTAATCACGATAACATCACGCCTCGTGGTAGCCACAGAGAAGTTGAGTATACACTCAACGTACCACGTCTGCCATCAGCGTGCCATGTGAGGCAACACGCATCAAGGTGAAGGTCAATCTGCGTGGTGTGTGACCACGGAATGAAAGATTGTCAGACGGGAGGACAGGACTTGTAGTGTACACTTCGTTAGAGTAGCGATAGGGTTTCTTGTGATTTTGTGTAGAAAGTTAGCATAGGGGTTAGCAGCTCGTGATAGATAATACTGTGGCTTTATGTTGTGTGTTTCAATAGCGACTGTTCACTGATTGTAGCGAGCCAACGGCAATAAAATGTACCATTTATTTTCCTCGCATACGACTTGCAAGTTGTCTTGTATGGTGTGCCAGAAGTACCCGATGATGCCTGTCAGTTGAGTTGTTGACAGGCCAGGGTAATTGTGGTGTCAGAAGTGAAGCTTGAACGAAAAGTTCAAGCTAATCCACTCATCCAGGGGCTCCAGACTAGGGTTTAATTTTTGTAGTAACGGTAATTTGTGCAGACAAGAGCAATTTGCAGGCTAGAAATGTGCCTATCGTGACGAAATAGTGTATAAATGTGCTTATAAAATGTTTATTTATTGAAATCATGTATTCTTCAAAGCTGTAAGTATTAATATTCTTATTTTCTTATATTGATTTATATATTTACCAATTTATTCTTGAATAAGCACCAAACATGATTCAAAGCGGAGCGATACACTGTCAGCCGACAATATCGATTTTTGAAAACTAAAAATAGCGCTGCGCCTGTGACGTAGAATGATTGACAAACAGTTGTTCGGCGTCATTAGCATAAAGCAGTCAATTGTTTACAAGATCGCTTAGCGGCGGCTCGCCTGAATCTGTGCTTTATATTATTTATTATTTGTTTATTTAAATTACTAAATGAATATATTTATTTATTTAAACATTATTATGTTATTTATATTTATTTAAAAGCAGTTATTCATATTTTTGGTTCTATTTTCTCTGTTTATCGTCACGATGGAACTATTTTCGGCCAAGCATACGAGACTTGGCTGCACAACACTTACAGAAATTAACTAGGTTAGTAACGAAAGGCAATTACTGATAGAACAAAGACAGGACATTGACATTAAATTTAATTATTACATATTCTAGTTGTTCGTGAGTCTGTCATTGTCAAAGTCATTGTCCTTAGTTGTCGGGTAAATCATATCGTGCAGTAGTAGTAAGCACTGCTGCCCTGCATATCAGAGGGCTAACAACAGCTGAGTACGTATACCGGTGTGCCAAATAAAGTGTCCTGATTGCGAAACGTCCATCTATCCCAAAGTACCAAACAGGGTGACCTTGTCAACGGAGTTCCGTTCCCTGATTCTCGGGAACATTAAGTTGAGTATAACTATATTTTTGGCATGCATTGTGATTAATAGTGCATCTCTTTTTCAGCTTGTGATACACTAGCATATTTTTTGTGCTCTGATTTGCCAACATAGAAATTGTGTTCAGCATATAAACTGTAAATAAAATTAATATTCCTTAATGAGGAACAAATAGATAACATCATAGATAAATAGGTAATTAAACAAATCAGTGTAGGTCAACGCGAGTTAAATTACTAAACAGCATGGCTACTTTAGCTGATTTTATAAAAGCAGGTAAAGATTTACAATACACAGGTAAGGAACTAGAAGAATATGCTGATAGGAAATTTAAAGAAGCAAAAGATGCGGAGAGAGATGAACGCGCACGAGATAGACAACAACAAAAGGAAAAAGAAGAACGGGAAAGACAACACCAGATACAACTAGCTGAGATAAATAAACAAAAAGAAATAGAAACAAAACAAAAGCAGTTGGGACATGATAAAGAGATTGCTCAACTAGCTGAGATAACAAAACAAAAGCAGCTAGAAGATGACAAACAAATTAAGCAAAAAGAATTAGAAGTTAAACAACAACAAATACAACAACAATTACAATATGATAAGGAGATGAAACAAAAACAATTAGATCAAGAGAAAGAATTAAAACAAAAGGAATTAGATCTAAAGCAAAAAGAGATAGATGAAATGGCAAGAGTTAAAGAAAAACAAATTCAAGTAGAATCAGAGACACAATTAAAGATGAAAAGCATGGATGTAGATGCACACGCAGAGATCTCTGCCACTAAACTAAGAAGTCAACAAGAGGAAAATAAGTTCAACAAATACAAAAATATTATCAAACCATATTGTAAAGAGGACTCCATATCTGCCTGGACAGAGAATGTAGAGTATCAATTTAAATATCACCAAGTTCCTTTAGAGATGTGGGCTCCTATTTATATGAAGAATCTGAGTGGTGAGCCCCTTAAAGTGATAGAATCTAGACCAATTGAGCTCAGATCTAACTATCAATACATCCATGACAGGATTATGCAGCACTTTTTACTTGATGCCCCTGGGTATCAGGTTCAATTCTCAAATCTAAAACCTAAACCTAGTGAAACCTTTATTGATTATGTTTCAAATGTACAGAGTGTACTAGACAGGTGGCTTAAAGCAGCTAACATAGGAAAAGACTTTGATAGATTAAAAAACTTAATAGCTATGGATAAGGTAATATCCACCATACCTTCTCCTTTTGCTAAATTTTTACAGCAGGCAGACATTGAGAACATCCAGCAATTTGAGAAAAAAGGTTCAGCATATTTTTCTTCCAACAGAGATATTTTTAAAACTTCAAATGACTCTGAGATAGTTTCCTTTGTGAAAGACCAACCAAAAAACTATCAGAGTAACAGAAAACCTTTTCAGAAGTATGACAAGAAAGACAGGAAAGTGTCCAAATGCATGTATTGTCAACTTATGCACGACACTTATTCGATGTGCGACAAATCGCCGAATTATCCGGCGCATCTTGAAAATGTTATCAAGAAGCAGCAAAGCAAAAGATCTGCATACAGGCGTGCAATCAAATGTTTTTTTTGTTCCAGCTTTGGCCATTATTCTAATAAGTGCCTTGGCCGCCAACGTTTAAAAGCTAACAATGCTATTTTGATTGACACCTCTTCAGATAGTGGTAGTGAGAATGAGTGTGAGGTTGAAAGTGACTTACCTACTAACCAAGCAGAAGATGTGTGTGGTGCAAACGATATGTTAAGCTTTGACAGCTGTGAACGATGTCACCAATTCCATGCAGACGGAAAACTAGAATGTGGACATACAGTACCATTCTCATCTGAGAATGTAAATGCAGCATTAGCCTCCAGAGGCAGTTTAGTGTTCCACAATGCAATGGTCAATGACGTACCATGCCAATGTTTGCTGGACAGCGGCAGCACTCTTATTGGTCTTCGAATAGATCTAGTGAGTCCGGGTGATTACACAGGTGACAGTGTCAAATGCCGAACCTTTTCGGGTAACGTTGAAATTTACCCTTTGGCAAAAGCCCGTATTGATTCTCCTTTTCTTTCCGGTACCTTTACTTGTGCAATACTTAACAACCCGTGTACTGACTTAATTTTGGGGTGCTTACCTCAATTGAAACAATGTACTAGTGAGGAAATAGTTGCATGGGAGAAATTAAATGCAGCTAATGCAACAACAAGAGCAGACAGTGTGAAACATCAAGACACACTACAAGATGAGAGACTACTGTTGCTTTCTCCAACTGGCACAGATGACACCAGCAGACAGAAATTTATAGAACAGCAGAAAGCTGACCCTAGTGTGTCTCCATACTTGAAATTATTAAAAGATAAAGCCAAAGTGACCAAAAATGCTTCATGGTTCATTATACTTAATAATGGCATTTTAACTAGATATTATACTACTGGTAACCATGAGATTCAGCAAACGGTGTTACCTGAACAACATCGTCTAACCGTGCTAAAGATTGCACATGAGTCACCGTTTGCTGGTCATCTTGCATATGATAAAACCAGGGCCAGAATTCAGGCTCATTTCTATTGGCCAGGTTTTTGCAATGATATAAAATTATTTTGTCGGTCTTGTGATGTCTGTCAACAATTAGTACGCAAGGGTAAACATCCTACAGCTGAAGTACAACCTTCTACACTGGCCTCCAGGCCATTTGAGAGTGTGGCGGTAGATATTGTTGGACCCCTGAATCAGGTGTCCAGCAAAGGAAATCGCTTCATATTGACAATGGTCGACCTATGTACAAGGTGGGTTGAGGCAGTAGCTTTGAAGTACATCACCTCCAAAGACGTTGCCAATGTATTTCTACACCTGTTCTCACGATTCGGATTCCCACGGACCATTTTATCCGATCGTGGAACTCAGTTCACATCGGCTGCAACGCAAGCCCTTACAAAAATGTTAGGTATTAAACAACATTTTACGACAGCATACCATCCAGCCAGCAATGGAATAGTAGAGAAAATTAACGGTGACCTAAAGCATATGCTGGCTAAGGTGACAGCAGAAAACCCAGCTGATTGGGATACACTGTTACCAACAGTGCTGTTCGCCTATCGGGAGATTCCCCATTCAAGCACGGATTTCTCACCGTTTGAATTAGTTTACGGGGCTAACCCACGTGGACCCCTAACCATTTACCATCAGGTAATAACTGATTCTATTGAAATTCCTATCCCTAAAACACCTTATGAAATGGTGACAGAAACACGAGACAAGATCATGAAATCGTGTGTTATAGCTAAGGCAGCTTTGGAGAGGAAGGGTCAAATCTACCGCCAATATGCCAACAAAGGGGCAAGAACAATTGAACTTGAACCAGATCAAGACATACTCTTGCTACTTCCAGACAAAAGAAATTTATTATTAACCTCATGGCAAGGGCCATTCAAGGTGGTACGTAGAATTTCAGATGTTGACTATGAAATATCAATAAACGGACACTTAAAGATATTCCATGTCAACATGTTGAAACCTTACTTTTCAAGACACGAAACAGAAGTAGTGACAGACGAACAGAGGGCACCAACACCTAGTGATCAGACGACAGACATACATAACGCAACTACACTAGTTAGCGAGACTGGCAGTTCAGACAATGGCAATACACCTAGTGAGTTAACAGAATACGCACTTAGTACCACCACTGTACTGAATCAGGCAGACGACGACGGAATGGAACTACCTGTTCCCATTGTAGACAAAACTGCGACATTGGACAGTATACATATAGATCAGGGACTAACAGACATTCAACGACGACAATTAGTGGAATTAGTTACTGAATACAAAGACCTATTCTCTGACATCCCAGGTAGGACGGACAGAATCGAACACTCCATTCTTCTTTCGGACTCTAAGCCTATCAAATGCAGGCCGTACTCTATCCCACTCAGCTATAGAGAAAATCTAAATAAGGAAATTCTTAATTTAGAAGCTAGTGGGATTATCCAAAAGTCTACATCTGAGTACTCTTTTCCAATCGTCCTAGTTAAGAAGAAGGATTCCACAATTCGTCTGTGCGTAGACTATCGAAAACTCAATAACATCACTAAGATCGACGCAGAACCTATTCCTTCCTGCGAAGATCTTATCTTGGACATGTCTACTTCTAAAATCTTTTCAAAACTAGATCTGACTAAAGGATATTGGCAGGTCCCTATGGAGGCTCAATCTATGCATCTTACTGCGTTTTCAACACCTTTAGGACTATACGAGTGGCGATTTCTTCCTTTCGGACTTCGAAATGCTCCTGCCACTTTCGTACGCTTAACTAGAGATCTATTACATGGAGTGACGAATACTGTGACCTATATAGATGATATATGTGTCCATACTGAAGACTGGACAACACACTTACTGAAACTGAGACATGTCTTTGATAGGTTGCGACTCTTCGGTCTCACTGTCAAACCGAGCAAAGTTGAATTAGGCCTAAAAGAAATTGAATTTTTGGGTCATGTCATCTCTCAAGGTCAACTGAAGACTGACAATAGGATTATTACAAAAATTATGAATCTGACCATTCCTACCACGAAAAAACAGGTCAGAAGCCTTTTAGGATTAGTAAATTACTATAGTAAATTTATTCCAAATTTAGCGGAAATTACAAGCGTATTTTCCAATGTTTTAAAAGCATCTGTAAAATTGGATGTGAAAGATGCATTATTAATTTCTGCATTGTCATTGCTTTCTGAGCGGCCGGCTCACATACCCCGTAAGTTACCGACGCGGTGCGAACCGCTACCAATTATCGCGCACATCACATCACTTACGAGAGTATATGGGGGCTGAGTGGTCTCGAGGTATGGTGTCCGCCTCGAGTGCTGGAGATCCCGGGTTCAGGCCCCGGTGAGGACCGGGATTTATTTAAAAGATCCACCTGGACTTTCAGTAATAAGATTTCCCCTGGTCTCTGGGTAGTGAGATCGGACGCCCGTGTGTATTGTTGCGCAAGTATAAAATCCCTTGGCAGTTGGAAATCGAAAAAGAGTAGCCTAACGGCGCTACCCGGGCAAAATTTCGAGTTAAAAATCTACCCAAAGTATTTCAGGATCCTCGCCGATGCAACGGAGTTTGTGCATTGAGCTGAGTTTCTCCAGACTCAGGTTTGAGTTAGGAGGAAAACGGAGCACTTATGGGTTAAACCGTGTGCCGTGATGTTGATCCATCGACTAAACGACTAAACTAAACGACGAGAGTATATGGGATTCCTGAGAAAGACGCTAACCCCTAGGTCAGTGAGACAAACGTTTACATATTCTTCCACCAATATTGGCGTCAGTGCTCCGTCGGATATAGCGCTAATCACTTCATAACGAGAAATAATTGTACACATTCCTCCATGATCATAAACTTCCATGCTCTAATCGAGTACTAACGACAGCAGATTTTACTTTTCCATATTCATCAACTTCAGTGTTCCATCATACATTGTTATAATTTAGTAACAACAACAGCCTTTGAATTATCATCATCTACAGACCGCGGAGGAATAGTTCTTCTTGCACATGCAGAGATTCTTCTGCCCAATAATGATATTTACTGACCCCAGGTGGCATCCGTGATGAAGTAGCCTTGCTCTCCGAAGTTGCGGGTTCGATTCCGGGCTCCGTAAATAGGTTAACGAGTGCCAATGTTAACGCAGACTCCTGGGGGTCGTCGCTACGGTTCGTGCTTTGTGCGACGCTTTTGGCTAGTCGTCCTGCAGAAACTAGCCTAGCCATATGGGGAATAAAACCCGGTGTAATGACGTTGATTCTCTCGCCTTTAACACCTCACCTTCCCCACCGCCTCACACTTCACTAGAGTATTTAACATCCACCGGCTTCACATGATCCATTCCCAGAGCAAATTATCCTTCCTCCCGCCTCTTTCACCAGTTCCCTCTGTGTCTATCTTGATTAGAGATCTTCTGTCACTGGGAATTTTATATCGCGTCTGACATCTTTGACATCCAACGCTTTATTGACCACGCTACGCGGTGTCTGCATTTCTTGAATGAAATACGTCCCTAGCTAATGTACTCGGCTCGCGATGATGGTGGAATTCTGCAAGGGGGCGTCTGATTGGTCTGGAACTCTGGGACCCCAATATATAAGGCCCCGCACAGGTAGAACTGGCCCTTTTTCCGTAGTCCACCACACTGAGTGACAAGGCGCCAATGCCTATTTCTATTGTGTGTTTAGTAGTTAGACCCTGAAGTTTTGCAGTGGTATGTAACCATAATTAATTTGTTTTATATTATATTTCTTTTACATGTATTAATTTTAATTTTATAAACCATGTGTGACATAGTATTTTGGTTATTTAAATGTATACTTCAGTAAAGCTATGAAAGTATAATAATAATGAAGTGATTATCAAATTAATTAGATTTAAAATATAGCTAATCTTATACTGCTTCCTAGCTTTAATCTTTAAGTTAACAATAATTTCTCTAGCAGTAACTAAAATTAACAAAAGAAATCTGTAAGCCCGGTTACAGATAACTGAGTGCGGAATCATGCCCAGGTAATGGCAAATGAGAGTTACCGGTTCTTGGAGAAAATGGCGCAGATCGATCTGGACTTCGACGAGTTATTTACAAGGATTAAGGAACAATTTAGAAGCTACTTGCGTTAAGTTTTATGAGACTGAAAAGTGGGAGATTGAGGAACAGCACTTGGAGAATTGACACGTGGGAGGCCAGCTCAGCAAATAACATCTAGCCTTTGTTCTCGAGGCAACTTAAAAGGTAAATTTGGAATATTGGCTAGTGGTAAAGGAGCAGACAATGTTTAACGGGTTAGGAGATAATTGGGCACACGGGGGCTTAGTAATACTTTATAATTATTCAGAACTAATGGTTTATTTTACAGCGGTGTAAATTATTGAGTTCAAGAAGCTTGTTGTGGTAAGAGCTTGGCAAATATTGGTTGTATAAATTATTGAGGAAAATAATAATACAGAATATAATAATATTAGTGGCTATGAGTGAATAAAGTAAACACACTTGGACTGCAGTCAATGAAAGACAAGGCACATTACAATATAGTTAAGTATTCAATATAGTATAGGAATTTGTTGTTCAGCAGTAAGTGAAGTCTGGCATCATCTCTGTCAACAGGAGGCAGTAATATTTGTAGGTGTATCAAGTTATCGGTGGAATCAGCGACTGAGATTCTGCCTTAAGTTAAGCATGGTGGTTGTCGCACGGGGGAGAGAATGCGATTTAATGCTACGTACCACCTTTCGCAAATATATTTATATGCACTTGCTATGTGTCTAGTCACAAGGAATAGTACACTAATGGTGTTGGCCTCAATCAGTGCTTGCTGGTTACAATAATATTAGGAATAATATTAATGGCAACAATATATATTATAATTGTTTTAGGCATTATTATATCAGGTACAACTGATTTAATGAGGTCAGCTTGATCATGATATATGATACAGATAATTTAGATGAGTGATTTGGTGTCCCTGAAGCTTTAGGAGAATAACATTTAACAGGCTAGTACAGAGAGATGTTAGCAATCAGGTTTGGTGAGGTTCAGTGGAATATGACCGGTGTAGGTGTTTCCTATAACTAAATTACATTTGCTGTCCACTCACAAATAATATTACACTGATTGTGTTGGGCCTTGAATAACACTTATTGGTCATTGGTGTGTAATAATGACATAATATATATAGTACACTGTTTATTATATTAGAACTAATGTTCTGTATCCTGCCATGGACATTGTTGTTCTTGGATCCTGTCTCATATGAATGGCATTCTGGCCACTATTTTGTGTACTTTCACTTGGTAATATTGTGTGTTTATTTTATGAGCTATCTTAGGGGCCTCAAAGAGTGCCTCAATTGAGTTCCTGTGTAGTACATGTTTATCCTCAACTCTCTGTGAATGTTGTGATTCTTTTATGTGCAAATGTTACATTGTCACATTCTACAAATATGGTAATTCCACTGGGTATATGTGTCCCTTACTTTTCACGGTTGAACATGTTTTGCTTGTCGGCTAGTAATGTGTAATATCATGCGGTAATGTGTGTGGTGTCATGTTGTTGATATCCTTTATCATAACATGGGCATTGCAGGAGAGGTGTGCCCTGTGTCATATGGCATCCCTTATGGGTCTAAGTATTTAAATGTCAGGATGGTGAGTGATGGCTAATTCTTGACATAAGTCGCATCAGGGTGCAACTGAGAGGGCATGATGATAGACTGGTGGAATTCAATTCTGGTTTCATTGGGGGAACATCAATGGATATAGTATTTGGAGTTTTTGAAACCGGTGTTGATGGGAGAGCAGGGGCCACCTGGAGAGTGGAAACCCATCAGGTATGACATGCATGGACAGAGCAATTATTGTTATAAATGAGGTTATGGTAATTATTATCAATGACTGGGTGTAGTGATGTAGGTACCGGATTGAGTGCTACTTGGATGGACATTGTGTTATAAGTATCACATGATGACGACTGTGCTTGTGATGGTGGTGGTTATGGGATGATGATGATAGCCATGATGAGGATGATGATTATTATATCCGCCAGGGATTGAAGTGGCTGGTAGTAATCGAGGCGGGTGTATGTAGACTATTGTAATCTTAACCACAATCAGGGTTATGGTGTGGGATTGAGGGTGTCAGGTGAATGTGTAGAAAACATTGGAGGCTGTTGAATATGTGCTCCCTGTCATGTATATTTTATGTGGAGCATATCCTATAACCTATTCATATCATTGTTGTCCAGTTGAAGCATCGTGTGGTTGGTGTGAATTTACACAGTCCATGTCTATGTTTGTGCCACAAAGACATTGTTTACATACACTAGTGTTGTCCTATGAAGTCCATGTGTTGATGCAAATAATGAGTCTTTGATGATTAATAATTAGATGTTGTGTTTGCCTACAATGTCTGATGTATGTTGGCCAGGTCAGTGTTGAGATGTGTTTGCTCGTGATGTAAGTGAATCTAATGAATGTGTCAGGATGTTGCGTCTTGTGTCTATTCGTCACAAGTACAAGAGTGTTGTCTGTCTTACGTAGAGAGACTGGGTGTTGTTGTTGTCTTGTTGGGCCATCATGTTGAGATGTTTGACTTGTCTTTGCCTAATATTTTTGTTGGTTTTTATTTGATCTACAGGAAAAGCCAGAATTCTAGCTTTAGATGTTAGATTTTCCTGGGTTTTTAGTAGACTGGAAGTTTTTGGTAAATTAGTTTTTAGTAGACTAGAGGTTTTTTGGTGGACTAGAAGTTTTTGTTAAATTAGTTTTAGTGGATCAGTTGTTGGTGGATTAGTGTTTGGTAGATTTGTAGCTTTTACTGGATCAGAAGTTTTTGCTACACTTAGGAATTTGGTTTGTTAGGTTAGTGTCTTTGCTGTTTGATTTTTGCTGTATCCTAATTTCTTTGTTGATGCTACATGTCTGTATATTATTGTGAAGTTTAGAAGTGTAATAAACAAATGATGCTTGTGTTACCCTTACTTTGTTGTTTAGTTGATAGACTCTAGTGTTATAGTCATTGGTGTTAGAACAGCCCTTGGAGTAATTCTTTGTCTGGGATTGGAGAATATTGTTCTAATCCCCTGTCGGCCCACCCTGGGATCTTCTTAAACCTTAATTCTTTTCTATTCTTGTTAACCGAGGACGGTGAGAGGTTCTTTCTCTTTATTCATTTTCTTCTTTGGCCCTACGCAGTCAGGGTTTGCGCTCTTCTCCTCACATCACCGTAGCAGAAGTAAGTGGTCCTTGCTTCCTGTTTATACCTTTGTTTTCAAGTGGCGAGCCTGAACCAGGATAGTGACAGCCTTAGAATTATTCTGGTAGGATTGTTTTGGTACCAAATGAGTGTTTTAGTTGAGATCTTTAGTTGGTTTCTTTGTCGGTTCATTTTTGGTATAGTTGGTAATAGTCTTCTTGAGATAGCAAAACCCAGGTTAGCTAGTTAGGCTCCATTGCAGAACCACCCGTAGCATAGTATCTTGTCCTCAAGATGGAGACCAGAAGTACTCGTGCGGCAGTGAGAGTTGAACAAGACGAGTCGCCGACAGTTTCTACGATGGGAACCGAAGATTCCCGCCCAATGGAAGCTCCACCACGCGAGCTCACTGAGGCTTTGAGGTACGTTGTAGTACCAACCAGAAAGCCTGTTCGGTGTTTTGGGGAGAAAGGTGGGCCATCAGTAGAAGAGTACGTCAGGGAGGTGAGGTCAGCTTGGAGGGCTGGCATGTTAGAGACTGTCGATAAGGTGGATGTTATTTTCGACAGCATAACCAGTCCTGTCAGGAGGGAGTTGGAACTCCATGCTCCTGAGGAAGATCCCGAGGCCATGCTACAGGCCTTGCTGAAGATATATGGTGAGAAGAAAAGTCTACGGGAGCTCCTGGCAACGTTATTCACAATACGCCAGCGAGCTGGGGAGACAGTCCATGACTTCTCCCACAGGGTCAATGC
This sequence comes from Cepaea hortensis, assembly GCA_963921405.1. Lineage (NCBI taxonomy): Eukaryota > Metazoa > Mollusca > Gastropoda > Stylommatophora > Helicidae > Cepaea > Cepaea hortensis. Next base: position 86,114,396 of record OY992889.1, on the reverse strand, counting down.
TGAGTTCAAGAGGGTAGTGAAGGCCCAGGAAACGCAAGGTGTCCCTGTGTTGGATGGGGAGGCCCTTCGAGACCAGTTTGTGGCTGGCATAAGGGACAGTTTCACCCAAACTGTCCTAAAAGAAAAGATCGCACAAGATTCATCTGTGACTTTTCTTCAAGTCAGGGAGTGCGCACAAACATGGGAAGGTGTGCGGGCCCCACCGGGTGCTGAAATCAGAGAGGTAGAGGTGAGAGCCAGAAATGAGAACACTGGGGAAATTCAGTCAAGCGTACCTTCAGCGGTGAAAGTTGAGTTTCAGCAGGGGCGGTACGGGCCGGTGCAGGCTGAGGTAGTCCCACAAACGGTAGAATGTAGGCCTGCGCATACTGAGCCAGCTCGAGTACCACCAAGAACTGAGTTTACTTCCAGGCAGGGTGAAATTGACTTTCTTCAGAGGGAGATGTCTGAGATTGGTGCCAGGCTGAACAGACTCACCACCAGCGATCAACAACATCAAGTGCCACGTTGCTGGCGATGCAATCGGGTTGGTCACTTGAGACGCGAGTGCAGACAAGCATTAAACGGGACCCCTCTAAGGCTGGGAGCCAGGTATTAGAAGGGGAGCGTCGTGGCTCGGACATTAAAATTGTGGGTGGTAGGCCCGAAGAGACTGTTTTAATAGGTGGCAAGAGTGTCCAGTGTGTCATCGATACAGGTTCTCAGGTTTCCACCATCACTGAGGCCTGTTTCAAGGGCATGTTCCAGGACGTTGTTCTAAAGGAAGGACAATTCGTTAGGTTGACGGCCGCAAATGGCGTAATGATTCCATATGTGGGGTACTTCATGTGTGACATTGTGTTGGGTGGGACACAAGTGAAGGACTGTGGGGTGTTTGTCACCAAAGACATGGACAATGGGGAGAGAAGAGTGCCTGGCATTATTGGCACGAACATTTTACAGTCAGTGCCGAATCTGTGTAGGTTTCTTAATTGGAGCAGCACAGCGGAGGAGATTCCTGGAGTCGGACTGGACGGTGTTAAAGTGTTTGTTGACAATAGAGTTTGCGTACCTGCCCGCTCCATCACTGCAGTTAGTGTAAAATGTGTAAGATTTGTGAGTGAAAATATGCATGTCATTTTCAGCCCAACTCGAGACTTGGAGCACAAGGGTTTGCTTTTCTCCCACACTTTGACTACCTTGAGACGGGGCGTATGCCAAGTCCAAGTGGTCAATCTGGGGGATGAAGATATATCCTTGTCGAAGGGTACTCAAGTTGGGGATATTTCAGATGCTACTGTAGATTTGACCAACCATTTCAAAATGGTAAGTGCTCAGGAAGTGGAGGTTTCAACACGGCCTTATGCCGGAGAGAAAGATGATGTTAGGTGCCCTGTAGATTTGAGCGGTTTTGAGGGTAGTGATAGAGATAGGAAGAAGTTAGAGGAGTTATTAGTTAGGTATGATAGTCTTTTTGCCAAGGGAGATACTGACATAGGCTATACAGATAGAGTAACCCATAGCATCCAGTTGACAGATGAGACCCCCATCAAGCAGCCTTATAGGAGAATTCCCCCAGCATTTTATAGAGAAGTACAAGATCATCTCCAGGGTTTATTAGATAGTCAGATAATTAAGGAAAGTTCCAGTCCATGGGCTTCTCCGGTGGTCCTCGTGAGAAAAAAGGATGGTAGACTTAGGCTATGTGTCGATTATCGGGCTGTAAACGTTAGGACAAAGAAAGATGCATACCCTCTCCCTAGAGTAGATGAGTATCTAGATGCCCTAGGGGGTGCCAAATTGTTTTCAACTCTAGATCTTGCCAGTGGGTATTACCAGGTGGCCATGAAGCCAGAGGATCAAGAGAAGACTGCTTTTACCACCCCGTTTGGTTTGTATGAGTATACGCGTATGCCAATGGGACTTGCAAACTCCGCGAGCAGCTTCCAGAGGTTAATGCAATGCTCTCTGAATGACTATTTTTTTCAGATTTTGTTGGTATACCTTGATGACATTTTGGTGTATTCTGGGGATTTTTCAGAGCATCTGAGTAGGCTTGAGAAAGTATTTGAGAGACTGCAGTCCATTGGGCTAAAACTAAATCCTGAAAAGTGTAACTTTTGTCAGAAAAAGGTTGAGTTTTTAGGGCACACCATTTCAGAAGAAGGCATTGGAACCATGGATGATAAAGTTGCAGCCATAAAAGAAGCACCTGTGCCCAGAACTCAGACAGAACTTAGGTCATTTCTAGGGTTAGCCAGTTATTATAGAAGGTTTGTCTCAAAGTTTGCTAATATTGCAAGACCACTACATGAGCTGGTGGGCCAACTCAACCAGCAGCAAACCGGTGATACTAAGAAGAAGAAAGGACCCATAGGGCGGTTGTGGACTCCAGAGTGTGACGAGGCGTTTAATCGATTAAAAGAGGCTCTGACATCAACACCCCTTTTGGGCTTCCCAGACTTCTCATTACAGTTCATATTGGAGGTAGATGCCTCATACCAGGGTTTAGGTGCTGTCCTCTCACAAATTCAAGATGGTAAGAAAAGAGTCTTAGCTTACGCTAGCCGCACACTTCGCCCCTCAGAACGAAACGCTAAAAGCAGTTCTAAGCTTGAGTTACTTGCATTGAAGTGGGCTATGACTGAGAAGTTTAGAAGTTATCTTTTAGGTACTAAAGTAGAAGTTTTTACAGATAGTAGGAATTTAGCTTTGTGGCAAAAGGCAAAATTGGGTGCCATTGAGCAGAGATGGATAGCACAGATGTCAATGTTTGACTACACCATTAAGCACAAACCAGGTCGTGCTAATGGAAATGCTGATTATTTGTCCCGCTACCCATTTGAAGCCCCAGGAAGATCAGATGAAGAAGGTGACATTCCAATCAGTCACATAGCTGCTACACCAGTTAGTCCAAACTTAAGAACTGCTAGGATAGGAGAGATTGTAGATGTAGATAGACAGAATAACCCTGTGGGTAATGTGCCACTGTTATCATTACCATCATATTCAGCTGAAGAGTTGACAAAACTACAAGCAGAAGATGTCCATGTGTATAAAGTGTTAACTTGTGTGAGTGAGAGAGTGAGACTGAGTAAGATAGAGATGAGGGGTTTACCCCCTGAAACCAAAAGCTTGTTGAAGCAGCGAAAGAGGTTGAGTGTGATTAATGGGTTGTTGTACAGGAAATTAAAGAGGCCAGGTAGAGGGTGGATTTCTCAATTAGTGGTACCTGATGCATTGAAGCAGAGAGTGTTAGAATCGGTGCACAGCACCGGCCATCAGGGCAGAGATAGGATGATACAAATCCTCAGAAGTAGATGTTATTGGGTTGGCATCACAAAAGATGTTGAGCTGTTTTGTAAAAGATGTCAGAGGTGTAATATTGCTAAACCACCCCATATTAAACTGCAGGGTCCTTCAGGTAATTTATTAGCATCTAGGCCTTTTGAGTTGGTGACCATGGATTTTACTATGTTAGAGAAGGATAGTCGGGGGTATGAAAATGTGTTGGTCATTACAGATGTTTTCACCAAATTTACAGTTGCTGTTCCCACAAGGGATCAGAAGGCCTCGACAGTTGCAAAAGTTCTGGTGGAGAAATGGTTTCTGTATTTAGGTGTACCCCATAGGCTCCATTCAGATCAAGGCAGGAACTTTGAATCGGCTGTGATTGCAGAACTCTGTAGAGTGTACGGGATTCAAAAGAGCCGTACCACGAGTTACAATCCAAAAGGGAACGGTCAGTGCGAGAGGTTTAATAGGACCCTACATGATCTTCTGAGGCCACTAGAGGCCAGCCAGAAAAGGAGATGGTCTGAACATATAGCTGAGGTTTTGTTAGTTTATAATTCTACGCCCCACTCTTCCACAGGTTACTCCCCATACTACTTGGTGTTCGGGATAGAACCCAGATTGCCAGTAGATTTCATGCTAGATGCTAGTGATGATAGTGATTGTAATGAGGGGGAACCAAATGTTGAGAACTGGGTGACTGGACATCTTTCCCGTCTGCGTAATGCGCATGTTAGGGCAGGCGAACAGTTAAGAAAGTTAGCTGCTGTAAGGAAAGAGAGATGTGACAAGACATCATCCTCTAAATTGCTAACCATAGGAGAAGTAGTTAGGAAGAGAGTCCACTATACAGAGAGGTGCAAGATTAAAGACCAGTGGTCTGTAGATAAATATACAGTGGTGCAGGTCCCAAAAGCCTCAGGAGGCCCATATGTTATTAGAAGAGTGGGAGAGAATGGACCTGACATTAGAGCAGCAGGACACGAGTTAAAGCGGTGTGAGAAAGATGCGGTAATTGAGGTACCGGAGGTGACGATAAGACTACCCGAATTGCCTGTCGTGGCAGAGGTTGAGGAACCACGGGATAGACCGCCAAGAAGTGACTGGTACATGTTTGAGCCAGGAGACTTGAATGTGAGGCGATCAGAGAGAATCCGTCTTAGAAGAGATAGATGATGTTATTTTTGAATACATTTTGTTTCAAATGTTCAGTTTTGAAGCAAGTGGTAACCTGTATAAAGGATGCTGATTTATTGTTTGTGTAACTTTTATGATTGTTTAATTATTTTTATGTAAAAAGTGAGGGTTGTATTCATTTTGTTATGATTGCTCATGTAGCAGAGGGACTATTTCTCCTCACTGATGTTGATTTGGTCACTGAGTATTAACTTGTACTAGTATAAGGATGGCTTATGCTTATATGTTATTAATGTTATTTTGGACTTATTGATGACTGGTGACGTACATGTATACTGTTTCACATTATAAATCTGGATAGAATGAGTAAATTGTTTTATAATGGTACTGTTTAGGGATGTAACCAGCAGTTCAGGTGTTGAGGGCAGTGTCCTCAAGAGTGACAGGTTTATTTGTTGTTGCTGAGAGATGTGTTCCTTGGCATAGAATTATCAGAGCATAGAGGTGTGAAGATAACTACCTGCTTGATAAGTGTACCAGAGACTATGGTCCGGTTGACGAAACGACAACAGTTAAAAAGAGGGAATTCTTCATTGTTTTTGTAAATGTTCGTATAATATTGTGAACACTAAGGTGGCGGGAGACTGTCTCCCTGTTGATTGCATTATTTTTTTTTACTGCTGATATTAGTTTAGTCATGAATAATGACTGGTATTAATGTAAATGTACCTTGTATTTGCATGTGGCCATTATTCTTGTTGGTACCTGAGGTACATTTTTGGGGTGTTTTACTTGATGGGTGATGTCTGGTGAGGATAGAAAATTTTTTTTTTGAGCTCCATCAATAGTGGAGGACTATAAAGTAGGGGTCAGAAATTATCCCTCCTTAACCCAAGGCACTAGGGGTGTAATGTTCAGTTGTCTGGGACGACAACAGTTAAAGATGGGGAATAATGTACTCGGCTCGCGATGATGGTGGAATTCTGCAAGGGGGCGTCTGATTGGTCTGGAACTCTGGGACCCCAATATATAAGGCCCCGCACAGGTAGAACTGGCCCTTTTTCCGTAGTCTACCACACTGAGTGACAAGGCGCCAATGCCTATTTCTATTGTGTGTTTAGTAGTTAGACCCTGAAGTTTTGCAGTGGTATGTAACCATAATTAATTTGTTTTATATTATTTTTCTTTTACATGTATTAATTTTAATTTTATAAACCATGTGTGACATAGTATTTTGGTTATTTAAATGTATACTTCAGTAAAGCTATGAAAGTATAATAATAATGAAGTGATTATCAAATTAATTAGATTTAAAATATAGCTAATCTTATACTGCTTCCTAGCTTTAATCTTTAAGTTAACAATAATTTCTCTAGCAGTAACTAAAATTAACAAAAGAAATCTGTAAGCCCGGTTACAGATAACTGAGTGCGGAATCATGCCCAGGTAATGGCAAATGAGAGTTACCGGTTCTTGGAGAAAATGGCGCAGATCGATCTGGACTTCGACGAGTTATTTACAAGGATTAAGGAACAATTTAGAAGCTACTTGCGTTAAGTTTTATGAGACTGAAAAGTGGGAGATTGAGGAACAGCACTTGGAGAATTGACACGTGGGAGGCCAGCTCAGCAAATAACATCTAGCCTTTGTTCTCGAGGCAACTTAAAAGGTAAATTTGGAATATTGGCTAGTGGTAAAGGAGCAGACAATGTTTAACGGGTTAGGAGATAATTGGGCACACAGGGGCTTAGTAATACTTTATAATTATTCAGAACTAATGGTTTATTTTACAGCGGTGTAAATTATTGAGTTCAAGAAGCTTGTTGTGGTAAGAGCTTGGCAAATATTGGTTGTATAAATTATTGAGGAAAATAATAATACAGAATATAATAATATTAGTGGCTATGAGTGAATAAAGTAAACACACTTGGACTGCAGTCAATGAAAGACAAGGCACATTACAATATAGTTAAGTATTCAATATAGTATAGGAATTTGTTGTTCAGCAGTAAGTGAAGTCTGGCATCATCTCTGTCAACAGGAGGCAGTAATATTTGTAGGTGTATCAAGTTATCGGTGGAATCAGCGACTGAGATTCTGCCTTAAGTTAAGCATGGTGGTTGTCGCACGGGGGAGAGAATGTGATTTAATGCTACGTACCACCTTTCGCAAATATATTTATATGCACTTGCTATGTGTCTAGTCACAAGGAATAGTACACTAATGGTGTTGGCCTCAATCAGTGCTTGCTGGTTACAATAATATTAGGAATAATATTAATGGCAACAATATATATTATAATTGTTTTAGGCATTATTATATCAGGTACAACTGATTTAATGAGGTCAGCTTGATCATGATATATGATACAGATAATGTAGATGAGTGATTTGGTGTCCCTGAAGCTTTAGGAGAATAACATTTAACAGGCTAGTACAGAGAGATGTTAGCAATCAGGTTTGGTGAGGTTCAGTGGAATATGACCGGTGTAGGTGTTTCCTATAACTAAATTACATTTGCTGTCCACTCACAAATAATATTACACTGATTGTGTTGGGCCTTGAATAACACTTATTGGTCATTGGTGTGTAATAATGACATAATATATATAGTACACTGTTTATTATATTAGAACTAATGTTCTGTATCCTGCCATGGACATTGTTGTTCTTGGATCCTGTCTCATATGAATGGCATTCTGGCCACTATTTTGTGTACTTTCACTTGGTAATATTGTGTGTTTATTTTATGAGCTATCTTAGGGGCCTCAAAGAGTGCCTCAATTGAGTTCCTGTGTAGTACATGTTTATCCTCAACTCTCTGTGAATGTTGTGATTCTTTTATGTGCAAATGTTACATTGTCACATTCTACAAATATGGTAATTCCACTGGGTATATGTGTCCCTTGCTTTTCACGGTTGAACATGTTTTGCTTGTCGGCTAGTAATGTGTAATATCATGCGGTAATGTGTGTGGTGTCATGTTGTTGATATCCTTTATCATAACATGGGCATTGCAGGAGAGGTGTGCCCTGTGTCATATGGCATCCCTTATGGGTCTAAGTATTTAAATGTCAGGATGGTGAGTGATGGCTAATTCTTGAATAAGTCGCATCAGGGTGCAACTGAGAGGGCATGATGATAGACTGGTGGAATTCAATTCTGGTTTCATTGGGGGAACATCAATGGATATAGTATTTGGAGTTTTTGAAACCGGTGTTGATGGGAGAGCAGGGGCCACCTGGAGAGTGGAAACCCATCAGGTATGACATGCATGGACAGAGCAATTATTGTTATAAATGAGGTTATGGTAATTATTATCAATGACTGGGTGTAGTGATGTAGGTACCGGATTGAGTGCTACTTGGATGGACATTGTGTTATAAGTATCACATGATGACGACTGTGCTTGTGATGGTGGTGGTTATGGGATGATGATGATAGCCATGATGAGGATGATGATTATTATATCCGCCAGGGATTGAAGTGGCTGGTAGTAATCGAGGCGGGTGTATGTAGACTATTGTAATCTTAACCACAATCAGGGTTATGGTGTGGGATTGAGGGTGTCAGGTGAATGTGTAGAAAACATTGGAGGCTGTTGAATAGGTGCTCCTTGTCATGTATATTTTATGTGGAGCATATCCTATAACCTATTCATATCATTGTTGTCCAGTTGAAGCATCGTGTGGTTGGTGTGAATTTACACAGTCCATGTCTATGTTTGTGCCACAAAGACATTGTTTACATACACTAGTGTTGTCCTATGAAGTCCATGTGTTGATGCAAATAATGAGTCTTTGATGATTAATAATTAGATGTTGTGTTTGCCTACAATGTCTGATGTATGTTGGCCAGGTCAGTGTTGAGATGTGTTTGCTCGTGATGTAAGTGAATCTAATGAATGTGTCAGGATGTTGCGTCTTGTGTCTATTCGTCACAAGTACAAGAGTGTTGTCTGTCTTACGTAGAGAGACTGGGTGTTGTTGTTGTCTTGTTGGGCCATCATGTTGAGATGTTTGACTTGTCTTTGCCTAATATTTTTGTTGGTTTTTATTTGATCTACAGGAAAAGCCAGAATTCTAGCTTTAGATTTTAGATTTTCCTGGGTTTTTAGTAGACTGGAAGTTTTTGGTAAATTAGTTTTTAGTAGACTAGAGGTTTTTTGGTGGACTAGAAGTTTTTGTTAAATTAGTTTTAGTGGATCAGTTGTTGGTGGATTAGTGTTTGGTAGATTTGTAGCTTTTACTGGATCAGAAGTTTTTGCTACACTTAGGAATTTGGTTTGTTAGGTTAGTGTCTTTGCTGTTTGATTTTTGCTGTATCCTAATTTCTTTGTTGATGCTACATGTCTGTATATTATTGTGAAGTTTAGAAGTGTAATAAACAAATGATGCTTGTGTTACCCTTACTTTGTTGTTTAGTTGATAGACTCTAGTGTTATAGTCATTGGTGTTAGAACAGCCCTTGGAGTAATTCTTTGTCTGGGATTGGAGAATATTGTTCTAATCCCCTGTCGGCCCACCCTGGGATCTTCTTAAACCTTAATTCTTTTCTATTCTTGTTAACCGAGGACGGTGAGAGGTTCTTTCTCTTTATTCATTTTCTTCTTTGGCCCTACGCAGTCAGGGTTTGCGCTCTTCTCCTCACATCACCGTAGCAGAAGTAAGTGGTCCTTGCTTCCTGTTTATACCTTTGTTTTCAAGTGGCGAGCCTGAACCAGGATAGTGACAGCCTTAGAATTATTCTGGTAGGATTGTTTTGGTACCAAATGAGTGTTTTAGTTGAGATCTTTAGTTGGTTTCTTTGTCGGTTCATTTTTGGTATAGTTGGTAATAGTCTTCTTGAGATAGCAAAACCCAGGTTAGCTAGTTAGGCTCCATTGCAGAACCACCCGTAGCATAGTATCTTGTCCTCAAGATGGAGACCAGAAGTACTCGTGCGGCAGTGAGAGTTGAACAAGACGAGTCGCCGACAGTTTCTACGATGGGAACCGAAGATTCCCGCCCAATGGAAGCTCCACCACGCGAGCTCACTGAGGCTTTGAGGTACGTTGTAGTACCAACCAGAAAGCCTGTTCGGTGTTTTGGGGAGAAAGGTGGGCCATCAGTAGAAGAGTACGTCAGGGAGGTGAGGTCAGCTTGGAGGGCTGGCATGTTAGAGACTGTCGATAAGGTGGATGTTATTTTCGACAGCATAACCAGTCCTGTCAGGAGGGAGTTGGAACTCCATGCTCCTGAGGAAGATCCCGAGGCCATGCTACAGGCCTTGCTGAAGATATATGGTGAGAAGAAAAGTCTACGGGAGCTCCTGGCAACGTTATTCACAATACGCCAGCGAGCTAGGGAGACAGTCCATGACTTCTCCCACAGGGTCAATGCTGAGTTCAAGAGGGTAGTGAAGGCCCAGGAAACGCAAGGTGTCCCTGTGTTGGATGGGGAGGCCCTTCGAGACCAGTTTGTGGCTGGCATAAGGGACAGTTTCACCCAAACTGTCCTAAAAGAAAAGATCGCACAAGATTCATCTGTGACTTTTCTTCAAGTCAGGGAGTGCGCACAAACATGGGAAGGTGTGCGGGCCCCACCGGGTGCTGAAATCAGAGAGGTAGAGGTGAGAGCCAGAAATGAGAACACTGGGGAAATTCAGTCAAGCGTACCTTCAGCGGTGAAAGTTGAGTTTCAGCAGGGGCGGTACGGGCCGGTGCAGGCTGAGGTAGTCCCACAAACGGTAGAATGTAGGCCTGCGCATACTGAGCCAGCTCGAGTACCACCAAGAACTGAGTTTACTTCCAGGCAGGGTGAAATTGACTTTCTTCAGAGGGAGATGTCTGAGATTGGTGCCAGGCTGAACAGACTCACCACCAGCGATCAACAACATCAAGTGCCACGTTGCTGGCGATGCAATCGGGTTGGTCACTTGAGACGCGAGTGCAGACAAGCATTAAACGGGACCCCTCTAAGGCTGGGAGCCAGGTATTAGAAGGGGAGCGTCGTGGCTCGGACATTAAAATTGTGGGTGGTAGGCCCGAAGAGACTGTTTTAATAGGTGGCAAGAGTGTCCAGTGTGTCATCGATACAGGTTCTCAGGTTTCCACCATCACTGAGGCCTGTTTCAAGGGCATGTTCCAGGACGTTGTTCTAAAGGAAGGACAATTCGTTAGGTTGACGGCCGCAAATGGCGTAATGATTCCATATGTGGGGTACTTCATGTGTGACATTGTGTTGGGTGGGACACAAGTGAAGGACTGTGGGGTGTTTGTCACCAAAGACATGGACAATGGGGAGAGAAGAGTGCCTGGCATTATTGGCACGAACATTTTACAGTCAGTGCCGAATCTGTGTAGGTTTCTTAATTGGAGCAGCACAGCGGAGGAGATTCCTGGAGTCGGACTGGACGGTGTTAAAGTGTTTGTTGACAATAGAGTTTGCGTACCTGCCCGCTCCATCACTGCAGTTAGTGTAAAATGTGTAAGATTTGTGAGTGAAAATATGCATGTCATTTTCAGCCCAACTCGAGACTTGGAGCACAAGGGTTTGCTTTTCTCCCACACTTTGACTACCTTGAGACGGGGCGTATGCCAAGTCCAAGTGGTCAATCTGGGGGATGAAGATATATCCTTGTCGAAGGGTACTCAAGTTGGGGATATTTCAGATGCTACTGTAGATTTGACCAACCATTTCAAAATGGTAAGTGCTCAGGAGGTTGAGGTTTCAACACGGCCGTATGCCGGAGGGAAAGATGATGTTAGGTGCCCTGTAGATTTGAGCGGTTTTGAGGGTAGTGATAGAGATAGGAAGAAGTTAGAGGAGTTATTAGTTAGGTATGATAGTCTTTTTGCCAAGGGAGATACTGACATAGGCTATACAGATAGAGTAACCCATAGCATCCAGTTGACAGATGAGACCCCCATCAAGCAGCCTTATAGGAGAATTCCCCCAGCATTTTATAGAGAAGTACAAGATCATCTCCAGGGTTTATTAGATAGTCAGATAATTAAGGAAAGTTCCAGTCCATGGGCTTCTCCGGTGGTCCTCGTGAGAAAAAAGGATGGTAGACTTAGGCTATGTGTCGATTATCGGGCTGTAAACGTTAGGACAAAGAAAGATGCATACCCTCTCCCTAGAGTAGATGAGTATCTAGATGCCCTAGGGGGTGCCAAATTGTTTTCAACTCTAGATCTTGCCAGTGGGTATTACCAGGTGGCCATGAAGCCAGAGGATCAAGAGAAGACTGCTTTTACCACCCCGTTTGGTTTGTATGAGTATACGCGTATGCCAATGGGACTTGCAAACTCCGCGAGCAGCTTCCAGAGGTTAATGCAATGCTCTCTGAATGACTATTTTTTTCAGATTTTGTTGGTATACCTTGATGACATTTTGGTGTATTCTGGGGATTTTTCAGAGCATCTGAGTAGGCTTGAGAAAGTATTTGAGAGACTGCAGTCCATTGGGCTAAAACTAAATCCTGAAAAGTGTAACTTTTGTCAGAAAAAGGTTGAGTTTTTAGGGCACACCATTTCAGAAGAAGGCATTGGAACCATGGATGATAAAGTTGCAGCCATAAAAGAAGCACCTGTGCCCAGAACTCAGACAGAACTTAGGTCATTTCTAGGGTTAGCCAGTTATTATAGAAGGTTTGTCTCAAAGTTTGCTAATATTGCAAGACCACTACATGAGCTGGTGGGCCAACTCAACCAGCAGCAAACCGGTGATACTAAGAAGAAGAAAGGACCCATAGGGCGGTTGTGGACTCCAGAGTGTGACGAGGCGTTTAATCGATTAAAAGAGGCTCTGACATCAACACCCCTTTTGGGCTTCCCAGACTTCTCATTACAGTTCATATTGGAGGTAGATGCCTCATACCAGGGTTTAGGTGCTGTCCTCTCACAAATTCAAGATGGTAAGAAAAGAGTCTTAGCTTACGCTAGCCGCACACTTCGCCCCTCAGAACGAAACGCTAAAAGCAGTTCTAAGCTTGAGTTACTTGCATTGAAGTGGGCTATGACTGAGAAGTTTAGAAGTTATCTTTTAGGTACTAAAGTAGAAGTTTTTACAGATAGTAGGAATTTAGCTTTGTGGCAAAAGGCAAAATTGGGTGCCATTGAGCAGAGATGGATAGCACAGATGTCAATGTTTGACTACACCATTAAGCACAAACCAGGTCGTGCTAATGGAAATGCTGATTATTTGTCCCGCTACCCATTTGAAGCCCCAGGAAGATCAGATGAAGAAGGTGACATTCCAATCAGTCACATAGCTGCTACACCAGTTAGTCCAAACTTAAGAACTGCTAGGATAGGAGAGATTGTAGATGTAGATAGACAGAATAACCCTGTGGGTAATGTGCCACTGTTATCATTACCATCATATTCAGCTGAAGAGTTGACAAAACTACAAGCAGAAGATGTCCATGTGTATAAAGTGTTAACTTGTGTGAGTGAGAGAGTGAGACTGAGTAAGATAGAGATGAGGGGTTTACCCCCTGAAACCAAAAGCTTGTTGAAGCAGCGAAAGAGGTTGAGTGTGATTAATGGGTTGTTGTACAGGAAATTAAAGAGGCCAGGTAGAGGGTGGATTTCTCAATTAGTGGTACCTGATGCATTGAAGCAGAGAGTGGTAGGATCGGTGCACAGCACCGGCCATCAGGGCAGAGATAGGATGATACAAATCCTCGGAAGTAGATGTTATTGGGTTGGCATCACAAAAGATGTTGAGCTGTTTTGTAAAAGATGTCAGAGGTGTAATATTGCTAAACCACCCCATATTAAACTGCAGGGTCCTTCAGGTAATTTATTAGCATCTAGGCCTTTTGAGTTGGTGACCATGGATTTTACTATGTTAGAGAAGGATAGTCGGGGGTATGAAAATGTGTTGGTCATTACAGATGTTTTCACCAAATTTACAGTTGCTGTTCCCACAAGGGATCAGAAGGCCTCGACAGTTGCAAAAGTTCTGGTGGAGAAATGGTTTCTGTATTTAGGTGTACCCCATAGGCTCCATTCAGATCAAGGCAGGAACTTTGAATCGGCTGTGATTGCAGAACTCTGTAGAGTGTACGGGATTCAAAAGAGCCGTACCACGAGTTACAATCCAAAAGGGAACGGTCAGTGCGAGAGGTTTAATAGGACCCTACATGATCTTCTGAGGCCACTAGAGGCCAGCCAGAAAAGGAGATGGTCTGAACATATAGCTGAGGTTTTGTTAGTTTATAATTCTACGCCCCACTCTTCCACAGGTTACTCCCCGTACTACTTGGTGTTCGGGATAGAACCCAGATTGCCAGTAGATTTCATGCTAGATGCTAGTGATGATAGTGATTGTAATGAGGGGGAACCAAATGTTGAGAACTGGGTGACTGGACATCTTTCCCGTCTGCGTAATGCGCATGTTAGGGCAGGCGAACAGTTAAGAAAGTTAGCTGCTGTAAGGAAAGAGAGATGTGACAAGACATCATCCTCTAAATTGCTAACCATAGGAGAAGTAGTTAGGAAGAGAGTCCACTATACAGAGAGGTGCAAGATTAAAGACCAGTGGTCTGTAGATAAATATACAGTGGTGCAGGTCCCAAAAGCCTCAGGAGGCCCATATGTTATTAGAAGAGTGGGAGAGAATGGACCTGACATTAGAGCAGCAGGACACGAGTTAAAGCGGTGTGAGAAAGATGCGGTAATTGAGGTACCGGAGGTGACGATAAGACTACCCGAATTGCCTGTCGTGGCAGAGGTTGAGGAACCACGGGATAGACCGCCAAGAAGTGACTGGTACATGTTTGAGCCAGGAGACTTGAATGTGAGGCGATCAGAGAGAATCCGTCTTAGAAGAGATAGATGATGTTATTTTTGAATACATTTTGTTTCAAATGTTCAGTGTTGAAGCAAGTGGTAACCTGTATAAAGGATGCTGATTTATTGTTTGTGTAACTTTTATGATTGTTTAATTATTTTTATGTAAAAAGTGAGGGTTGTATTCATTTTGTTATGATTGCTCATGTAGCAGAGGGACTATTTCTCCTCACTGATGTTGATTTGGTCACTGAGTATTAACTTGTACTAGTATAAGGATGGCTTATGCTTATATGTTATTAATGTTATTTTGGACTTATTGATGACTGGTGACGTACATGTATACTGTTTCACATTATAAATCTGGATAGAATGAGTAAATTGTTTTATTATGGTACTGTTTAGGGATGTAACCAGCAGTTCAGGTGTTGAGGGCAGTGTCCTCAAGAGTGACAGGTTTATTTGTTGTTGCTGAGAGATGTGTTCCTTGGCATAGAATTATCAGAGCATAGAGCTGTGAAGATAACTACCTGCTTGATAAGTGTACCAGAGACTATGGTCCGGTTGACGAAACGACAACAGTTAAAAAGAGGGAATTCTTCATTGTTTTTGTAAATGTTCGTATAATATTGTGAACACTAAGGTGGCGGGAGACTGTCTCCCTGTTGATTGCATTATTTTTTTTTACTGCTGATATTAGTTTAGTCATGAATAATGACTGGTATTAATGTAAATGTACCTTGTATTTGCATGTGGCCATTATTCTTGTTGGTACCTGAGGTACATTTTTGGGGTGTTTTACTTGATGGGTGATGTCTGGTGAGGATAGAAATTTTTTTTTTTTTGAGCTCCATCAATAGTGGAGGACTATAAAGTAGGGGTCAGAAATTATCCCTCCTTTACCCAAGGCACTAGGGGTGTAATGTTCAGTTGTCTGGGACGACAACAGTTAAAGATGGGGAATAATGTACTCGGCTCGCGATGATGGTGGAATTCTGCAAGGGGGCGTCTGATTGGTCTGGAACTCTGGGACCCCAATATATAAGGCCCCGCACAGGTAGAACTGGCCCTTTTTCCGTAGTCTACCACACTGAGTGACAAGGCGCCAATGCCTATTTCTATTGTGTGTTTAGTAGTTAGACCCTGAAGTTTTGCAGTGGTATGTAACCATAATTAATTTGTTTTATATTATATTTCTTTTACATGTATTAATTTTAATTTTATAAACCATGTGTGACATAGTATTTTGGTTATTTAAATGTATACTTCAGTAAAGCTATGAAAGTATAATAATAATGAAGTGATTATCAAATTAATTAGATTTAAAATATAGCTAATCTTATACTGCTTCCTAGCTTTAATCTTTAAGTTAACAATAATTTCTCTAGCAGTAACTAAAATTAACAAAAGAAATCTGTAAGCCCGGTTACAGATAACTGAGTGCGGAATCATGCCCAGGTAATGGCAAATGAGAGTTACCGGTTCTTGGAGAAAATGGCGCAGATCGATCTGGACTTCGACGAGTTATTTACAAGGATTAAGGAACAATTTAGAAGCTACTTGCGTTAAGTTTTATGAGACTGAAAAGTGGGAGATTGAGGAACAGCACTTGGAGAATTGACACGTGGGAGGCCAGCTCAGCAAATAACATCTAGCCTTTGTTCTCGAGGCAACTTAAAAGGTAAATTTGGAATATTGGCTAGTGGTAAAGGAGCAGACAATGTTTAACGGGTTAGGAGATAATTGGGCACACAGGGGCTTAGTAATACTTTATAATTATTCAGAACTAATGGTTTATTTTACAGCGGTGTAAATTATTGAGTTCAAGAAGCTTGTTGTGGTAAGAGCTTGGCAAATATTGGTTGTATAAATTATTGAGGAAAATAATAATACAGAATATAATAATATTAGTGGCTATGAGTGAATAAAGTAAACACACTTGGACTGCAGTCAATGAAAGACAAGGCACATTACAATATAGTTAAGTATTCAATATAGTATAGGAATTTGTTGTTCAGCAGTAAGTGAAGTCTGGCATCATCTCTGTCAACAGGAGGCAGTAATATTTGTAGGTGTATCAAGTTATCGGTGGAATCAGCGACTGAGATTCTGCCTTAAGTTAAGCATGGTGGTTGTCGCACGGGGGAGAGAATGTGATTTAATGCTACGTACCACCTTTCGCAAATATATTTATATGCACTTGCTATGTGTCTAGTCACAAGGAATAGTACACTAATGGTGTTGCCCTCAATCAGTGCTTGCTGGTTACAATAATATTAGGAATAATATTAATGGCAACAATATATATTATAATTGTTTTAGGCATTATTATATCAGGTACAACTGATTTAATGAGGTCAGCTTGATCATGATATATGATACAGATAATGTAGATGAGTGATTTGGTGTCCCTGAAGCTTTAGGAGAATAACATTTAACAGGCTAGTACAGAGAGATGTTAGCAATCAGGTTTGGTGAGGTTCAGTGGAATATGACCGGTGTAGGTGTTTCCTATAACTAAATTACATTTGCTGTCCACTCACAAATAATATTACACTGATTGTGTTGGGCCTTGAATAACACTTATTGGTCATTGGTGTGTAATAATGACATAATATATATAGTACACTGTTTATTATATTAGAACTAATGTTCTGTATCCTGCCATGGACATTGTTGTTCTTGGATCCTGTCTCATATGAATGGCATTCTGGCCACTATTTTGTGTACTTTCACTTGGTAATATTGTGTGTTTATTTTATGAGCTATCTTAGGGGCCTCAAAGAGTGCCTCAATTGAGTTCCTGTGTAGTACATGTTTATCCTCAACTCTCTGTGAATGTTGTGATTCTTTTATGTGCAAATGTTACATTGTCACATTCTACAAATATGGTAATTCCACTGGGTATATGTGTCCCTTGCTTTTCACGGTTGAACATGTTTTGCTTGTCGGCTAGTAATGTGTAATATCATGCGGTAATGTGTGTGGTGTCATGTTGTTGATATCCTTTATCATAACATGGGCATTGCAGGAGAGGTGTGCCCTGTGTCATATGGCATCCCTTATGGGTCTAAGTATTTAAATGTCAGGATGGTGAGTGATGGCTAATTCTTGACATAAGTCGCATCAGGGTGCAACTGAGAGGGCATGATGATAGACTGGTGGAATTCAATTCTGGTTTCATTGGGGGAACATCAATGGATATAGTATTTGGAGTTTTTGAAACCGGTGTTGATGGGAGAGCAGGGGCCACCTGGAGAGTGGAAACCCATCAGGTATGACATGCATGGACAGAGCAATTATTGTTATAAATGAGGTTATGGTAATTATTATCAATGACTGGGTGTAGTGATGTAGGTACCGGATTGAGTGCTACTTGAATGGACATTGTGTTATAAGTATCACATGATGACGACTGTGCTTGTGATGGTGGTGGTTATGGGATGATGATGATAGCCATGATGAGGATGATGATTATTATATCCGCCAGGGATTGAAGTGGCTGGTAGTAATCGAGGCGGGTGTATGTAGACTATTGTAATCTTAACCACAATCAGGGTTATGGTGTGGGATTGAGGGTGTCAGGTGAATGTGTAGAAAACATTGGAGGCTGTTGAATAGGTGCTCCCTGTCATGTATATTTTATGTGGAGCATATCCTATAACCTATTCATATCATTGTTGTCCAGTTGAAGCATCGTGTGGTTGGTGTGAATTTACACAGTCCATGTCTATGTTTGTGCCACAAAGACATTGTTTACATACACTAGTGTTGTCCTATGAAGTCCATGTGTTGATGCAAATAATGAATCTTTGATGATTAATAATTAGATGTTGTGTTTGCCTACAATGTCTGATGTATGTTGGCCAGGTCAGTGTTGAGATGTGTTTGCTCGTGATGTAAGTGAATCTAATGAATGTGTCAGGATGTTGCGTCTTGTGTCTATTCGTCACAAGTACAAGAGTGTTGTCTGTCTTACGTAGAGAGACTGGGTGTTGTTGTTGTCTTGTTAGGCCATCATGTTGAGATGTTTGACTTGTCTTTGCCTAATATTTTTGTTGGTTTTTATTTGATCTACAGGAAAAGCCAGAATTCTAGCTTTAGATTTTAGATTTTCCTGGGTTTTTAGTAGACTGGAAGTTTTTGGTAAATTAGTTTTTAGTAGACTAGAGGTTTTTTGGTGGACTAGAAGTTTTTGTTAAATTAGTTTTAGTGGATCAGTTGTTGGTGGATTAGTGTTTGGTAGATTTGTAGCTTTTACTGGATCAGAAGTTTTTGCTACACTTAGGAATTTGGTTTGTTAGGTTAGTGTCTTTGCTGTTTGATTTTTGCTGTATCCTAATTTCTTTGTTGATGCTACATGTCTGTATATTATTGTGAAGTTTAGAAGTGTAATAAACAAATGATGCTTGTGTTACCCTTACTTTGTTGTTTAGTTGATAGACTCTAGTGTTATAGTCATTGGTGTTAGAACAGCCCTTGGAGTAATTCTTTGTCTGGGATTGGAGAATATTGTTCTAATCCCCTGTCGGCCCACCCTGGGATCTTCTTAAACCTTAATTCTTTTCTATTCTTGTTAACCGAGGACGGTGAGAGGTTCTTTCTCTTTATTCATTTTCTTCTTTGGCCCTACGCAGTCAGGGTTTGCGCTCTTCTCCTCACATCACCGTAGCAGAAGTAAGTGGTCCTTGCTTCCTGTTTATACCTTTGTTTTCACTAACACTGACATATTTCGTGAGCTCGTGCTTTGATTAGTTGACCTAACAGAAAGCTGCTCACCTATACATTAAATTGAAAGCCAGTTAATCAACTCTTTGGGATGCATCCACCCAGCTGGAATCAATACTGTTGTAGATGGCACGGTGTAGCTCTGCTGACTTCTCTCTATATATCCATATCTGACTGTTTGCACACCTTCGGCTTCCCATTTTCCTAGTTGGTGCCATTCACAATTGAGCTTCTCCTCAGCATTCCTAGAAACGGAGTATGTGTAATAGTCAAGCAACGTTTCACACCTATACTGTTTCTGTTTACGATTTAGTTGTTAATTAAATGTTTTAATTTCATGTTTTTCTTTAGATATGTTTGTGTTGTTCCTGATGAAGATTGCTATGATTGAAAAGTCGATTCGTTGTGACCGTAGAATATCTTATTTTTATGTTATTTAAAATAAAAATAAACTTATTTATATTTTTACACTGTGATTTATGTTTCTCGAAGTTGAGTTCTTTGTAATGTGCCTTGAAGAAATTACAAGAATCGCCATCTCAAATGTAGCCTTTGGCAAGATGGAAAAATATGTTAACTACAACGAGAAAAAGAGTGCTGAAGTGCTCCATAGAACCTATACTTTCTAATGGATGTGAAACGAAGACGATAAATAGTCACGATGAAAAACATCTCATGGCAGTGGAAATATGGTTTCTGAGGAAAATGCAAAGAATATCATAGACAGAAAAAAAAAAAAAACATGAGCAAGGCCTACAAGAAGACAATGAAACTTGAAAACTGATTAGAGAAATTAGACGTAGACAGTCAAACATGTTTGGACACGTTATGATAGGAAATAACAAAACAAAACAAAACTAGAGAACTTGTTGACAACTGGTAAGATATTGAAAAAGAACCAGACGAAGACAGAAAAGTAAATTTGTGGATGGCTTAACCACCCGTCATGGTCGGGACAAAAACGGAGATCTGATCCACGACTCCGGTGATCGTGTAAGATAGCAAAACTTGATTGCCCACGCTTACCGGCATGCCACAAAATCATGATCATGATTTAAGGTGTGTACATTGTGTCTTCCTGACATAGAGGTTAACGACTTTTCTCCGAAATCTCGTATACTCTCGTAAGTAACGTGAAGACAGTGAGAATCAGCAGTGGTTCGAATCGCGTCGGGAACTTACGGGGTATGTGAGCCGGCCGCTCAGAAAGCAATGGCAAACTACTGAGCGTAATCTTGCCAAGAAATCAACAATCAGCTGAAAGATGTTGACAGCAATATCCTGTAAAGGATATGCAGACATTTATTATTTATTTACATTGTGTCTATGTTTATTACCACTCACTTTATGACAGGAGTGGCACGAACCTAACTGTTTTTATTTTGTATTTGTATATCCTGCTCCAACAGCTTCTTCTCTTATTCTCTATTATAGATTAAAGTCAGGGTCTTAAAAAAATGACGGTAGTTGTTAAAATCGATCACTTATCCCTTCATTTTGGACAGTTATAAGCCATATTTTAGTTACCACGTGAAAGGTGTCTAGTCTATCTTATCTTTAAAGCTTGAAACAGCAACTAATTAACGTCTGTTGTGTTACGTTGAAATTGATCTTATTGGCTGTGTCTGCTTGTTTTGTGTTTATCGTATTGAGCCATTTATTTCAGCATTTTCTTTACTGAACAGGACCAGATATACATGGACGAAGTCTATCTGGTAGAAGAAGGCTGCTAGAAGGCAAATTGATGTACGGTTTGAGGCTATACTTATACCTTCTTCTTCGTCCTGTTATTCTTCCTTTTCCTCTTCTTCTACCTCTTCCTCCTTGCCGTAACCTAATTTAGAGTAGGGCAAATGTTTTCACGCAACGTGAAAACGTTGCGACGCACTTCCCAACTCAGAAGAAGTGGGGTCTGAACAGGCAGTCTGCGTTCATCCATCGTCCAGTAGGGACATGGTCAGAGGTATACAGGGTTATGGCTAACATTGAGCCACTCTTTTAAATTGTGATGTAGTTGTATTGTGAATTGATCGTTGAATAAGTGGCTGTGTATTTGATAATGTTTATATCCGTCTGTGCAGAACATTATATGTATAAACTCATAAACAGCGTCCGAGTTAACTGCTGTTTAAGTTTGCTTCTGTTCGAGTTAACCAGTGTTCGAGTGGTGCAATGTGTAACGTACTGCAGAGTAACCATCAGCAAGTCATATACTGAGAGATGACCATGGTGCCGACTGCACAAGTTATTACCTACAGTCATTACCCCTATGAAGGCGGGCGTACTTGACAGAGCTATTACCATACATGCTGCATGCTGGCAATGAAGTTAAATGTCGCACTCAACAAACAAATGTCAAAAGTGCAGTCGGACAGACAGACAGACAGACAGATAGTCAGACAGAACGAACGAACAGACTTTATTTTCAAAGGGTAAAAAATTAGGCACGCAGGCCCGTCTTACATTCGGCCCTTCCAATCACTCATCTTTCTTTCATCAACAGTGCATAGGAAAACAACATTGTCACATGAATTTTGTAAACATAAACAATGCATATTACTATGTTATGAGACACATCCACCACCCACCACCCCCACTCCAACACCTCCACCCAACCACACACATAACCCACACACACACATACATTCCCCCACCCGTCCACCACATCCCTACACCTACACATCTCCCCACCCACACACACACCTCTCACCCACCACATCCTATCCATCCACTCCTTAAGCACACATACATTCCCCAACCCACACATCCCCCATCCACACACATCCATCCACCTACACACATCCCCCCACCCACTCACATATCCTCTACCCGTCCCATTACCCACTAACAATCACTCACCCACATATCCTCTTCCACCCACACACCTCCAACAACCCAGCCAAACACACATTCCTCAGCCACACATCCCCCACGCACACACAGATCTCCCCGTCAACTCACATATTCCGCACCTACCCACACACAAATTCCGCACCCACCCACATAATCTCCCATCTCCCCCAGCCCACACACAGATCCCGAGCCCACCCCTACAAACACCCCCACCATCTCCTAACCTACACACACTCACCCACCCACATATCCTCTACCCACCCACACATCCTCTACCCACCCATCCTCCAACCAAACATCCCTTAAGCACACGCCCTTACTCATATACAATCGCCCACCCACACATCCTCTACCCAACCACACATCCTCCACCCACCCATCCCCCAGCCACACGTCCCTTAACCACACACCCCTACCCATATACACACACATCCCCACCCACGCACAATCTCCCCACCCAAACACACATCCCTCACACACATCCCCACCCACCAACACATCCCCCATTCACAAACACACACCTCCCATCCACGCACACACAACCCACACACACATCCTAACCCATACACTCATCCCCTCACAAATCCCTAGACACACGTACTTATCCCTCAATCACTAACACCCACACATCCCTCACCCACTCATCAAAACATACATCTCATATCTATCAACCCACACTCACACACCCCAACAACCCATCTAAACATACATCCCCCACCCTCACACACATCCTTCACCCACCCGCACACCCAACCACACCCCACCCACCCACCCACACACACATCCTTTATCCACACCCAGCTCCCCTCCCACACAACACCACACCCACACACATCCCAAAAACACATCCCTCACCCACACACACATCTCCCCACATATCTCCTACCCATCCACACATCCCCCAACTACAACCACTCTCACTACCCACACATACATCCTCCATCCAGCCACACACACTCCAACCCAGCCAGACATATCATCCACCCACACACACATCCCCAAATTCATCACCCACACCCATCACGCACCCCTCCCCCAACCCACACACATCCACCACACGCATTCACCCCCACATCTCCCACTCAAACACACACTCCCCACCCATCCACCCAAGCATCCCTCACCCACACACACACGTCCCCAAACCCACAACCACCCCAACCTGCACACATCTCCCACCAACCACATATCCCCACCAACACATAAAATCCCCCACCCATCCCATAACCCACCATCAATCATCCACCAACATATCCTCCTCCACCCACTCACCCACAACCACCTAGCCAAACACACATCCCCACCCACACACACACATCACCCCGCCAACCCATACATACCGCACGTACCCACACACAAATCCCCACCCACCTACACAATCCCACCCCGCCCACCCACACATCCTGAGCCCACCCACACACATCACGAATCCACCCACACACACATCCCCCATCCCCCAACCTACTATTATGATCAAACTTCCACACTTTACACACACATACAGTGACGATTGTCGTGAGCATAGTCGCAAAATTGTAAAGAAAATTGAGAAAAATTGTACATATACATTTTGTAACTTAAAAATTAGTGATGCAATTCATCTCTCTCCCTCTTTCTCTCTCTCTCTCTCTCTCTCTAACTCTCTCTCTCTCTCTCTCTCTCTCTCTCTCTCTCTCTCTCTCTCTCGCCACTCACTAACGCTCTCACTCACATTACAGTAATGTTATATTATACATGATAAAATCAAGTGTCATACATACAAAATGATAATGTGAAAGATGCAAATACACAAAAAATATGGAATGGCATGTTACAGAACATGCGTGCACTCAACTCTCTCTCTCTCTCTCTCTCTCTCTCTCTCTCTCTCTCTCTCTCTCTCTCTCTCTTACACAGGCACACAGACACACAGTCACACTCATTAACTCTCTCTCTCCCTCTCTCTCTCTCTCTCTCTCTCTCTCTCTCTCTCTCTATCTCACTCATACTCCCTAATTCTATCACCCACTCTACAGTAATGTACATGTGTTCATGATATAAATTATAACATCAATTGGCATTCAAAATGGTAATATGAACATGAGAATACACAACATATATGGAATAGCATGTTACATGATATGCGTGCGCTTAAATATCTCTCTCTCTCTCTCTTTCTCTCTCTCTTTCTCTGTCTCTCTCTCTGTCTCTCTCTCTCTCTCTCTCTCTCTCTCTCTTCTCACCAACACACACCCATAGACACTCACAAACAATGCGCGCAAACATACACACATTAACACATCCATTCTTCTACTGTCTCTCTCTCGTTCGCTTACTCTCCCCCCCTCTCTCTCTCTCTCTCTCTGTCTCTCTCTCTCTCTCTCTCTCTCTCTCTCTCTCTCTCTCGCAGTCACTATTTCATCCATTAAGTCACTCTCTCCATCTTTCATTTACTCAATATCACACTCTCCTTCACTCTCACTCACACACAGACAGACACACACCCTCTCGCTAGTAAATACACACTCCCTCGCATACACACGAAAGCATATACACACACACGAGCATACACACAATATACACACGCAAATACACACATATCCCCACGCACACATACACACATCCACACCCATATACACATGCTTACACACACACACACACATACACACACAAGTACACACTCCCTCGCATACACTGTATACATGCACACATACACACAAACATGCACATACATACACGAACACACACACACACACATATATATATATGTATATATATATATATATATATATATATATATATATATATATATACGCACATACACACATATACACACACATACATATAAACACACGCACACATGTACGAACACATAAACACACATATAAACATACTTACACACACAAGCACACATAGAAGCACACACTTACACATACACACCCACACGCACATTCAGACGTGCACACACATACACCCACACACACACACATAAACACACGCATACACACATATGGACACATGTACACACCAACCCATCCACCCACACACTTACTCACACATACACGCTGCCTCATATAATCTCAACCTCTCACTCACTCATTTACTCTCTAATCCCCACTAACTCACTCTCTTACTCGCACAGACAAGTACACAGACACACACACACACACTCACCCACTCTCTCTCTCTCTCTCACTCATTAACTTCTCATGCACTCTCTCACTCACCCACTGTCTCTCTCTTGCACACTCACTCGCTCTCACACTCACTCACTCACGCACATACACACATATTCTCCCCCTCACTCACTAACTCACTCTCCCTTACTCACTTACTCGCCCGGCGGCTCTCTAACTCACACTCACTCACTCACTTTCTTACTCTCTCACACAGACAGGTATACACACAACACAACCTCTCTCTCTCACTAACTCATTCTCTCACTCAATCTCTCACACATACGTGTACACAGACATTCACTTACTCTTTCACCCTCGCACGCACACGCGCATACACACTCTCTCACTTTCTCTGTCTCATACTCACTCTCTCACTCACATTCTTTCTCATTCACTCTCTCACCCACTCTCTCACTCATACAGTGTAAAATGATAGTGAAAAAATGATACCAGTAGGTGACTTATGGAGGCATATAGTCGGTATGAAGTTAGTATTGAAAGAGTTTTCGGTTGAATGTGTAGGGACTCATTGGCGTTTTCAGATCTGGTGGAAGGCTATTCCACAAGTGAGCACCAGAATACGCGAGACATGTTTTGTATAAGTCAAATTTAGGCTTAGGAACCTGTAATAAAGTTAAGCGCTTGCTGTTCATTGCATTAGATTGAATTTACGGTAGAAGATACTCTGGGGTATTTTCAGATATAATTTTATTCACTAATTTGGCTTTGTTAAAAAGGAATCGCTTTCGAAGTGGTAGAAGTCTTAGATGACTATATAAGTTATTACTTTCAACGTGCTTTATGCCAGAAACTAGACGTATGGCGCGGTTTTGAAGCGAACACAGTCGTTTCATATTAGATTTAGGGCACCCATTCCAGACTGTGGAACAATAGTCGAGAGGTGATTGGATATAGCATGCATAGAATATTTTGCGTGTGCTTTCATCCAAGAAGTGCTGAATTTTAGCAAGTTTGTAAACTTTTTGTGCTATTCTCTTGGTGAGGACGTGAACATGGGAGCTCCAGTTTGGATGTCTGTCAATTAAAAGACCTAATGTTTTGTGTTCATTTACATTAACTATAGGTAACGTGTCCACGTGAAGATCGAGCGGTGCCCCAGTTATGGCTGGGGTCTGTAGTTTTTGTCTGGTCGTTATTAGCATGGATTTGGTTTTGTCGATGTTAATAATCATGCGGTTTTCATTGCTCCATCTACCAATGTTATCAAGTTCGTTAGAGCTCTCTAAGTCAAGTCACTAAGGTTTTCTTGACTAGTGTATATAGTGCAGTCGTCTGCAAATAGGTCACACGAAGTATTGAGATATAAAGGAAGATCGTTGATATAAACTGCAAAAAGCAGAGGTCCTAGTAGTGAGCCCTGGGGCACAACAATATTAAGTTGTGTGGGTTTTGATAGACAGTTATTGAAGGACACTACTTGTTGTCTGTCGGATAAAAATGACGTAATTAGGTTCACCATATCTGTGCTAGTTTTCATTAGTTTGAATTTTCTAATTAAAATATCATGATCTACCATATCAAAGGCCTTTTTAAAGTCTACAAATACTGCTCCACAAATGTTGCCATTGTTGATACAAAGATGCCAGGTATCGGTCATTTTTGTTAGGGCACTATGGCAAGAATATTTAGGTCGAAACCCAGATTGACTGTCAATTATTAGATCGTTGTTAATTAAATGGTGTAATGCTATTTTATGTATGTGTTTTTCTAATGTCTTTGATAGCGACGATAGTAAGGAAATAGGTCTATAATTACCGAAGACGCTATTATCAGTTGAGCCATTTTTAAGTAGAGGATAAACTTTAGCAATTTTAAAGGCAGATGGAAAGTAGTTTTTGGACAGGCACTGATTATATATGAGCGTCAAGGAATCACTAATAATTGGTGCAGCACATCGAAGAATTTTATTACTGATACAATCTAGGCCTTCTGAATTTGTTGCTTTGAGCTTTGAGAGATATTTATACACTTCTGCAACAGACATCAAGGGAATCTCATGGGGAATATTGCTAGAGCATTTCTCTTCACAGAATGATGACAGTGAGCTTAAATTACAAGCTGAGTCTGGTATTGAGGACTTTAGATTCTCTATTTCTGATTGAAAGAAGCAACTGAAATCCACGCATGTTATAGTGCTCGGTATTGCTGACTCTGAAGAGTGTTTCTTGTTGGTTAGCGAGTTAATAGCCTTCCATATATTTGTGTTATTTGATTTATCTACAATTACATTTTTGAAATGATCTTTCTTTATCCTACGAATTTCATATTTAACTTTATTTCTTAGTCTGCGGTAATTGATAAAATCTTTATTTTTGTGCGCTGTATCTCGTTCTCTCATGATTTCGAGAACTTCACGAGTCACCCATGGAGATTTATGTTTATTCTTCACTCGAACTTCTTTAACTGGCACATGTTTATCAAACACACTGTAGACTGTCTTTTTCCAGTAAGCTAGTGCATCATCCGGATCAGGAAGTTGGTAAACATGTTCAAGGGCTGCATTTTTAAAGTCGTCTAAAAATAACATTTTGTTGAGAGCTTTTAGATTTCTAAATTTGATGATTAAATGTTAATTTTTAGGAAATTTGAACCCAGTTTTCGACCACGTACAACATATTGGGTAATGGTCACTAACTGCACTAACAGGAACAGAACATTCGATAATATTAACTGGACAAGTAACATATATATGATCAATTATAGTTGAGGAGGTGCATGTAACCCTTGTGGGACGGTTTATTAGTTGTTTGAAATCGTAAGAGAGAATGATATCGTCCCATGCCTGGTTGGATTTAGTAATATCTATGTTAAAGTCACCTAATATCATGACTTCTCTACCTTCTGTAAACACTCTATCCATCATTATAGTGAAACAGTCATACCAACTGTACCCAGCACACGGATTCCGATATAGGTATCCAATGAGAAACGGTTGCTGACTGGCTGGCTTCACTACTAACCAAACACATTCTATCTCTACTGACTCGAGATCACTTCTACGGGAGCAGTTGAGAGAATTGGAAATGTATACAGCAAAACCTGTCTCTAATTTTTGATTTGCCTCTCTTAGAATTACTTTAAACCCCATAAGAGTGATTTCAGAGTCGGTTATTTTGTCGCTGAGACGACTTTCTGTGATTCCAAACACATGGAATTGTTTGCACAGTATTACCGAAAGCTCAGGTAATTTATTGAGCAAATGATAGATGTTGAGATGGCCTATACGTAGGCCATCTTTGTGGAGCCACTGATCGTGATTGGCGAACATTGCACGATGAAAGGATGATGTCGCTTGCGGTAGAAAATTTCTGAGTTTTTGAAACTTTATTTAATAGTAGTTAAGACTATTAGATGGGGTAGGAAAATGTATGTGCTGGAGTGACATCATGAAAGCTTGATGCAGGGCTGCGGGATTGTATTGCATTAGCTGATGAAGTTGGCGGTTCCACTGATAGTAGTGTAGATTACCATCCAACGAGGGACCACTGCTGTGAGAGTTACTGGAAGTGCCTACATTAGAAGCATACACCGGGGGCACAGCAACATTGTTTAACGGTGTTCCCTTTGACATAATAAAGGGAGGCTGCTTTATGGGCAAGGGAGGAAACAAAACATCATAGTTAGCACTGGGATTGGAGCATGGGTTGCTATCCACGGCATTGTATTCCTGGGGTGTAGGCAATGGTGGTGCACGAAGAGAAGGAGCGTTTTCTGAACACTTAGAGGTGGCTGTCACTGGGGGTGAAGTTCGGTTTACTCCTGTAACTGGTGCTGGTTCATGTGCACGTTCGGGATATTTTATGTTCTTCGCTAGTATACTACTTCCTAGCTTGGAACAATGTATTTGATCTCTGTATAGTTTTTTCTTAGGAGCCCCGGACGACGAAGTAAAGTACGGGGTGTTATTAATGAAACTAATGGCATTGTCGTTACAAAATTTATACAAAGTTAGATTGGCAGCATCGGCAGTCCGACGCTGGAATCCATAACATGGTGGAATGATGGATGAAATGCACATAGATCAGTTAGGAAATTTATTACGTAACAGTATCTCCAGCGTAGATAGTTGTGAGGTGCTTATGGTGTTATTATCCATTATGTCATTGACACCAATATGGACTGTCACTTTTTTAATTCTCTAATTCACTTGGAATTTTCGCAGTGTAGCGGTAAGCCTATCAATGTCAGCGCCTGGTAGAGGGAAGATTGAAGTTGACTAGCTGTCAGAAGATGACATGCGATCACTATAGATTCCCTTCAGCAGGGAGTCTCCAATGATAACATGAGTTGCACTGTCATCTATTGTTATTTCACGCTGCTGGCGTGTCCGCTTGGGCTGTTAATGCCACTGACCACTGTGGTCTTTCTTGTGTTCTTGTTTATTATAGCTTGCTTGCGTTGGTTGTTGATGCCCAGTAGTGGTAACAATTGAACTTTGTGATTCCTGGTCTGCTGCTGGAGAGTCTACACTTAAGGCCTTGAACCTGTTGCTGATATGCACATCAATGGGGTAGATGGATGCTGTGCGTTCTACAGGTTTAGAAGTAGTTTTGTTGATTGTAGAAACTGTCTGTATGTCATTATGCGACGAACATTCACTGGTAACACACGCATCTACAACACCAAGGATAGTTTCTGTCTGTGAACTTTTATTAAATGTCTGTGCACCTTTTAGTTTTAAAGCATGTATGGATGCTTTGAAAGTTTCCTTCTCTTTCTAAGGAGGCGGATTTCTTCTCGAAGAAGAAGGTTTTCGTTTTTGAGCACAGCAATAATATTAGTGGTGTTACTGGTAATAATATCTTTTAACCTCATCTCCAAAGCCTGAATTAGTTCACGACAATCATTGTGGCTCTGTGGTTCGGCCGAAGAAAGAGTGCTTGAATGTGATGTGCTGGTTTGATCAGATTGAGCTGGTGAATTCTGTTGTATGTCCAGCTGGAATTCAGTGTCTGATTGTTCACTAGACAACATGATTGAGGTTGGCGATGAAGATGATCGATTCATTCGCTGAGCTGGCGTGCTCGTCAACATTTGTCCCGACTTGTTTTTGTTTACATTGTGCCGCTTGGACACAGTTGACGACCGCAAGTTGGAGGACATTTTGGCAATATAGGCAGCTCGATAAGGCAAGGAATAAAATAATATTGCAGGCTTTTCTGTAGGTCGTGCGTGACGTTTAACTTGCTAGCTATGCATGGTTAATTCTCACGTTGTCATGAATCGATAATTGGTAAAATTCAAAAATGGGTGATCTTACCGTCACGAATCACAAAGAAATCCCCACTTAACTAAATACACATTCACATAAACTTGACATTTTGAGTTGTATGTAAATCCAGCTTTAAAACGAACAAAATTTAGGAGTAAATATACGCGCAGGCCTTTCTGTAGAAGGTGCGTGGTGTTTATCACTTGATAGTCACGCATGGCAAATTCTCACGTTGTCGTCCAGACAGACATACAGACAGACAGACAGACAGATATATAGATAGATAGATAGATAGATAGATAGATAGATAGATAGATAGATAGATAGATAGATAGATAGATAGATAGATAGATAGATAGATAGATAGATAGATAGATAGATAGATAGATAGATAGATAGATAGATAGATAGATAGATAGATAGATAGAAATCAAATCAAATCAAATCAAATCAACTTTATTAGGGTCACAAATTGGGCGCGCAGGCCCGTCTTACATTCGGCCCTTCCAATCACTCGTCTTTCGTTCATCAAGAGCATTATACATTTACATAGGAAGATAAAATAAACATTGTGAAATGAATGTTGTAAACATAAACAAGGCTAATTACCATGTTATGAAGCCCATCTCCCACCTATCCATACATCACCCCACCCACACAACACCCCCACCTACCCACACACACGCGCACCAAGGGACACATACACACCCCCACCTACCGACACACACATACCCCACCAACCGATACATCCCCCTCCCGCACATCCCCCACCCACACACACTGCCCTCACCTGATCCCCCAACCAAAACACACTCGCCACCCACAAACATTCCCCCACCAACCCACACATCCTACGCCCATCCACATACACATACTACCCCACACATCCTCTCCCCACCCACACCTCAAACCACCCATCCCCCAGCCACATCTCCATCGACAACATATTCCCCACCCATGCACACAATCCCCCACCAACCCACACATTGCACATCCACTCACACATTCCCAAACCATACACACACATCCCCACCAACTGACATGTCCATACCCCCCACCCCCCACACACACACACACACACACACACACACACATCTCTCTAACCACCCATACATCCCCAATCCACTAACACACACCCCACCACCCACACATACAACTTCCACCCACCCACACATGCCTTAACCTAATTCCCCCACCACACAATCCCCCACCCGCACATCACATACACCTCCTACCATGCACTATTCCCAACCCACGCACCACACACACACATATCCCTCACCAACACATCCCCACTTACACACCACACACATATCCCCACCCAGATACCACACAATATTCCCACCCACATCCACACATATACCCTTACCCATCCACCCCACATACCCCCACTCACACACCACAAAAATCCCCCACCCACACACACATACCTCACCCACACAATATCCCCAACCAACACACCACACACCTCTCCCCACCCACACACGCATTCCCTACCCGTCCACCAACACACACTCACTCACGCATACATCCTCCACTACGCACCCACACCCCCACCCCCAACAACCCATCTCTCGATCACAATACCCCTACCCCACACACATCCTCCACCCACTCACACATCCCACTCCGACACATACATTTCCCTCACCCACTTACACATCCCTAAGCCACTCACACACCCCCACCCACACATTCCCCATCCAAACACACACATCTCCCACCAACACTCCCCCACATACTTCCCCCAACCACCACAATCCCCTACTCACCCATACATATACCCCACCCATACGCACATTCCCCGAACCCACCACGCACTATCCTCCACCCATACCACCACAAACATACCCTCCACCCACATATCATTCACACATCCCCCACCAACACACCGCACACATATCTCAAACCCACACACCATACACTTCTCCCCACCCGCCCTTGCATCCCCAATCCACCCAACACAATCCCCTACCCACACAACCCCGCCTCCTACACATATTTCCTCAAACCGTCCACACATCTCCACCCACATAAACACACATCCCCTGCATCCGTCCCATACACATATCCTCCACCCATACACACATCCCCCACACCCATTCCAACACCCCTACTTTCACCCCCACACATCCATCCACACATCCCACCAACACCCACAAATACCACTACCCACCAAAACCCACACACCCCAACCCATCCAAACGCATACCCCTTACCCACACACCCACTACCCACACATATCCCCACACTCACACACATCCTCCACATACACTCACACTTCCTCACATCTAGACACATACAAAATGTCTCACGTTAGTATTGAAACTAGTATGAAGAAACTCCCACACTTTACTCACACATATACACTGACACTTGTCATGAGCAGTCTCATAAAAATGTTAAACATGGAGAAAAATGTGTACATAAAATGTATGTGACGTAAAAATAGTGATGCTCTCTCTCTCTCTCTCTCTCTCTCTCTCTCTCTCTCTCTCTCTCTCTCTCTCTCACACACACACACACACACACACACACTCACTCACTCTCACGCTCACACATTCACTCTTCCGCTCATTCATTCACTCTCACGCATTCACTCTCCCGCTCATTCATTCACTTTCCCGTTCACTTATTCACTCTCCCGCTCACTCATTCACTCTCCCGCTCACTCATTCACTCCCCCACTCACTCATTCACTCTCACGCTCACTCGTTCTGTCTCTCATTCACACTCACTGACTCTCTCACTCAAACTACAGTAATGAACATTAGTTTATATTATGCATGATAAAATCAAATGGTATTTAACTGATAATATGACAGATGAGAATACACAAACATATGGATTCGCGTGTTACATAACATGCGTGTTACATGACATGCATCTGCTCAGCTCTCTCTCTCTCTCTCTCTCTCTCTCTCTCTCTCTCTCTCTGTATTCTTTCATATACACACACTCACACGCATGCACGCGCTCACACACATACACTAACACATCAACTCTCCCACTGTCTAACTCTCTAACACACAATCCTTACCACACACACACACACACTCACTCTCTCAATCACACTCTCTCACACATACACATACACATGAACGCATGCACATGAACGCACGCAAGCCTACATTCCCTCACTCACTCTCACACATACACGTACGAATGCATGCACTGACACATTCCCCCACCATTTCTCGCTCAATCACTCTCTCCACACACACGCATGCACGTGCGCACACACGCATTCACTCTCTCCCTCTCTCTAACACCCACTTTCTCTCTCTCTCTCTCTCTCTCTCTCTCTCTCTCTCTATCTCTCTCTCTCTCTCTCTCGCTCCCACACGCACACACATATATAGTGAACAATTATAGTTAAACAATTATAATGAACAATTATACTGAACAATTATACCAGTAAATGAATTATGGTGGCATATAGTCGGTATGGATTAAGTATTGAAAGAGTTTTCGGTTAAATGTGTAGGGACTCATTGGAGTTTTCAGATCTGGAGGCAGATCATTCCATAAGTGAGCACCAGAATAGGCGAAACATGTTTTGTATAGGTCCAATCTAGGCTTTGAGACATGTAACAAATTTAGGCGCTTGCTGTTCATTGCATTAGATTGAATCAGCGACAGAAGATACTCTGGGGTATTTTGAGATATAATTTTATTCACTAATTTGGCTTTGTTGAAAAGGAAGCGCTTTTGTAGTGGTAGAAGCCTTAGATGACTGTACAAATTATTACTTTCAACGTGCTTTATGCCAGAAACCAGACGAATAGCTTGGTTTTGTAGAGAACATAGTCGTTTTAAATTAGATTTAGGGCAACCATCCCAAACTGTGGAACAGTAATCGAGATGTGATTGGATATAGCATGTATAGAATATTTTTCGTGTGCTTTCGTCCAGGAAGTGCTGAATTTTAGCAAGTTGGTAAACTTTTTGTGCTATTTTCTTGGTAAGAGCGTGAACATGAGAGCTCCAGTTCAAATGGCTGTCTATTAAAAGCCCTAGTGTTTTATGTTCAGTCACATTAACTATAGGTAACGTGCCCATGCGGAGTTCGAGCGGTGATCCAGTTATGGCTAGTGTCTGTAGTTTTTGTCTGGTCGTTATTAGCATGGATTTGGTTTTGTCGATGTTAATTTGCATGCGGTTTTCATTGCTCCATCTAGTAAGATTATCAAGTTCCTTTTGTAAAGAATTCTCTAATTCACTACGGTTTTCTTGACTAGTATATATAGTACAGTCGTCTGCAAATAGATCGCAAGTTGTATTGATATATAAAGGAAGATCATTAATATAAACTGCAAAAAGCAGAGGACCTAGTATTGAGCCCTGAGGCACACCAATATTAAGCTGTGTGGGTCTTGATAGACAGTTGTTGAAGGACACGACTTGTTGCCTGTCGGATAGAAATGACGTAATTATGTTCACCATGTTGGTGCTTGTCTTCATTTGCTTTAGTTTTCTAATTAAAATATCGTGATCTACCATATCAAAAGCTTTTTTAAAGTCTACAAACACCGCTCCACAAATTCTACCGTTGTTGATGTTTAAGTGCCAGTTATCGGTCATTTTTGTTAGAGCACTATGGCAAGAATATTTAGGTCGAAACCCAGATTGACTGTTAATTATTAGATCATTGTTAATTAAATGGTGTAACGTTATTTTATGAATGTGTTTTTCTAGTGGTTTTGATAGCGACGATAGTAAGGAAATAGGTCTATAATTACCCAAAACACTATTATCGATTGAGCCATTTTTAATTAGCGGAAACACTTTAGCAATTTTAAATGCAGATGGAAAGTAGTTTTTGGCCAGGCACTGGTTATATATGAACGTTAAGGACTCGCTAATGACTGGTGCAGCACAACGAAGAATTCTATTACTGATACCAACATAGGCCGTGTGAGTTTGTTGATTTGAGGTTCAAGAGATATTTATAAACGTCTGCAACAGACATTAAAGAAATCTCAGCGGGAATATTTCTGGTGCACTTCTCCTCACAGAATGATGTCAGTGAACTTAAATTACACGATGAGTCTGGTATTGAAGACTTTAGATTCTCTATTTCCGATTGAAAGAAACAACTGAATTCATCGCATCTTATAGAATTTGGTATTGCTGATTCTGTAGGACGTTTCTTATTGGTTAGCAAGTTAATAGCCTTCCATATATTTGTACTGTTTGAATTATCTACAATCAAATTTTTAAAATGATCTTTTTTTATCCTACGAATTTCATATTTAACTTTATTCCTTAGTCTGCGGTAATTGATGAAGTCTTTATTTTTGTGTGCTGTATCTCGCTCTCTCATGATACATATATGATATATATGATATATGATACATATATATATATAACCACCCACCCACACATCTCCCATTCACTCCAACTCCACCACACAACCACACACATACCCACACACACATACATGCCCCTACCCATCCACCTCATCCCTACACCTCCACATCTCCTCACCCACACACACCACTCCCCCACCACACACCCCACCCACCCACACCCTAAGCACACATACATTCCCCAACCCACACATCCCCCACCCACACACATCCACCCACCTACACACATATCCTCTACCCGTCCCATTACCCACCAACAATCAATCACCCGTATATCCTCCTCCACCCACACACCTCCAATCACCCAGCCAAACACACATTCCTCAGCCACACATTCCCCACACACACATACATCTCCCCGTCAATAGATAGATAGATAGATAGATAGATAGATAGATAGATAGATAGATAGATAGATAGATAGATAGATAGATAGATAGATAGATAGATAGATAGATAGATAGATAGATAGATAGATAGATAGATAGATAGATAGATAGATAGATAGGTAGATAGATAGATAGATAGATAGATAGATAGATAAATAGATAGATAGGAAGATAGATAGATAGATAGATAGAAAGATAGGTAGATAGATAGATAGATAGATAGATAGATAGATAGATAGATAAATAGATAGATAGATAGATAGATAGATAGATAGATAGGTAGGCAGGCAGGTAGGTAGATAGATAGATAGATAGATAGATTAGATATATAGATAGATAGATAGATAGATAGATAGATAGATAGATAGATAGATAGATAGATAGATAGATAGATAGATAGATAAATAGATAGATAGATAGATAGATAGATAGGGACTGGGCGAAGCCGGGCCGGGTCAGCTAGTGTGTGTGTGTGTGTGTATATATATATATATATATATATATATATATATATATATATAGAGAGAGAGAGAGAGAGAGAGAGAGAGAGAGATAGAGAGAGAACGAACGAACGAACAGACATTATTTTCAAAGGGTAACAAATTGGGCACGCAAGCCCGTCTTACATTCGGCCCTTCCAATCACTCATCTTTCTTTCATCAACAGTGCATAGGAAAAAACATTGTCACATGAATTTTGTAAACATAATCAATGCATATTACTATGTTATGAGACACATCAACCACCCACCCACACATCTCCCATTCACTCCAACTCCACCACACAACCACACACATACCCACACACACATACATGCCCGTACCCATCCACCTCATCCCTACACCTACACATCTCCTCACCCACACACACCACTCCCCCACCACACACCCCACCCACCCACACCCTAAGCACACATACATTCCCCAACCCACACACCCCCCACCCACACACATCCACCCACCTACACACATATCCTCTACCCGTCCCATTACCCACCAACAATCACTCACCCATATATCCTCCTCCACCCACACACCTCCAATCACCCAGCCAAACACACATTCCTCAGCCACACATTCCCCACACACACATACATCTCCCCGTCAATTCACATATTCCGCACCTACCCACACACAAATTCAGCACCCAGCCACATAATCTCCCATCTCCTACAGCCCACTCCCAGATCCCGAGCCCATCCCTACAAACACCCCCCCCCCACCATCTCCTAACCTACACACACTCACTCACCCACATATCCTCTACCCACCCACACATCCTCTACCCACCCATCCCCCAACCAAATATCCCTTAACCACACACACTTACTCATATACAATCACCCACCCACACATCCTCTACCCAACCACACATCCTCCACCCACCCATCCCCCAGCCACACATCCCTTAACCACACACCCCTACCCATATACACAAACATCCCAACCCACGCACAATCTCCCTGCCCATACACACATCCCTCACACACATCCCCACCCACCAACACATCCCCCATTCACAAACACACACCTCCCATCCACGCACACACAACCCACACATACATCCACAACCCATACACTCATCCCCTCACACATTCCTAGACACACGTACTTATCCCTCAACCACTAACACCCACACATCCCTCACTCACTCATCAAAACATACATCTCCTATCTACCCACCCACACTCACACATCCCAACCACCCATCTAAACACACATCCCCCACCCTCACACACATCCTTCACCCACCCGCACACCCAATCACACCCCACCCACCCACACATACATCCTTTATCCACACCCAGCTCACCTCTCACGCAACACTACACCCACACACATCCCAAAGACACATCCCTCCCCACACACACATCTCCCCACACATCTCCTACCCATCCACACATCCCCCAACTACAATCACCCTCACTACCCACACATACATCCTCCATCCAGCCACACACACCCCCACACAGCCAGACATATCCCCTAACCACACACACATCCCCAAATCCATCACACACACCTATCACGCACCCCTCCCCCAACCCACACACATCCCCCACACACATTCACCCACACATCTCTCACACACACACACATTCCACACCCATCCACCCGAACATCCCACACCCATACACATCCCTCACCCACACACACATCCCCAAACCCACAACCACCCCACCTGCACACATCTCCCACCCACCACATATCCCGACACCCACATATATCCCTCACCCATCCCATAACCCACTATCAATCATCCATCAACATATCTTCCTCCACCCACTCACCCACAATCACCTAGCCAAACACGCATTCCTCAGCCACACATTCCCCACACACACATACATCTCCCCGTCAATAGATAGATAGATAGATAGATAGATAGATAGATAGATAGATAGATAGATAGATAGGTAGGTAGATAGATAGATAGATAGATAGATAGATAGATAGATAGATAGATAAATAGATAGATAGGAAGATAGATAGATAGATAGATAGAAAGATAGGTAGATAGATAGATAGATAGATAGATAGATAGATAGATAGATAGATAGATAGATAGATAGATAGATAGATAGATAGATAGATAGATAGATAAATAGATAGATAGATAGATAGATAGATAGGTAGGCAGGCAGGTAGGTAGATAGATAGATAGATAGATAGATTAGATATATAGATAGATAGATAGATAGATAGATAGATAGATAGATAGATAGATAGATAGATAGATAGATAGATAGATAGATAGATAGATAGATAGATAGATAGATAAATAGATAGATAGATAGATAGATAGATAGGGACTGGGCGAAGCCGGGCCGGGTCAGCTAGTGTGTGTGTGTGTGTGTATATATATATATATATATATATATATATATATATATATATAGAGAGAGAGAGAGAGAGAGAGAGAGAGAGAGAGAGAGAGAGAGAGAGATAGAGAGAGAACGAACGAACGAACAGACTTTAT
>OY992889.1:85950494-86070494 GCA_963921405.1 Cepaea hortensis | reverse complement strand
ATTCGCCTAAGGTACCACAAGTCTGTTGCTTCCAATCTCTTCCTAATTTGTTCATTTATATTCCAAGATTGATTGATTGATTGATTGATTGATTGATTTAGGAACCGACATCACAGCATTCGGAACATTCCCATAAGTGCCCCGTCCCCATCCTCAGCAGCCAGCGAAGAGTTTCAACACTAATAGTTCCTGTAGCAATCTGATTATATGTCCGTCTCGCCTTTTCTCTGAGCGTCGAGCATCGGCCACATCCCCTCGTCACACCTCGCTGCGTCATTCTTACCAGACTATGATATTCCAAGATTCACTGCCATACAGCAAAACAGGTTCTATATAGCTCTTCAGCACTCTCTTTCTTACATTCAATGACAGTGACTTATTGCATAAGATATTCTTCATTTTCTGAAATGCAGTCTTTGCTTGCCCTATTCGGCTCTTGATCTCTGTTGTGGTATACTACTGAGTCTAAATTTGCCAAATAAATCACAAACAGCTAGGACACTGCTAGGGTTGACTGTGATGTCATTTAAAAGGTGTTTAGTGTGCTAGTTAAAATACAGTCAGTTGCATATCCTTTACATGACTAGCAGTCAACCCCAGCATTTTGTGGTTGTTTTTTATTCCTGGGTAAGTTCACGTTCAGTAGTTTGCCATTGCTTTCTGAACGACCGGCACTTATACCATTTAATAAAAAACCAATATAAGGCGATCTGCTACCGAATCGTCCACATCTTCTTTCGAACGTGGTATGTGGGATTACGAACTACGTCCGTAACCACTTCGCCACGGAGCCGGCAATGTAACTAGTACCATCACATTTTGCACGCCTGAATGCGCAGATGAATATACCACCAGACTTGATCTCACCTAGCTGACGACGAGAGCAGGGGTCGAACCATAACCTCACCGCTCTTATAACATGATCGTAGACCCCTAGCGAATACATGAACACTTTCACGACACACACAGACACACAAACACGCAGCTAGTTAAACCATTCAGGTCACAACGTAACCTCCAGGGTGTAGTCGCATACGTGAGTCACAAAGGGGTGTTTGCTATGGTTTCGCACATATTACATGTATTCTGCTCCTGCACTGGCGTGCCTGTGGCGAAGTGATGTCGCCTTCTGAAGGTTGTCGGAGCGATTCCAGACTAAGTCATTCAGTTCACGAGTGTAATTTTCTCGGAGACTCCCAGTGTCGTCGCTGGGGCTACAAACTTCGCGCTGTATGCGACGCTGTCGGTAGGTCGCGCTGTGTAAAGAGACCGAACCATATGGGATAAAACCCTGTGGAATAAAGTCGTTCCTCTCGACTATTAAACGCCGCTTTTTAACGTGTTCCTATACACCATTGGTTCTCAACCGGTGAGGAATTCCCCCCCCCCCCCACCATTGGGGGAATTTTAGGGTTTCGGTGGCGGAAGGAGGGGGGGGGGGGGAATTAAGATTATTTCAAGATCGCGTTAATACAAGAACCGATTAATTGATATTGTTTTTCCTCCATACTTTACGATTCTGTACTTATCGTCCTTCTAAAAATCGTTTTATAACATAAGTAGACCCGCAAATCACGTTTCATGTAGACGTCTAGACTTGTTCTATTATGCGTTATTACATTTAGCTTCCATTTTTACGTATACTGTGTATAGGCGGAGGCAAATTTATAGATAGGAAATACGAAAGACATTCTGAACATATGGTGAAGGGGTGCATGGGCCAAAAAAGGTTGAGAACCATTGCTATACGCAATCTTTCTTATCGGTATTTATTCTACGGAGCCGGCGATTCAGCGAGTTAACTTTATTTGTCTCGTGACTAACCAGGGGCAAGAAATAAGTGTGTCGCAGGTGGTGGGCGATAGGGGCAGATAATTAAGCGGCAGCGACATCTATAAGTATTTTGTTTTCGTCGGGACATCTGGTTGTTAAAGCCAGGATACAATAAATTGGTTCTTGATAGTTATAACTAATTAGGCTATATATGTGTATCAAAACTGTACACATGGTGCTCTCTGCAAAGCTGAATTTTGATTATACTATCATTACTGCCAATAACACCTTGAGGTTTAGGACAGGGAGGGGGAGAGGGTGTCTTAAGCCTGATAAATTACGACCGCCTGGCTAGTGCATTCTCCGCGAACTGTGCAGGTTAGGGGTTATTTTTTTCTTTTTTGAAATTTTTTGTTTGGCCCCTGACAGAAAAAAAAATCCATTACCTTACCGAGGATTCGAATGCGCGCCTCCCGAATGGAAGGCTATCAAACAGACGCTTCTTTTAGTATGCAAAAGCATTAATCATCTGATTAAACAAAAGCATAAGCCACATGATTAACACGAACAGTAGACAAATTATTATAGAAAAGCATTACTCAAATGATTATACAACAGCATAATCAAATCCTCTTCTTTTTATTGGTTCCTCCTTCAATGGAAGTGTTTCACACCTAGTTACGTACCTCAAATGTCAGTGTGTCAGACGTTTGTATGTATTGTGTCAGGTGTGCTTAGTCTTGACAGATTCCATTCAAGGTCACCGACTCCGGCTACCCGTGCCCAGTAAATTCATGATTAGTCGTTAGTCGCGGTTCCAACTTTACCGCAAACTGTCGCCACATTATGCTCCGTTCCTGTAACAGTGAATCTCACATACGAGATCGGGCTAACCTGATGATTATCAGACAGCAGTATGCAAATAAATAGTAAATAGCATATTCATGCAAACCTATGCTACCAATGTCAACCTTGGACGTTATCCAAATCACACTTACGCAAAATCTGTACTTACGAGATGAGATGCATGCGAAGAGCTGCCGAGAAAAAGTGCAAACTGATTTTATCAGACAGATAGTTGGATCAACTCGTTGTGTCACATACAATGAAAGGAAGAAGATTAAATAGTTCTGCCATCTCTTTAAAATACAACACCATCAGTTACTAGCACAGGTACTCCATCAAACACATGTATAGGAAACAACAAGCGACCATAGCTGATAATGAAATAGACCAATACCAGCCTATTTTGAGAAG
Source organism: Cepaea hortensis (assembly GCA_963921405.1). NCBI lineage: Eukaryota > Metazoa > Mollusca > Gastropoda > Stylommatophora > Helicidae > Cepaea > Cepaea hortensis. The sequence goes on along the minus strand of OY992889.1, from coordinate 86,067,464 downwards.
TGTGCGGTAGAGATGTGTAATGTCCTCAGATCTTTTTTTTTTCCCCATATCCAGTGAACATATTTTCAGAAATGTAGAAGATATGAGACAAATTACAATTGGAGAACGTAACATCGAACGAACGAACGAATTTTTTTTATTTTCAAATGGTTAAGAATTGGGCACGCAGACTCGTCTGACATTCTGCTCTTATTCTCTCGTTCGTCTCATACGTTATTTCATACAACATCGCTTATGAAGCTAACCTTAAACAACAAAACAACAGTATGCATTAAAACGCATGAGAAATGATCAATAATATATGACTCACTAAAGCAAATTTTAATAGGGCCATTATAAATACCTAAGGAAGCTGCGACGTACCATACATATGGAAAAGTTTATTAGCTAGTTGTCGTTTGAGACAATATTCAATTTTGTTGTTGTTGGTTTTTGTTGTTAAGGAGGGTATGTAGTCTGTACTGAGATAGTGTTCAAACAGGTTGCGACTGTATGCATAGTGATTGGTGGTGTCTTTGATTTCTTGTGGAAGGTTGTTCCACAACTGAACTACAGAGTATTCTAACCTTGTTTTGTATAAGTCTATCCTAGGTTTAGAGACGTGGAGTATGTTTAGTAGTACGCTATGTTATCTTGTGTTATATTTAAACAGTGGCCAAATGTAACTTGGAACATTTTGAAATAGAATTTTGTGAATTAATTTGGCCTTATTACAAAGTAAGCGTTTGTGGAGTGGCAGTAACTGAAGACGTTCATATAGGTTAGAATTGTCGGTAAGCTTTTTACCATTAAATGCGCTGCCCCTTTTATGGAGTGAATAAAGGCTTTCTGTTATTGATTTGGAACATCCATCCCAGATTGTGGAGTAATATTCAATATGTGTTACTATGTGGGTAGTATAGAATGTCTTTCTTGTGTTTTCATCGAGGAAATTGTTAAGTTTAGCAAGCTGGTATACTTCTTTTTGGCTATTTGATTAACGAGAGCATGAACATGGGAATTAAAGGTTAAACTGTGATAAATGACAAGACACAGTGCTTTGTGCTCGGTTACACTTTCTACAGACGTGCTATCAATGTGCAGCTGAAGAGTCTCTGTGAGGTTAGAGTGTGAAATCTTTGCCTGGTTGCCATTAACATATATTTTGTTTTAGAAATGTAAATGTATATGCGGTTTGCGTAACTCCAGCTAACTACACTATTTATGTCCTGTTGCAATGACGATTCTAGCACATTTCAATCAATATCGTTTGTATATAATGTGCAGTCGTCTGCAAATAGATCGGAGGAAGATGAAAGATATAATAGAAAGATTATTTATATAAATGGCAAATAACAGAAGGCTAAGAATAGACCCCTGAGGTACTCCAATATTAATGGTAATGGTTTGAGACAATGATTTATTGTGTGATACTACTTGTTTTCTGTCTAATAAAAAAAAGGATTTTATCAATGTCACTATATTAAAGCTTACTTTCATTATATAGATGATCTATCATATGGAATGCTTTTCTAACGTCTATAAACACCCCCCACATAGAGTATTGTTGTAAATACCTTGATGCCAGTTTTCTATCTTGTTTGTTAGAGCCAAATGGCAAGAATAATTTTAATAACGAAGACACAAACAATAGATTGCACTATTTATTGCCTGGCATATTTCTCTGTATCTCGTCTGATACATTCTGAAGAATTCACACAACATAACGTCAAATAAGAAGATAAATCCTCCGAGCTGAAATATACACATGTTCGCATTGTAATGTCAATTTTCTACCACGGTAATTTTGAACTGACTAACATGGCTTTCTGTTTGCACAAAACTGGTCTATGTAGATTAATCATTACGGCTTCTGCAACCTTTAACAAGCGACTATTTTGTGTGTTGAACTACAAGCGAAAGGCATCGCCTTTATCAATCACATGGCCGCTTTCCAACACATGCCAGCAATTGATGAAGCGGGAAGCTTCCGGTGTGTCGGCTTCTCTAGGCTCCCATCGCCTGTGTGTAGTATCTTGACAATCCATAGTGGTATGTGTTCAGCAACTCTTGTTCAGCTGCCGCTCTGATCTGCCGATGTAGGTAAACTGACAACAACACGTGAATTGGTAAATACAATTGGATTTGTCGTACACAGAAACAGGTTCTTTTACTGTTGGTGTGGAAATAGGTGTGGTTCTGTACCTAATAACTAGAGTTGCAGCACAGAATGTTTGGCCGACTGCTGTAATGAGCCGGTCCTACATACGTTGCATTATGTCATCTCCTCACAAGGTTAGCTGGATGAATACTTTGAGTTTGGGGACTGTAATTTCGTCTGGTTTTGGTTTGGGCTGTTGGCAGTGGCGCTTTATAAATCCTGTGGAGAACCCATTCAGGTGTAAGACATTCTTAAGTGTTTCACATTCCCCTGTCAGTGTGTCCTAGGTGCATATCTCCCTAGCACGGTCAAACAGGGTCCGATCTAAGCCCCGTTTGTACTGGACAGGTGTAAAGCTCTGAAAATCTTAATATTGGCCAGTCCATATTTTTTTGCGATACACCGATCTTTGAGTTGTGCCGTCTGCTCTAAGTCTCATTAGAATATCTAGGAACGGCAACGCTTCGTTGAGTTCGTGTTCCAGAGATAGAGAGATGTTTTTATGCATCATGTTCATTATGGCCTGGAATGATGTTGCTGTGGTGATAATTAGTATATCGTCTGCATATGACGGTAGAAGATCTAGTTATTAATGTCTGAGGATCTCTTTTCTTCTAAATGTGCCATGAAGATGTCCGCTAGAATAGGACCAAGATAATGTCACCCCATGACCACTCCCTCAATTTGGCGGTTTGACATATTTTTTTTTTTTTACAAAATTGAATTTGAGTTGAAAAAGAATATTTTGGCCGAAATCCGGACTGACTGTCGACTATTAGTTTGTGGCAAACTAAGTGTTCTGGTGTTGTTTTGTGAATGCGCTTTTCTAACGGTTTGGATAGTGATGATAACATGGAAATTAACCTATAGTTACTCATGAGACCATCGTCAATAATATTTGATATGAGGATAATACAGGATGGATTGCAGGATCTGCAACATTTAGTAGACACGTTTGTTGCACACAGTGAACAACTAGGGTTAGAATTAAATTGTAAGAAGACACAGAATATGGACGTCACAAGAACGAAGGAAACACTACAATACAAGTAAATTGGAATATACTTAAAAATGTGAATCGGTACAATTATTTCGGAAGTCATAATATCTTATAGGAGATATCTTGAAGAGATTAGAAAAAAAGAATCGCCACGGTGAAGATAACCTCTTGCAAGATGGAAAACATATTAACCAATAAAAAGATATCATTTGCAGCGAGGAAAAGGGTGTTGATGTGCTTCATAACACATGAATTAACTGACTAACTAACTAAAAGAGTGTTGATGTGCTTCATACAACGTACACTTTTGTATGAACATAAAGCATGGACAATGAGCAGTCAAGCTGATAAACATCTGATGGCTGTGGAGATGTGGTTTCTTAGGAGGATGCAATGAATATCATGGACGGACCCACACAAAAAATACCAATGACGAATTTGGAAAAACAAAGTCAGTAAAAGAGAAAAAGAAACTGCACACAATACAGAGGCGTTTCAATTTTTAGTCATATAGGAAACATGTTTTGCAAAATACTCGAGAAAAGATTACGAACTACAATAGAAGTCCAGCTAAGCGAAACACAACTTTGATTAAGAAAAAAGATAGGTTTTACTGATGCCATTTTTGATCTTAGACAACTTATGGAAAAATCAATCGAATTTAATGAAACACTCTACTTAACCTTTGTCGACCAAGAAGAGGCATTTGATAGAGTAGATAGAAAAAAGCTCTGGGAAAGCCTTAAACGATATGGAGTGAGTACACATCTAACAACCTTACGTAGAAGCAAAAACAGTAAAATCATAGTGAGAACAAATGGAGGACACTTAGAACCCTTCATCATAAGAACCGGAGTAAGATAAGGTTGTGTCATGCCCCCCCCCCTTCTTTTCATAACAAATATAGACAGAAAATGTAAAGAAATCAGCCAAGCAGGTGCTACAAAAACACCGCTTGTCGAACAGGACACAGAAGAGGAACCAATGGCAAATTACACCATTATAGAACGATCAAGCACTATAGTGTGTGTGTTTTTTTTGTTGCGTCAATATAAAATTCAATATCTCAACTGAGGGAAAATTATGAGATTTAGCATATAACCTTATAATTATGTCCACCCAACAAAATTTTTTTTGTTCTGGAGATTGTACAGCAGATTTCAATGTTTGTTTACATGCGGTATATATTTTATGTCCCCCGCATTCATTCCATCATTTTAAGAGTATTACCGTTTCAGCAAGACACATCCCCGGTCTTTTCGAATTTTGTCTGCGCGGTTTTCGCTTTTGGCAGACGAAGGGAATTTATATGGGGTAGTTCAGAGGTGTCGTCAAACTGTGGGTTCTTTCATGAAACGTGATTATATAAATAAACTAGCTGGCTCGGCCCGGCTCCTGGCGGGGATCTATCTATCTATCTATCTATCTATCTATCTATCTATCTATCTATCTATCTATCTATCTATCTATCTATCTATCTATCTATCTATCTATCTATCTATCTATCTATCTATCTATCTATCTATCTATCTATCTATCTATCTATCTATCTATCTATCTATCTATCTATCTATCTATCTATCTATCTATCTATCTATCTATCTATCTATCTATCTATCTATCTATCTATCTATCTATCTATCTATCTATCTATCTATCTATCTATCTATCTATCTATCTATCTATCTATCTATCTATCTATCTATCTATCTATCTATCTATCTATCTATCTATCTATCTATCTATCTATCTATCTATCTATCTATCTATCTATCTATCTGTCTGTCTGTCTGTCTATCTACCTACCTACCTACCTACCTACCTATCTATCTATCAATCTATCTATCTATCTATCTATCTATCTATCTATCTATCTATCTATCTATCTATCTATCTATCTATCTATCTATCTATCTATCTATCTATCTATCTATCTATCTATCTATCTATCTATCTATCTATCTGTCTACCTACCTACCTACCTACCTACCTACCTACCTACCTACCTATCTATCTATCTATCTATCTATCTATCTATCTATCTATCTATCTATCTATCTATCTATCTATCTATCTATCTGTCTGTCTATCTATCTACCTACCTACCTACATACCTACCTATCTATCTATCTATCTATCAATCTATCTATCTATCTATCTATCTATCTATCTATCTATCTATCTAATCTATGTGTCTGTCTGCCTGCCTGCCTGCCTGCCTGCCGGCCTGCCGACCCACCAACCCACCGACCGACCGACCGACCGACCGGTCCACCGACCGACCGACCGACCGACCGACCGACCGACCGACCGACCGACCCACCTACTCAGTCAGCCAGCCAGCCAGCCAGCCATCCACCCACCCACCTACCTTTATACCTACCTACCTACCTAACTTTCTGTCTGTCTGTCTGTCTGTCTGTCTGTCTGTCCGCGCTATTAAATATTGATAAAAGTTACTGGAAAAAACGTCAGGACCATGTGTTGAAAGAGTAAGAGGACTATTGGAGAAAGGATGGATTGAATTTTATGCAACCGAGAGCAATCATCAACCTACTGGAATCGTCCGACACAGATTAAAATCTGAGCAGATCACAGACCTTAATCTACGTACACACTTACTGGGATATTTTGCTCCAACTATTCAGACGAATTGCAGGCCCTAAGCATTACAGCATCAGCATCAGCTGAAGAAACAAGAAGGAAATGAAAAATAAGGTAAGAAATATATTCCTTCTACTTTCCTGTTAATTTACAAATTATTTACCCCGTGCCTCTGTAAATTCTCTGTCTTTACTAATATTACACATTGCACCCCTGTCGGGATTCTCCGTGGTGAAGTGGTCAAGCCGTCTGACTCGGGCTCCGAAGGTTGTATGTTCGATTCCGGGCCGCATCCTTCATTTCACGAGTGCATTTTTTCGGAGACTCCCGAGGGTCGTCGCTGGAGCTACGGAGTTCGTGCTTTGTGCGACGCTTTCCTCGCTGCGGAAAGAAACTGAGCCATATGGGATAAACACCCGGTGCAATGCAGCCGACCCTGTCGATTTTAAGCTAGTTCTTTCATTGCACCCACTCCCATACGAATCCGGATACGCCTTTGTGTGTCATCAGAATTTGCAGGTCTCCCATTACCTTAAAAATAACTTTGTTAGCAAGAAATCACTAGTTTTTCAGCAAAACATCAGAGGAATGTTGCCGCTTTCAATGATTTAAGTTGTTTTTGGACTTATCAAAGACATATTCCTTGGGTGGGGGAAAATATAAGACGGCTGGAAAAATTTCATAACGATGCAACAGATCGTTTTCAAAATAATTGATCGTGAATGAAGGCAAACAAATGTGGACATACTATAATAGCAAAATCAGAAGCAAAATTACAAGACCACATGAATAGTCTGAACGAAGTATGTAAGGAAAATAACAGGAACATCAGCATCAGTAAAACATAGGTAATGTCAATAACCAATTAAGACAGAACAACAAAGATACATCTAAAAGAACACCCCATGAAACAAGTAAAGAGATTCAAGTTCTAAGAAAGTATATTGTCAAATGGCATATCAGAAGAGGAGATCCAAAATTGATGCAATAAGGCAAATTAATTGGACAAATGACCATCCATCCATCCATCATGTGCCATGCCGGTAAGTGTGGGCGGTCAAGTTCTGCCATCTCACTCGATCACCAGAGTCGTGGATCAGCTCAGTGTTTCTGTCTCGACCATGCCACAAGGCCAAGCCATCCAGGTACTTGCTTCTAGGTCTTCCCCTTGGTCTGTTCCCCTCGATCTTACCAGTTGTCACCAAGTTCTCCAAATCATTTCTTCTCATAACATGCCCAAAAAATTGTGACTGTCTACGTCTAATGTCTCTAATCAGTTTACGATCTTCATTTATTTCTTGAAGGACTTGTTCATTGGTCTTTCTGGCTGTCCATGGTATTCTTTGCATTTTCCTCAGAAACCACATTTCTACAGCCATCAGATGTTTTTCAGCCTGACTGCCTATTGTCCAAGCTTCACATCCATATAAAAGTACAGGTTCAATGTAGCAGCTCAACACTCTTTTTCTCGTTTCAATTGACATCTTTTTATTGGTCAGTATGTTTTTCATCTTGCTAAAGGCTACTTTTGCCATGGCGATTCTTGTTCTAATCTCTTCAAGGCATCTCCCATCAGATGTTATTACTGTTCTGAGATAATTGTACCTATTCACTTGTTGAAGAATATTCCCATTTACATGTATATTACATTGTGGTATTTCGTTCTTCCTAGTGACGACCATAATCTATGTCTTTTTACAATTTAATTCTAACCCTAGTTGTTCACTGTGTGTAACAACTGCATCTACTAAATTGTGCAGGTCCTGTTCATTGTCTGCAATCAAGACTGTATTATCTTCATATCTAATGTTACTGATGCATCGTCCCCCAATGTTGATTCCTTCCATATCTTCAATATTTCTGAAAATACTTTCACTGTACAGGGAAAAGAGATCCGGAGACATTACACATCCCTGTCTCACACCTCTCTTAATAGGCTGATATTGGCTTACTTCATTATCAACTCTTATGGCAGCTTGCTGTTTCCAATATATGTTTTTTACAAGTCTAAGGTATTTCCCATCAATTTGTAGATCTTCAAGCATCCTTATCATGTTGACATGTCTCACTTTATCGAAAGCCTCTGTGTAGTCAATAAAGCAAAGATGTAGATCTTTGTTTACTTGACAAATGACACGAATACTAAAGAACAAAAACGTATCAATAGTTACTCAGAATGCACTCTACAACACAATCTTCCTACCAAATCTATGCTACTGATGCCAAACCTGGTCAATGCCAGAAAAAGAGAAAGGAAAAATAACAATATAAATTAGATTCCCGAGAAGAATACTCAATGTATCAAGAAGAGTGAAAATCAGAAATAAAGAAATCAGGACTAAAGTGGGGGTTACAGCAGAGCTAGATGTTATTAGAAGGCAACAAGTCACATCGTTTGGTCATGTAACTAGGCTATCAGCTAACAGTATACCACATCAAGCATTGACGTACAGACCAAATGGAAGCAGAAGAAGAGGCCGACCACGTAAACGATGGACACAAGGAATATCATAGTCCAGGGGAATCACGATACATGAACATAAAGCCCATTAGCGGGCACTCTCCCGCTGTTTATACTTCACCTGGCCACCGCAAGGTACAAGACGGACAAGTTGACATTATACATATATATACAAGAGTAAGTTAATAAGTAAGTCGCAAATGACTGTAGAAACATAACTACATTTGATAACAATTTAAAACCAGTTTATTTTTATACATACATTGTCACTTTATTTCTCAACATAATTTCCACCAACATTGATGCACTGATCCCATCGTTTTATCAGTCATCACAAGCGGCTGCATAGAACTGCGTGCTTTGTTGTCATTTAACGGCCATCCCACAGAACTGTGTGAGTTACTTATTGACTCGCCCTGGTAACTTTTTCTACCCTGCTATGCACCGCTTTACGGGACTGTCAGCATAAACACTGAAAACCCACCTTGGTGGGAGACATTTCGCGAATGACGCCGAAGTTGAATGTGACGTGATAACATGGTTTAGAAAACAGAACACGCAGTTCTATGCAGCCGGTTTGGGAGGACTGATATAACGATGGAATAAGTGAGTCAATGTTGGTGGGAATTATGTTGACAAATAAAGGGACAATATATGTATAATCATAAACTGGTTTCAAATTGTTATCATATTTAGTTATTTTTCTACAGCCATTTGTGACTTACTTATTAACTTACCCTCGTATATACGAATCGTGAAATTGAGCGATATCGGGTAATGCTTATGAGTCTAAAGCACATTCAATATGTGACACATGTTCTTAATTGAATATGTTTTTGTTGTTGTTGTTGTTGCTGTTGATGCCGTGGAATTATTAACAGAATGTCCCAGCACAAACTAATGCGCAATGATGATGCCGGCCAGTAATTGCTCACACTAATAAGGCAAATTCTGCGGAACAATTTAAGACAAAAACTGTGCACAAAAAGTATAAGTGAATGGATTTCTCAGATTTCAACACAATCTCATTTCTCCCTGCACCCTCCCATGTCTCCCTTCGCCCTCCAAGACATTCAAATTATAGAAACATTGTTTACGTTTCCGAAATAAACAATTCTTCACTAAATGACAATCTTAATGCATTTAAGATAATGAAATCTTGCCATAACAAACATAAAAAAAAAAAACCAAATAAATAAATAAAGAAAAAGACAAAAAAAAAAGGAAAAGAAATTACAAATTAAATACGCAATAATTAAGGCAGCTGAGCATAAACGTTGACAATTAATTCGGAAAGGTTATGACAATGTGTGTATGCTCACTTCTCATATTTGGCAGTGATCTCGATGTCTAAAGACTCTTTGTACTGGTATTTTAATTCCGCAAAATTATATCTTTATTTTATGTGATAACAGTTTGACACAAAGTAACGTAAGCAACATTAATACCTTAACGTTATCTCTTTATTTTAAGTAATAACTATTTGACTCAAGTAAGTGCATAACGATAGGTTTCAGACAAGTATCCGTATTGTTCTCTTGTTAGCTTTCGTTATCCTAGTAATAAGTAAATAAGTAAGTGAGGAAGTGAGTGAGTGAGTGCGTGAGTGAGTTAGTGATTTAGTGAGTGATTTAGTGAGTGAGTGAAGAAGTGATTGAGTGAGTTAGTGATTGAGTGAATGAGAGAGAGTGAGTGAGTGAGTGAGTGAGTGAGTGAGTGAGTGAGTGAATGAATGAGTGAGTGAGTGAATGAGTGAGTGAGTGTGTGAGTGAGAAAGTGAGTGAGTGAGTGAGTGAATGAGTGAGTGAGTGAATGAATGAGTGTGTGAGTGAATGAGTGAGTGAGTGAGTGAGTTAGTGATTTAGTGAGTGAGTTAATGAATAAGTGAAGAAGTGATTGAGTGAGTTAGTGATTGAGTGAATGAGAGAGAGTGAGTGAGTGAGAGAGTGAGTGAGTGAGTGAGTGAGTGAATGAATGAGTGTGTGAGTGAATGAGTGAGTGAGTGAGTGAGTGAGTGAGTTAGTGATTTAGTGAGTGAGTTAATGAGTGAGTGAAGAAGTGATTGAGTGAGTTAGTGATTGAGTGAATGAGGGAGAGAGTGAGTGAGTGAGTGAGTGAGTGATTGAGTGAATGAGAGAGAGAGTGAATGAATGAGTGTGTGAGTGAATGAGTGAGTGAGTGAGTGAGTTAGTGATTTAGTGAGTGAGTTAATGAGTGAGTGAAGAAGTGATTGAGTGAGTTAGTGATTGAGTGAATGAGAGAGAGTGAGTGAGTGAGAGAGTGAGTGGGTGAGTGAGTGAGTGAGTGAATGAATGAGTGTGTGAGTGAATGAGTGAGTGAATAGTGAGTGAGTGTGTGAGTGAGAGAGTGAGTGAGAGAGTGAGTGAGTGAGTGAGTGAGTGAATGAGTGAGTGACTGAATGAATGAGTGTGTGAGTGAATGAGTGAGTGAGTGAGTGAGTGAGTTAGTGATTTAGTGAGTGAGTTAATGAGTGAGTGAAGAAGTGATTGAGTGAGTTAGTGATTGAGTGAATGAGGGAGAGAGTGAGTGAGTGAGTGAGTGAGTGATTGAGTGAATGAGAGAGAGAGTGAGTGAGTGAGTGAGTGAGAGAGAGAGAGTGAGTGAGTGAGTGAATGAGTGAGTGAATGAGTGAGTGAGTGTTTGAGTGAGTGAGTGAGTGAGTGAATGAGTGAGTAAGTGAGTGAGTGAGTGAGTGAGTGAGTGCCTGCGTGCGTGCGTGAGTGAGTGAGTGAGTGAGTGCGTGCGTGCGTGCGAGCGTGAGTGAGTGCGTGAGTGAGTGAGTGAGTGAGTGAGTGAGTGAGTGAGTGAGTGGAGTAGGATGTTTAAAACTCCTCATTTCGATGAAGAACTACAACAGCTGAGTGGTTACTATGCGCGCCCGATAGATTTTTTTCTACAGGAATCCAAACACTTTATCGGCATTGGAGGACATGCAATGAACAAAATGGTCAATACATCGAAAAATGATAAATTTAACCTCTCTTGTTGCCCCTCTATTGATCTATCATTCTCTTCCTCTCCTTTCCCTCGCCCCCACTCAAGCTCTCTCTCTCAAAGGAAGCCGCGGTCGAGTAGTGCCTTGTCTCTCGCCCGCCGGTCCGGTGGTCGTGGGTTCGATCCTCATCGGGGCGGATTCTAATTTGTAAACTTGACCTGGGGCTCCCAGTTACCAGAAAATGTCTTGGAAAGTAAAGACGGTCGGCGTGATACCACATCACTCACCACGTGCCTGTTCATTCATTCATTCATTCATTCATTCATTCATTCATGCGTTCATTCATGCATTCATTCATTCAGTAGCACGTCCTTTGCAGAAAATCGCTCATGTAACAACCTTCCGGAAAACTTCTTGACCACAAACAAGATGTCCCGCATCCGTACACCCATCTGGAGAGCATCCGTCACATCCTGCACCCATCTTCTCTTTGGCCTTCCTCTTCCTCTCTTCCCAGGCATACACCTCTCCATTCTTGTTCTCTCCAAACTTTCGTGACGTTTCAAGTGACCAACATATTTCAATTTTCTTTGTGTTATCGTCTTTAAGGAAGTTTTCCGGAAGGTTATTATGGGTGCGAGGTTCTGCAAAGGACATGCTACTAAAAGAATGAATGAATATCGTCTTTAATAGCCAACCTTTTTTAATATTAAACTCTTGAAGTATGGATGCATTTGTTCTTTTCTTTATGCAATATATTCTTAGAACTCGTCTATGACAATTATATTTAAAGGCATTATCTCTCTCTCTCTCTCTCTCTCTCTCTCTCTCTCTCTCTCTCTCTCTCTCTCTCTCTCTCTATTTCTCTCTCTCTATGTCACGCTCTCTGTCTCTCTCTATATATATCTCTCTATGTCCTTCTCTCAATGTCTCTCTCTGTCTCTCTCTCTATGTATCTCTATTTCTCTCTCTCTCTCTGTCTTTCTCTTCATGTCTCTCTCAATATCTTTCTGTCTCTCTTTCAATGTCTGTCTCTGTGTCTCTGTCTATCTCTCTCTGTCTCACTCTTCTCTATCTTTATGAATCTCTCTCTATGTCTCTCTCTATGTCCCTTTCTCTCTCTCTCTCTCTCTCTCTCTCTCTCTCTGTCTTTCTCTATGTCTCTCTATGTATCTCTCTGTCTATCTCAATGTTTCTCCCTGTTTCTCCCTACGTCTCTCTCTCTCTATGTCTCCCTCTATGTCTCTCTCTGTCTTTATCTATATCACTATCTTTCTGATTCTGCCTCACCCTGTGTCTATATCTGTCTCTCTCTGTCTCTCTCTATGTCTCTCTTCATATTTCTCTATTTCTCTCCACATGCCTTTCTCTCAATGTCTCTCTGTGTCTGTATGTGTCTCTCTCAATGTGTCTCTCTATCTCTCTTTGTCTCTCTGTCCATCTCTGTATGTGACTCTATGTCTATGTCTTGCTTTGTCTCTCTCTGTCTCTCTCTGTCTCTCCCTATGTCTCTCTTTATGTCTCTCAATATCTCTCCACATGCCTCTCTCTCTCAATGTCTCTCTGTGTCTGCATGTGTTTCTCTCAATGTGTGTCTCTCTCTCTATCTCTCTTTGTCTCTCTGTCTATCTCTGTATGTGACTCTCTGTCTATGTCTCTCTCTGTGTCACTCTCTATGTCTTTCTCTGTCTCTCTCTCTTTATGTGACTCTCTCTCTATGTCTCTCTATGTCTCTCTCTTTGTCACTCTCTATGTCTTTCTCTGTCTCTCTCTCTTATGTGACTCTCTCTCTCTATGTCTCTCTGTGTCTCTCTCTGTGTCACTCTCTATGTCTTTCTCTGTCTCTCTCTCTTTATGTGACTCTCTCTCTCTATGTCTCTCTCTATGCCAATCTCTCTATGTCTATCTTTCTATGTCTTTCTCTCTGTCTCTCTATGTATCTCTATTAATGTCTTTCTCTCTATGTCTCTCTGCCTCTCGCTTTGTGTCTCTCTCTCTGTCTATCTCTATATACCTTTCTCTCTCTATGGCTATCACAGATTATGGTCGTCACTGGGAAGAAGGAAATACCGCAATGTGACATACGAATAAATGGGCATATTCTTAAGTAAGTGAGTCAGTACATTTATCTCGGAACCGTCAGATCTTCAAATGCTTTAAAGAGACTAGAACAAGAATTGCAATTGCGAAGGTAGCCTTTTGCAAGATGAAAAACATACTGATCAATTTAAAGATATCAGTTGAAACGAGAAGAAAGTGATTTGAAATGCTACATAGAACCTATACTTCTGTATGGATGTGAAGCGTAGACAATGAGGAGACAAGATGAAAAACATCTGATGGCTGTAGAAATGTGGTTTCTGAGGAAAATGCAAAGAATACCACGGACAGCCAGAAAAACCAATGAACAAGTCATTCAAGAAATACATGAAGATCGTAAACTGATTAGAAACATTAGACGTAGACAGTCAATATTTGTTGGGCATGTTATAAGAAGATATGACTTGGAGAACATGGTGACAACTGGCAAGATCGAAGGAAAGAGACCAAAGGGAAGACCAAGAAGTAAATACCTGGATGGCTTGGGCACGTGGCATGATCGAGACAGGAACACGGAGCTGATCCACGATTCTGTTGATCGAGAGAGATGGCAAAACATGACCGCCCACGCTTATCGGTATGGCACATGATGGATGGATTGCTAGCTTTTTAATGTCTCTCTCTCTCTGTCTCTCTCTCTCTCTCTCTCTCTCTCTATATATATATATATATATATATATATATATATATATATATATATATATATATATATATATATATATATATATATATATATATATATATATATCAATGACTGTATCCTTTTCTCCGTCCTTTTTCTCTATCTTTCGGTATTAATCTTTTAATAGCGTTATTCTTGCTTCTTTTCTCGTTTCCAAACATTTTATAAGAAACATCGCTGCAATTCTGTAAGTACAATAGACAGTAGCTGATCGGTAGTTGAATGTCCTTTACACAAGTTCGCAATCAATCAACCCCAGCATTGTTGGCTAGCTTTGATTAATTGTGCAATATCTACATTCAGTAGTTTGCCATTGCAAACGACCAACGCTAATACAGTTGAAATCAATGTAAGGCAAGCTGCTTCTAAATAGTCGGCTGCTGATATTTAACCCTGGACTCCGTATTTCTGGGAATTGTGAAACGCGCTCACTGCCTCTCATCTACAATGGGAGCAGTAGTTGATCAGACGTCTTAAAATAGCCGTTACCCGCATGTAGCAGTGTGTGTTATGCGGTGCCAAGGTTCAACCACCGATTCACGTACTTGTTATTGGGGGAGGAGGAGAGGAGAGCATGTAGATGATGATGGGGAAAACATTGAGCTCTGTTGTTCTCTCTCTCTCTCTCTCTCTCTCTCTCTCTCTCTCTCTCTCTCTCTCTCTCACACACTCTCTTTCTTTCTATCCTGTTTTCACAAACACTCTCTCTTTATTTTCTTCTTTCTCTCTATCTCTTTCTGTCTGCATTTCTCTGTATTTCTCTCTTTCGTTCTGTCTCCCATTCTCTCCTTTGTATATATTGTGTGTATGAGTGGGTGTGGGGTTGTGTGGGTGGGGGTAAGTGGATGGGTGTGTGGGTATGTGTGTAGGAGTGTGGGGGATGTATGTATGGGATGGGGTTGGATGTGGCTGATGTATATATATATTGATGGGGGAGGTGTGTATGGAATGGGAGATGTGTGTGTGTGTGTGGGTGGGAGATGTGTGTGGTGAGTTGGAGATGTGTGTGGGAGTATGGGAGAAGTGTGTGTGAGTGCAGGATGTGTGGGATGTGTGTGCGGGGATATGTGTGGGTGGGTGGGTGAGGAGATGTGTGCGGGTGGGGATGTGTGTGTGTGTGTGTGTGTGTGTGTGTGGTGGGGGACGTGTGAATGGGTGGGTGGGGAGGTGTATGGGTGGATGTAGGGATGTGTGTATGGTTGGGGCGTGTGTGGGTCTGGAATAAATGTGTGGGTGAGGGATGTATGGGAGGGGGATGTGTGTTTGGGTTGGTGCGATTGTATGGGTGTTGGTGAGTAGTGGTATGTGTGGGTGTTGGCGTGTGGGGGATGTGTGGGTATTGGTAGGTAGGGGGTGTGTGTGTGGGTGGGTGTGTTACGGCGTGTGTAGAGGCAGTGGGAGATGTGTGTATGCGTGGGAGATGTATATGGGTGGGGGATGTGTTTGTGTGGGGGATGTATGTGTGGTTGGTGGCGTGTGTGGGTATATGTGAAATGTGTGGGTGAGTGGGAAATGTGTGTGTGTGTGGGGATGCGTGTTTAGTTTAGTTTAGTTTATTCGATGGATCAACATCACGGCACACGGGTGTAACCCATAAGTGCTCCGTTCTCCTCCTAACTCAAACCTGAGTCTGGAGAAACTCAGCTCAGTGCACGAACCCCGTAGCACCGGCGAGGATCCTGAAATACTTTGGGTAGAATTTTAACTCGAAACTTTTTTCCCGGACAGCGCCTTTAGGCTACTCTTTTCCGATTTCCAACTGCCAAGGGATTTTTTACGTGCGCAACAATACACACAGGCGTCCGATCTCACTTCCCAGAGACCAGGGGAAATTTTATTGCTAGAATTCCACGTGAAATACATCCCGGTCCTCACCGGAGCATAAACCCGGGACCTCCAGCACTCAAGACGGACACCATACCTCGAGACCACGCAGTCCCCCCCCCCCATATGCGGATGTGTGTGTGTGTGTGAATGGGAAGATGTTTGGGTATGGGTGAGTGATGTGTGAGTAGGTGAGGGATGTGTGTGTGGGTTGCTGCGGGATGTGTGTGTGGGAGGGGTATGTGTGTATGGTTGAGGGAGGGGGGGGTGGAGCATGTGTGTGTGGGCGTGTTTGTGTATGTTAGAATATGTGTGAGTGGGGAGTTGTGTGTGGGCGGGGATGTGTGTGAGGGATGTTTGTGTGGGTGGGTACGAGATGTTTGGGTTGGTGAGGGGATGTGAGAGTGGGTAGAGGGATGTGTATTGTTTGGTGATGTGTGGTGGGTGGGGGTTTAGTTATGGGTGGGTTATGTGTGAGTGGGTGAGGGATGTATGTGTGGGTTGGTGTGGGATGTCTGTGTTGGAGATGGGATGTGCCACATAACATGATAATATGCATTGTTTATGCTTACAACATTGATTTGACAATGTTTTCTTTTTCCTTTGTGAATGCATAATGCACTGTTGATGAACGAAAGATGAGTGATTGAAAGGGCCGATTGTAAGACGGGCCTATGTGCCCAATATGTAACCCTTTTAAAATAAAGTTCAATTCAATTCAATTCAATTCAATTCCTTTCTGTTCCTCTCTTTTTCCTTCCTTCTTTTCTTTATTCAGTTTACTTTTCTCTACTTATTTCTCTCTCTTTCCTTCTTTTCATCTCTCTTTCTCTCTCTCTCTCTCTCTCTCTCTCTCTCTCTCTCTCTCTCTCTCTCGTTGTCTCTCTCTCTCTCTCTCTCTTGCTCTCTTTATCTCTCTTTCTCTCATTCTTTATCTCTATCTCATTTTCATTTTACTTTCTCTCTTTCTTTCGGTTTGCTTCTCGCTTTCTTTCTTTATCTTCCTCCTTCTTTATCACATAGTCCTTCTTCTTCTTCTTCTTCTTCTTCTGCGTTCATTCGGAGTTTTTTTTCCGGACGTGATTGCGTTGTACCTGTTTACATCAGAGCTGCGTTCTTGCGCCGTTAGGCCGACACATCCGACTTCTGTGGGCATTTGTTGACCGGGTTAACCTTCCCGGGGACATAGTCCTTCTCTCCTTTTCTCTCTCTCTCTCTTTCTCTACTTCTCTCTCCCTCCCTCTCTCTCTCTCTCTCTGTGTATCACCCATTCCCCCTCTCTCTTTTTATTCGTCCACATCTCTCTTTTTCTCAGCAGAAGGCTTCAATACCAAATTTGCCTTGTAACTTATCTTTACTGTCATCATTTTACGAGTATAGATGCTCCCGGGATATTCCTTCCGATATACCGGGAAAAAAAAAACAGTAACTCATCAGGGTTAGATGGCATCAGCAATCGGATTCTTCGTTGTACTGCGCCAGTGATCTGTGTGTCACTAAACTATATATATAATCAGTGTCTCGCCAAAGGCAACTTTCCATCAGATCTCAACATCGTTAAAGTGTTTCCCTTTCTTAACTCTGGCTTATTGGACGATGGTCTCCTGAACAATTATTGGCCAATTTCCTTACTATGATCATTATCTAAACCACTAGAAAAGAACATTGGTAAAGCAACCCTACGGTATTTAGACGCAACAAGCTTATTGTCGACAGTCAGTGGGGATTTCAACCAAAGTATTCTTGCCATGCGGCCCTAAGACAACAAGATAGAAACTTGGCACCTGAATATAAACGACAACAGTCTATGTGGAGCGGTGTTTATCGATTTTATATGATAGACCAAGTTATTTTAACTAACAAACTAAAAGCAATGAAACCTGGCCCTAATGTAGTGTCTCTAATAAAATCTTTTTTGTCAAACAGAAAGCAAGTAGTATCACACAGTAAATCTCTTTCTCAAATAACTACCTTCAATATTGGAGTACCTAAAGGTTCTATTCTTGGCCCTCTGTTAATTGCCATATATATTAACGATCTACCTTTGTATCTTTCGTCGTCCTGTGACCTATTTGCAGACGACTGTACAGTGTATACAGACTCTAAAATCTTAAATTATCTGGCGTCTTCACTGCAATAAGAATCAACTAATATAGTTATGTGGAGCTAAGCAAACCGTATGCAATTTAACATCATTAAAACAAAATTTATGCTATTAAATACGAGACAAAGACTTCACACTCTAAATTCAAACATATAACTTCAACTTCACATCGATAACATGCAAGTAGAAAGTGTAATTCAGCACAAATTATTAGGCTTCGTCATTGATAGAAACCTAATCCTTAATTCCCACGTTCAAGCGCTCGTTAAACAAACAGCGAAAATGTCTACCAATTGGCCAAAATTGGAAATTTCCTTGATGAAGATACGAGAAAGATGTTTTTTTTGCTTCTCACATACAGACACATTTTGACTACTGCTCTACAATCTGGGACGGTTGTTCCAATTCAATCACCAAGCGACTTTACTAACTCCAGAAACGGGCTATGAGTTTAATTTATAGTAACCATGTAACTAATAATCCTAGCCTACATAAACGCCTTCAGTTACTACCACTCCGCTAACGCCTTCTTTTCAACAAGGCCAAACTAATTCACAAAATCCTACATCGGAATGGCCCATATCACCTTTGACCATTGTTTAAATATAATGCAAGACACAGTAAACGACTAGTTGCATTACCCAATATGGACAACGATCAATGTCAAATTAATAAGCTTATGAGGGTGAAACCGTGGGCAGCTGCTGTTAGCGGCTGACTCAGTCACAATGTGAGCCAGCGATGGACCCCATTATAACTTCCCCTTGAGGTTGAACGGGGTAGGGGTAATGGTGAAATCGAACTACTAAATATATTACAAATCCCGAAGCCTCGGATAGACTTGCACAAAGCGAGCTTAGCCTACTCCGCAGCTCAGCTGTGCAACACTATTCCACAAGAAATTAAACCAAAAAACAAACAAACAAACATCACAAATCCCTAAACATATAATAGCAAATTGTTCCAACACTATCTCAGTACAGATTACCTTCCCTTTAATAATAATAAAAATAATAATAAGAATAATAAGAAGAATAATAAAACCCTAGGATAACAGCCAGTCCCCATAGCTAATAACAACTGCCACATCATTAATTAATTTTAGTGAGTTATGTAGTAGTGAATTTTGCATTTTCAAATGCCTTTATAATGCATATATTTTATATTGTTGATCTGTTAGCCTCAGATGACGTTTGGATGAATTAATGTATGAAAGAGAGTGATAGAAGGGCATAATGTTAGACGGGACTGCGTGCCCAATTCTTAACCCTATGAAAATTAAGTTTGTTCATTGTTCGTTTTTGCTCTTCTTTCTCTTTCTGTTTCTTTCTCTCGTGCATTCTCTCTCTCTCTCTCTCTCTCTCTCTCTCTCTCTCTCTCTCTCTCTCTCCCTCTCTCTCTCCTTACCACGTAGTTCTTCTCTCTCTCCCTCTCACTCTTTTTCTCTTTCTCTCTTTCCTTCTATCTCCTTCTCTCTTTATCGCTTACCCCCCCCCCTTCTCTCTCTCTCTCTCTCTCTTCTCTCTCTCTCTCTCTCTCTCTCTCTCTCTCTCTCTCTCTCTCTCTCTCTTCCCCCTCTTTCGCCTTTTCGCTCAAACTGTGATTATTATACATATCTCATGCGTGTATACAACATATGTTGTTATCGTTGTTATTGTCTACGATTAGGCTCATAAGTAATGTATGAATGAAATAATGCATGAAATTATGACATAATTTTAGCTAGCCCGGAGCACCCAATTTTTAAACTTTCGCAAATAAAGTTCGTTTGTTCACTCGATCACTTTTTCATGTTTCTCTCTCTCTCTCTCTCTCTCTCTCTCTCTCTCTCTCTCTCTCTCTCTCTCTCTCTCGCTCTCCCTCCCACGCTCCATCCTTCTTCACTTTTGATTGCTCCTCACACTTTTTATGGTTACTCTCTCACTTTCCTCTCTATCCACGTTCTCTCTCTCTCTCTCTCTCTCTCTCTCTCTCTCTCTCTCTCTCTCTCTCTCTCTCTATCTCTCACTATTTTGCCCTCTCCTCTCTATATCTCTTTATTGCTCTACCTCAAACTCTATTATTCTACATCTCTCTCCCTCTCTCTGGATTGTTCAGTCTCTCTCTCTGTCTCTCTCTATTTCCATCCCTCTCAAATCCTCTCACTTTATCACTCTCTTTTCCTGTCTCTCTTTATCGTTCTATCTGTATCGCTATCTCTCACTTTATCGCTCTCCATCCGTGTCTCTCTCCTCTCTCTTCTTCTCTCTCCCACATTATCTCTCACTCTGTCCCATTTTTCCCTCCCTCTCTTTCTCCTCTCTCTCTCTCTCTCTCTCTCTCTCTCTCTCTCTCTCTCCTCTCACTAATAACCTCTCTATATCGCTTTCTCTCTCCCTCTTTCTTTATAGCTCATCCCCCACCCCTCTATTTTTATCTCTCTTTTCCTCCCTCTCCTTCTCTCTCCTTCACCCTTTCTCTATCCCTTTCTCGCTTTCACTTCCCCCAATCCTTCTCTTTCCCTAGTTCTCTTTGCCGCTCTCTCTTTCACTCTCTCTTTATCGCTTTCTCTTGATATCTCTTACTCTCCTCTCTCTCTCTCTCTCTCTCTCTCTCTCTCTCTCTCTCTCTCTCTCTTGTTATCTCTTACTCACACCTCCCTGTGGCTGTAGCTACCCCCTCCCCCTCCCCCCCCCCCCCACTCTCCAGTCCCTTACTCTGAATGAATCAGCAAAAAACGAAAATGTAGATTGTGAGCTTTACTTAAACACGATTACAAGAAACAAATTGGACGTTGCGGCCTAAGCCTTCGTCAGCACAGAACAAACAAACACAATCCGACACAAAACTACATGAAACACACTACATGACAATATTAAGGGTACTTATCTGAATCTGTATCCTAGTTGGGAGCGACTGACGCACGTTAGACGACTATCAGTGGATTGTATGAACAGGATGTATGGTCAACGGGTCAAAGGTCAATACCGCCAGAAGCTCAGGTATTGATTGGCCAAGCCACTGGGCGGGAGAATAAGCGGGAAGGGGGTGGGGTGGAGAGGCGCCCATGTGAGCGGAAGAGTAAAAGTTGGGATTGGCGAAGATGTCACGGACAAAGTTCGCAAATAGCAATTTCTCGTTCAGCGCTCGAAACACAGCTGCGGAAGATTTCATTGCGTTGGTCCTCACAGAGGGGCATGAGTAGCATAAGGCTCGTCGTTTTTCTTTCTGTAACCACTCGCTCAGAAAGCAATGGCAAACTACTGAGCGTAATCTTGCCTAGTACATCAACAGCAGCTGAAAGATGTCGTGTTGACTGCAACGTCCTGTAAGGGATATGCAAGAAAAAAAAAACCCACTGTATATATAATTTCTTGTCGTTCCTTCTAACTTAAAAATTCATAGTTTATATCGATTGCATTTACACGCTCACTGTACAAAGAAAACAAATCATGAAACATTACACAATATTGTTTAATTCTCTTCCTTTTAGACTAGAATGTTTCTGAAAGGATGTTGATTCTTATTACATTCAAAATATGTTGTTTATTATTTGCAGATACCTCATAAACCATTATCATATGTCATGCCGATAAGCTTGGGCGGTCAAGTTCCGTCATCTCATACTATCATTAGAGTCGTGGATCAGCTCTGTGTTCTCGATCGATACTGCAGTGTGGCCAAGCCATCTAGATATTTTCTTCTCATCTTTCCCCCTGTTCTTTTTCCTTCAATCGTGCACGTTTTCACCAAGTTCTTTCATTTATTTCTTCTCATAACTTGCCCAAACAATCTTGACTGTCTCCATTCACATTCTCTAATGAGTTTATTTTTTTTGATTTGTTTGTTTCTTGTAGGAGTTGATCATTAGTTTTTCGGTCTGTCCGTGGTATTCTGTGCAATTTCCACATACACCACATGTCTGCTAACATTATATGTTTTTCAGCTCATCTGCTCTTCGTCCACGTTTCACATACATACAAAATAGCATAATCTATGTATCACTTCATCACTCCTTTTCTCGTTGCAATAGACATCTCTTTTTATTGGTCAGTATGTGTTCCATCTTACAGAAGTCTACCCTTGAGTGTTTTTATTTTAAAACAACGTTTGTATTCACCTATTCACTTACTCTAAATTAGTGCGAATTATCTATCTACTCATTCAAGAGTTTACAATTTGTCTCACTACAAATATTTTTATTCCTTGTTCTCCGTCTTGTGTTTCCTAATTTCTTAACGTTCTCGTTTTATTTTTATTTTTTTTCAATTTCATGATCTTCTAATGCTTTTTGTTCTTATTCTTGTGTTTCTTGTTCTTGTTGTTGTTATTGTTGTTTTTTGTTTTCATCGTTGTTGTTGCTATTCTTCTTCTTCCACTTCTTCCTCTTCTTGTTCGTGTTCTTGTTCTTATGCTTCTTCTTCTTCCTCACATTAGTTTTCTTCTTCTTCTTGGTTTCTTCTTCTTCTTCTTCTTTTTCTTCTTCTTCTTCTTCTTCTTCTTCTTCTTCTTCTTCTTCTTCTTCTTCTTCTTCTTCTTCTTCTTCTTCTTCTTCTTCTTCTTCTTCTTCTTCTTCTTCTTCTCTTCAGTCTCCTCCTCCTCCTCGTCGTCGTCATCGTCGTCGTCGTCGTCGTCCTCCTCCTCCTCCTCCTCTGTCTCCTCGTCCTACTCCTCCCTCCTCCTCCTCCTCCTTCTTCTTCTTCTTCTTCTTCTTCTTCTTCTTCTTCTTCTTCTTCTTCTTCTTCTTCTTCTTCTTCTTCTTCTTCTACTTCTTCCTCTTCTTCTTTTTCTCTTTTGTGATGTTCACTTCCAATCAATCTGTGTCAGCAATTTTATTTCTTGCATGAATCTCACACTCTTCTATATGTCTTGCATGCTTAAATAGAACTGACATTTTTCATTAACATATGTGACAATCAATAGCTCCATAGACACAAATAAGGCATTTAGCTGATCTATAAACCCCGTCTAATTTGGTCTATAGACATCAATAAGGCATTTTGCTGATATATAGACACTGTTTAATATTATCTATAGACACCAATATGTCATATCCTGATCAATAGACACTGTCTTAATATGGGAATCAACATGTCAATATTCCTTGTCTAATATGTTGTCAACAAGACTACAGACACTGGTTGATATTAATGTTAACGGTTATAGACAGTGTCTAATCCGATAGTCGACATGTCTATAGGCACTAATATGCAGTCAACATGTTTATAGTCGCCGTATATCCGATAAGCAGCATGTCTATGGACACTGTATAATATGCGATCGATATGTCTGTAGACACTGTCTAATCGACAGGCAACATTTGTATAGGTATTGTCTACTATGCGCTTCCCGTATCTATAGACACTGTCTAATCCGACAGCCAACATTTCTGTAGACAGAGAATAATACGTCACTGAACAGATAAAATGCTGAAAGCACTATCAACCCACAACAGGAAGGACACACAATTATCTTGTCTCTGTCATTAGGAACCATCTATCGTGTCACATGTTTCTGCCGTTAAGTCACGTGCCACGCGCCTTGTCACGTGGTTATAATCACAGAATTTGTACAAGTCGTAATGTCTAACAATTGGAACACTAATGCTTGTCTTTTGTGTGCATATCCTATCTACAGGACATTGCAGTCAGCACCAGCATGTTTCAGCTGTTGTTAATGTATTGGCAAGTTTTACGTTCGGTAGTTTGCCATTGCTTTCTGAACGACCCACTCACATACCTTGAAGTCAGAAACCAACGCGACGCGATCCTCTGCCGAATCTCGCACAGCTGTGTTTCGTATGTGGGTATACGGGATCACGAACAACGTCCTCAGATTCACACATTAATCACACACAATTAAAAGAGTTCGCAGACACAATTTCGCCTCATTTTACATGAAAAATGTGAATGACGTTAGAAAACAAATAGGGGACAAAAAACATATCCAACTAGAAACAAATGGGAAAAGTGATAAATGAAAACTTAACCAACATGAAAGTTCTGTGTAAAATGGAATAGAAAATAAAAGAAAGCTCGAAGAAACTGTATGTAATCTGCATTTACATATTCAGAATGACAGTGTAATTTATGAGCTATTATTGGAGAACTGATACTGCATGTCCAAGAAACTATGTACACGATATTTATGTTAACATAAACAATTCCTTGGACAAAAGACATAGGCATAAATAATGACGATAAATGACTAACAGATAAATGAATAAACGAACGGGAAGAGACTACAAAGAACTAGCAATTATGTTGTTTTATGTAATAAAAAAAACCTAGAAAATGTAATATTCGAGAGATTAGTTACTTATTATAAAAAGAACATTTAACACTTAGTAAAAGCTGGGAATATTGTTTTGAAAAGGTGGAAAGGAAGGCAGAAGGACAGATATCTCTTAATAGGTTAAAGTACACTAGGTCCAGAGAGATCATCTGGGGAATTGAGATTGTAAGAAATGTGCGTGTTCTTTGCAGAACATTGCGACCAATCCATTCACAAAGTTAATTTTCTAAACAAATTTACGTTCACTAGTTTCACGGTCTCCCTGGTCTAAGGGTTACACCACTTTCTCAGTAATCCCGTATACTCTCGTGAGTAACGTGACGTTTGCGAGAATCAGTAGCCTTCTCTCCGTGTCGGTAACTTACGGGGTATGTGATCCGGTCGCTCAGAAAGCAAAGGCAAACTACTGAGCGTAATCTTGCCAAGAAATTAACATTCAGCTGAAAGATGCTGATGTTGACAGCGATGTCCTTTAAAAAGGATATGCAAGCAAAAAAAAAAAAAAAGTTTGCCATTGCCGCCTGAACAAGTAGTCAAAGTTGACCCCGCTACCCCGTCATCGGAGCACCGAAGTGTAAGAATTAGAACACTTATCATGTCAGCTATGTTGACTGCTATATTATATATATGCAAAAGCCACCCATTAAAGATAAGGCGATAAAGAAATCTGAGAGAGAAAATGATATATTATATACTCAGGCATTATTTGTTCAAGACAAGCTTAAACACTTGATTAATGTCAATAATACAGTGATGGATAGTGGTCACTGGTTAATAGAGGTCTGTTGCAGAGAGGAAAGGCGCATGCCGTTTTGACCCTAGAAACACCGACTGCATAACTATGTGGCGATCTTCACAAATTGAGCAACACAAGGATTATATTCTGCCCACTGATCCCAAGATTAATTGATTAGTGGCATGTCCTCCTCTGATAAGATCGAAAACACGATAGGGACCAAGATGTCCATTGTGGATCTTAAACATCTTTCTGTAATTTGAAATTGAATAAAAATGTAAATTGAAAAATCTCACATTGAAGCTACATTTAAAATTGAACATATATTGATGTGCTTGTTTCCCCTGGAGTAGGGATGGAACGTCCACACCCCTTGGGAAATGGGTGCTAAATTTGTTTCCAGTAAAGGCCAAGTAATAAGTTTGTCGAGTGCAACGGTAGCACAATAGGGTTAAACCATCCTTCCTTTTATCTATACATCCATTCATCTCCCGAAAGCCAACCACCCACCACCCATCCATCCATCCATCCATCCACCAACCCACCCATCCATCCACCCATCCATCCATCCATACATCCATCCATCCATCCATCCAACCATCCATCCATCCATCCATCCATCCACCCTTCCATCCATCCATCCATCCATTCATTCGTCCATCCATCCACCCATCCATCCATCCACCCATCCATCCATCCATCCATCCATTACTCCACCCATCCATCCATCCATCCATCCATCCACCCACGCATCCATCCATCCATCCATCCATTCATCCATCCATCCATCCATCCATCCATCCACCCTTCCATCCATCCATCCATCCATCCACCCACCCATCCACCCATTCATCCATCCATCCATCCATCCATTCATCCATCCATCCATCCACCCATCCATTCATCCACCCATCCATCCATCCATTCTGTCACAAATAAGCTTTTGAATTCGTCACATTTTAGTGATTTTTAATCCATCCTTCAATCTCTCTATCCCACATCCATCCATCATCCATATATCTATCCATCTATCCCTCCAGCCATTCATCCACGCATCACTTCATCAGTCCTCTATCCCTCCATCCATTCATTCCTTCACCCATCGACCCATCTATCTGTTCGTTCATAAATCCATTCATTCATCCATCAATCTCGCCAGCCACCCATCCATCCATTTATCCATCCATCCATTCATTCCTCTATTTCTCTATCCATCCATTCATAACTTCATTCACTCATCCATCAATCCATCTATCCAACCACCCATTCATTCATTCCTCCAACCACCCACCCATCTATCCATCCATCCATGAACCCATGCACTCATCCATCAATCTCGCCAGCCACCTGTACATCCATTTATCCCTCCATCCATTTATTCCTCTATCCCTGCATCCATCCATCCATCCATCCATCCATAACTCCATTTACTCATCCATCAGTCCTTCAAGCCACTCATCTATCCATCTACTCATACATCCACCCATTGTATGGAGACCCCATTAAACGTTAGAACATATATTAAAACGTGTAATCATATTTAAGGTTTGATTACGTTCTGGCAACACCTGTCTGTCTCTGGCGTGTAGCAACATATGCCAATTGTCACTAAAGACATCTAAAAGACCCAATAACGTTTCTTTACTTTGCCATACGCCCCTTAAGCTTTAAGGTGTCCCCACTGCTAAGTTGTTAAGCCTCGTGACTTGCCCTCCGAAAATTGTGAATCCCATTTTGGACTTCCGTCATTCTGTTCACGAGTGCAATTGTTTTTCGGAGACTCCTATTGGTCATAGTTGGAGCTACGGAGTTTGTGATCTGTGCGACGCTTTCAACAGACCACTTTGTGGACAGAGACAGAGCCCTATCCCCGATATAACCCGGTGTCACGAAAAATAAACTTGATAGTTCGATCGATGAAAAAGAAAAGACATTCGTCTGCACAAACACCGGCAAACCCTTTGATGTTGTATAGACTGAGGAACAAAATAAGTCGCGTCAAAATGTCTAACCCCGGTAGGCATTTTGTTAACAAGTTGTTGCTGGAGACGAACAATGGCGCCATCCGTCTACAAGGCGGGAGTCAGCCTTTGAAGTGATAGACGGAATGTCTGGCCAGACATCGGATGGAGTCTTGTGATGTGGAGAAGGCTCTCTAGATCACAGACAGGAGACAATTTCCCAGATGAAAGGGGACACCAGCCCGATGTTCACATTGAGTTGGGAAAAATAAAGAGAAAAACAACTTCTCGACGCCTCTGCGTCTAGACAATTTGGTGACGTCACTCAAGCCCGATATAAAACCAGTTGAAGTAAACAAGTTGCGTTAGTCGACCAAGATTTCTGAAGTTTTAAGGATCCGTGCTGTTTCCGAGTTGTGTTAATTGAAAGAGACTATAGTGTCAAAGTGTTGATAATGTATCGGCGGACATAGATCCAGTCTGGGATTGCGTAGCCTCAATCATCAACCGGAATAGGCATATGGTATTCTATTAATCATATCTAACTTAGAGTATGATTAGGAATAGAGTACAGTACTGTGTGGTGATAGAATGTATTATAGGTGCAGTGATAGAATGTTCTATAAGTGCGGTGCTAGAAAGTATTATAGGAGCGTCGGCACTAGTGTCATATTGTATGGCTTTAACTAGCTTGTGTGATATATCATTTTACTCAGGGACTTAAGGACAATGTAGTGGGATAATAATTAGAGAGATTGAGGATGGTTGGGAGGGATGAAGGGAATGTGAAAAGGTAGGATCTTCTAGTAGGGCATCTGCTGGGTTTCTACCCATTCCTTTATTCTTTCCTGGTGTTGCCATGTCTAAGACCAATGTGATGGGCTATTTGGCCGTATGACAGAGATCGGATCTCTGTTGTAGATCTGAGTGCTGCTATTGGCCTACACTCACCTAATTACGGTCAGGATTGAGTTGCTCTCACCATGATGTTCTCTACTCAACAGGTTCCACTTGAGTGTGCGATGATTTATTACGAAGAAGCAGTTTCAAAGTTTTATACAATGATGACTCACGGAATGAAGACAGAGGTTACTGAGAGGCTTTTACACGGGGATCAGAACCTAGTTGGTCTGCAGAAACCTGGCTTCTGCTGAGCCGGACTTGATGAACATAAGTGTTGTGTTTACTGAGTGATGAGCTTTATCACCAAAGATTAATAACTCATATACCAAGGACATATATATATATATATATATATATATATATATATATATATACACACACACACACACACACACACACACACATCTACCTAAAAACATTAATAGGTTGTTTTTTAAAGATGGGGAAAATTTTATAATCAGAGACTTGTGAACAGTAGATTTTCCCAGTTGACATTTCAGTTAATTGAAAGAATCTCTGTTCAACAAACCTTATTAAACAGAGTAACTTCACCGTGTTTGTTAGAGTGAAGACCAAGATTTAACAGTGTCTATCTGATGACCAACATCCTGTTTGTTCGAGCGTTATCAGAGAAAGTCATCACGTGGACGAGGAAACATCTTCTGGGTGAGGTTCACTGTCCGGAATACATGGTGCTGTTGTGTGCTCAGCACAGTGATGTAAGAGACTTTGCTCCTGATTCACTGGTCTGATTCTACATACACATTAGAATATTCGACACACATTCTACACATTACACACACACACACCTCTCACACACATACTCTTTGCTTTAATAAATTATTTGTTGTATTTATTTGTTAAAGCTAGAGATGTTGAGTATTTTGTGTTGGAGAAGAATGAGAGGGGGCATGATCCAGGGGTGAGTGAGATTAAGAAAGAGGTGTCTACAGACTGAGGGAGTTTTGTGGACGGATTCTGGTGGTTTTTCTTGGACAATAATATTGGGTTAAAAAATTGTGGGTGTTGATTCCCCTCACTCCAGGGACGACACTAAAGTAATAAAGGATTACTTACGACAATTATTGGGGGCTCGTAAACGTGATCTTTGGACAGCGGGATCTCTTGTAAGCGGGATCTCTTGTAAACGGGATCTTTTGACAGCGGGATCTCCTGACAATGGGGTCTTTTGACACGGGATCTTTAGTTAGAGGACGGAGATATTGTTAGAGAGAGAATCCAGCTAGAGTGAATGTGGATAGGGGTTAAGACACATATCTTACCTGTTCACACTTCACACTTCTGCATAAGTCTGTGGTCCTGATTCTGCTCTTGTCAATGAGTGATTGCGTTGTGTTGTGGTCTTAAATATATAGATTAACTGTAATTGTTCATTATCTATATATTTATCTTGGAGTTAATCTATACTTTATCTTCTATCTTATCTCTCTGAAATATGGCCACTCCTAAACTAACTGTGGCAGAACTAAGGGCAAGGGGGGGGGGAGAAATGGGTTTGTCGGGTTCTGCACTAACAGATTACAAACAGGAGGTGAAGAGAGATTATCGTCAAGCAGAAAGGGAAGATCGGAAGGCCGAGATGGAATGGAGAAGGATTTAGTTAGAGCAAGCTGCTAAGAAACTTGTGGCAGAGCAAGCCACTAGAAGGCTGGAACTTGAAACTGAGCAGGCAGCTAAGGAACTTGAAGCTGAGCAGGCAGCTAAGAAACATGAAGCTGAGCAAGCAGCTAAGAAATTCGAAGCTGAGCAAGCAGCTAAGAAACTTGAAGCTGAACAGGCTGCTAAAAGATGGGAAGCTAAACAAGAAGCTCAGAAAATGGAGCACGAGTACCGGATGCGGGAACTTGAGCTTAAGAGGCAATCTAGTGGGGGAAACTGAGGGAGCAGTGGGAGGTTCCTCTCTCCCTGGCTCAACACCAGTAGGTGGACATAGCTACCATGCTATGAAGTTCCCTCTATCGATCTACGAGGAGGACAAGGAGAAGATTGACCAGTACCTTCAACGCTTCGAGGCTATGTAGGTTGCAATGGGTCTGGATCGTGACAAATGGAATCTAAAGATATCCCCGGGATTACGTGGGACCGGTTACGAGGTTTATTCTCGCCTGCCGCCAGGACATGAGTACAATTATGACAAGTTGAAAACGGCTCTGCTGAAACGATTCGAGCTTACGTCACATACCTACCGGAAAATATTTCGAGGAGCGAAACGAGAACCGGGGGAGTTGTTCGCCGCCTATAGTCTGCGTCTGAAAGCCTATCTCCATAAGTGGATAGATTTGGCTGGGTTCGCGCATGACTATGAGAGTCTGGAAGAGCTCATGGTAGTCGACCAGATGCGAAAGCAAATGTCGAAACCTCTCAGGACATTCTTGGGAGAACAAGGGGCGGAACGAATCGACATGGTGACGAAATTGGCAGAACGGTTCGTCGAGGTACATGTTGAGGAAGCAGAAAACCTTTCTACAAACACCAAAAGTCAGGAAAAACATAATCTGAAGAAAGCCAAGAGCACAGGAACTAAGAAGTTGGAACCATACGTTAAAACTTCAGAGGAGAGTTTGGAGAAGAATGAAGGAGGGAAGCAAGAGCACTTCGAGCTCTACACAAAATCGACCGTGGTCGGAGAAGTGGTGTTCGATTTGTAAGTCACCTTCTCACAATAGGAAGGAATGCAAATCGAAGGCTAAGAACCCTCACTTCACGGCATGTCAAGTGACTTCAAGGGAGGTGGACACTGACAATGCCAAGGTCGACAAGGAAGCTCGCCACCAGGAGAGCTCACTAAATTCCGGCACTAGAAAATCTAGGACAGGGAAATGGTGCAAACACTGCAGGTCGAATACGTACAATGCTATTTACTGCAGGGGAAAGTCAGGATACTCTCAATTCGTCGTGTGCCCCGGGAAACCTAAGGTGGAGCCCACCGAACAGGTCGAGGCCGAGGAAGAGACTCCAGACCAGGATAAACCACCTGTAGTGGAATTGGTAGAAGTTAACGGTCGTCAAGTGGAGTGTTTGTACGACACAGGCCTGGACGGGGAGGCCGTGATTTCTGCGGATCTAGTACATCCAGAACAATTCACATGTGAAACCATGGAGATACAGCCTGCACAGAAGAGTGCTGTAGCCATGAAATTGCCCATTGCCAGAGTGGAGATTCGGTCAAGATATGTCACCGGCACCATCAAGGCCGCTGTGTTGACCGATCCCATTTTCCCCGTAATCCGCGGTTGCCGGTATGTCTTTCTGGGAATTCCCAGGGAGCCAATCCATATGGGAGAAATATAGACTCGCTCTCAGACGAGAACGGATGAGGCAGAAGCAAATGTGACAAACCCACTGCCAGGGGAGTTGCGAACTGCCCAGAGTGAGGATGCTACTCTACGTCCTTGTTACAAAAAGCTGCAGAAAAGTGCTGATCCACCCATACGGGGGCAGTACTATATGAAGAATAGGATACTCTACAGGAGAGCCGGAAGGGGAGACAACCTACACGGTCAGTTGGTGGTCCCGAAGGCCCACCGCTCCCAGATTCTTCATATTGGGCATACCATCTCATTCAGTGGGCATATGGGTATTGCCGCAACAATGCAGCGAATTTCCAGCCATTACTATTGGCCGGGAATGACAGGTGATGTGCGTCGGTATGTGAAGTCATGCCCTGAGTGCCAGAGGGTGGCACCGAAACACTTGACAGCACCGGTGGTCTTGGGTGAAATGCCCATCATGAACTCTCCTTTCGAGAGGGTAGCCATCGATATCGTGGGTCCACTTCCCAGGACGAGGAAGAGGAACATGTATATTCTGACGATGGTGGATTGCTGTACAATGTGGGGTGAAGCCATACCGTTGACCACAATTGACTCGAAAAGAGTGGCGGACGCACTGATGGAGGCCTTTACAAGATTAGGCTTCCCTGGACAAATTCTGACGGACAATGGGTCCCAGTTTTGTGGAAAACTTATGGAGGAGGTATTTAGGGTGTTCCACTCTAACCATAACCATACCAGCCCTTACCACCCTCAAGCCAATGGACAAGTAGAGCGTTTCAACGGCACGTTGATGACAATGCTCCGGAAACTGGCACAGGAAAAACCTGATAGGTGGGATGAATATATCCCAGAAGCACTTTTTGCTTATCGGGAAGTACCTCATGGCTCAACAGGACTACCACCCGCTACTTTGCTGTTTGGTCGTCCAATCAAAGGACCGTTGGAAGCCATGTTGAGGAGTTGGACTGAAGAGGGGACGTCAGAAGAAGTGATCTCTTCTTACAAATATGTGGAGGAACTGAAAGAAAAACTCCACAAGGGATGGACTCTGGCGAATCAAAACTTGAAAAAGGCCAGAAAAAGACATGCGGCTTACTACAACCGTAGGTCTAAAGACAGATCTCTAGAAGTGGGAGACAAAGTCTTGTTGCTACTCCCAACGGGAAACAACAAACTGGAGATAGGTTGGCAAGGACCATTTCTCGTGGAAAGGGTGATATCCAGGACCAACTATCAGATCCGGATCCGGGGAAAGTCGAAGATTTTCCATATCAATCTCTTGCGGAAATACGAGGAGAGACCCGGAGACAAAGCAGCTCACCTCATGGCAATGACAGTTGCAGTGGAGACAGAAGTGGGAACCAACGAGGGCAGGGAATATCCCTGGTACACCAGGAAACCTACAAGGATGTACAGGTTAACCCTGATCTGACTTCCCAGGAGAGGGAAAAGATAACCCAGGTTCTCGAGTCTCATAAGGAGATACTGACTGATAAACCAGGACGAACGAGGTTGGTGGAGTTCGAGATGACTTTGACCACCCAAGAGCCTGTTCGCCAAAAGGTTTACCCAGTGAAATTTTCTAAAGAAAAGGCCCTGGAGGAGGAAATACAGAAACTGCTGGAGGATGACGTGATTGCGCCATCCACATCCCCATACAATGTGGGGGTGGTTTTGTTACGCAAACCAAGTGGAGAACGCCTATTGTGTATAGACTACCGACTTCTGAACAGTCATATACAATTTCAGGTGGAACCTTTGCCGAATCCAACTCAGTTATTCGCGAGGTTCCATAAGGCAAGGTATTTCTCAAAGGTGGATCTGAGTCGCGGGTATTATCAGATTCCGGTCAAACCAGAGATTCGACCACTGCTGGCTTTCAGTACCCCCAGTGGACATTATGAATTCAAGGTCATGCCCTTTGGACTCAGCAATGCACCTAGTGTGTTTACTCGCATGATGAGGACTTTACTAGATCCCTTACAGGATCCGTCCATCATCTCATTCATGGATGATATTCTGATTTCCAGTGACAGCTTGGATGACCATTTACAATCCTTGGAAAGAGTTTTCAATAGGCTCAAGGAAGCAGGGCTTACTGCTTGCCCAACCAAGTGCATGATTGGTTACCAGACTCTGGAATTTCTAGGTCACACCATAACTCCAGGACACATTGTCCCAGAGGAAAAGAACCTAGAGAAAATCAGAAGTGCTCCAAGGCCAAAAACAAAGAAAGATGTGCGATCTTTTCTATCGTTGTGTGGATTCTACCACAAATGTATCCCACATTTAACTGAACTGGGAGCTCCATTAACGGAAACCGTGAAAAAGGGATTCCCGGACCAAATCATTTGGACACCGGAAGGTGAGAGTGCCTACTGTAAGGTGAAGAAGGCCTTGGTCAGCAAACTTGTGTTACAGCTCCCTGACCTTTCCAAACCATTTGTGTTGAGAACGGATGCAAGTGGGATTGGGATTGCGGCAGCTTTGTGACAGGAAGGAAAAGACGATGCTTCAGTTTTGAAACCAGTGGCATACGCAAGCAAGAAACTTCTTCCGGCTGAGAGGAATTATTCGACCGTCGAGAGAGAGAGAGAGTGTTTGTCTCTCGTATGGGGCGTGCAAAAATTCCAGCCTTATTTGTATGGAGTTCAGTTTCGAGTTCAGTCGGATCATCAACCCTTGATGTTCCTGAGCTCAACGCCCGTTTGATGCGGTGGTCGTTGCTACTTCAGCCATACCACTTTACAGTGGAGTATATACCTGGGAAGGAAAATGTTGGAGCTGATTTTCTGTCTAGACATCCAGCTCCTGAGGAAGAGGAATAGATCTTCTGGATCGAACCTACAAGAAGAAAGAGTTGTTGCGGACTACTCTCTTAGGAGGGGGCCTATGTCACGAAAAATAAACTTGATAGTTCGATGGATGAAAAAAAAGAGACATTCGTCTGCACAAACACCGGCAAACCCTTTGATGTTGTATAGA
The DNA here is from genome assembly GCA_963921405.1 of Cepaea hortensis. Lineage (NCBI taxonomy): Eukaryota > Metazoa > Mollusca > Gastropoda > Stylommatophora > Helicidae > Cepaea > Cepaea hortensis. The sequence continues at coordinate 86,033,439 of OY992889.1, read as the reverse complement.
CTGAGGAACAAAATAAGTCGTGTCAAAATGTCTAACCCCGGTAGGCATTTTGTTAACAAGTTGTTGCTCGAGACGAACAATGGCGCCATCCGTCTACAAGGCGGGAGTCAGCCTTTGAAGTGTTAGACGGAATGTCTGGCCAGACGTCGGATGGAGTCTTGTGATGTGGAGAAGGCTCTCTAGATCACAGACAGAAGACAATTTCCCAGATGAAAGGGGACACCAGCCCGATGTTCACATTGAGTTGGGAAAAATAAAGAGAAAAACAACTTCTCGACGCCTCTGCGTCTAGACAATTTGGTGACGTCACTCAAGCCCGATATAAAACCAGTTGAAGTAAACAAGTTGCGTTAGTCGACCAAGATTTCTGAAGTTTTAAGGATCCGTGCTGTTTCCGAGTTGTGTTAATTGAAAGAGACTATAGTGTCAAAGTGTTGATAATGTATCGGCGGACATAGATCCAGTCTGGGATTGCATAGTCTCAATCATCAACCGGAATAGGCATATGGTATTCTATTAATCATATCAAACTTAGAGTATGATTGGGAATAGAGTTCAGTACTGTGCGGTGATAGAATGTATTATAGGTGCAGCGATAGAATGTTCTATAAGTGCGGTGCTAGAAAGTATTATAGGAGCGTCGGCACTAGTGTCCTATTGTATGGCTTTAACTAGCTTGTGTGATATATAATTTTACTCAGGGACTTAAGGACAATGTAGTGGGATAATAATTAGAGAGATTGAGGATGGTTGAGAGGGATGAAGGGAATGTGAAAAGGTAGGATCTTCCAGTAGGGCATCTGCTGGGTTTCTACCCATTCCTTTATTCTTTCCTGGTGTTTCCATGTCTAAGACCAATGTGATGAGCTATTTGGCCGTATGACAGAGATCGGATCTCTGTTATAGATCTGAGTGCTGCTATTGGCCTATACTCACCTAATTACGGTCTGGATTGAGTTGCTCTCACCATAATGTTCTCTACTCAACAGGTTCCACTTGAGTGTGCGATGATTTATTAAGAAGAAGCAGTTTCAAAGTTTTATACAATGATGGCTCACGGAATGAAGACAGAGGTTACTGAGAGGCTTTTACACGGGGCTCAGAACCTAGTTGGTCTGCAGAAACCTGGCTTCTGCTGAGCCGGACTTGATGAACATAAGTGTTGTGTTTACTGAGTGATAAGCTTCATCTCCAAAGATTAATAACTCATATACCAAGGACACACACACACACACACACACACATATATATATATATATATATATATATATATATATATATATATATATATATATATATATATATATATATATATATACACATCTACCTAAAAACATTAATAGGTTGTTTTTTAAAGATGGGGAAAATTTTATAATCAGAGACTTGTGAACAGTAGATTTTCCCAAGTGACATTTCAGTTAATTGAAAGAATCTCTGTTTATCAAACCTTATTAAACAGAGTAACTTTACCGTGTTTGTTAGAGTGAAGACCAAGATCGAACAGTGTCTATCTGATGACCAACATCCTGTTTGTTCGAGCGTTATCAGAGAAAGTCATCACGTGGACGAGGAAACATCTTCTGGGTGAGGTTCACTGTCCGGAATACATGGTGCTGTTGTGTGCTCAGCACAGTGATGTAAGAGACTTTGCTCCTGATTCACTGGTCTGATTCTACATACACATTAGAATATTCGACACACATTCTACACATTGCACACACACACGTCTCCCACACATTCTCTTTGCTTTAATAAATTTTTTGTTGTATTTATTTGTTAAAGCTAGAGATGTTGAGTATGTTGTGTTGGGGAAGAATGAGAGGGGGCATGATCCAGGGGTGAGTGAGAGTAAGAAAGAGGTGTCTACAGACTGAAGGAGTTTTGTGGACGGATTCTGATGGTTTCTCTAGGACAATAATATTGGGTTAAAAAATTGTGTGTGTTGATTCCCCTCACTCCAGGGACGACACTAAAGTAATAAAGGATTACTACGACACCCGGAGCAATGAAGTTAATCCTCTCGTATGTTAGTTAAGTTCACTGCATATCCTTTACAGGACTTAGCAGTCAACCCTAGCATGTTTTGGCTGTTCGTGATTCCTGAGCAAGTTTATATTCAGTAGTTTGCCATTGATTTCTGAACGACCGGCATCCATACCATTTCATAAAAAAGCAATGCAAGGCGGTCTGCTGCAAATCGCCTGCAGATGTGTTACGAACGCGGTTTGCGGGATTACGAACTGCGTCCGTAACTTCTTCGCAACGGAGCCGACATAAATGTCATACGTTGTGTTCAATGGTCCTTCACTCACTCACTCACTCACTCACTCACTCACTCACTCACTCACTCACTCTCCCCTTCACTGATAAAAACAACGAATAACATAACGCTGACCATCACCGTATTCGTCTGCTCTGTGATGTCGCGTGTTGAACACTCTTGACATCCTTAACAACAATATAGACAGGTTACAAGACAATGGCATGGTTATTGTAATTTCTATCACACTTTTAATGTTTCCGTTTGAAGTGCCCCATATAATTCTGCCGTATACACCTAACAAGACCCAGCGAAACATGTCAGCCAATAAATCCTGCAATCTATTTGCCCTAGCTTCTGTACTTAAATTCACTAAGGAAATACATTTTTTTTTAAAAATTAGGCAATCTGTTAAACATGTGAATGAACTTTAAAGGTATTTGTCTTCTGGCATCCATTATGTTTAGACCCAATCTGTGGCTGGTTATGACTGTGAAACGTCTGAATATAATTAAAGCTCACACGTGTTAGCATCCTGTTGATTACGTAAGAGTAAATTGTATTAACAGAAAGGGAATGACGTGTGATAGACGTTGTGCATGGCTCTACGCCCAACTATTGACTTCCAATATCCATGAAGTGAGACGAGCCGTGTCTGAATATAATTTCCCTGTGGTGGAATTGCTTGCAATTAACTTAATAACCAGATGTTTCCATTTGCAAGAAACCATATTTTGACGCAATCCAGTGTCTGCTTCGATACACATTTCACAAGACTGTGTTAAAATACTAGAAAAGTATCATTTTGAGCAAATAGTGTCTGGCATGGAGATCTCCATCCACGCCACTGGATCAACTGTCGATTGTTAATAACAAGTTTAAAAGTCAAGAGGTGTTATTCCATATGACTCGGTCTCTTACCCCAAGTTGTCCTGCCGAAGCGTTGCACAAAGCACGAACTCCGTAGCTCCAGCGTCGACCCCCAGGAGTCTCCGAGAAAGTTGCACTCGTGAACCGAACGAAGTGGCCCGGAATCTAACCTACGACATTTGCAGCACCAAGCGGGGGACGTAAACACCTAGTTACCGAGACTCACGGTCAGTTATCGATTGCGCTGGCAAACTTAACTCGCCTATGCATATAATCAGTAAACATCTTGAATACAATGTTTAAGGCAGTCAGTAGATATGCCCATCATCCTTTACCACACAGTGAAATTATTTAAGTGAAATATCACTTTATGCCAGACAACTCCAAAGGTTTTCAGATCACTAATCGATATCGTGTTATCTCGACAAACAAACGTTTGTTTAATTGTGCTTCAAAAAGGGCATACTAACTACAACATATGGCAGTAAAACCAGGGATGGAGTTATTTGTACCTCTCCATAGTACCAAGCCTTGGCTGAATTGTAGTGACTATGCCTAGTCCATGCAGCATGATTCCTCTTTCGACCTGCCTTGTTTACTCCAGAGGAAAGGTCACACCAACACTTCTGGAGCATGAAAAGCTGCAGATGCCGCCGGATTAACAAGACAATGCTTGAATTGTTCGCTTGTCAGAGCTTCATTTATAGATCAGTTGCCGACCACGCGTAGAGCCTGGTCTGTCCTGACATATAATTTAGTCTTTTGGTTGCATTTCCTCGCACTTGGATAAGGCTTGTACTCTCCCAATTGAAACTCCGCCGTATCTGTTGGCACAGTGTTACATGTGTGGTTTGGTCAGCGCCGCCCAAAGTTCGGCGCTGACAGTAAGCAGGTAGTACAGTTTATTGCTATACGGTAGCTCAGTCATATCTAAGACATGACTTCCGGTTTTCAGATGCCCACCTTAGAATCTCTACGAATGTGTAGCAGCTGATCCAGTTCTGTGTAGTTCATCAGTCCACTTGTGTCCGAAACAAAGTCCTCAAGGCTTGTACATATTTCTCTCAGTCTGAGATGGTGAGCACGTTAGTGTAAGTGATAGAGAACTGCGCTGCTAATGTCATGAGCCCGCTCGGTCGAGAGTTCGACGCCTGTACTCGTCGTCTGCCAACAGAGGGTAAGACTGGCCACCCACTCCTAATCTACTTCAGTCTACAAAATGTGATGGCCTTATCACATCACAGATCTAGAGCAGGTTCATATTTCCGGTCATGACTTGATGTTACTGATTGATTGATTGATTTAGGAACCGACATCACAGAATTCGGGACATTCCCATAAGCGCTCCGTCCCCATCCTCAGCAACCAGCGAAGAGTTCCAACACTAATAGTTCCAGTAGCAATCTGATTATATTGATGTTACTGAGTCTGAGCTAGGGCGTTATTCTCACTCATACCGCTGAAGTCAACACAGAGGTAGTCACAGTGGTGGCTAATGGTATTTATGCTGTCTCGCTGGCTGGGGCAGGGCCAGGTTTGAAAATTAGAAACTTGCATATGAACGTGTGCGTTTGAAACAAAAAGGCCATTACCCCATATGGACAAAGATCACCGTCAATTTAATAAGCTTGTGAGGGTAAAACCGTGGGTAGCTACTATTAGCGACTGACTCAATCACATGACTATTAATCTGAACCAGAGATGGACCCTATTATAACTTCTCCTTGAGGTTGAACGGGGTAGGGGTAATGGTGAAATCAAATCGAAAACTCAAGATGAATGGTTTGAATTATGTTATTGTCATCATAATCATTAGCTTCAACTTTTGCCGTCAAACACTGTGTAGAGGGAAAGTTGACGTCCCAGTGCCCGATGGATGGTGCTGTATAGCATCATTCTATGTGATTGTACAAATGTTGTTGTGTTTGTTATCGCGTAAATGAAATAGACGCCAATTTAAAAAAAAAAAAATTCTTAAATGCAACTGTTTCCGCCCTTCTCTCCACAGAACTAAGCCTCGCTGCTTGGTGATTTATAGACTATCCACGATAGACGAAGAAGCAACATACACGTCTGTCTGTTCATTCCCTTTAAAATCACGCATCTGACTGGACAGTTAACACACTGAATAGACATAACTCTGAAGATTTGTCATAACTCCTCTTCTCCTTTTATTTCACCATCAATATAACCGGTTCCACTTTTGCAAATACGCGTCGTGGGGAGTATTAGTTGGCGCTCGACCGCGTAGTGCGTGGCACTGGATAGTGTCATTCCATATTATTGTAGAATATTTTTGGTGTAGTTAATTCACATTCTTCTCGGACATGCGCTTGCTCTCGTCGCAGACGTTCTTTGGTGTTATGCCAGTGCTGGCGGTTGATGGTGTTGAATTCTAACGAGATGGCCAAACCATTTGATCTTCTGTCTTTCAATACATTGTTCGTCAGAAATGTTTGTTTTAACGTAATTGCGTCCAGACTGCTTACAGCAAAATTGCGATAATTGCGTCTTTCGACAGAAAAACTTCTTCAGGCATTTGTTGACCGAGTTAACCTCCCCAGGTGTCCTGACTCTATTCACTGCCAATAATCATTTCCAGATCGTAATTTGGTAAAATCATTTCCTTTCTGCAAATGTGTCTTGAGGGTTAGCGAATGCAGTTTCACAATATTCCCACATACCGGATCGGATGTTCGAAATCAGTCACTGGCGATTTGGAAACAGATCATTTGCCTTGAAGTCGATGGTAGAAGCGTCGGCCATTCAGAAAGCAATGATCAGCAAGTTGGCGTAAACTTGCATAATAAATAACAAACAACCCGGAATATGTTATCGGTCTGTGATGTGGAAGAGCCATAACCTTAGGCAGGTCTAAATGCATGTCAGAATAGGTGTTCAGTCGTTACCTCCGTTAGCGGACGAGGAACTCAGGCGTCTAACCCGCGTCCACCGCTCTTATGACATTGTGAGCGTATCCCCTTTAATTCATTTATTCATTCAATAGCATGCCCTTTGCAGAACCTCGCTCAACATAACAACCTTCCGGAAAGCTTCGCTGTCATAAGCAAGATGTCCGCGTCCGACACGCCCATCAGGATATTATCTACTACATCTTGCACCCATATTCACTTTGGCCTTCGTCTCCCTCTCTTTCCAGGTATATACCCCTCCATTGTTGTTCTCTCCAAGCTTTCACAACGTTTCAAGTGACCAAATTATTTTAGTTTTATTTGTTTTATCGTCTTAGGTTACCTTTTTCAATATTAATATCTTGTCGTATGCATGCATTTGTTCTTTTCTATATCCAAGATATTCTTTGAACTCGTCTATAATATTTATATTCAAAAGCATTCCTCACTGTTCAGCTTGTTTACCCTTATCAGCTACACCAATTAACCCGCCAATAAATGCTGGGGATCATTCACATTCAGTGAACTGGAGCTAGCCATTTCAAAGCTGAAAATGAGAAAATCACCAGGAGCTGATGGTATCTCCAATGAAATGATCAGGAACCTAGGAACAGAGGCCAAAGCAAAGCTGCTACAGATCTTTAATAATACATGGACCTTAGGCAGTGTTCCACAAGTCTGGAGAGAAGCAATCATGATACCCCTCCTAAAATCTGGGAAAGACAGTTCCATTGCCTCCAGCTACAGACCCATTAGCCTCACCAGTTGTCTCTGCAAAACAATGGAACGCGTCATCAATCACAGACTACAGTGGTACATTGAAAGTGAAAACATCCTTGTGCCACAACAGGCTGCCTTTAGGCAGTGCTACTCTACGGAAGATCAGACAACCTACTTCTCTCAAGAAGTTGAGGATGCATTCCAAGAGAAGAAGCTGGTACTTGCGGCTTGGATAGATCTGAAGAAAGCCTTTGGCAAAGTCTGGAAAGAAGGTCTGATGAAGAAACTGAGAAACTGTAAAGTCAATGGAAAAATGTACAAATGGGTAAAAGCATACTTGCACAACAGAAGAGCCCGAGTACAGATAGACGGTCTCAAGAGCAAGAAAGTACTATTGCGTCACGGTGTTCCCCAGGGCGGAGTCCTGTCCCCAACACTTTTTCTAATCTTCATCAATGATCTTGTTGCTAATCTACCCAATGGAATTAAAGCGGCAATGTACGCTGATGACCTGTTTTTGTGGAGCGCAAATGAACATGCATCAGTGGCCACCATATTGCTACAAAGAGCTGTAGATACATTTGTTGCATGAGCGGATAGATGGTGTATCAGCATAAACACTGACAAGTGCAGCGCCACTCTATTTACCCTTTCTCCGAAACAAAAGGCAGGGAGCATTCAGATAAATGGAACACCCCTAAGAGAAGATAAGGAACCAACATATCTTGGTGTAACATTCGACGACAGGCTGACATGGAGAAAACATATTAAAAAAGCAGTAGCAAAAGCCAGAAGGAAAATTGCCATCCTGAGAAAGCTAACTGGAACCACTTGGGGAGCCAGTGGGAAAATACTTAGCAAAGTTTATCAACAGAGCATACGACCACACTTGGAATACGGGTCAAGGTCAACTGCGTGGTGTTCAGCATCAAAAACTACATTGCAGGAGCTGGACAAGGTGCAAAATCAAGCTCTTAGAGTCATCACAGGAGGGATGAAATCAACCCCTATAGTAGCAATGGAGAAAATGGGGAGGACACAAGCTTTAAGAGAACGCAGAGATACAAAAACACTAATACAAGCAGAAAAGTTTCTCAGCTTGCCAGGCCACCCTATGAAGAACAGATTTGAAAACTTAGCTATGGGGCGGTTGAAAAGAAGTAGTTTCATCCACCAGGCCAAACAACTCTGCAGAGAAACCATCGATCTTCCCACAGTTGATATCCCCCTGACAACTATTCCAGAGCGAACCCCGTGGAAAGATGAACATAGAATATCGCTACAAATCCAGTCAAAAGTGAGAGGAATATTTGACAAGGAAGAACAGAACAGTGTACAGCGCAGAACAGCCACTCCCAGCTTCCTTGATGACGAATACCCACAGGACCTCTGGATCCGAGTCTACACAGATGGGTCAGCACAAAATGCTGTTCGAAATGGAGGAGCGGGAGTGTATATAGAATACCCAAATAATACTAGAGACACGGCCAGAATTCCAACAGGAAAGTACTGCCATAATTATGATGCTGAAATTGAAGCAATCAAGATAGCCACAGAGAAATTACAAAATACCAGCCATGGTACACAACCTGTGGTGATATTGACAGATGCAAAATCCGTAATAGAGGCGCTCCTGTCTGGGAAATTGCCAGTTCTGAGGACACTGCTTTCTGAACTTAGCAGTCATCGTAAGATCACCATACAGTGGATACCATCCCACTGTGGAATCCCCGGAAACGACAGAGCTGATCGATTGGCTAAGGAAGGAGCACAAGAAGAACAACCAGATGTGCCTATTACATACCACCAAAAGAAAAGAATGATCAAATCAGTCAGAAGGCCACCAAACCTTACTCAAGACGACTACCACGTTATGGACAGACCAGAACAGGTCATTCTTCTGCGCCTCAGAACAGGACACAATAGATTACGCAACCACATGTATACAAAATTCAAGATTGGTGACTCAGCCATGTGCACATGTGGTTTGGCGTCGCAGACAGCAGAGCACATACTCCAGGATTGCCCAAACTACAACATATCCAGGCGAACCTTCTGGCCTAGAGAGACAACAGTGGAAGATAAACTCTATGGACCGCTGAATGAACTAAAAAAAGACTGTTAGATTCATACAAGAGACAACATTGCAGTTATAAACATATTTTAGGCGAACGAAAGAAGAAGAAGATTTCAAGTAAAGGTTATTCAACTTAATGTCACTTGTTACATTCAGTAATACTGAAAAACTGTCACACAATCAAACAATTCAATAGTAAAAATAAAACCCTGCAATAACAAACTCCTATTTGTAGTCCACCCATCGATCATGTGTCATGCCGATAAGCGTGGGCGGTCATGTTTTGCCATCTCACTCGACCACGAGAGTCATGGATCAGCTCCATGTTCCTGTCTCCACCATGCCACGTGGCCAAGCCATCCAGGTATTTACTTCTCTGTCTTCCCCTTGGTCTCCTCGCTTCCATTTTGTCAGTTGTCACCAAGTTCTGCAATTAATATCTTCTCATAACATACCCAAAAAATTTTGACTGTCTACGGTTAATGTGTCTAATCAGTTTACGATCTTCACTTGTTTCTTGAATTCCTTGTTCATTGGTTGTTCTATCTGCCTATGGTATTCTTTGCACTTTCCTCAGAAACTACATGTATACAGCCATCAGATGTTTTTAAGCTTGTCTGCTCATTGTCAACGCTTCACATCCATACAAAAGTACAGGTTCTATGTAGCACTTCAACACTCTTTTTTTCGTTTTAATTGATATCATTTTATTGGTCAGTATATTTTTCGTTTTGCAAAAGGCTACATTCGCAATGTCAATTCTTGTTCTAATCTCTTCAAAGGTATCTTCCTTCAGAAGTTATGACTGTTCCGAGATAACTGTACCGATTCACTTGCTTAAGAAGATGCCCATTTACTTGTATATCACATTGTGGTCTCAATTAGCTAATAACAATGAACAAATCAATAATTAGTATTAGTGAGTCATATGGTAATCATTTTGCACATTTCCCACACCCTTTTAATGCATACGTTGATAGTGCTGCTGTTGTTCTCGGTTGGCGTCATAAAGGATGTATGAATGAAACAATGTATAAAAGAGAGCGATAAGAAAGGCAGAATGTTAGACGGGCCTGTGTTCCTAATTCTTAACCATTTGAAAATAATGTTCGTTCGTTCGTTCAGTAACTAAATACCTCACTGCTGGTTTAAATTACCATCCGACAAATGTTGTCTGCATTACCCTCATTCTGTGGAAAGGTGATGCCACATATAAATCGCGAGGTGTTTAACTTGGTGTTACTACTTTTACCTTCGCAACACTTTTCGTCTTGGCATAAACTGAACGCAAGCAACATATATCATTTACCCTCTTGTTTCTGTAGCCCTGTTAAGTTATTTATAATTCATTGCGTTTCTAGAAGATCTGTTTTTCACATATCACTGAATTATTTATCCCCATCGTTAGACACAAAAATAATTACGTAAATGCACTTAAAGCTCTAATATTTTACGAGTTTCAAGTTATGTTTTTGTTCTATACAGCTTTTTACCAGATGAAGAATATTCTACGCAATTTATCTTTATCTTTCTAGGTGTGGAAACGAGCTCAATTCTGACGTTCGGGATATAATTATGGACAGTTAGATAGAAGTTAGTTAGACAAGAATTAAGTGGAATCTGTGAAGATGTTGTTTTATAGAAGAATGATGAGAACATGTTGAGCAGATAGAAAGAGCAATAAAGATTTATTAAAAGGAGTTAATTCACAAAGAGAATTGATTAATTTCATCGGAAGAAGACAGTCCACATTATCTGTGCATGTCATAAGAAGAGGAAAGCTGTAGTATGCCGTCACACCAGGAAGGTTGAAGAGGACGAAAGGCAGTGGAGATCAAGAGAGAAGATGTTGGGCAGTTTAACATCCTGTCATGAAGAAATAACGGTATGAGAAATGACTGGAAGCGCGAAAGACAGAAGGCTGGGGATAGACATCATTAACAACGCTATGCGGCATGCACTATAAGAATAAGTAATGACTTTCTTGAACAATCGTTAGTGAGATGTCACAGGCTGAGCTATATACTTATGTTTTGTTATAAACTGCCCGAGCTGACCCTATTAAACATCTTAATTAATTACATGCTTTTGATACAACAAGAAAACAATACATACAATGGGGAACATATTGAAAGAAACATTGCGTCATTAAAAGTTTACAAGTGCAGATAAAACTTGAAAATACGATACTTCTGCTCTTATTACAGCCACACACACGCGCGCACGCACGCACTCACGCACACACACACACACACACATACACATACACACACACGGATCTCCTCCCCCCCCCCTCCCCCCAGCTTATGCATCAGCGTTCGGTGGCTAATAATGCCAGTTCTGTGCTGGTTGACGAGGCACCTCGTTTTCCCGATGTACCACCTCTCGTGTCTGGCCCTGCCAATTCTTACTCCCTAGTCTTTCATCCTGGACAGCGATGTGGATTCACTGACGTCAAAGCCCTCTGTTCTCGACATATCTTTAAGGACGTTAATAACATCGGCCTGTACTTTTGTATGGATGTGCCATGCCAAGCGAAACAAACAAGAATGTCCTGTCACAACCCCATGTGTCCATTATGTGCGTGTGATGTGTGTGTGTGTGTGTGTGTGTGTGTGTGTGTGTGTGTGTGTGTGTGTGTGTGTGAAAGCGTTGAGGAGCGGCTGGCCAAGTGGCCAAGAACGCCGGTTTCTCATACGGGAGACTCGCGTTCGAATCCTCGGTAAGGTGTGGATTATTTTATGTCGGTGGCAAAAAGAAAATCCTGCACAGTTCGTGGTGACTGCACTAGTTAGGCGGCCTTAATTCCTCAGGCTCAAGACAACACCCCCCCCCCCCATGCCCTACACTGCAAGGTACTATAGGCAGTAGATGACAGTTAAGGTGATAATGCTGGTCCTCTTCCGTGACACTCTGTTAACCCATCAAGCATAACCTTCTGTCATCTACATTTCCCATCAGCCTTTGCCTCGACGTGAAAGGTAAATCGTAGTTTGTATACTGGCCAAGTAGCTAGAACACTGAATTCTCCTGCGGGAAACCCGGGTTCGAATCCTCGGTAAGGTGTGGGATTTCTTTCTGTCAGGTGCAAAAAGAGAATCCTAACCTGCACAGTTCTCGGGGACTGCATTAGCGTGGTGACCTCAATTCCTCAAGCTCAAAGTCACCACCCCCTCCCCCCCCCCCCTCTCCCGCCTCCCTCCTGCCATACAGTGCAAGGTACTATATTGGCAGTAAATGGCAGTTTTATGTCATGAGTTGCCACCCCTTGTAGTCATTATCTTGTCGACATATTTAACTCTTTGTTGAAAATAGCTTTGGTTTGTTTACAATTACCACGACTTGATGCCTAATAATATGTCCTGTTTTAGTCTATTAAACTTATTCTGTCTTATCTGCTATAATCCATCATATGAGTCTTTGACACATACACTTGTGTCTTAAATAGAATGTTTAAAAATATGTCCCCCAGAAAATAGCAGAAATACGATTTTAAGGGATTTGAAAGAGAATATAATGAATGCAGGCACGATAGTATAAGACATCCTCAGTTGCAAGGAAAAGATGGAAACAATTTTAAGCAAAATGGAACATTAACAGTTGAATTCAGATCATCATTACATATGATTGAACATTTTAATGGCAATAATTTAACAGAAAATAAAGATATAATAGAAAGGGTGAAAGGGTACTGTTGAGAGATTTATGCTAAGAATTCATAATATACCTGATATTGAAGAGAAAGAGTCATGAGGCCTGTATCATAGGAAATACGAATTAGCAATGCAATCCAATAATACTGAAATCATGAGGCTGTAAAGATAAAATAATGTTTAAGAAAAGTGTTTGGAATATCAGGGATAGGTGGTCAGCTTGGCCAAAATGATAAGAGTGCGCGTTCTTAATCATCCGGTGTGCTAATATCCAGGTAGTCGGTTCAATACCTACATCGGTCAGTTGGACTAAAATGTCGACTTCACGTTTTTCACTTGGGGACGTAATTTGCAAATACCTTTAGTGCAACACCGCCGGTCAACCTGGCCGAGGAGTTATTAGCTGTCCCCGTCACTCCGAATACTCTCGTGGTTGACGTGAGCTCACGAGAAATGGAAGCGGTTCGAGTCGCGCCAGTGACTTAAGAGAGTATGGAGCCGGTCGCTCAGAAAGCAATGGCAAACTACTGAGCGTAATCTTGCCAAAGAAATCAACAATCAGCTGAAAGATGCTGATGTTCACAGCGATGTCCTGTAAAGGATATGCAAACCTAAAACATAGCGCAACACCAGCACGCGAGGACAAGTAGCGATTTTGAGAACATGTATCATTTATGTGGCAAAATGTAAGAATGTAAACGATCGACTATTTCACAATCGCTGAAAAATAAAATCAAGGCCTTAGAAATTAACAATTATAGACACATTCTTAGGATGACGTGGGAAAAGAAGAAGAACAATAATGACATTTTACAAGATCTGAATATTCAAGAAATCCGAATTAATAAACAGCATTACCCTTACACCGATTAGTTTTACTAAAATGTTAACTTCTCGTCCCTGACGTGGGGACGTAAATTACACGTACTTCTGAATTCGAAATGTGTTCGCCTGATGGCGAGAGATTCTGGTAATAGGGAAAGATAACCCACACGCAAATATCAGCCCAATGCACTAGAACTAGAAGCTCGTTTATGGACTACGCTTGAGTTCAAAGCGAGCAAAGGCACTCACAATATATTATTCGGAAGCTAAACTAGTTGGTGTCTAAGTGGTGAAGAATGCGCACCATATATCGGAGTGGCGGAAAGGTTTAGAGCACTGGATTAAAGTTTCTCTTCTGACGGTGGCGTAGAGGGTGTGTTTCTCATGCCGATCAAACGGTATAGGTGTTGTCTTCCTGTTCAAAAAGCATTGCCAGACTTTTTAAATTTTTAATTGCATATCCTATTTACATGACATCACTGCCAACAAAAGCATTTTACTACTTTTGTTAATGTCTTGGCAAGTTTACGTTCAGTAGTTTGCCATTGCTTTCTGAACGACCGGTTTCCATACCAATACGTTAAAACCAGCGCAACGCGTTCTCCTGCCAAAGCGGTCGCAGCTGTGTTTCGAACGCAGGAAAGCGGGCATACTAATCACGTCTGTAAGCTCTTAGCCACGGAGACTGGCAATGCAAGACTACTGTGCGTATAATTGCCTAGTAAATAAACATTGAGATACGTGGGCAGGGAGGATAAAGGAGAAAGATAAAGAAACAGACACACTTAGACACACAATTATACACATACACACAATCACACATACACAGACGCACATACCAACACATCGCAAAAATAATGAAGCATTTGACAGGTCACAACCAATGAATATCTTGTTGTCTGTTGTCAATAACTGTACTTCAATGTACTTCAAAAAGGAAGTCAGACTGAGATTGGCCAGAGTAATGTTGTGGCTAAACTGTATTAAGAGGTCAAGGTACAATACCAGTAAACAAATGACACTGTTTGCGAACATGCATGTCTCAATTGACAACGTCCACATATAGTTTATAGACAACTTGACAATCGTTGTATAAGAAAATCGGGAATTTTACCTAATATAAGTCGCTGAACCAATTGCCATTAATCGACAGAAGCCATCATGTGGAAACAGAAAACATGAGAGTCAGTTTAAAATTACCATGGTAGACAATTTAATGGTGCATATGTCCTATTTACATGACATCGCTGTCAACACCAGCATTTTACTGCTGTTGTTGATGTCTTGGCAAGTTTTACTTTCTGTAGTTTGCCATTGCTTTCTGAACGACGGCTTACATATCTCCGTAAGTAACCAACGCGACGCGATCCTCTGCCGAATCTCACGCAGAGTACGAGAGTATACGGGATTACGAACAAAGTCCTTAACCCCTTGGCCAGGGAGACTTGCCAATGTAAATTATTGTTTGAATATGTGTATATTTCAGTTTGAAGGATTTATCTAGTTACTTTAATAGTTTATGTCGTGTGATTTCTGCAATATGTACCTGACGAGATGCAGCTAAACATACCATACAATAAATCATGCAATATATTGTTTGTGGCTTCCTTATTCAAATTTACTACGGGAAAACATTGTTTTGAATTTTGAAAACGCACAGAAGACGTGGGCCAAGAAATAAGAACAACACTGACATTCTACTCATAACCCGCAGGATGTCTATGGACCTGAAATACGAGGGGAAGTCAATAGGTAAGTCACAAATGGGTGTAAAAAAATAATAAAATATGATAACAACTTGAAACCAGTTTATTTTTTATACATACATTGTCCCTTTATTTCTCAACATAATTTCTACCAACATTGATGCACGCACCCCATAGTTTTATCAGTCCTCCCAAACTAGATGCATGGAACTGCGTACTCTGTTTTCATTTACCTGCCATCCCACAGAACTGTGTGACTTACTTATTGACTAGACCGCGTAACTTTTATATCCAACTATGCACCTCTTTACCGGAAATCGCTAGGAGCTAAGTGCACTGAAAACCCACCTTGGCGGGAGACATTTCGCGAATGACGCCGAAGTTAAATGTGAAGTGAAAACATGGTTTAGAAATCAGAGCACGCAGTTCTACGCAGCCGGTTTGGGAGAACTGATAAAACTATAGGATAACTGCATCAATGTTGGTGGAAATTATGTTGTGAAAAAAGGGACAATGTATGTATACAAATAAACTGGTTTCAAGTTGTTAACATATTTAGTTATTTTTCTACAACCATTTGTGGCTTACTTATTAACTTACCCACGTACATTGGCCTGCTTCAACATTATAGTGGTTTGAACATAAAACAAAGATGGAAGCCTCTGGGCCTGGAAGCAACGGCAAGGGTTGACCAACAGAAAGGTGGACACACCAGAATTAGGAAACAATGGACATGAACAAGTACAAGGCAGGGGAACTGACATTTGATCCAGAGTCTATTCCACGGGCTGTAATGAGACCAGCTTACTGGAAAGAAGAACATGACGATGATAACATAAATGTTAACCATTTTCATATGTGGTTTATAAAAAGCCGCTCCTTGTCGAAGGCGTTATGGACGCAGTGTGTTATCCCGCATACCGCGTTATAACAAAAAATAGCTGCGGGTGATTTGGCAGCAGACCGTCTTGTGTTGGATTATTTTATAAATGGTATGTGTGTCGGTCGTTCAGAAAGCAATGGCAAACTACTAACAGTAAATCTGACAAGAGATCACAAACAGCCAAAAATATTATGGGGGTTGACTGCTACGTCCTGTGAATGATATGCAACTAACTGTAACTTACAAACAGCGTTAGCGTTTACGCATTACAAGCAAAAATAAACACATTTTGTGGTATTGGAAATCATGTCATCTCAGTTTGTTGTTTTTAACAAGCGTAGAAGACAAAGGAAACTGTGCACCAAGAGGAGAGTCACGGCAACTTAAACTGAAGAATAAAATAATCGGAGATGTAAAGATTAGATGATTAAAAAAACAAGTGTTCTCTCTTTTTCTTTTTCTTTTTTTGAAGAAATAAAAAATACATCTCGTACAATTATTTCTTCGAAATGTATAATTAATTAATACCCGTCCCAATTTTTAGGGAGTTACATTAAAGCTTGCGGGCAAAATGGCGAGTCGGGCAAAATTTAAATTGATGTTAAAAAGTATGAGAGAGAGAGAGAGAGAGAGAGAGAACAGACTTTATGAACGAGCGAATAGACTTTATTTTGTATATATTTTTATTGTATGAGAGAGAGAGAGAGAGAGAGAGAGAGAGAGAGAGAGAGAGAGAGAGAGGGGGGGGGGGGGAGGGCACAACACTACGGAAGTATTCAATGCATTAAGATGCCAGCGGATTTGAGATAATGTTTATTCTAATATGTGGCAATTCCAATAGTTTTAATGCGGATGTTAGGGAATAATAGGGAGCATCATTTTTCTTTTTGTCACTAGAGACAAAGCCATTATCGCTGCATAACCTGATCTCATAATCTCATATAGCTTTGATAACACAAGAGAAATAATAGTGAAATATAAAACACAGCACAGCAGAAACATGTTTATACAAGTTCTGATATTGTTTTTATGTATAGTTGTATGTTAATCTGTGACCTGTTTTAAATTTCGTTTGTTTTATTGGGTCTACATTGGCGAGAATTATTAGCACACACACACACACACGCACACACACACACACACACACACACAGATATATATATATATATATATATATATATATATATATATATATATATATACGTACACATACACACACACACACAAACACACACAAACTTACTATACACATTAAAAGTTCAAACAGACACACGATATAACCAGGAAGCATGATGGACGGGAACACATACATACATATACAAGCGAAGGTTACGGCCAAAAGCTTCATCAAAGAAAAAGATAATCAAATCATTAATAACAGACTATAAACTGGCATGGCGTATATATATATGGAAAGATGATGATGATAACAGTGTCTGAGTGAAGGATACAACCGGGTGATCATGGTAATCGTGTATAGAACCGATCAAGCACGAGATGCCGGAGTGTGTGTCATGAACAGTCTTGAGGAAAAAGGACAATTCACGAGAGCACGGACAGCTCAGGCAGAATCACAGGCTGTGATGACCGAACGTAAAATAGATGTTTGAAAAAAAAAGTTGCATATTTTTTACAGGACGTAACAGTCAACTCCAGCATTTTTGTGTTGTTGTTGTGGCTGTTCGTAATTCCTGGGCAAGTTTAGCAGTTTAGTAGTTTGCCATTGCTTTCTGAACGACCGGCACTCACTCCATTTCATAAAAATAACGCAAGGCGGTCTGCTGCCAACTCGCCCGCAGCTGTAAATTGGAACAAGCGGCTGATAAAACTAACGGACCGAGTAAAACACGTGGGGTTATGTTTGTAACTTCAACAAGAGTACGTGTGTACTTTAGAACGAACGAATGAATGATATGATTATATTTAATCTGTTTGAGGTGATTTGTGTACAATTTAATTATGACGTCTTAAGAGTCATCATATTCTACATCATGATTTATGATACAGTGTTCAAACGGCTATAATCTGAGTTAAGAGTGTCACCCCATGTTTGATGGAACTTGGCTCTTAACGTCGCAGGGTATGTGAGTATATAATTTCTTCAGTGAATAACCATGAGACCCATTTGTAACACAAGACGTGTTAAGATATCGAGTTGGCATTGAGTAGGGCAGTGGTTCTCAACAAGTGGCGAATTCCCCCAAAGGGGAGAACATTAGGGTTTCCCGGTGTAGTGGTTGGGGGGGGGGGGGGGACGATTACGACCACAGATTGACAAACTCATAATGGTTTCAGGACAATATCCTGGTTTTCTGTTGAGCGTTTTGTTCAATGAAGCACAATTTTCAGGCATTCTGGTGTCGTGTATTAAGTAACAATTTGACGGTTTACTACATTATAAATTAATCTATGCATGTAAAGGTTATGTACAAATATTTAAATATTACGTACTCACCCTGAAGCTCAACCAGCTGATGTTAAGCTTGATCTCTATCTTCTTTGTATTACAATATAATCTATGTGGGGTTTTTTCAGTATTATAGGCATGTTATTTTTTGAGGCTGAAAATTCTGGAAAGGTAGGAATTCTTCTTCTTTCGTTCGCTGAAAAGCGGGGAATGACATGCTGGTATATGGTGAAAGGGTACATGGGCCAAACTAGGTTGAGAACCACTGGAGTACAGGAATACGAGGATGTTGCCCATAACTCATCACTTGATTACCGAGGTAGTCATAAATCTGAATGGGCGCATCATTGATTTTTTTTAATGTTGCATATCCCTTACAGGACGTTGCGGTCAACGCCAGCATTTTTGAGCTGCTGTTGATGTACTAGGCAAGTTTTACGTTCAGTAGTTTGCCATTGCTTTCTTAACGACCGTCTCCCATACTAACACGTTATAACTCAACACGACACGGTCTGCTGCACAAATCGGTCACAGCTGAGTTTCGAACGCCTGGTAAGCGGCTCACGAACCGCGTTCGTAAGACTTTAGCCACGGAGACCGGTTTGAATTATTGAATTATTGAATAATGAATATATTGAATTATTGAATTAGCGTGCTATATAAACCAAGGAGTTGATTTTAATATTATTTCATAATTTTATGTTTTTTTCTTTAGATATGTGTGTGTTATCCCGTCCCTGATGAAGATTTATAATATCGATACGTCGTCTGTGGTTTCATTATTTTATTATTATCTATATTTTATTGTCTCTTGTTCTGGGGGATTTTCAATGTGTGATTTAATTTCACTGTTATTGATTCCCTTGTAAGGTAAGTACACTGTTTCTGTGTTTAGTATATTTAATCGTTTTGCGGGAGATACACATACCTAACTGTTCGTATTTCATATATAAAAGACTTAGTAGCAACATTAATCTGCTCATCATACATCAGTGTATGATCTGTGTTTACAGGGATATATGTCTGTCCACAAACTAGGACATCGTTTGAGCCTGTGGGTGTCAATCCTTTAAACAGAAAGTCTGAATCGGTCATTGGGACATAGAAGGAACAGTCGCGGTTTGGGAGAGTTTTGTATATATAGAACAGTAATCACCAATACGAATGTCATCGAGTTCCCAGCTTCTAGAATTGGCTGTGTGAGCAGATGTGAACATGTCCCATGATTGTTTACTCATGTTTCATCGTATTTCTTATCTGACACTCTATTTCATAGGTTCCATAAGAATCGATGTGTCTCGATGATGTAATTCACATGTGTGCTGTTTACTTTCAGACACAGAGCTTTATTGTTGCATGTGCGTAAACTGTAAAGTCCACTGGTAATGTGAACAGTTGATGTCGTGGAGAGTTTGATTTACATACGTCACACACGCGCACATATCTCAACTAGGGCACCAGTAAAGGCATTTAAAATAGAGTACGTTTAAAACAACATATATAGATTGAGACCATAGAGAATCTATGCGGCTAAACACAAATATATCCCCAGTATTAATATTGTCAACACCAAACATCATGATAACTGTTTTGAGTTCCAACTGCAACTTGAAGACGTTCTCATCGTTACATCAGAAAATTGTACAGCAAGTGAAATGGCTACACTTAAGGCAACTCTTTAAAAAAAAAAAAAAAAACAGTGGTAGGGATTTATGGTACTGTGGATCAAAAGAGGCACGGCTGGTTTGAGGCAAATAGCCAGACCTTGATTAATAGGAAACTGATTGTTTTCTTAAGACACAAGGAAAGAACAACACGAAGCACTCAGTGAGCTGAAACAAACTAGGAAGGATGTGCACAAGGTAGCCGGGAAGTGTACAAACGACTAGTGGATCAAGTTATGCGAGTGCTTTCAAAATACAAGTGATAAAGAACGCTTCATATGCATTTATGAATGGATAAAGAATACCTGCTGTCTAATAATTTAAAAATAAAAAAGTGCAGCACTGGAAACCTTAACTGGAGATTTCATCACTGATAAGAAACAGACAGAGCTCTATTTGGAGCCTCACGCAAGAGCTCAAGAGAGACCAAACTGGCGGATGATGCCCTCAGCGCCATTAGGGTTTGCCAACGCTTGACCACCTGGACACACATCCCACCATAACATTGCTATCAATGAATTTGCTTTTGGTAAGGCTCCGGGTAAGTATTGACTCTAATAGAGGTTACAAGGAAAGGACAAGACGTATTCACCCTGAAGCTCCACCAGCTGATGTTAAGCTTGATCTCTGTAATATAATTGTAGCGTCTCTACAAATCCCTAGTATTGAATCGTTATGTACCATAACTTGGGGGGGGGGGGGGGGGAGAAAAACGGGGCAAAACTTGACCTATGTGAGTCATAATTTATGCGGCCTTGGTTTAAATCAAAATCAGTGATTGGTTGAGTACCCGGATAAGACCTGCGCTAGATTTAACAAAATGAGTAGACATTTTGTTCAGAGATAACAAAGACCGAACTGGTAGCCGGTCCCACCAGGGAGGAGAAATGCCCGAAATATATCAAACTCTGCAGCCTAGCTCTGGAAAAGCAGGTGTTAGTTTTTGGAAGTATCACCAAACAGGATCCTGAGTAAACAGCCTGTAGTAAGTGATACCTGGCAAACTGTCCTATACATATCGTCTGGACCTAAAAATCAAAAGTTCATTGCCATAATTATTAGCTGCATGTGTCAATTGAAGACACATCCAAGGTGGATTTACCAATGGAGTTGGTGAGTTTTGATTTATGTCGGGATACACCAGGTCGGCGTTCCGGATTATCTTTGGAAGGTTCCGACTGCTTCACAATCAGCCAGTGTGGTCCAAGAAACTGTAAGATCATCCACGTTTGAACAAAAACAACAGCAGTGATAACTCTCCAACTGCCTATTGGATTCCCAGTTCCTAATACTCAAATGTATTAGCCTTCAACACCAATCATACAACAGCAAAATCAACACCAGGGACTAGGTATGAACACCAATGGGAAGACACTGAAAGACCATGATAGAAGCAATTTCAACACAAGGTCCTAGACCTGGATACCAACTCAAATACCAACTGAAAGACATTGAAAGAAATTAGTGGAGCAATGTGTATACATACACAGCAGAAAGAATCATCTGACTGTCTACGACTCCCAGTTTGTGTGCTGAATTTATTCTTCGTAAATTCCTTGCCTGCAACCGATCAATCCTGGATATAATCCCAGATGGAGCAACTAGTGTTGCTCAACAGTGTATGTTTCTGCGAATGAAATGGATATATCTACGTATGACTCTATGTTGGTCCCATGTGGGCCTGATTGCCTATCATTAAGTGTGGGATGGCCTATAGACTGGAGACAGGGTGTGTGAACCCACCTGTTGAACCACAAGTCGAAAAACTGATATAATAAGCTGAGCAGCTGGATTGTCGGCAATTTTTTCATCTATGTGATGATGTAGGGAAGTACCCTTTTGCTAAGTCTTAAGTTGGAACTCCTTAAAATTAGACTAACCTAGGCCTCGATTTCGATAGGACAAAGAGCCCCTTAGCACAATAGTTATGCGATTTCAATCCCGGATTATGTTTGTTTCTGTTCCTGGATTAGGGATGATAATGTTCTCTGGAGGAAATATTCAGTGGATATTGTAAGAGCAGAACACAGCTGAGTGATTATTATTTCGGTCCCCAGATAATAGGGACATTATCTGCTAGCATTGGAGAAGAATACTAACCGCACAACAGGAAGGGAAAGAAGGAATAAGACTCTTACATAAGTAGTCTAGTTAAGATGTACTTAATTATGTTGGTTTTATATGTTTGGTTTTTCTGAACTCAGACCATTGTTTTTTTTTCATCTGTAAATTTGTCAATGGTGTTAGAACCAAATTGTTGCTTATTGTTTTTATTTGAATATCTGAGTATTTTTGGGGGACAATGGGGTTATCACATTGTTCTTGTGGTTATCATATTACATACCATCTGATGTGAATGTGTACCAATGTCATATTTCAACCCATGCATATTCCAAAACCTCAGTGTGGCCATTAAACTTATATGTCTATTCGGATCTTGATTTTATTCCTAATGTCAGTATGTTCCAATGTTAATGTTTACGTCAATTGCTTGTTTATGTTTGTTCAACAATGGTTGTTCTATGTGTTGTAAACTATCAATGTCCTCTAGCACTATATAATGTATTTAAAAGGTGATCTAGTGGGAATGGAGAAGTATGCATAGACACAATTATAAAAAGAAGTGGAGCATTTTCCTTCTTGTGTTTATGGTAGAATTCCATGATCACCTCCACTGGTGAAATTAGTGAGAATCTAAAATAATCCCATTAGGGATCCCCTAGACAGACAAAGCAACTATTTTCATATATATTAAATCCCACATCCCACAATCTCTATCTTCTTTGTATTAAAATATAATCTATCTGACTTTTTTCTTTTGTATGTTTGGTAGAAGTGACCTGGGAATTTTATGTAAAGAATCTTCTTGGATGTTGTTGAAAAAGTGTCTTAGTCATCATCAACTCATTTTTTGCTGAAAATTCAATTAATTTGCTCCCTGCATCAATTCTTTTTACCTATCAAAACTTTCCTAAAACGTGTCTCTCATTTTCAACTCTTCCTGTACATACTTTTTCATTTAGAACCCCCACTATTCTTGTTATGACATTATGACCAGTCTCATCTAATATGTCTTGCGGTTTGCTGTAAAAATCTTCAAATGCACCCTCCTCTGCTGTTGATATAGGTGCATATATCTGAATGAAAGTTGTGTGTGTGTGTGTGTGTGTGTGTGTGTGTGTGTGTGTGTGTGTGTGTGTGTGTGTGTGAAGGCCTCTAAGTCTAATGGTGAGTATTCTATCATTAAACACCTTATATCCAATTAAAACCTTTGTTATTGTTTTATCTAAACAAAATACCACTCTGCTCTGGTCTCCAACGTGTCTACCAGAATATATGAAAAGTCTTCCATTTTAATTTTTAACATGTCCCTTGCCTCTCGAGCGATGTTAACTAATTCCTAAAATCTGGATATGCAACCTCTAAATCTCATCACATACGACCTTGAGCTTTCCTTCATACAGACTTCTCACATTCCACGTTCCTAGTCTCACTCTACTTCTTAGTCTGACACATGAGATTTCCTTGGTAACATCGTCGGAATCTGTCTGGCTTGGGGGTTTCACCAGCAGATCTCTTTCTTATTATGTTTTCTTTCATGGTTGTTATGTTTCTTGGCAAGTTTTGCAGAAGGTAGATTGCCGCTGCTTTCCTTCTTTGCAGTGATTGTACTAGCCGGTGGCCATAGTCATTGTCTCTATTGATGAGAACTTCTGCCTATCGCAGCAAAGTGCAAACCATAACCAACATTAAGGTTAAAAAAGTGGTCCATTGTCACATCCCCTGTCTCCTGTATTTTCGTGTTCTAGGGCAGTTTACTCACTTGTGTCCACGTTCGTGCTGATGGAACCCTGCCACTTCTTCCCGATATCATGTCATCCATTATTGTTATTTCTAAAGCATTCTGGCGTTTAATATGGCCATAATAGTTCAGTCGTTGATACATTTTTTTAGCTATTTATGAGTAAGGCATTTTGTCGGTCTCCCTGGCATAGAGTTAACGTCTTTATCCGTAATCCCATATATTCTCGTGAGTAACGTAACCTGCGCGAGAATCGGTAGCGGTTCTCGCCTCGTTGGCAACGAAGGGGAATGTGAGCCCGATGCTCAGAAAGCAATGGCAAACTACTAAGCGTAATCTTTTCTAGTACATCAACAGCAGCTGAAAAATGCTGATGCTGACTGCAACGTCCTGTAAGTGATATGCACAAAAAAGGCATTTTGTAATTTCAGTCTTGCAGATGCGTCTACAGCTTCATGGCGGTAGGCAAAGGATCTCATTTGTTGGGGGGAGACAATGGCTACGGTCATCGACCAGTATGGTCACTGCTAGAAGGAAAGCAATGGCAAACTATCTTCTTTACAGATGCCAAGAATATCATGTACTGCAGTCTTATCGATAATCAGAGAAATGGCGTAAATGGGTGCTCCATAGGAGCAGCCTCGCCCGGTGGGGGTAGTCATGTGCACTAGATGACTCCAGACCGTCATCAGGCGACTGTGTGCAAAAGAATATCAACATTGAAAGTAGGAACTTGGAATATAAGAATTGATAACTATGTAGGTCAATATCAGCCTATTAAAAGAGGTGTGAGGCAGGGATGTGTAATGTCTCCAGATCTTATTTTCCCTGTACAGTGAAAATATGTTCAGAAATATAGAAGATATGGAAGGAACCAACATTGGGGGACGATACATCAATAACATTAGATATGCAGATGATACAATCTTGATTGCAGACAATGAACGGGACATGCAACATTTAGTAGATGCGGGTGTTGCACACAGTGAACAACAAGGGTTAGAACTGAATATTAAGAAGACACAGATTATGGTCGCCACTGGAAAGAAGGAAATGCCACAATGTGATATACGAGTAGATGGGCATATTCTTAAACAAGTGAATCGATACTGTTATCTCGGCACAGTCATAACATCTGATGCGAGATGCCTTGAAGAGACTAGAACAAGAATTGCCATTGCGAAGGTAGCCTTTTGCAAGATGAAAAACATACTGACCAATAAAAAGTTATCAATTGAAACGAGAAAAAGAGTGTTGAGGTGCTACATAGAACCTATACTTTTGTATGAATTTGAAGCGTGGACAATGAGCAGTCAAGCTGAAAAACAGCTGATGGCTGTGAAAATGTGGTTTCTGAGGAAAATGCAAAGAATACCATGGACAGACAGAAAAACCAATGAATAAGTCCTTCAAGAAACAAATGAAGATCATAAACTGATTAGAGACATTAGACTTAGACAGTCAAAATTTTTTGGGCATGTTATGAAAAGAAAGGAATTTGAGAACGTGTTGACAACTGGCAAGATCGAAGGGAAGAGACCTAGGGCAAAGCTTAGAAGCAAATACCTGGATGGCTTGGCCACGTGGCATGGTCGAGACAGGAACACAGAGCTGATCCACGACTCTGGTGATCGAGTGAGATGGCAGAACATGACCGCCCACGCTTACCGGCATGGCACATGATGGATGGATGGAGATGCGTCTTATTTGTCCTCATTATACATAGTATCCTAAGCATGTTTCTGTGGAATTGAATTTCGTGATAACCGATTTTCTTCTTTAGAGATTGCGAAACATCCCATGACTCACACCCGCACGTTGAAAAAAGAAAGATACTTACTCTCAGAATATTTACTTTTGACTGCAGATTGTTCCCAGATTGGTTCTTTGTCAAAGCTAATATTTTAGAATGAATCAAGTTGTCGTGTCGTTCTGGGTATCAGTTGTAATTGGACACGAAAACAACCTAAATTGTATTTATTATACTATGGGATGAATTTACTTCTAAACATTTTTATTCTAAGAGGCGATTTTGTAACACAGTTCTAAGATGTATGAAGATAACTTGGTGCATAGAGAGTTGTTTGTGTGTGTTGTTGCTATTATTATTTTTGCTATTTGTGTTCCTAATGTCACTATTTACATTCATAATCAACATCATCTTTTCCGTCTTCTTCTACTTCTTCTTCTGGTTTGTCACATACCTTAATGTATCTTTAAGTGTATAAATAAATATGTTTACAAATGTATGACAGACAGATTTAAGAGTTAAAACAAAATACCAAAGTTAACAAATAACTAGATAGGACAGGACAAACAAGTAACAAAGACATATAACAAGTTCAGGCCAGGGCTATCGCACCACATCGGGCCTCTGGGGAAACATGGTGAAACGTAATGTTGAAAGGAAGCAGGGAAAACAACTTCAAAAGACGACACACAGGGTTAAGCTTGTTAGGTACAGAAATAGCTGTAGTGAAATCGTATGGTGAAAGATAAGTGATAGACATATTTGTAACGCTTAAAAGGAGACTATCAACACACAACAAGGTCGGTTTATGTATCGTAGACATCTTTAAACGAATATAAAGAGTGATCTTTTGGGCCATTTGTTTTATACAATGAATATTACGCCAGTGTCATCTCCGCATCATAGGTAGATAGATGTGCGGGCATGTCTTATGATAGGAAGACACTGTCACAATGTAATATCCGTGTATTAGTTGTAGCAGTTTCGGAGAGGAGCATCAAACACTAACAAGATCTGCCCTGGGTAGGAGACGGTAACGCCTGCTCGAGCAATTAAAGATACTACTGGGGAGGACAATCTCGGCAAGATTGGTTGGTGGGCAACTTGACTACGAGTTTATATTATTCTACATTACAGGATTTCATTGTGTTATCATTGGTGTTGAGTTATTCTTGAAGTTCTTCGATGACATTTCACATCTCACACCCATGATTATCCATATTGGATGACTAAAACGAGCCATTGAGGATCATGGGATTCGTCTTCTTCTTCCTCTTGTTGTTGTTGTTGTTGTTGTTGTTGTTGTTGTTGTTCTTCTTCTTCTTCTTCTTCTTCTTCTTCTTCTTCTTCTTCTTCTTCATAATGCTTATCTTTAATCTGTTTTCACCATTAGCATCAACATTATTGCTATTCCGCCCCCTCCTACCACTTAGCTTCCAAATCGTTCTATTACCACAGTTCTGGTCTTTGTCTTCCATTTCTCCTTTTCATTATTCGTTTTGTCTTATTGCTTAATCTTCAAGACTTTAGCAGAGAACCCAATTATCCTAGGATCACTTTGAAGCTTCCTCATTATTCACTCCAATGGTGCAGCTTTTCTTTCACATTCTCAAGACAGAGTAATACTTTGCTCTGCACAAACTACCTGCTTATGCTGTCCTCAATCTTCAGTAATCTTGCCTTCGCATAGCGCACCGAGATTCTCAAATCTGTCTGGCCGCCCATATCATCTACTGAGTAGATTGTCGTCATACCACTATCGTTATCCTTGTGGTGCAGCCGGGTATTGATAATTTAATCTGTTTGATCTCTCACAGTTCGCACATGGCGTGTGGTCTATAACAAAACAAAGCTGATGTAATAAAAACGGATAATGTGTCAAGGACTTTGGAAAGAATCAATCAGATGGTATCATGCTTTTGTGCCAACAAAGACATTGAGGGATACAATTCGCGTCTTCTTCTTCTTATCATCCCCCTTCTCCTTTCTCCTTCTCCTCCTTTCCCTCCTCTTCTTCTACTGTTTCTTCTTTTTCGTTGTCGTCTTCTTCTTCTCGTCCTCATCTTCTGTTTCTTCTTCTTCGTTTCCTTCCCCTCCTGTTTCTGTTCCTTCTCCGCTTCTTTCTTCTTCTACGTTTTCCTCTGATGCATTTGGATTCGCGGTCTTCCACGTTTCAACCTTCGCAACAATGCATCTAACTGTGACAACACCGTAGACTTTCCAAACTTTAATATTAGACCCAGATCTATGCTGACTGCCTCACTCAGGCAGCCGTTCATCTTTTTCCAGAAGAATAGCATGTCTCTCTGGCACATATATGGGAAGTTCCACAACCTGCCGTTTAGGTTCTTAGGCTCACCAATAAATATACATTGGTTAAAGCAAAATGAAATAAATATGGAACGTTCGTATTTGACATCCAATCACTGATAAGGTATAAATCCTGTCATTATTGGAATTCTGTCACGATTGGGCATTGAATCCTATCACTACTGGGGATTGAATCATGTGACTGCTGGGGATTGAATCCTGTCACTACAGGGGATTGCGTTCCATGACTTCTGACTACAGTGACTACAGTCACTGCCGAGGATTTGATCTTGTGACTGCTGGGGATTAAATCATGCAACTGTTGGGGATTGCATTTTGTTAATGCTGGGGATTGCATCCTGTCACCTCTGGGGGTTGAATCCTGTCACTGCTGGGGATTACATCTTGTCACTGCTGGGGATTGCATCCTGTCACCGCTGGGGTTTGCATCCTGTCACTGCTGGGGATTGTATCCTGCTCTGCTGGGAATTGCATCTTATAACTGCAGGGGATTGCAATGTGACACTGCCGATGATTTAATCCTGTCACTGGCAGGGACTGAAATCTGTCACTTCTGGGAATTAAATTATGTCACGCATTGGGATATAATCCAGCCAATCTGTTCGTAATCCAGCCATTCTGTTCCGCAATCCTGCCATTCTGGGGATTTAAATAATGTCACTATTGGAGATTTAATCCATATATATATATATATATATATATATATATATATATATATATATATATATATATATATATATACATATATATATGTGTATATATATATATATATATATATATATATGTGTGTGTGTGTGTGTGTGTGTGTGTGTGTGTGTGTGTGTGTGTGTGTGTGTGTGTGTGTGTGTGTTAAACGCTAAGAATATGCATTCATCAGAAATAACAGAATGACCAAACCATTTTGTTGGAAAATAATTCAATTTTTGATACAATAGAGACTCGACGGAACGCGGCGGCTTACATGGGTTTACCAAGACCCTGATTGGATTGTTTTGGTAAAATCAGATTTATACTTGACAACTACCAGCTGAGAATGTGATCTGTGCGTAAACATGCTCAAAAACAGACACTGAACAACACAAACGTAAGTTTAATGACTTTCCTAAACAGACAGCACTGTTGGAAATAGAAAATAGGAACACAACAAAGTACACATGCGTATCACATTGGAAATAAATAGCATTACATTAACTTAAAAGGGAATTCTTTTCATGGTCTCATCTAAAGTCTTTCAACAATGTCATTGAAACTGCTGCAGAGCACTTTTAGAAAATGAAATAGATAGGTCGGGTAGAAAGTCATTATTCTTCGCCAAAGAACAGGACACAATAGATTGCCCAGCCATATGTATCCACAATTCAGGATTGGCGAATCAGTCATGTGCACTTGTGGTTTGGTGCCTCAGACAGCAGATCACATACTCCAAGGCTACCCAAAATACGACATATGTAGGCAAAACGTCTGGCCTAGAGAAACAACAGTGGAAGATAAACGCGATGGACCCTTGTATTAACTAAAATAAGACAGTGAAATTCATACAAGAGACACTATTGCAGCTTTGTCCTTCCGCGCCCTCCCCATAGTAATCATTTTTGTCTTTACTTCTCAACTCATTGTCTTTTAGGTTTTACTCTATATCTTTTGCCTTGCGGATTCCAGACTACTAGAGGATACTATGCTCAACTTTCTAAGTGGTTGTGTCCTATATCGACAGTCGTTTCTTCACCTCTTGGCGCACCTGTATTTATTTATATCTCTCAACGAGCTTCACTTTAGTGATCCTGTCACAGGAGTTTTGTATTTCTTTTTTTGCGCAGGCACACGTTGATGAACGTTTGCAGTTTTTGTTTGTGATTGTGTTGGCCGTTCGTTGTGATTCTGATCATCAATAGTACTGATTTAACGTTAAAATTGAATATACTAAGTGTGGTGCTACGTTTATCTTCTTTTAACTTCCATAAATTCCCTAATGCTATAAAATCGTCTCTGCCTTTTATATTATTTATTTAGAAACATTTATTTGTTCTCCCCTCCCAATCTATGTATACATTTCTACCTAAATTGATATAACTTGAATAACACTTGAATGAAATAATGTATGAGAGGAAATAGAGAAAAGGGGCAAAATGTTAGACGGGCTTGCGTGCCCAATTAACCCTTTGAAAATAAAGATTGTTCGTTTGTTCGATCGTTCGTTGGATATATGATTCCGTCTCTTGAAGTGACGTTTCGCCAACGGAGATAGGGTAAACATTTTCTTGCTTTATAATAATTATCATTGCCTTTCTGCTATGAATTTTAAAACGAAACTTTTCTGGTCTCCTATCCAAAGAGTTTAGTTTATCTTACATATGGTGTATGTGTGGGCCAGAAAGGCAATGCCATCAGCGATGTATAGATATAGATTTGCTTTGTCAGAGGTGTCCACTGAATTCCATTTCTGGCACTGCTGGTTTTTGTCTTCATAATCTTGTCTTTTATTTGTAAGAATAATAACAGTTGACAATAAGGAATCCCTGTTTTACTCCTGTTCTTATTTCGAATGCATCGTTCTGATTTCACACAAGAGAGACTCTACACCGCAATCTCTATTTCTTGCCCTTATTACATTATTGAAGAATTGATATTCAACTGAAATTACAATGGTTTGATTTAAAAATTAAAAAACAAAAATCACATCAAGAAGTTTGCTAGAGAATAAAATATCATTACCACACGAAGTTTGCTGGAGAATGAAGGCAATTTTCCACGCTACTCCATATTATCGAGCACGGTTGAGGTGCTCTTAATATTCTTTTAAATGCCATCTTTAGACGCGTATTCACTCCTCTGACGTGTCTCTACCTTATCGTTGTAGAGGGGTTTGCGTGTTCCAGTGACCCCAAGAGCGTGGTTACACACCCGCTTGTGACACATCACAAAGATTTTGCTACGAATTATCACGCAAAGAGTGAGGAAGAAAATACAACCTGAAATAGGTTTGTCGTAGCAAAGGGTACAGTAAATGCTGTGTATGCTGCGAACAGTTATTGAACGTGCTATAGAAGTAAACAAGGATATACATCTTTGCTTTATTGACTACACAAAGGCTTTTGTTAGAGTTAGACATGTCAACATGGTGGATATGCTTGCAGATCTAAAAATTGATGGGAAAGACATTAAACTTATAAAAAACATATATTGGAAACAACAAGCTGCCATAAGGATTGATAATGAAGTGGGACAATATCAACCCATTAAGAAGGGTATTAGGCAGGGATGTGTAATGTCTCCAGATCTTTTTTCCCTATACAGTGAAAATATTTTCAGAAATGTAGAAGATATAAATGGAATCAGCATTGGCGGACGAAACATCAATAACATTAGATATGCAGATGATACAGTATTGATTGCAGACAATGCACAAGATCTACAACAATTAGTAGACGCGGTTGTTGTACACAGTGAGCAGCTGGGGTTGGAATTAAATTGTAAGAAGACACAGGTTATGGTCGTCACTAGGAGGAACGAAGTACCACAATGTAATACACAAGTAAATGGGAATATTTTTCAACAAGTGAATCGGTTCAATTATCTCGGAATAGTCATAACATCTTATGGGAGATGCCTTGAAGAGATTAGAACAAGAATCGCCATGGCTAAAGTAGCCTTTAGCAAGATGAAAAGCATTCTGGCCAATAAAACGATGTCAATTGAAATTAGAAAAAGACTGTTGAGGGGATACATAGAGCCTGTTCTTTTGTATGGATGTGAAACTTGGACAATGTGCAGTCAAGCTGAAAAACATCTGATGGCTGCAGAAATGTGGTTTCTGAGGAAAATGCAAAGAATACCAACAATACCATACAATAAGAATGGACAGACAGAAAAACCAATGACCAAGTACTACAGGAGACAAATGAAAATCGTAAATTGATTAGAGAAATTAGACGTAGACAGTCAAAATGTTTTGGGCATGTTATGAGAAGAAACAACTGACAACTGGCAAGATCGAAGGGAACAGACCAAGAGGAAGACCGAGAGGAAAATACCTGGATGGCTTGGCCACATGGCATGAACGAGACAGGAACACTGAGCTGATCCCGACGCTGGTGATCGAGTGAAATGGTGAGTCATGACCGCCCATGCTTTCCTGCATGGCACATGATTGATTGATGAGCAGGACGTGGCGATTCATTGGATGAGCCCAGTCTCAGAGCGCTCTGTACCGGTTCTTCAATTATGGATGCCTCCTTGGATGGCGGAAAATGCCTATGGGCTGTCCCTGCCTTCCCTTGAGGGCTGACCTTAAAGTCTTCGGTCGTTCTATTTGACCAGCAGAGATGTGGACGACACCCACAGTAGTAAGATTCAAATGTCCCTCGAAACCACGGGAAGGCAAGCTCGTTTACCAAACACCCGCTGAAGTCGGATGTGCCGGCCTAAGGGCGCAAATAAAACAGGCACAACGCAAAAAACGTCCGAGTGAAATGTCTTACGTGCCCGGAACGGCTCTGACTATCTTGTTTCCCGGCCAGAACAGTTCTGACATTCATGTCTTCCGGTCGGAACAGCTCTGATTATACGGTCTTCTGGGCACAGTGTCCGTACACGTCCGAACCGAAAGCTCGCTGAGTGGTAGTGGCCTGCAGACTGACCGTTGCTGGTTTGTGCGGGGAACGGCCTGTGGCCAACGAAATGCCCAATGCATGGCAGTGAGGAATTAAAGCAGCCATGTGCAGGACGTCGTGAGCCCAGCACCAGAGCGCTATGTGTCAGCTCTTCAATTATGGAACCCTCCTTGGATGGCTGAAAATGCCCATAAACTGCCCATGCCTTCCCTTGAGGGCTGACCGTGAAGTCTTCGACCATTCTAACTTGACCAGCTTGGATGTGGACGGCACCACAACAGTGAGAATCCCCTAGGAATGCTAACCTGGTTTTTTATTTTTAACGCACGCTAAAGATGTGTTGGCCTAAGGGTTTTGGCCCAAGGGTGTCTAACCAGACACACCGCAATTACATCTGAAAAAAAACACACACCGGATGAACGCTTAATAAGAAGAAGAAGAAGAATGTTGAGTTGAGTTGAGTTGAGTTGAGTTAAGAACCGACATCACTGCACTCAGGACATTCTCATACTTGCTCCGTCCCCTCGTTTAACAGCTAGCGAAGAGTCATACTACTAATAGTTCCCACCGCTATCTGATTAAAAGTTCTCCTGGTCTTCCCTCTCAGTTTTGAGATTCTTCCAGAACCCCTGCCGATCCCCCGCAATCTCATTCTTTCCACATATGGGTTCTCAATCTGTTCCTCCGCCTTCTTCACCTGGTCCCACAAGCGCACGATACATAGGCAAAATACCACGAAGAGGTGCATTCCCTGCTAGCCTATCAGCCTGTTCATTCTCCCGTACACCCGCAAAAAGAAGAAGAAGAAGAAGAAGAAAAAGAAGAAGAAGAAGAAGAAGAAGAAGAAGAAGAAGAAGAAGAAGAAGAAGAAGAAGAAGAAGAAGAAGAAGAAGAAGAAGCGTATTGTTGCAGTGAATAGTTCCAGCTTCTGTAGAAAGAAATGCCATCATCATCAATATCAATCAGGAGCGTATCTTGTGCAGCATATTCTCCTTTACCATTGATTTGTCATCATTCCTGTGACTTCTATCGTTTTTAGGCAAAGAACGTAGTCGGTCATTGGTTTAATTCTTAGCAAAGATCACTTTGATTATTGTGCTGAGTGGTCTAGAGGTATGGTGTCTGCCTCGAGTGCTGGAGGTCCTGGGTTCAAGCCCCGGTGAGGGCCGGGATTTGTTCACGTGGACGTCAAATAACAAAATTCCTCCTTGTCTCTGGGAAGTGAGATCGGACTCAAGTGTGTATTAGTTAGTTAGTTAGTCGACAGATCATCCTCATTGCACATCGAACCATTCAGTCCATAAGTGCTCGGATCCCCTCCTTAGCAAATCCCGCAGCGTGTAGCGGCTAACGACGCCAGTTCTGTGTTGGTTTATCAATCTTCTTTGGCTTCCTGCGTAGTGTTCTTGTTTGGCCACCCCTCTTTTAATTTGCTGCTCTCGCAGTCTGGCCATTGTAGTAGATTCACAGTCATCACTTGGTTCTCGCAAAAGTCTTACTTCTCGTAGAGCATTCAGAATGTCAGCCTGGTCCATGGCGCGTCCGCCCTCCACAGTAGCATCACCTGCGAGCTTGTCAGCCCGCTCATTTCCTTGTACCCCCTCATGTCCTGGCACGAAGATGAAACTAATCTTTGCCAGCCGAGACCGCTCCAGAGGCAGCAACCATTCTCTTCGGATCGACCCCTCCTCTATCCTCTTGATCATGTTCATTGAGTCGCTAAGGAAACAAGCCCTAGTGAATGTCTGTGTCTCGAGCCATGTTATTGCTTTACTTACTGCCATGACTTCCATGGTCAGACTACTTGTGGTTTCAGTGAAAGCACCAGAGTCCTCCTTCACAATTCTCCCTCCGGCCCGAGCTGTGCAGGCCCATGCGCTTCTCACATGTCGGACGACCGACCCATCTGTGTAGATGACCGCGTCACCGTCTAGCGAATTCTCGAAAATCAACGCTAGTACTTCAGCCTCCACAGCAGCCGGATTTTCTTGTCTGCATTTCCTATCTAGTTGGATGCAAACTGAAAAGGATGTGCAGAAGTCTGTTGACACTTGCACCCACTCCTCGCCAGGTTCTAAGTCCTCAAGTGAACACACCTGTTGAAGAATGTCTTCGGCTTGACCCATCCACGACCGTCCTCTTTTTAACCTGCTGCCCTTCACCTTCCTAATTTCCCTATGCAGTGGATGTTGTGTGTTTGCGTTAACTCTGAGGTAGGCGCGTGCCCTGCAAACTTGTATTCTCTCTTCAATCGTTGGAAAATCAAGAAGGTAGCGCATCGCCCTGCATGCTGTATCTTTTGTACATCCAAGAAAAATGCGCATAGCTTCATTCTGTATCCTTTCCATCCTTTCTATCTGCATATGGCTGAGAGTCAGGATTGCCATTGCATACTCCAAAACAGAAATGACCAGCCCTTCGTACAGAAGACATAGATGGCGCTGCTCACAGTTTGCTGCCGCCATCACCCGCATCGCAGCCAAACCCCGCTTGGCCTTTGTTATCACCTGGTCTATGTGCACATTATAAGCAAGGCTTCGGTTAAACCGTATCCCTAGGTAATTCATTACCTGCGCTCTTTTCACCGTCTCTGAACACAGCATTACAGTTGGTGTTGGAGTGTTGACAATATGATTATTCAACGAGAACCAAGTCACTGTTGCCTTTGTTGGGTTGACCATTGCCCCAGCTTCATCACACCAAGTACTTATGCGATTGAGTTCGGTTTGTAGTTCCACAGCAACCTGCTCTCTATACTTACCCTGACGATACACTAAAACATCATGGGCATATGAAAATGTCCTGCCAGGTCCAGTGATCTGCTCACTGGTGATTCTCACTGTGTAGGCGTTGAACAGTACCGGAGATAATGGTGATCTCTGTGGTAGGCCAGGATATATTGTTGTTGGTTCCGAAGTCCAACTGCCACATCTAAAAACTACTTTCCGTTGGAAGAGGGCTGCAGCGATCCAACTAAGGAGGAATGGACTTACTTTTAGTTCAAGAAGCTGAAACATTAAAACATCCAATGGTACTCTGTTGTATGCGTCCTCAAGATCAATCGCTGCAGCAGAGGTTTCAATGCCTGAATGGAAACCTTCATAGACATCATGGGCAAAGACTGCTGCATTGATCCAGGTTTCTCTTTTTGGACGGTACCCACCCAGGGTAGGTGGGAAAACACCTTGCCTCTCTAGCTGGCTTGATATCTTCCTGGCAATTACCTTCTCCAGCAGCTTGCCTATTGTATTCTGCATGGTTATAATTCGATATCCCTGAATTTTTTGTGTGGTCTTTGTCAGGCTTCGGCAAGGGAATCAGATAGCTGTGTAACCATTCCTCCTTGATGCTAGCACTCCCTATACTGTTGTTGTACATGTCTGCTAGTTTCTCTAGCTCATTGTCGGTACACTTATTGATGTCGTCGTATCTTATACCATCCGGACCTGGAGCGCTGTTTTTTGATCGTCGAAGTACAGCCTTGATTTCTTTCACTGTCACTGTGTCTTCATCCGAAGTGTTTTGGGCCTTGCATCTGTCTGAGGTAACCTCCTTGGCCAGATTTCGGCCTCCCATGTCTGTCTGATTGCTCTGCTCAAGATAGCGTTCAAAGAGGGCTTTGCCAGTGTCCTCGTCAGTACTCTGCCAGATGAGGTCAGCACCTTGGAAGTCAGAAATGCTCTTATTCTTGACTACACCACTCATGCTTTTATGTAGTCGCCAGAACAATTTCAGTGACTTGTCTGTGCTTACTCTTTGACACACCTCTGCCCATTTTTCGCTTTTGACCACCTTGACCAGTTTCTTGAAATAGCATACTTTTGTGTGCATCTCTCTTTCTAAGTGCATGCAGGGACTAGGATGACCAGCTCTGTTCTTCTTGGCATTGTGCCATCTCCTTACAGCACAACGCTTATCCACCCAAGCCTTCTCCACCTCGAAATTCCACCACGGTGGCTGCTCCCAGCTTTTTTTCCTGCCCTGTAACTTTCTGCGCTTGTCACGTCTTATTTTACTCACCACATCTTGCCATGTACTGTCATACTGGAAAGTCTTTACCGTTAGCTTGTGCTGCCTGGTTCTGCCTTTCTCCACCAATATGATGCAGGGGTGGTGGTCGCTGCCGTGGTGACCTAGGACACCCCATCTACACACTGTAGTGAGTGAAGGTGACACGAGCGCCAGATCAATAGCACTGTCCTCATCGCCTGGACGGCTTGCTGTCCTGGTGACACAGCCACTGTTGATACACATCAGGTCAATGGTTTCAAGTGCAGTCTCGAGCTCCTCTCCCTGTGTATTGGAGGAAATGTTTCCCCATGATCTGCCTTTAGCGTTGAAGTCACCACAGAAAATAACATTTCTCTCGTGGCCTAATATGCCACTTAAGCACTGCCACTTCTGGGCGTCCATACTCGCATTGTGGGCATAAACATTAACCAACACGAATGGTATACTGGAATGAACTCTCAACGCCTGTATTTGTATATCGTCACTGTCCCAACTGGACATGTCTAGCTCTGACGCCACCATGCTGTCGCGAACGAGAATCGCCATTCCCAGATGTCGTCTGTTGTAGAAACATTTGAAGCCGGCAATTCCGAGTAGCTGATCGCCCAGTCTCGTCTCCTGGAGTGCTACAATGTCGTTCCTGTAAACTAGGGTTTCTAAAATAGAGCCCCGTTGTTTTACACTGGCACAGTTCCAATATAGAATACGGATATTCCTGAGTCCTAGACGGTGACACTTGAGTCTAAAACGTCTCAAACCACCACGCTTACCTTGCTTCTTTCTCCCTGCGCGGTTTCCACGCCGCTTCGTTATGTTGACTGTTGACTGCTCGAAGAACACATGTTGTTCCGCCATGTTGAAAAAACGAAACACAGAACCCACACACGCTGCTAAAGATTCACTCAAGGATGGCTTCGCTCGATGCACGAACTCCGTAGCACCCGCGCAGATCTTGAGTAGAAACTCCTGGTTTTACATCCTGGCACACCAATTACACGCAAGAGATGAATAAATCCATCCCCTACGCGAAAAAGTTAACGAGCACAAAACAACCCGACCGTCCGTCGCCATCTAGAGACCGAATCTCAAGTGTGTATTGTTAAGCACGAAAAAAAATCTCTTGTCAGTTGGAAATCGAAAAAGAGTAGCCTAACGGCGTTGCCCGGGCAAATTTCAAGTTAAAAATGTACCCAAAGTATTTCAGGATCCTCGTCGGTGCTACGGAGTTCGTGCACTGAGCTGAGATTCTCCGGACTCAGACTTGAGTTAGGAATAGAACGGAACACTTATGGGTTACACCCGTGTGCCGTGATGTTGATCCGTCGACTAAACTAAACTATTGACCGTTGACATTGACTGAATAAATAATTCCGCTGCTTACCCTCGCAAATCCTCAGAACATAACCAACAATTACCTTTGGGCTGCTCTTAAGTGTAATCCACCATTGGCTGCCATGGTTTCTCTTTACCCAGTTTGGAGAGCTGAACGGATACACACCCTGCCCAAGGATGCCCAGTATGTTACGGGAGAGAAGAAGATGCCTTATAAAGACATAAGAGCATTTCATATTACTAAACATGGGGATCTGAAACTTCTTCCTCGTGCGCACTCAGACACTAATTTTAACGGCTTCAGTGAGCTGTAGTTAGATTTAACCTTATGATATAGCCGTACAAGTGTCATTACAAAGCAGTTGGTTGAAGCCATATATGTTTTGACATTACTGTAAGTACGCCGGAGCTCGCAATATTCTAGTGGACAGGCACACTCTAACTCACCCAGTGGTCATGGGTTCGAATCCGCATTAGGATGGACTTTTAAAATTGATCTGGACTCCCAAGTCGACACACCCTAAAATTGATCTGGACTCGCTAGTCAACCCACCCTAAAATTGATCTGGACTCCCTAGTCGACCTAGCTTAAAATTGATCTGGACTCCCTAGTTGACCCACTCTAAATTTATTTGGATTCCCAAGTCGACACACCCTAAAATTGATCTGGACTCAATAGTCGACCCAGCCAAAAATTGAGCAGGACTCCCTTGTCGACCTAGCCTAAAATTGATCTGGACTCCCAAGTCGACCCAGCCTAAAATTGAGCTGGACTCCCTAGTCGACCTAACCTAAAATTGATCTGGACTCCCAAGTCGACCCAGCCTAAAATTGATCTGGACTCCCAGGTCGACCCAGCCTAAAATTGATCTGACTCCCAAGTCGACCCAGCTGAAAATTGATCTGGACTCCCTAGTCGATCCAGCTTGATCTGGACTCCTAAGTCGACCCAGCCTAAATTTTATCTGGACTCCCTAGTCGACCCAGCTTAGACTGGGAACATTAGAACAAAGATATTAAAGTCTTCTTAGCACGTGTAGCTGGATTTTCAGAAGTCGATATTCATGTTCAAATTACATCATTACAGTGTCCCCTGAGACCAGAATCAAGTAGACAGGATATCATTGCACTCTTCTGTCTTGATGAATCAAGTTGTTTACTAGATATTGTTTTGCTTGTCAGATCGAAGATTTTGCCTATAGTGTCATCTTGTCTTTGCTTTTTATTGGTTTTAGAAATGTATTATTCTTTACATTTCTCAGAATGAAAAAAGCTATTTACTAGAAACAAGTAGCGCCAATTAAAATTGGAAATAAAGAGTGCAGATATGAAGAGATAAACAAGGAGTAAAGCGGGTGTATTTTGTCGCCTGATCATTTCTTTGTATTTCTCTCTAACGAAGCAATAATGATAGAGAACAGTGAAAAGCAAGGAATGCTAGTTAGAGGTTATAATATAAACAATCTAGACTATTGATAGGACAGTATCAATGGATGAAATCGCAAAAGACCTACTACAACTGTTGGCATACTGGAAATCGCGGTTATAATACAGAGATTTTACTTCAATTTCAAGAAAAATATTATAAATCGTTATGTCAGAGAATAAAAACATAACATGTGATATAACGATTGAAAGTGAAATGCTTAACGAAGTCAACAAATTCAAACACTTGGGAAAAATAACATCAGGTAGAATATGTGTGACAAAGATTGAGAGCAAAATAGGCCATGCAAAGACTACATTTCAGAAAATGTGAAGCATCTGGTGCAATATTTCACTGTCATTGAATGTCAAAAAGGGAGTACTAAAATGCTATATAGAACATGTTCTGTTGTATGGCAGGCAATCAATCAACTTGAAAGAACAAATTAGGAAGTGGTTGGAGGCAATGGGGATGTGGATTCAGATATGAAATAAGCGAAAACCTTTCACTGACAAAAGAAAGAGCAAGTATCTCGAAACGGCTAATGAAATTAGAATATTATATACACGTATAAGAAAGAGGTAATGTTCTTTGGTGATATGAGGAGAAGATAGGCATTGGAAATGATTCGCGCGACTGGGGACATCAGCGGCAGAAGAGACAGGAACAGTTGGAAAGAGATGATGCTGGGTGGACTGATGCGGCGTCATGGACAAAAATCATCAATAGAATTGATCTAGAATACCACTGAACGACAGAACGAGACTTGAAAAAAGCATGAATTACTACGTCATTTGATCTGGTACATGATGATGATTATGGTGATTGTTGTAAAAACCATATATACAGAGTGCGCCAGAAATATGTACGCAGTAATCGCCCACCAGTTTAAATGTAATCGCAGTTTCGATCTTTGAATATGCTGTGTAAGTCATAATTTTAAACATATCATGCAACATATTGCTACCGTAATGCATTCTACAAATGGTGTAATATGACAAGTTTTGATTATGGTATTAAAATAATATACTCAATCGAATGTTTAAAATTATGCCGTAGTATATAGTATGATTTCCTTCCCGGAAGCGAACACTACATCCATCATGGTAGTGAAGTTTTCGTACCAGACGTGTCCAGCACTAGGATTTCGATAGAGGTAGTCAATTATCAGGGGTGTGCGGTTTCGAAGTTTTAACCCCAACCAAAAACATTCTATTTCGCTAGTTTCAAATCTAGCCTACGGTGAACATTTAGTAGATTAGAAACATAGGCTACAATGCGTGTCTCTTGTTTCCTACAGGGATCTCTTCTAAAAACTGTGTACCGTTTAATAGAGATGTCCTCATCTGAAATGTTTTCATTTAGTCTACTTTCACTAACGCCGAATACATGAAGATTTTGATTAAGAATAGAAGATAACTCTGGCAGCTTGTTAAATAAGTTGCATATGTTTAAGTGTCCAAGACGTATTCCTGACTTGAGCCAATGTTGCCACTTCTCAGACATTTCACCCAAGAAGTAAGTGCAAATTAGTCAAAATTAGGTAAAAATACAAGATCATAAAAATTCACAATTACATTAAATTACAAAATACCAGTAAAATAAATCGATATGTAAATGACAATATTATAACGATATAACTAATGAGACCAACAAGTATAGTGCAAATACAGAACAAAACGAATTAAAGCGTATGAACATACAACAATTAATTAACTCGAACTACTTCGCAAGCTATGTAACCAGCTGCTATCCGAAAGAATGAATAAATGATTATACAAGTCAATGTTACTGTTTAAAGTTGGGTATCCCACACTGGAGATAAAACGCTAAAAAGTAAGGAATTGGGACGCAGAGGTGTTTCCAAGGCACCAGGGCTGGATTATATACTGGCCAAGACCTATTGACGCGTCCTCGTCGAGCGTCCTGGGCAACAGGTCCCTTCAGGTTCCTGGCTAAAGTCAATAAAATCGCCGATTCCTCCGAAGTCGGAGAGTGTCTGCCTTTCCCAGCTGATTCTACCAAGCCCGTTCCCTTGGCTGTGGTTAATTGAAATTTCCAGGACTGCTGGCTAGAGAAGTGTTGCTTCTTCATGACAATGCCAGACCACATACGGCTCGATTAACTCAGGAGACAATTAACCAACTAAGGTGGGAAGTTCTGGAACATCCGCCTTACAGCCCCGACTTAGCTCCTAGCGATTTCCACCTTTTTGGTCCACTAAAAATCCACCTCGGTGGGAGACATTTCGCGAAAGAAAAGTGAAGTGAAAACGTGGTTTAGAAAACAGAGCACGCAGTTCTGTGCAGCCGGTTTGGGAGGAGTGATAAAACGATGGGATAAGTGCATCAATGTTGGTGAAAATTCTGGTGAGAAATAAAGGGACAGTGTATGTATTAAAAAAAAACTTGTTTTAAGTTGTTATCATATTTAGTTATTGTTCTACAGCCATTTGTGACTTACTTATTGACTTCCACGCGTAATATTGCAAAGTAATGAACCGAAGTCACCGCTTTATATTGGATTTGTGGGTTATGAAAAGCCCTTGGATGACACTGAAAGGGAATCCGTTTGGAGCACTATGAGATTCCACAGAAAATCATTAATTAGTTTTTTTTTTTTTTTGGTTTTTTTTTTCATATCCTTTACAGGACATCGTTGTCAACATCATCATCTTTCAGCTGATTTTTGATTTCTTGGCAAGATTACGCTCAGTAGTTTGCCATTGCTTTCTGAGCGACCGGCTCACATACCCCGTAAGTTACCGACGCGATTCGAACCACTGCTGATTCTCACCGTCGTCACGTTACTTACGAGATTATACAAGATTACGGAGAAAAGTCGCTAACCTCTAGGCCAGGAAGCCGGCCATTAATTAGTGAGGGTCTCAAATGAAGACAAGCAGTGTATAATTCTTCATGAGTGTAAACTAACATATACATTTGAAATAAACCCGAATTTCGCCAGGAATGCATTTTGTCATTACCTTTTTTTGAGGATTTTATTTTGCTTCCGGTCGCTTTTGACTCAAACGTAGTCCATACACGTGCTATTAATTCTACTGCATTGGATTGATTTGTTGCTTGTGAATTAGCTTTCCCTATCACCAGTCTTTCGCCATCAGACGAACCCACTCCGACTTCAGAGTTACTTGTAATTTACGTCAAGTCAAGGAAGAGAAGTCAACATGTTGGTCCAACTGGCCGGTGTAAGGGTTGTATCCGCTACCTCGGCTCAATTAATATAGATTAGTTATGAAGATAACAGTAACTACCGACAGAAATGGTAACAAGACAACTTGGTGCTTTAAACGTTGTCAACCATATTGCACTCCTGACACACACACACACACACACACACACACACACACACACACACACCTGCATGCACACACATGCATACACACACAAACACACACACAGACACACACACACACACACACACACACACACACACACAAGATCAGATGCTGAATACACTAATGGTATTTGATGTATCACAAATTATGTATACAAATGCAACATATGGAGCAAGGAGGAGGGGGGATTGAAGAAAGCACGCTAATGTTGGATAGGAGACACAATGAGAATACCCCAGGGTAATACAACTTGATATCCTCTTCTCCATAACACACACACATTGAGAAAACCCGAGGATAGTGCAATTTGATATCCCCCGGCCTATAAAACACACACAGAGAAAAAAAGCCCGATATAGTACAACATGATATCTCACGGCTTATACCATATACGACTAGCAAAACAGTGGGCGACCTAAAGCACACGAAGGGGAGTGTAACAAGCTATGTGGAGGGTCCCTAATAACTATGTCTCAATTTTCTCATGTATATTTCATAGCCCTGGCTTTAAATAGGTCTTTCCCTGCCAACCCTCCTCCGTTTCCCCCGGACTCACTGTCACTCTCTCTTTCGACCTCAGGACCTATTTCCTGCAGGGTCGTTCTGGCTGACACGCATACAACATGACGTTCTTCAACATATTTGTAATTGTAAATTTAATAACTCAATACATAACAGCACAGAAAAAAAAATATCTGACAATTAACTCATAAACATCTACACACAATCTAGAGAGAAAACTAGTCCATACAATATCAACACAAATATAAATCTCCTAGCTCATCGTTTTCCATATTGTCCCATGAATTCACAACCACCTCATGGCAAGTTCTCTGGTCTTTATTTCCCGCGTAGGTTGTTCGAACAACAGGGTTCCATAAATCCAGGGTTCCAAGTTTCCGTGTCCTACACGAATGTAGTGTGTCCAATGGTTAGGGAAAGTGCCCTGGGATCACGTGGCACAATTTTGGTGGGGGAAATACTCAAGGAGAATAAATAGGATATATGTACGGGTGTGTCAGTGACTTAGGCGGGATCTAGCCCAAAATGCAAACATACTCGATCCCAGCTCAACGAAACGCCTGCCGAGGTGTCTGAAAGTATTCGTTCGGGCCCGCCGTGGTTCTATCTGGTATAGCCCAACAGCAGCAGGGACTTCATAGTAAACATAATGTTCTATGTCGATGCTCTGTCGAAACTTCCGGCTATATTCGCCGTCAAAAGAAGGATCCTGTAAAGTTAAAACAATTTTGAGAGCCTCTGGTGTAAACTTCAGATACAGCCGGCATGGAGATTCCAATGGTCTCAGCATGTCGGTTGCCATACATAAAATCCATACAATTACCTAGTATTCAATTGTCTTCATACCACACTCCTCTCCACACTCATACCATGCCTTTATTAATATTGGGCACATACCTTCTCAGG
Organism: Cepaea hortensis; assembly: GCA_963921405.1. Taxonomy (NCBI): domain Eukaryota; kingdom Metazoa; phylum Mollusca; class Gastropoda; order Stylommatophora; family Helicidae; genus Cepaea; species Cepaea hortensis. Next base: position 85,989,414 of record OY992889.1, on the reverse strand, counting down.
CTTCCCTCTCACTTGCAAACCTTGCCTTTCTCACGACAAAGCTATTGTGGAGTAGTGTGCGTAATTATGTATGTTTCCTACTCTTAACTAATATAATAGTGGGTCTGTATGGACCGCAGTGTATCTCCCTCCCCCATCCCTAGCAAGAACAGGAAAGAGGAAACTACCCTGTCCGGCCGCCGCTCTTGTCTGAGCTGTCACCGCAATGTATCGGCCGTGTCTCACATAACCCATATATTCAGATGAGTTCAGGTTCTCTCATGGAGACAGGGAAGTCCATTTATACTCCCAACATCCTCCTATCGACCAGGAACCACCCGGTCCACCTGCCCCCCCCCCCCCCATCAGCCGAAAGACGAAAGAGATAGCACAGTGGATCGCCTCTTCTGGCTCAAGAAGATATAACTCAGATGGGTGGAACCGGTCCCCACGGAGCCCTTCCCCTCGACATGCCATAGCTATAGAATGTTTATATTCAAATGAAAGATGACACTAAACAGAGGTAAAGCCATAGGAAGAAAGATAGCCCCCCATCCCCCTTATCCGCCGCCAAGAATATGCGACATCATCTGGGAAAAGATATTGCCCCGATTTGTTCCCCCGCCATGCCCAGATCTAGACGCTTAGCCAAATTGGCAAGACTGCCGTTTCACCAATTCGTCTCATTATTTGAGACGACCAAGCTTAATATGCTCAAGACTGGCAGGACCAATTAATCTATAATTACCTTTTATACCCCAGCCGTAGGATGCGGCACTTTATCTGTAAAATTCTTTAAAACTTTAATACATTGTGCCGACCACAACCGACAAGGTTGACAACGGACTTTTCACGCCCAAACCATTACCCTAGGTCTTATTTGGTGCAAGGCGCGCCATTGGGTTTTCCCGAAGAACAGATAGATTTCAAAGTATTCGTGTCAAATGCTCGGGTTATGAAAGTAACCCAGAGAATCCCACTCCGAAGGAATTGAGCGGATAGGTATGAGGACATGGGCCACTGGGGTTTCGCTACATAGGCCCCCTCTTAAGAAAGTCGAACCCTACGAACTTTCAACTGCCAGAGGTTCTGTTCGAATTACCTCCCCCTCACCTTCGACCATAGGATGCCGTGACATAAAATCCGCTCCCACATTCTCCCTTCCGGGGATGTATTCGACCGTGAACTGATACGGTTGTAAGAGCAATGACCATCTCATTAACCTTGCGTTCAGTTTCTTAGAAGTTGCCAAAAACGTCAGAGGTTGATGGTCGGACTGCACTTTGAACGGTACTCCATACAGATAAGGTTGAAATTTCTGTACCGCCCACACTAGAGCCAGACATTCCCGTTCGACGGTGGAGTAATTCCGTTCCGCGGGGAACAGTTTTCTACTGGCATATGCCACCGGACATAGCACAGTAGGATCATCTCGCCCTTCCTGCAACAGAGTTGCTCCAATCCCTATGTTACTCGCGTCGGTTCTTAGAACAAACGTTTTCTCCAAATTTGGGAGTTGCAGGACTGGCCTATCCACCAAAGCCTGTTTCAGCTTCCCATAAGCCTCTTCACAGCTCGGGGTCCAGACTATAGGATCTGGCGATCCTTTCTTCAGGGTTTCGGTTAACGGTGCCCCAATTTCGTTGAACTTCGGAATAAATTTCTGGTAAAACCCACACAGAGACAAGAAAGACCTAACATCCTTTTTGGATTTAGGACGGGGTGCGAGTCTGACCTTCTCTACATTCTTTTCTTCCGGTACCAAACCCCCCGGGGTAATAGTATGTCCCAGAAATTCTAAGGAGTGATAGCCAATCATGCATTTGGCTGGACGGGCAGTTAACCCCTCCTCTTTCAATCTTATGAAGATCTGTTCCAAGGATTTCAGGTGATCTTTCAGATTGCCAGAAGCGATGAGAATATCATCCATAAACGAGACGACAGAGGGATCCCTTAAAGGGTCTAATAACTTTCTCATCATGCGTGTGAACACACTGGGCGCATTGCTCAGCCCAAAAGGCATCACCTTAAATTCGTAATGGCCGCTCGGAGTACTGAAAGCGAGCAAGGGCCGAACCTCAGGCTTCACAGGGATCTGATAATATCCCCGGCTTAAATCGATTTTTGAAAAGTACTTTGCCCTATTTAATCTGGCAAACAGTTGATTTGTGTTTGGTAACGGCTCAACTTGGAATGTCGTACAACTGTTTAAATGCCTGTAATCAATACACAAGCGGTGCTCCCCGCTTGGCTTTCTCAACAAGACAACCCCGGCATTATAAGGAGAAGTCGAAGGAGTTATAATGTCATCATCCAGAAGCTTCTGGATTTCGGCTTCCAGGGCCTTCTCTTTCGCAAAGGGCACTGGATATATTTTTTGGCGAATGGGGTCTTGGGTAGTCAGAGTCATATCAAACTCGACCAACCCTGTCCGCCCTGGACGATCGGTAAGAATCTGTTGATGGGACTCCAACAAATGGATGACTAGTTCTGTTTCTTCAGCCGACAGATCAGGATTTATATGTACATCCTTATAGGTTTCCCCAGGGTGTAAAGGATACTCCCTATCCGCGTCTGCGCCCGATTCAGTTTCCATCGCGACCGCCATAGTCATGAGTGGGAGAGAAGTACCATCGGATCGTTCCTCATATTTTTTGAGGAGGTTAATGTGGAAGATTTTAGATTTCCCCCTGATCCGGATAGCATAATTGGTACGGGACACAACCCTTTCCACCGGGAAAGGCCCCTGCCAACCAATCTCGAGTTTATTGGAACCTACTGGAAGTAACAACAGAACCCGATCCCCCACCTTCAGAGACCTATCTTTCGTCCTTCTATTGTAGTAGGCCGCGTGTCTCTTTCTGGCCGCTCTCAGATTCTGAGCCGCCAAAGCCCAACCTGTCTGGAGTTTCTTCTTTTAACTCCTCGACGTATTTGTAGGAAGATACCACCTCTTCGGAAGTCTCCTCCTCTGTCCAACATCTCAATAAGGCTTCTAAGGGACCCTTAATTGGCCTCCCGAATAATAGAGTGGCTGGTGGCAACCCGGTTGACCCATGGGGAACCTCCCGATAGGCGAACAAGGCGGCTGGGATATATTCATCCCATCTGTCTGGTTTCTCTTGAGCCAACTTCCTAAGCATGGTCATCAAGGTACCATTAAACCTCTCTACTTGCCCATTAGACTGAGGGTGGTATGGGCTTGTGTGAATGTGGTTAGTCTGGAAGATACGAAAGACTTCCTCCATCAGCTTACCACAAAACTGAGACCCATTGTCCGTCAGGATCTGGTTTGGAAATCCCAACCGAGTAAAAGTCTCCATCAGTGCATCAGCCACTCGCTTAGAGTCGATGGTGGCCAACGGTATCGCCTCGCCCCACATGGAACAGCAATCCACCATCGTCAGAATATACATATTCCTCTTCCTAGTCCGAGGAAGAGGACCAACCAGATCGATGGCAACTCTCTCGAAAGGAGAGTTCATAATGGGCATATCACCCAAGACTACCGGAGCCGTCCAGTGTATTGGTGCCACACGCTGGCACTCTGGGCACGACTTGACGTACCTACGCACATCTCCAGTCATCCCTGGCCAGTAGTAATGGCAGGAAATACGCTGAAGTGTTGCCCCGACACCCATATGTCCACTGAAAGAAATGGTGTGTCCCATATGAAGAAGCTGTTCCCGATAAGCCTTAGGAACTACCAGCTGTCCATGCTGGCGTTCCTCCACTCCGGCTCTCCGGTACAGTAACCGATTCTTCATATAATACTGACCCCGTCCTGGTGGGTCAGCACTTTTTGGCAACTGGTTGAAGCAAGGTTGCAAAGTAGCAACCTGGCTTTGAGCAGCTCGTAACTCCACAGGCAAGGGATTCACGATCAAGGCCGGCGTCTGCTCCTCCTCCGATTGAGATCTGGTTTGCATCGCCCCTACGTACATGGGTTCGTGTGGGATCCCTAGGAAGACGTAGCGGCAACCCAAAATCATCGAGAAGATAGGATCGATCAGAACGGCTGCCTGAATAGTGCCGGTAACATATTTTGATTTGATGTACACCTTCGCAATTGGAAGAGACATCGCTACCGCACTCTTTGTCGCCGTTTGAATCTCAATGGATTCCCCGGTTAGCTGCTCTGGGCTCACTAAGTGTGATGAAATTACGGCCTCAAACTGAAGACCTGTGTCATAGAGACACTCGACTGGTTGTCCGTTCACAAGAACCGTCTCTACTACTGGTGGTTTTTCTGAATCTTTGTTCCCAGGATCCCTCCCTTCTACCTCCTTGTTAGACCCCTCCCCGGTTTCTACAAGACAGGCAGCATAGTGAGAGTCTTTCTGTTTGCGCCTGCAATCGGCCGTATTGTGTGTGGGAGATTTGCAGAAGGCGCACCACTTTTCACTCCACTTTCTTTTGGGAGATCCAGGTGGACTCTTACCAGAGGGTTTCTTAATGGGAACTTTTTCGAAAGGATCCTCCTTTTTGGTGTGAGTGGGTTTGGGGTTCTTCTTCTTTCCAGACCCAGTGTCTGGTGATCGGAGATTGGGTTGTGCCAGTTCCCCATTATCCCCATGAGCTAGCACATACCTTTCCGCCAATGTGTTGACTACGTCTAACCTTTCTGTCCCATTTTCAACCAAGAAGGTTTGCAATGGCTTAGGCATCATCCTCTTCATTTGGTCCACGACCACTAATTCTTCTAAACTTTCATAGTCGTTGGCAAATCCTGCTAATGACATCCATTTCAAAAGGTAAGATTTAAGTCTAACACTGTATGCTGAGAACATCTCTCCTGGCTCTCTCCTCGACTTTCTGAACTGTTGTCGGTAAGTATGGGCTGTCATCTGGAACCTTTTCAATAATGCCTTTTCCAGGGCCTCATAGTCATTCTCCATACCAGGTGGCAACCTTGAATAGACCTCATACGCGGTCCCCCTCAGGCCCTGTGAGAGTTTCAAGTTCCATTTCCCACGTTCCAATCCCATAGCCAAAGCCATCGACTGAAATCTGTGAAGATACTGGTCGATCTTATCTTTGTGTTCATCGAACGGGAGCAATGGGAACTTCATTGCCTGGTATGGACCGCCACTAGAAGTTGTTGAGTCAGGGAGAACTGCGCCTCCAACTGCACCCTCGCTTTCCTTGGCAGTTTGAGCTTTCAGCTCCAACTCCCTCATACGGAACTCATGGTCTCTGGCTGCCTGCTCGGCCTCCATCTTCCTAGCCTCAGCCTCAATTTTCTTTGCTTCGCGCTCTGCCTCGATTTTCTTAGCTTCGCGCTCTGCCTCGAATTTCTTAGCTTCGCGCTCTGCCTCAATTTTCTTAGCTTCGCGCTCTGCCTCGAATTTCTTAGCTTCGCGCTCTGCCTCAATTTTCTTAGCTTCGCGCTCAGCTTGTCGAAAATCTCTCTCCACTTCTTGAACATATTTCTGTAACTCAGCCCCTTCATAGCCTATCTCACGCCCTGTAGCCTGCACTTCAGCCACATTAAATTTCGCGGATGCCATCTTAACTCAGAGGGTAAGTGAATAGGTAATGGACAAATGGATATAATACACGACCACAACACTTCGTATGTCGTCAGTCTGTGTCAGGAAGAGTATAGACAATAGCCAGGTACGGTAAGCAGAACCTATTGATATTAGACCAGAATATCTGTCCCTTATCCCTATATCAGCCAGAGCTCCACCAGGATTTAAAATATCCCGGACGAGCCCCCAGAAATTGTAACAAGCTATGTGGAGGGTCCCTAATAACTATGTCTCAATTTTCTCATGTATATTTCATAGCCCTGGCTTTAAATAGGTCTTTCCCTGCCAACCCTCCTCCGTTTCCCCCGGACTCACTGTCACTCTCTCTTTCGACCTCAGGACCTATTTCCTGCAGGGTCGTTCTGGCTGACACGCATACAACATGACGTTCTTCAACATATTTGTAATTGTAAATTTAATAACTCAATACATAACAGCACAGAAAAAAAAATATCTGACAATTAACTCATAAACATCTACACACAATCTAGAGAGAAAACTAGTCCATACAATATCAACACAAATATAAATCTCCTAGCTCATCGTTTTCCATATTGTCCCATGAATTCACAACCACCTCATGGCAAGTTCTCTGGTCTTTATTTCCCGCGTAGGTTGTTTGAACAACAGGGTTCCATAAATCCAGGATTCCAAGTTTCCGTGTCCTACACGAATGTAGTGTGTCCAATGGTTAGGGAAAGTGCCCTGGGATCACGTGGCACAATTTTGGTGGAGGAAATACTCAAGGAGAATAAATAGGATATATGTACGGGTGTGTCAGTGACTTAGGCGGGATCTAGCCCAAAATGCAAACATACTCGATCCCAGCTCAACGAAACGCCTGCCGAGGTGTCTGAAAGTATTCGTTTGGGCCCGCCGTGGTTCTATCTGGTATAGCCCAACAGCAGCAGGGACTTCATAGTAAACATAATGTTCTATGTCGATGCTCTGTCGAAACTTCCGGCTATATTCGCCGTCAAAAGAAGGATCCTGTAAAGTTAAAACAATTTTGAGAGCCTCTGGTGTAAACTTCAGATACAGCCGGCATGGAGATTCCAATGGTCTCAGCATGTCGGTTGCCATACATAAAATCCATACAATTACCTAGTATTCAATTGTCTTCATACCACACTCCTCTCCACACTCATACCATGCCTTTATTAATATTGGGCACATACCTTCTCAGGCTTCCCTCTCACTTGCAAACCTTGCCTTTCTCACGACAAAGCTATTGTGGAGTAGTGTGCGTAATTATGTATGTTTCCTACTCTTAACTAATATAATAGTGGGTCTGTATGGACCGCAGTGTATCTCCCTCCCCAATCCCTAGCAAGAACAGGAAAGAGGAAACTACCCTGTCCGGCCGCCGCTCTTGTCAGAGCTGTCACCGCAATGTATCGGCCGTGTCTCACATAACCCATATATTCAGATGAGTTCAGGTTCTCTCATGGAAACAGGGAAGTCCATTTATACTCCCAACATCCTCCTATCGACCAGGAACCACCCGGTCCACCTGCCCCCCCCCCCCCCCCCATCAGCCGAAAGACGAAAGAGATAGCACAGTGGATCGCCTCTTCTGGCTCAAGAAGATATAACTCAGATGGGTGGAACCGGTCCCCACGGAGCGCTTCCCCTCGACATGCCATAGCTATAGAATGTTTATATTCAAATGAAAGATGACACTAAACAGAGGTAAAGCCATAGGAAGAAAGATAGCCCCCCATCCCCCTTATCCGCCGCCAAGAATATGCGACATCATCTGGGAAAAGATATTGCCCCGATTTGTTCCCCCGCCATGCCCAGATCTAGACGCTTAGCCAAATTGGCAAGACTGCCGTTTCACCAATTCGTCTCATTATTTGAGACGACCAAGCTTAATATGCTCAAGACTGGCAGGACCAATTAATCTATAATTACCTTTTATACCCCAGCCGTAGGATGCGGCACTTTATCTGTAAAATTCTTTAAAACTTTAATACATTGTGCCGACCACAACCGACAAGGTTGACAACGGACTTTTCACGCCCAAACCATTACCCTAGGTCTTATTTGGTGCAAGGCGCGCCATTGGGTTTTCCCGAAGAACAGATAGATTTCAAAGTATTCGTGTCAAATGCTCGGGTTATGAAAGTAACCCAGAGAATCCCACTCCGAAGGAATTGAGCGGATAGGTATGAGGACATGGGCCACTGGGGTTTCGCTACAGGGAGAGTTAGTGTGACAGGATGACCTCGGTTGTTGGGAGTGAACACAAGAGCCGAGGTATCCTTAGCACTCACGTGTATACTAACCCCAGGGGCTATACAGGTAGATACACTATGACTACTGGTACTGACCACCTTTATCAGGTTACAAGTGTTATGAGTCTACAAGCCCCTCCCAGATTCTAGACCCCTACTATCTATCCTCTACCTAGGGACAATGAACTCTGCAGCATAGTCCGAGACCACACTCAATAACTGTAGAAAAGAACATGTCAACAACCACAAAGTTTATTCTACACTATAGACACAGGAAGGAATTGCACATCCTGATAGAAGAGAGTCTATTTACAATACAGAGAATAGATTAGAGACAGAGTCAGAGATGATTCCAGTTTCCTCATGAGGCTGAGTGAAAGATTTGCTATGTGTGTTCCATCCAGTCGGTCCGATAACTCACCGGGCTCTCCCCCAGCACGGTTGACTGGAACCTAAGAGATCACTCCGTCCCAAGACCTCTACAAGCAATGAATGGAGTTAACCACTCGGACCACAGCTGACTAGATAAAGTTCACCTCAGCAATATCACGATGAGTCACTGTCTAATGTCACTAAGACTGTTCTCACGATTCAGCCTGGATTGGAGACCCCCTACCCTGAGGTGTCCCCAGGTGATCATTAATATGTGCATCCATGGTTATAGCAAAAGATCAACACAAATTTCATGGACTATGATCTCATACCCCCTGGCTGGGTAATGTAAAGTTTCTGCAGCCAGGTAAAGAAAAGTTCTTATGAGTGTCTATAAACTCTGGCAGATGATGTCAGAACAGCTGGACAAGTTCAGGATTGACCTGACTCCCCTGGAGTCTGGTTCCACATAATAATCAGGCTTAGTACACAGTGGTTACTGAAGCATAATAATGTAACTATTCGTCGACTCTGCTGACGATCAAGGTCTGTAGAACACATGAGTCTATCTGATATCAATACTGAAGTGTCAAAGCGATCAGTTATGATCTGACCCTAGTGTACCTGTAGAATGTAAGTAACATGAAGACGCCCAACTGATGTGGGTCTAATGTTGACCTGGCACTATTTCATAAGTGGTTTCAGCATCCATGTTGGTGCATACAAGTGCTACCTGATATTTCCGACGTTTAGGTGCTGTTAACAACGGCAATGGAATTGATGGGCTCCTAGAGCCATGACAGTACCCCAACTTGGCATGTCTCCCTGGACCGAGCGTATCACCATCTTTCCACTGTGGTTCGGTCGTTGATTAACGCAAAACAGGCATAGTGGTTTCAGGCGGTTTTACAAATCATAGCAAGCATGATGGGTTCAGTTCATTGTACAAACCAGAACAGGCGTGGTTAGTTCAGTTCGTAGTACATGGGAGTCTCTGTGGCGAAGTGGTCAAGCCGTTTGACGTTTGACTCGTGAGCCGAAGGTTGTGGGTTCGATTCCGGGCCGCGTCCTTCGGTTTACGAATTAAATGTTTCGGAGACTCCCCATGGGTCGTCGCTAAAAGCTACGGAGTTCGTGCTTTGTGCGACGCTTTCCGTGCTGCGGAAAGAGACCGAGCCATATGGGATAAAAACCCGGTGCAATGAAGTCGACCCTGTCGACTTTTAAGCGACTTTTAAGTAGTACCAACCATAACAGGCAACACCTGAACTGTAGAACAGACCCCAGTTCAGCTCCTTATACTGTCTGTGGCCAACTTGCCTCTATCATTGACAGTACGCCGAAATTGGCTGAGTGTCCTCTCACACCGAGATTTCGAAAGTGAATGCCGTCAAAATGGCTAATTCCTTTCTACGCGCTACTCTGCTAGCACGAAGAGATAGTGCCTCACGTAGTGTCTCACGCAAATTGAGAAGCATGCTTTCTCCCGACTGGAGAACCTATTTTCTCCACTCACGAGATAATGTTAGTGCACCTAGCAACCTTGGTCATTCGAATTCAGGTGCTTCGAGAACGATCTACGCGGAGAAACAAACTCGACTTTCCCCAGTTTTGTATAACCGGGTAATTACCTGGTGACGCGCCGTGTTCGTTCGGGGCCTTCGAGATCAAAGCACAGCTGACTTGAAGTCATCTTGTGACAGTTAGAGATAGAGATGAATAATTTGGGTGGGGCTTCAGGGTACAGCAAAAAGATAGACGGCTTACGGTGAGTTTGTTTAGGTTCCTTGATTCATTAAATTGTATGAAGGTGGAGATTATCATCGTTTCTAAGAAGAAAGAAACAAACACAAGGTAATATACGGGTAAATGGGAATCTTCTTAAACAAGTTGAATCGGTACAACTTTCTCGGTGCAGCCATACCATCTGATAGGAGGTACCTTAAACAGAATAGAACAAGAATCGTTTTGGCAAAGGTAGCCTATTGCAAATTGGAGACCATACTGACTAATAAAATTATGACACTTGCAACGAGAAAAAGAGTGTTGAAGTGCTACTTTTGGATGTGAAACGTGGAAAATGAGCAGACAAGCTGAAAAACATTTGATGGATGTGGACATGTGCTTTCCGAAGAAAATCCAAAGAATACCATGGACAGACAGAAACACTATTGTGCAAGTCCTATAAAAAGCAACTCTTTGCACGATAATTGTTAGAAAAATCTGTGTTATGTGGCTAATTATGCTAACCGTCCGATGTTGATAACATTCCAAGGCTCCTAATTCATGTGGATTTGCAATAAATATAAAATTACATAATTCAGGAAGTATATCTTTAGTTTCATATATTGTATTCAGCAGTCTGGTGACCTGGTCTGTTCCATATTCTTCTAAGGCATAGATCACTTCTGACGTGATGCTGTTTGGACTCGGAGTCTTGCCAGTTTTCATATGGTTAATAGTTGATGGTACTTCATTACTATTCAGAATATCGTACTGATATCTCTTGTGTCGTTATAAAGATCTTTCACATAACCTGACCATGCATTTAGAATCTTATGTTTGTCTATTATGCCATCTGTGAGTTTTAGGCAATTCGCTGATTTGTGTGTTCTTTTCTTAGTGCTGTTATGAATTCTTTATTTTCAATTAATTTTGTATTCCGGGTGTTGTGTTGGTTTTCAATTTCCCTGCAATTTATCAAGTCATGCTTATTTTGCGAAAGAGATAAATGATATCAAAGATATACATTAAAAAAAACACTCCATGATAAGTTCAGTTTAGTAAAATACAAAATATTTAAAAAATGAAAACAAAGGCTCATAACAGAAATTACTGGAGACCTATTAATACCGATCTTGACGGCAGAGATGCCACTGTGGGATAATAAGAAATGTACAGGCACCTTGCCGTCTTGACATACGATAGTTTGTTATATTGTACTTCAAAAGGGTATAATAACTACAACCCATGGTGGTAGCGAATGTGACTTATCAGGCCAATCCGCGCTGTAAATGCTCCTCCACAATAGAAACATGTGAACACATGGTCATTTCCACCATCATGAACCATACGTTCAGTATGTGACTTATCTGCAATCAGTTTTTTCCTTTGTCTTTATTCCATTTCATATCTTTGCCCTCCATGCAACACGATCAGCTGCGACTTGCTCCAAAGGTGCAATATCAATGCATATATCAATCATGTCCCACTTATACAAACCTTTGTATCGTAATAGAGGCCGACCCCGAGATCTTTTACCCAAATGTAGTTCACCAAAAATGATGCCCTTTGGTATCCTACCGTCATCCATCCACTAATTGTCCCATCTATCATGAGTTGTTCTCTCTTGTATGAACAGATGAAATCGATGAAATCTAAGTCTACGAAGACTGAGCATGGAACAAACCGTCACACAACCTGATCTTTCCAATACTTCAGTATTTGTGATTTTCTCTTGCCACTTAATACCAATTATTCTTCACAGACACCGCATATGAAAGCTGTTTAAACGTTTCTCTTGGTGTGAGTAAGTTCACCAGGCTTCACTGTCATAAAGACGAGTTTTAAGGACACAGGCTTCATAGACAAGGACATTTGATTTGGCAGTAAGGTTCCTGTTCTCCCAGACTCTTTTTGTTAACCTCTTAATTGTTGTTGCTGCCTTACCAATCCTGTTGTTTATTTCCTGATGTAGCATAATTTACTGTTTACCTCTGATCCTAAATATGTAAAATGTTCTATTTTCTCCAGTTCGGTGTCGTAAATAAAGATGGACGGCACCACATTTGCACCTTGTGTCTTCTTTTTACTAATTGTTAAACGAAATTCAGAACAAGCATTGCAGAAGCAGATAGCAGACGCTGTAATTTTTCCACATTGTGGGTTTGTTTTAATTGTAACACCATCTACAAAAAGCAACTCTCTTATCAGGTGCACTCCTAACTGTGATCTTGGACTTCAATCTCTAAGCATTGTAGAGGTCGCCATCTGAGAGAGAGTGAATTTATATACCGCCATCCTGTTTACGAAAAGTGTATTTTATTAGAAGTGAACAGTATGTTCCAAAGAGAGTGGGAGCAAGTGCACAACCTTGCTTAACTTGAATAATAAGAAATGTATCATAGAAAGAAATATGCTGCTGAGCATGCACCACAAACATAAATGGGCGGCGCTAAAGGCGTGGTTTCAAACAGAGGGACCGGCAATTCTAAACAGTTTGAGAATCAATGACCCATTCACGCAGTTTGTTTACAAGACGCCATTGTGATAGCAGATCCCGAAAGTATCTGCATATTGGTTGTCCCTCTTGTGCACGTTTAGCAGTTGAATTTGATATATCTCATTTAAAAAAAAAAAAATATTTACTTTCTAGTCAGATCAGAATCTCAAATTAACGCCATGGTAATATTTAATTATCTTTCCGCTGGAGTACATTATCGGCACCTCGATCCAGCCATCAGAATTCGGCGTCTGACAGAGTGTTAAGAAAATACTTTGCCCCAGACGTATTGTCTGTTTCTGCGTACAAATGTGCACTCTGGATAGCTTTAAAATTTGTTCTAGATAATGGCTGCAGGCGTCAATAAAGAACTTGCCTGTTTGGCTCAATACTTTAAAGTGTGAGGAAATGACACGAATACTGTTGTAGAAGGTTGTTCAATGACAATAGACGAAATTATAGGTAGTATACGTTTTCTTAATCATTTGTAAGATTCGATAGATAGTAAATTATGCAGACAGCGAGACAAATAGCGAAGCAGAAAGCCAAATAGCTGGACGGACAGACAAATAGGCAGACATAGAGGCAAACAGACAAAGAGATAGAGTGACATGCAGAAAGTGAAGGCAGAAAAGAACTATGGGCTAAAAGAAAGATTGACGGACGGACAAATCAGAGAGACTGACGTATAGACAGATTAATTGAGAGAGAGAGAGATAGAGAGATAGAGAGAGAGATAGAGAGAGAGAGAGAGAGAGAGAGAGAGAGAAAGAGAGAGAGAGAGAGAGACGACAGGTAGCGAGACAGAAGACAGAAAGACAAACACATGGACAAGCATTCAAATAAATGGGCGAGGGGGAATTTCTCTACGAAAAGAGACCGAATCATACGGGATTCTTCTTCTGTTGTTCGCTTGAAATATGTCTATAACTGCAATGTTGTCTCTTGTATGAATCTAAGAGTCTTTTTTAATTCACTCAGCGGTCCATAGAGTTTATCTTCCATTGTTGTCTCTCTAGGCCAGAAGGTAAGCCTGGGTATGTTGTAGTTTGGGCAGTATTGGGGTATGTGCTCCGCTGTCTGCGACTCCAAACCACATGTGCACATGGCTGTTTCACCAATCTTGAACTTTGTATACATGTGGTTGCGTAATCTATTGTGTCCTGTTCTGAGGCGCAGAATAATGACTTGTTCTGGTCTGTCCATAACGTGGTAGTCGTCTTGAGCAGATTTTGGTGACCTTCTGACTGACTTGATCATTTTTTTTCTTTTGGTGGTATGTAATGGGCACATCAGGCTGTTCTTCATTTGCCCCTTCCTTAGCCAATTGATTAGCTCTGTCGTTTCTGGGTACTCTACAGTATACTGGATAAAACCAATGAAGTAAATCACCTATCCTGTAAACCCCGCTTTTGGATATGTGGTAGGAGGACCATACATAAAGATCGATAGATGAATAAAACGCATCTATTTTCAAAGGGTCACAATCTGGCCACTGAAGTCACTCTGACAATCACAACTGATCGTTTGCACCTGAATTATATGATAAGTATTCCATTACCATTGTCTGGATGTGAAACGTGAACAATGAGCAGATAAGCTAAAAAAACATAAAACGGCAGTTGAAATGTGGTTTTTGAGGAAAATGCAGAGAATACCATGGAGAGACAGAAAAACCAATGACCAAGTCCTAAAAGAGGCAAATGAAAACCACACACTGTTTATAGAAATTAGATGTAGAAGGTCAAATTTTTTTTTTTTGCACGTTATTAGAAGAATTAGACTGGAGAACTTAGTGACAAATGGCAAGATTGGGGTGGGGGTGGGGGGGGGGGGGGGAGAGAACAAGGGAAAGGTAGAGAAGTAAATATCTTGATGGCTTAACCACATGGCATGGCAAGAACACAGAGCTGATCCACGGCTCTGGTGATCGTGTGAGATTGCGAAACATGACCGCCCACGCTTACCGGCATGGCACACGGTGATGATTCCATCACCCCTATCGCAGTAAACCTTAGAAGGAAAATTGTAAATAGGGCACATCCCACTCTCAGATTAATATTCACGTGACCACCTCAGCCACATTTCAGAATTCAATCTGAAAGGGATTGTCTCCTTTATGGATACCTACATATTGTTCAGTTGTTTACATGTTATATTCGTGTAGAAATACATGGTGATATGAATTCTTGGCATATAAAAATTACGTATAGAAAGTTCAGCTCTGTGACGAAGGGGATAAGAACACAATTCTCAATCCCGCATACTGCGTTCGAACCACAGCTACGGGCTATTTGGCAGCAGACCGCCTTGCGTTGGTTTTCATAAAATGTTGTGTGCTGGTCGGACATACAGACAGACAGACAGACAGACAGACAGACAGACAGACAGAGAGAGAGACGGACAGAAACAGACAAAGACACACGCACACTCACATACATACATACATACATACATACATACATACATACATACATACATACATACATACATACATACTTACATACATACATACATACACACATACACCCACATGTACGCAGAGAACAGTAGGGGAGAAAACTTAAAAATCTGTAGTTGTTACCTTGACACCAAGGTTTATTGCCCCTTGCATTATATTTTTCTGATATATTTAACAACACATTTCTGTTGTAGAAATGCGATAGCGCATTGTCCGTCGTAATTACCTGCCGGCCCGGTAGTAATGCGTTCAAATCCCTAATGAGGCGGACTTTTGTAAATTGATATATCCCCAATCCAATATCGATTCATCATAACGTCATCATCATGATTATGTGTACTGGCAAGTGGCACAGGTGTTCATATTTCAGGATTAATGTCGGTTCGCCAGTGTTTTGATAATTTCTACTGCTGATATTCATTCAAACCACCATCTTATACTGTCAAGAGTCGTTAGGGCGCCGTTAGACTCTTTACGACACGGTTATTGTTAGTCTTTGGATCGTGTCAGAGGTCGGAAGGACAATATCTTCGCTATGCTGAATTAACCTTTAGCTTTTCAGACATGCTGTCTAACATCTTGCAGTCTCAAATCCTCAGATCTGACCTGAGCTTGTCAAGTTCATTTATTTTATGTTGTCCAGGGGTTCGTGCTATATTGCCGTCCAGGGGTTTTAGATAATATTTACTATAGTAGTGTTTAATAGTAATACCCCAATACTATAGGAACTTTGCCTTCTTCATCCTCGTTTTGAAACCACTAACAACAGACTGACCTATGGAAGCACTGCACAGAAGACCAACAGGTTTCATATCCCATAATTTCTTACCGAGCCAAGGGACGCAGAGGTGTTTCCAAGGCACCAGGGCCAGGTTCTATACTGGCCGGTATGACATCACACTGCTGTTGGACAACAGGATGTCTTCATCCGACATACAGGACTTCATGCTGGAGTTCACAGCCAACGAACGCAAGCAAGCAACAAGCATACCGAGCCATGACGTATCTGAAATGACTATCTCTCACTCTTTATTCATAGGGCAGAATTATCGCTTGCCATCTCCAGCTCGGCTTTCCATCAGTATATTTCTTACCTTGGTCTCAGCTCGACTGGCTCTTTCAAGAGTATTTTCAGCTTTTCCGTTCACTCGATGCGTGCAATCTCGCCAAACGCATGCTGCACGCTGACAAATTTACAAGAGCTGTGTTGGCTCCTGTCATAGACCATCAACATCATTTCTCTAGGTCAGACTCTTCCTCTTCTGCAACTGTTCTTTCCTGTCATCAAGATGTTCTCCAATGTGTCTCTTCTCAATATATAACCAAAACACACGTTTCGCCTCTTTCGCATTGTACCGTGGCCTGTTGTTCTTTCATTAGCCTCTTCTAGACAATCGTTTTTAGTTCCACCGAAAAAAGATATTCTACTCACCCTCTGCCTCCAAGTTCTTCCTAATTTCATCGTTCACATAGTTAGTTAGTCGACAGATCATCCTCATTGCACATCAAACCATTCAGTCCATAAGTGCTCGGATCCCCTCCTCAGCAAATCCCGCAGCGTGTAGCGGCCAACGACACCAGTTCTGTATTGGTTTACTAATCTTCTTTGGCTTCATGCGTAGTGTTCTTGTTTGGCCTCCCCTCTTTTAACTTGCTGATTTAGTGCTTACAACAGAGATTTAGTGCTGCTTACAATAGAACCGATTTCAAATAACATTTCAACACTTTA
Source organism: Cepaea hortensis (assembly GCA_963921405.1). NCBI lineage: Eukaryota > Metazoa > Mollusca > Gastropoda > Stylommatophora > Helicidae > Cepaea > Cepaea hortensis. The sequence goes on along the minus strand of OY992889.1, from coordinate 85,972,877 downwards.
TTTCCCTGCCATTTCAAAGAAGATGATTTATTAGAGAAGATAATGTTTATCTTCTGAATGTATCTTTTGGTTGGTTTATTCTGCTCTTATCTTTGTGGTGTATCTTCCATTTGATAATGCAATTATCTCCAAACACTTCAATTTCAGATTATTGACTTGACCAAATAAATACTTGAAAATGTTCTTGACTGTAAAACGGCAGACGTGATATTGATTATATCTCACATCTAGTTCTGATAGATCTACACATTTGTGGTGTTAGCTTTATAAACCCAATGAATAAAATCATGGAAAACGACTGAAAGAATGACCACTAAATTGCAAACATTCAACAATTAGTGACACTAATATGATATGACAGAATCATCAATTCACTGCTTATGGAGCGAATTCCAATGAATTCCAGTGGTGGAAAAATTAGGATGGCGCTTTATAGAACACACATTGAGTAAACCGGAGGATAGTGTAACTAGACACTATCGTGTCCGGAATCCACTTTAAAAATTCAAGAAGAATGTGAACAGCTAAAATGGCTCAAGAAACAAAGATGGAAATATCATAAACAGACGCCATCAAGAGCAAGTCCGAGATAGAAGAAGTAGAAGAAGAAGTAACAGAAAAGGAGAAAGAAAGTGAAAAAGAAAGCAACCAAGAATGAACGGTGACCATAAGAAGAGTGTACACTCCACCAAGATCGAAAGTTCAAGTCGCTTACGTCACATGATTTCAGAGACTGGAAAGACCATGTCTATATGACGAAAGACAGAGACACTGGAGAAATGGATATAGTCTGAAACGGGATGACGACTAGCTGAGAGTAAAACACTATGGTACGAGGCGAGAACCAAACAACATCAAACCTTACAAGTGTGCAACTCTAACCAGACATGAGAAACGGCAACACGGGTGCAACCACACCAAGACAGAAAACACAGAATCCAGGAACAGAAAACGCAGCTCTATTTTCGCAAGCAGAAATGAAATCACCATAAGGATGCCAATTAAAACACGTTAACAAATTAGCAAATTAAACGGGCCCAGAGCGTTTTGTTTTCTTAAAAGCCAACCAACATGGAACCAACTGGGCGAATGAAATAGTTCCAGACATTAAATCACACGATTAAGAGAATAGTATTGTAAATTATGGTAGAGATGCAAAATATAGGAAGGTTTGGTGCGAATTGGTTGATTGTCTACGACTCAATGGAGGGAGGATAAGCGGAACAAGAAGAGATAACCACATATACCCAAAACGTCTCCTTAGGTGTAAAGTGATCCCTTCGGTTTGCTTACTGTAACTATGGTTTTCAATTGTTGTCTTTCCTGTGTGTGTCCTCGTATCCCCATTGCTATTGTCTACTTCTATGACCGCCAGTCAGTACTTGTAAGTTTATTTATGAACTGTCCTAGTGGACTCGAGTGTTATATTACGTTACCACATAGGATCCTGCCAAAGGTTTCTGTGCCTTAAATTTTCATAGTTACTGCACACAGCATTGCGATCTGACGATGACGATTTGACGTCTGATGGGTTAATATAAAATTCAGACACCGGTGGTGCTAATTCAATAGTTAGATATGAATTCTGTCAATAGTCCTTGGTTGTGGGTTAAGGTAGATGATATACCTGGCTAGTTTTGGCATCTTTTCAGGGGTACACATGTTATCAGAGGTATCATTTGGGTTGTGACCCCGTGAACTCATGTCGTCATCTGGGTGGTGATATCTGAGTCAAATTGCTACACATTACAGATCTGTACTTTGTAGGGACAGAACAATAGTACTTTTAAGGAAAGAACAATTCGGGTTCCGCAAGAACAGCGGCACCAGAGAAGCCGTAGTATGTTTGAGAATGTTGACTGAAAAATATATCTATCCATCCATCATGTGCCATGCCGATAAGCGTGGACGGTCATTTCTGCCATCTCACTCGATCATCAGAGTCGTGGATCAGCTCCGTATTCCTGTCTCGACCATGCCACGTGGCCAAGGCATCCAGGCATTAACTTCTCGGTCTTCTCCTTGATCTCTTCCCTTCGATCTTGCCAGTCGTCACCAAGTCATTTCTTCTCATAACATGGCCCAAAATTTTTGACTGTCTACGTCTAATGACTCTAATCAGTTTACGATCTTCATTTGTTTCTTGAAGGACTAGAAGGACAAATTTATAGAAGTTGTATATTTAATAGATTACATGCATTTTTTGACAGAGTACAACATGCAAGATTACTTACATGCCTTCACGGTACAGGAGTAGACGGAAAGGACATCAGACTTATTAGTAACCTTTAATGGGAATAAGCCGGTCTGCCTGGCGTAGGAGTTAAGGACGTTGTTCGTAATCCCGTATACTCTAGTACAGTGGTTCTCAACCTTTTTTGGCCCGTGCCCCCCTTCACCATATTTTCAGAACGTCATTCCACACCCCCCCCCCCCCACTTCCTATAAAAAATTTGGCCCGTGCCCTCCTTCACCATATTTTCAGAACGTCATTCCCCCCTTTCATATTTTCTACCTAAGAATCTCCCCACCCGTACACAGTATAGGTAAAAATGGAAGGTAACTATGTTAAAACAGGTCTAGACATCCATATAAAACGTGATTTGTGGGTCTACTTACTTTATAACATGAATGTTAGAAGGATGAGACGTGCATAACTGTAAAGTATGAAGGGAAAAGCAATATCAAGTAATCGGTTCTTGTATTAACGCGATCTTGAAATGATCTTCATTCCCCCCCCCCTCCCCTTCTGGAAACCCTAAAATCCCCCCCCCCCCGGTGGGGGAATTCCCCACCGGTTGAGAACCACTGCTCTAGTAGAAACACAGCTGCGCGAGATTCGGAAGCGGATCGCGACGCGTTGGTTACTTACGGGGGTTTGTGAGCCGGTCGTTCCTAAAGCAATAGCAAACTACTGAACGTAAAACTTGCCAAGACATCAACAGCAGTTGAGAAATGCTGGTGTTGACTGTAATGTCCTGTAAAGGATATGCGAAATAAAAAAAAAAAAATTTAAATGGGAACACGTGACGACTACTAGGAACAGAAATAATTATTCATCGCCTATAGAGATACCTGCTCCGTGGCCAAAGGCTTGCGAACGCGGTTTGTGAATCTGGTACCAGGCGTTCGAAGCTCAGTCACGACCGATCTGTGCAGCAGACCGTGTCGCGTTGTGTTATAACGTGCTGGTATGGGAGCCGGTCGTTCAGAAAGCAATGGCAAACTACTGAACGTAACACTTGCCTAGAACATCAACAGCAGCTGAAAAATGACTGCAACGTCCCGTAAGGGATACGCAACAAAAATAATAGAGATACAAATAGAAGTACGGCAGGAAGCGTGTTGTCCCCAAACCCTCTTCAACTTATAAACACACAAAATGTTTAAACAGGTTGGAGAAATGTCTGGACGTAACATCAATGGAGGAATCATAAACAATCTTAGGTATAGTGTAACTAACAGAAAGCGAGCACGAGTTACTTACTAAACACAGTGATACAAGTATACGCGAATAGTGCAAAATGCGGCTTAAATATTAATATCCATAAAACGACAACTATGATTATTAGTTTTGGAAAGGAGAGACCATCAATGAACATCACAGTAAACGAGGAGATACTAGAAGACGAAACACGTTTCCCTATCTTGGACATATAATAACAGATGATGGCAGAAAGTGAAACAGAAATTTAAAAAAAATAGGAATAGCCAAACATGTTTTCAACAGCATGAAGTCAGTCTTAAAATCTATAGGGATTAATATAGCACATTAAAAATTAGAATTGTCAAATGTTATGTTTATTTAACACTACTATACAGCGCACATGTCTGTACAATTAACATGTAATTAGAAAGTTGAATATAAACTCTGGAGATGTGCTTGTACAGAAGAGTATGTTGTATTTCATGGAAACAAAAGGGACGCAGAGGTGTTTCCAAGGCACCAGGGCCGGGTTATATACTGGCCAAGACCTATTGACGCGTCCTCGTCGAGCGTCTTGGGCAACAGGTCCCTTCGGAGTCCTGGCTAAAGTCAGTAGGATCGCCGATTCCTCCGAAGTCGGAGAGTGTCTGCCTGCACGGCGAGGAACCACCAGTCTGCGCACCAATAAGCCAGACATGGGACAACGGATACATACGCAAACCTCAGGTCCTGTATGACATCACACTGATGTTGGACAATAGGATGCCTTCATCCGACATACAGGACTTCGCGTTGGAGCTCAAGCCAACGAACACAAGCAAGCAAGCATGGAAACAAAACAATCGCATATAGAGTTTCTAGAAAAAAACTTGGAATGAAAAGGGCGACGGGGGAAAAATATAAAAAAGGACCCCCAGTGAAACAGTTCATTAACAGACATGACACTCATAAAAATCATACTGGAGGATAAGTTTGAAGGCAAGCGAGCAGGAGGTAGACAAAGATACAAGTGGGAAGATAAAATAAATAGATGAAGGAACAGCTGACAGAATGTACAATCAAGGCGAGAGACAGAAAGTGTTGGAGATCCATAACAACCAACCTTCATTGTGAAGATGGCACCATATTGAGAGACTATGTTTTATGATTGCGTTTCTATTTGAAACAATCGATTTGCCAATAGTATAGTTTTTAACGGAAGTACACGCATTGCTCTGCAAAACCAACATTTATTATGATTGTATTCTAGATTGGTTCCAGCCAAAACATACTTTGTGGAGACGGCACCTGATTGATTGACATTGTAGGGAAAATCCACTGAGCATAAACACATTGAAATGAGTTCCCATGGGAAATAGAATAATGGCATGACTGTTGTATGTGTGTTCATCAACTATGTGTTGGATATGTTATATGTAACATCAGGTGAAGTGAAAAGATGGCGTGTGTCGATATGTGATTGATTGAGAGCACTTCATTGTATCTGAACAAAGACAAGATTATAGACACGGAGAAGGTAAATGTGTGTATGCATGTGTGAGGTGTTAAATGTTTAGACGAGGAGATACCTAGTGGGATCCCTATTGGGAGGGGCTATCATCCTCATATACCCTCGTTAGAACCTTTTACTGGCTCGTTGTCCCCCACGTGAAGTTCCCTAATATAAAGCAAGTTCCCTTCACGAAAAAAATAAAGATAATAAAGTTAATAATTGTAGGTTCCTATGGAAGGCGTGGGGATCAAGGAACTTTACTACTGACCCCAGGGAAGGAAGTACTCTATGCACTCTAGATAAAGTTGAGTCAGTATGTAGATCTCCCCCTCACAAATATTTCCCACAGTCTCTCAGTAGATCATGTATGCCAGGACTTCTAGGGATTGACAGGACATACATGAACGTTACTGGACATCCAATGTATGCACACAACAAAGTTAGCACATAACATGGTGTACTGTGTATACATTATATAACAACCAGATTTGTCACGTAACAAGGTATACGTTACATATATGACAAACATTAGGTCACCGAACAAGTTGTAAACCAAGAATTTCCTAAGTTTTTTAAAATATTTATTAAAGTTAATACAACAACAAGAAATAATGCATGAAACATAGCAGGTAGTATTCCCTATCACTCCAACCCTCCCACAACATGATCAATCACAATCAGTAACCAATTTAACAAAATCTTGATGGCACACACATAAATAGATAGAATAACATCTTCTACTATGAGTAGCTGTGAATGAAAATATTTGTCACTTTGTACCGATCATGATGATGATTAGTTTCTGGAAGTGTTTTCAGGTTGAGGAATAGTTTGATGGAAGGAACTCCAATAAGGTAGTTTTCCAGTGTTACTGCTTATGTCCAGAATTTACAAGTACATATAGGATGTGGAGGCATAGGCGGTTAGGTATCAATTTCTGCTGGAGGTTTAGAGTAGCCAGGAAGTTCCCCAGGGATCATAACAAATTGATATATTCTCCCTGATGCCAAACGAGCTTTTACAAAAGGTAAGAGTATACCGTCATTTAGGCTAAGTGCTGGCATCTCTGCACGGACAGAATTCACCTTCACCAGAATGTGCAGAAGCATCAGCTCCTCTCTACCGGCCAACACATACCCTTCTTTCTGGAACAATGCAAACAAACCGACCTGTCTAAACATCTCATACATAGTCAATATTCACAAACATTATCTATAAACGTACATGGAATGAAAGCAAGAAAAAAAAAACAAAGGGCGAGGGGGTGTAAATGGAGAAGGGGGAGGTGGGTCCACTCACAGGTGATATCCCCACTCTCCTCTCCTTGGATGGAAGGTATTAAAACATATGTTGGAGCAAGATCAGTATGTATTGATAATACATCATTTGTTCTCCAGTAATGTTTTAGTTTCCTAATGAGATAAAATCAGAATGATACAATGATATCAAGATAAGGAAAAAGCATCCAGATGAGATCAAGTCCAGCTGAGAAGAAGGAATGGTCAGATTAAGATAGGTGGAACAAAGCATGTTATGACAGATATCTGTTAGAACACTGCCTGTTGGAATTCTGCATATTAAGATTGAATGCAGTTGGTGACATTTGCAGGTTAAAGCAAAGCATGATGAAATGTATGTAGATTAAGACAAGACATGAGGCAAGGCCCTCTCTACAACCTTTCAGCATCCTACTTCTGTTATATAAAATCTGGCCTTCATTTCTCAGGAGCTAGACCGGACTCTCAAGTGTCCCTCCAATCTTTTATCACAATCATTATTATTATTATTTCAAATGCCTGTATGAGGTTAATTCCACCAACTCCTTCATCAGGAAAAGTCACAGTTATAAACTAACATTACATATAAAATTCTCATAATGACAATACAGATTATCTTTCATGAACAATGCACAAGCCATAAAATAGATATCCATCCATCCATCATGTGCCATGCCGGTAAGCGTGGGCGGTCATGTTCTGCCATATCACTCGATCACCAGAGTCGTGGATCAGCTCCGTGTTTCTGTCTCGACCATGCCACAAGGCCAAGCCATCCAGGTACTTGCTTCTAGGTCTTCCCCTTGGTCTGTTCCCCTCGATCTTACCAGTTGTCACCAAATTCTCCAATCCATTTCTTGTCATAACATGCCCAAAAAATTTTGACTGTCTACGTCTAATTTCTCTAATCAATTTACGATCTTCATTTGTTTCTTGAAGGACTTGTTCATTGGTCTTTCTGGCTGTCCATGGCATTCTTTGCATTTTCCTCAGAAACCACATCTCTACAGCCATCATATGTTTTTCAGCCTGACTGCTCATTGTCCACGCTTCACATCCGTACAAAAGTACAGGTTCAATGTAGCATCTCAACACTCTTTTTCTCGTTTCAATTGACATCTTTTTATTGGTCAATATGTTTTTCATCTTGCTAAAGGCTACTTTTGCCATGGCGATTCTTGTTCTAATTTCTTCAAGGCATCTCCCATCAGATGTTATTACTGTTCCGAGATAATTGTACCTGCTCACTTGTTGAAGAATATTCCAATTTACTTGTATGTTACATTGTGGTATTTCGTCCTTCCTAGTGACGACCATAATCTGTGTCTTTTTACAATTTAATTCTAACCCTAGTTGTTCACTGTGTGTAACAATCGCATCTACTAAATTTTGCAGGTCCTGTTCATCGTCTGCAATCAAGACTGTATCATCTGCATATCTAATGTTATTGATGCATCGTCCCCCAATGTTGATTCCTTCCATATCTTCAATATTTCTGAAAATACTTTCACTGTACAGGGAAAACAGATCTGGGGACATTACACATCCCTGTCTCACACCCCTTTTAATAGGCTGATATTGGCTTACTTCATTATCAACTCTTATGGCAGCTTGTTGTTTCCAATATATGTTTTTTACAAGTCTAAGATCTTTTCCATCAATTTGTAGATCTTCAAGCATCCTTATCATGTTGACATGTCTCACTTTATCAAAAGCCTTTGTGTAGTCAATAAAGCAAAGGTGTAGATCTTTGTTTACTTCTATAGAACGTTCGATTATGTTTCTCAGTATATACACAGCATTTACTGTACCCTTGCCTTCCACAAACCCACATTGTTCTTCTCCTATTTCAGATTGTATTTTCCTCCTAACTCTTTGCATGATAATTCTTAGCAAAATCTTCGTGATGTGACTCATTATACTAATTGTTCGATGTTGATCACATTCCAAGGCTCCTGATTTCTTTGGGATTGCAATAAATACAGAATTACATAACTCCTGAGGTATATTTCCAGTATCATATATTGTATTAAGCAGACTAGTAACTTGATCTATTCCATATTCTTCTAAAGCATTAATCATTTCTGTTGTGACGCTGTCTGAACCGGGGGTCTTGCCAGATTTCATATGGTTAAAAGCATTCTGAACCACCATCTTCAAAATTGCTGGTCCTTCATTATTATTTTGAACATCATACTGTTCGTCTCTGTTATCGTCATACAGGTTTTTCACGTAATCTGACCATTCATGTAATATCTGATCTTTTTCTATTATGACTCTTCCATCTTTTGTCTTTAGGCAGACTGCTGATGTACGTGTTCTTTGATTAGTAAGCTCCTGAATTCTTTTGTGCATTAGTTTCGCATTGTTACTGTTGTGTTGTTTTTCAATTTCTCTGCAATTTTTCTCAAGCCATGTTTCTTTTGCCTCCTTACATAAGGTTCTCACTTTTCTGTGAATTTCTTCATATTTGGCAGGATTATTTTTGTTCTGTCTTCTTGTTTCCATTAGTTGTAAAATTTCTTCAGTCATCCATGTCTTACGGCCCACTTTCTTTACTTTTGGAATAGTTTTGTCTGCTGCACAACTGAATTCTTCATCGTTTTCCATTGATCATCTACATCTTGAAACAGGATCTCTAGATCAGACAATAAATCAAATTTGTTCTTTACTTCTATGTTAAAATTATCTTGTATTTCTTTGTCAGTTTTCAATTTGCACAAGTCATATTTAGGGTTTCCTGTTGTATACTTGACTTTCTTTAACTTTACCCTCAATGTGCCTGTAATTAATCTGTGATCACTGTAACAGTCTGCATTTGGAACTGTTTTTACGACTGTTAACGCATTTCGAAACCTTTTGCTAATCAGGATGTAATCTATCTGGTTTTTAATCCTGCTGTCTGGACTCCTCCATGTCCATAATCTTCTAGGATGCTGTTTAAACCAGGTGTTTCCTACAACCATTTCTTGTTCTTTTGCCCGTTCTACAAGTCTGTATCCTCTTTCATTTCTCTCTCCCAAACCATGGTTGCCTACACTGCATCCATCGCCTTGCTGTCCTATTTTTGCGTTGAAATCACCCATTATGATATTTATTTCTGATTTTTTGCAGTTCTTCAAAGCAGACTCCACGTCATTATAAAATGCCTCTATGCCGTCTTCACTGCTTTCACTTGTTAGGGCATATACTTGAATGACATTTATTTTAAAAGGTCTTCCGAGTAATTTTACTAATAGGACTCTGTCTGACACAGCATGATATCCTTTGACAGAATTTGATGTTTGCTTATCTAATATAATGGCTACACCTCTTTGCTGTTCTTCTCCCCCAGAGTAAATAATCTGACAATCCTCTCCTGTCATTATCCCTGCTCCTTTCCATCTCGTTTCCGATACTCCTAATATGTTAATCTTCTCTCTCCCCATTTCTTTTTTGATGTTTTCTAATTTTCCATCTGCATTCATTGTTCTAACGTTCCAAGTTCCTACTTTCAATGATATTAATCTGTTGCATCTAGTAGCCTGTTGAGGTCTGGAGTCACCTGGTGCGCATGACTATCCCTACCGGGCGAGGTTGCTCCTATGGAGCACCCATTTACGCCGTTTCTCTGATTATCGATGATTTCACACAACATGATTTTCTTGGCATCTGTAAAGAAGGTAGTTTGCCATTGCTTTCCTTCCTAGCAGTGACCATATTGGTCAGTGACCGTAGCCATTGTCTCCTCAAAATAGAGATCCTCTGCCTACCGTCGTGAAGGTGGAGACCATAACCTACAACTATCTGTTGGCTGCTCTTCATCTTCATCCACCACCTGCACCCATGGCTTCACGTAACCCTGATCGGGGGGCTAAACGGGTACTCCACCTTGCCCAAGGGTGTCCCGTAGGCTAGCGGAGGGAAGGAGGTGCCTTACTTCTCCTTTGATAGGGGATACCCCTACCCCGCTACCCAGATATGCATCTAATATATTCAGTACTTCAAATACAATGACATGTCTCTCCCCTCTATTATCTCCTGGGCAAAAGAGGCTACAGGCGATGGTATTTAACCCATCCCTTGTCGTAGGTTACTACGTGCACACCTGTTAGTTAAATCCTGCTGTATGGCCCTTTATCCGAACACATTTTGGCAGGTACTGACCATAACATTAAATTATTCATCATCTCCCATGTGAGTGATGCTGTTATTGAGTGTAGCCTCTAACAACCTTTGAGTACCAGGTTCATCTATTTTCTTTGATCATTGAACATTAATTTTCATGCAAAGAACATGGCAATTTTATATAGAACTCTCATGAAAGAGAAGTACAAAGATGTCACATGAGATATTAAGAAGTATGTGGACCTTTGCACAGAAAGTTTAAGAGATAGATTCATAGAGTCGTCTACAAGCAAAATTCAGCCCCTGACTACTTTAAACAGTGTGTAAGGCCTGAGTTTAAGCGAGCGAACAAAAAGAAGAAGATTTACTCTTGTAGAATCAGCAGTGCATAGAATGTTCATTTGAACTGGGCATTATAAATACACTGAGAAAAGACAACTATATGCATTTAAGACGAAATAGTCTAGTTTTTCATATAGAGACCTTGCATTCGTAGAAGAAAGGTTCTAACCTGGTGAGTGCAGAAATGAACACAACATGGCGTTGTACCAGAATTTACTTTCGAACAGGAACATTGTTATGGAGCATAAATAACATCATAACACCAATATATATATATATATATATATATATATATATATATATATATATATATATATATATATATATATATATATATATATATATATAAACAATGCATTACCTTTCTGGTTAGGAATGTCAATTAAGAACTTGTGGTGTGTGAGCCCACCCTGGGAACAGCCAGAACACCGGTCACCTCACCTCCCACTTATTATTGCTTTGTTGACATCTTGCAAACTTGATCCGGACTGAGCCAAAATATTCCCCTAATATTATATATGTTTACGACATGCGTGGGCATTTCAAATCCAGCCAATCGATGTTCTCCGCTCCACTCCTACGCTGTCTCTAGCTTCGTCCGAAATACTACGGTGCTCCACATTGGTAATTTATTTTATAAAGGTCTGATGAAAATGCAAAGAATACCATGGACAGCCAGAAAGATCAATGAACAAGTCTTTCAAGAAACAAATGAAAATCGTAAACTGATTAGAAACATTAGACGCAGACAGTCAAAATTTTTTGGGCATGTTATGAGAAGAAATGAATTGGAGAACTTGGTGACAACTGGCAAGATCGAGGGGAACAGACCAAGGGGAAGACCTAGAATCAAATACCTGGATGGCTTGGCCTCGTGGCATGGTCGAGACAGAAACACTGAGCTGATCCACGACTCTGGTGATCGAGTGAGATGGCAAAACATGACCGCCCACGCTTACCGGCATGGCACATGATGGATGGATGGAATTGTCGATGACTGTACAGTATGTCACAGCATGTATGTATGTATGTCTACCTATATTGCCTGCCTGCCTGCCTGCCTGTCTGTCTGTCTGTCTGTCTGTCTGTCTGTCTGTCTGTCTGTCTGTCTGTCTGTCTGTCTATCTGTCTGTCTGTCTGTCTGTCTGTCTGTCTATCTGTCTGTCTGTCTGCCTGCCTGCCTGCCTGTCTGTCTGTCTGTCTGTCTGTCTGTCTGTCTGTCTGTCTGTCTGTCTGGTTGTCTGTCTGTCTGTCTGTCTGTCTGTCTGTCTGTCTGTCTGTCTGTCTGTCTGTCTGTATAAAATCCCATCCCAGTACCGGGGTAGTGAACTAGTGCGAAACACTACAAGGATCCGTGTGTTACAAAATCCCGTGCGTAGTTTTGTCTGTCTGCCTCTCAGTGTGTCAAAGTTAAATGTTGCACCTTGAATTGAAAACCCAATTAGTTTTATTTTTATGGTTTCCATCTATGCTTATGTAGATATACGCTGAAAGGCCGGGCGAATTGTGATGCTGATGATGGTGCTGTTGATGTTGATGCTGATAAATGTGTACTCTGACTTCTCTTCTTTTCTTTACGTTTTAAAGCGCCGATGAATATTGATAAATTTACTTACCTTAGCGGGTTCAACCGCTACACCGGTCAGTTGGACTAAATTTTCACTTCTCGCCCTTGACTTGGGGACGTAAATTACAAGTACTTCTGAAATCGGAATGGGTTAGCCTGGTGACGACGGACACTGGTAATCTTCATCATCATCCAGTGCCTTGATGGCTGGCGTGAGCTATCATACTTCCCCACAAAGTACGATCTCGGATGTCATGGATCTATTCGTGTGTTGACTCCGTGTTGCTTCGTGCCATGACACAAGACTATCAATATTCTTTTCACGCTGTCTTCCTCTATGTCTCGTTTTGCAAATCTTTTCCGTTGTCACTGATTATAGGGAAAGCTAACCATCACGCAAATTTCAGTCCAGTGCACTAGAAGCAGTAGCATATGTATGAACTACGCCTAAGTTCAAAGCGAGCGAACGCCACAAAACAAAAAAATACATACACTTAAGGGCACGCGAAAGATGATGATGATGATGATGATGATGATGATGATGATGATGATGATGATGATGATCGTGTACTCAGATCTTCTCTTATTTACTTTACGTTTTTAAATGCCGATGAATATCGTTGAATTTATTCACCTTTTAAAACAAACCCATGTCCTGAAGTAGAAACCTACCATGGAACTGTGATGTCATAGAGCAGTGGTTCTCAACCTTTTTTGGCCCATGCACCCCTTCACCATATGTTCAGAATGTCATCCCCTCCCCCCCCCCTTTTTCATATATCCTCCCTATAAATTCACCCTGCCCCTACACAGTATGCGTAAAAATGGAAGCTAAATTAAACAACACATACTAGAACAAGTCTAGACGTCTACATGAAATGTGATAAAACGAATTTCAGAAGAGCGAGAAGTACAGAACTGTAAAGTATGGAGGGGAAAACACTATCAAGTAATAGGTTCTTGTACTAACGCGATCTTGAAATGGTCTTTATTCCCACCCCCTCCCCTGGACACCATAAAATCCCCCCCTCCTCCCAGGGAGGAGGGAACCCACCGGTTTAGAACCACTTTCATAGAGCCATCACATTGTGTAAGCCGGAATACACGGAGCAATAGGTGACCACTTTTTCCTTCACTTAGCGAGACAACGAGTGCAAGCGTCGAAACCTATTGTCGAAACCTATTGCGAAACCTTCATCTCCCATGCGCGTTCTAACTTCTAACCAATGATCATCCGGACAGGCAGGAGTACACTTATATTATACTATAGTATATATATACTTATAGTATACTTATATTTTAAAGATGGAGGTTCAAAATGTTCTTAAGCATATGAAAGCTGGCAAGGCCCCCGGTGCAGATAACATCACAACAGAAATGATTAAAGCTTTAGAAGAATTTGGACTAGAGCAAGTCACTAGACTGCTGAACACATTATATGATACTGGAGATATACCTTCTGAATTATGTAATTCTGTATTTATTGCAATCCCAAAGAAATCAGGAACCTTAGAATGTGATCAACATAGAACAATTAGTATAATGAGTCACATCACAAAGATTTTGTTACGAATTATCATGCAAAGAGTGAGGAAGAAAATACAACCTGAAATAGGGGAAGAACAATGTGGTTTTGTAGAAGGAAAGGGTACAGTAAATGCTGTGTATATGCTGCGAACAGTTATTGAACGTGCTTTAGAAGTAAACAAGGATATACATCTTTGCTTTATTGACTACACAAAGGCTTTTGATAGAGTAAGACATGTCAACATTGTGGATATGCTTGCAGATCTACAAATTGATGGGAAAGACATTAGACTTATAAAAAACATATATTGGAAACAACAAGCTGCCATAAGAATTGATAATGAAGTAGGACAATACCAACCTATTAAGAGAGGTGTTAGGCAGGGATGTGTAATGTCTCCAGATCTTTTTTCCTTATACAGTGAAAATATTTTCAGAAATGTAGAAGACCTAAATGGAATCAGCATTGGAGGACGAAACATAAATAACATTAGATATGCAGATGATACAGTATTGATTGCAGACAATGCACAGGATCTGCAACAATTAGTAGACGCTGTGGTTGTACACAGTGAGCAGCTGGGGTTGGAATTAAATTGTAGGAAGACACAGGTTATGGTCGTCACTAGGAAGAACGAAGTACCACAATGTAATATACAAGTAAATGGGAATATTCTTCAACAAGTGAATCGGTTCAATTATCTCGGAACAGTCATAACATCTGATGGCAGATGCCTTGAAGAGATTAGAACAAGAATCGCCATTGCGAAAGTAGCCTTTAGCAAGATGAAAAACATTCTGACCAATAAATTGATGTCAATTGAAACGAGAAAAAGAGTGTTGAGGGGATACATAGAGCCTGTTCTTTTGTATGGATGTGAAACTTGGACAATGTGCAGTCAAGCTGAAAAACATCTGATGGCTGCAGAAATGTGGTTTCTGAGGAAAATGCAAAGAATACCATGGACAGATAGAAAAACCAATGACCAAGTACTACAAGAGACAAATGAAAATCGTAGATTGATTAGAGAAATTAGACGTAGACAGTCAAAATTTTTTGGACATGTTATGAGAAGAAATGGACTGGAGAACTTGGTGACAGCTGGCAAGATCGAGGGGAACAGACCAAGAGGAAGACCGAGAGGAAAATACCTGGATGGCTTGGCCACATGGCATGGACGAGACAGGAACACTGAGCTGATCCACGACTCTGGTGATCGAGTGAAATGGCGAATCATGACCGCCCACGCTTTCCGGCATGGCACATGATTGATTGATACTTATATTATCATAAGATGTAACCATAATCCGGAACTTTTGACGGGTTGTGACATTTTTAATGTAAATAAACGGCCATAGATTGTGGATACAAATAAAAAGATTTCGTCTCACTCTACACCGTACGGGTGTTATATACACTAAGCTTTGTGTATCCAACCAACAGTGTTAAGCTTGCTAGTGCCTGATATCATGTTAGTTTGTATCTAATAATTATATGTTAATGTACTTCTCAATCAAACTTGCTTTAAATTTGAAAATTATTTCTTTTCTAAAATAACTGGTCTTTGTGGAATAATTCTTACATGGTTTAGACTATGGTGAGTTTTTATAGTACATAAAGTGTATATGTCTGTCTATCTGTTCATCTGACTTTCTACCTGATTTCTATAGATCCTTCTGTTTATCTGTCTATCTATCTGTATATCTGAGTGTCTGCCTGTGTTTCTGTCTGTCTATCTGGTTATCTGTGTGTTTATCTGCTTATTTGTCTAACTATTTATATGTCTGTCTGCCTGTATATATCTATCTATGGAGAGCCATGAACGCCTACGCCAGCCGGCATGGCACTTGATGATGATGATATATATATATATATATATATATATATATATATATATATATATATATATATATATATATATATATATCTGTCTATTGTTTATCTATCTGTCTATTTGTTTATCTGTCTGTGCATCTGTTTATTTCTATGTTTACATCTTTTTGTCTATCTACATGATTATCTATATGTCTGTGGGTCCATATGTCCGTTCATATATATGTCTGTGTATAGTTTTGTCTGTCTGTCTCACTGTGTGTCTATGCTAAATGGTGCGCCCTGAATTAAGAATACCCCGGCTAAGAATATTTTTACTGTCTCCATCTATGCCTATGTTCATATATCTTTCATGTGTTTTCTTGTCCAATTATTTATAACTATATATTTCACTGTTATTTTACCGTTGAAGTTAGACAGAATTCACAGCGAGCCAACGTAAATTGGCAGAATGACACACGATTGTGCTTGATTAAAAGACTGCAGGCATATAAAAGCCAGAGTAAAAGTGATTTTTAGTACCGTTTAGGACAGCAAAACTGTTGTTTAAATAATCTGTCATATTTTATTTGTGATTACACTGAGGAAAAATGGAATAAAAGTAATTTAGAGAACCGCCATTAAGGATTGTTCCCGATTCTGTGCACATTTATTTGAAATAATGAGTTTAACGCATTTTTAAAGCTATTTATACTGTCGATTTTGGTATAAAAATGCAAAACAATAAAGACATAATGCCAATACACACATTTAATTTTTATACACACAAAAATAAAGGTTGTAGAAACGGAAGGGCCTAAATTAGCAACTATGTGGAAAATCGAAGCAGACACGGAAAATCCAAACAGAAAGAAAAAGACAGAAATTGGAGGAATGGAGAAAAAGAAGAAAAGTAGACAGAAGAAGAAGAGGAGAAGGGAGAAGGGAGAAGAAGAAGAAAAAGAATAAGAAGGAACTCGAAGTAGCAGCAAAGGATTTGGAGGCAGATAGCATTGCGTTGATTTTCATAATGGTATGAGCGTGGTTACTTGCATCAGGAAAAGATTATTTTGGCATATCATGAGAAGGGGAAAGCTGAAGCATGTCATCACAACGGAAAAGTTGTAGAGAAAAAGAGGTAAGGGGAGACTAATAAAGAAGATCTGTCTACACAGTTTGAAATATGGCATGGAAGAACATTGGTATCATAAATGATTGTCAGTACACGGAACAGAAAGCGTTGGACAGACATCACCACCGTTACGCTGTATGGACTCTGAGAAGAATGGGAGGGAGGAAGGAGGTAGAAGTGAGAGAGTCGACTTCAATGTAACAGGTTTTGTCACAGATGGATCGGTCTTTTTTTTAAATTGATCCCAGCCTCTGATTTAGGCTAATTATTGCTTTTTTCCGAATATCCTTTACAGGACATCGCTGTAAACATCAGCATCTTTCAGCAGATTGTTGATTTCTTGGCAAGATTACGCTCAGTAGTTTGCCACTGCTTTCTGAGCGACCGGCTCACATACCCCGTGAGTTACCGACGCGGATAGAACCGCTACCAATTCTCGCGCACGTCACGTTACTTACGAGAATATACGGGATTACGGAGAAAGTCGTGTAACCACTCGACCAGGGAGACCGGCAGGCTAATTCTTCAGTATTGGGGAAAGGTAATGAGCTACATACATTGTCCTTTCCACGTGACAAAAATGGATTATCCGAATGGAAATATGCAACTGTATGTGAATAATCAAATGTAGACAAAGCTAAATTATTTGGCACCGGGACGGCTAAGACGTAGCATCATTGTCCAACGAGGGAAACGTCTTCAACATCAGTATCAAGCAGATACACTCATGAAGACATCATCCTAAAGACTAGTCTAGACTAATAAAATACCATGAGAGCAGGCTTATAATACTATAAATAAAATCAATACAGATACATCATGGGTACAGTATAAGCCTTGTAAGTTTTTATTTACCTTATTATGTGTTTCATTGTCAACATTTCCAAACCCAATGCCCAGGTGAATGACATTGCTATTAAAAATAAACAATAACAACACACACACACACACACATACACACACACACACACACACACACACACACATGCACACACGCGCACATACACACACACACATTGCTTCATGAGTTTAACTGAGTTTAATTTAGACAAGAACAGATATCACTGCACTTGGGACAATCTTTATGCTCCCCGTCCCCATCTTACCCAAGTGTGTTGCATATCCTTTACAGAACGTAACAGTAAACCTCAACATTTTTGGGCTGTTTGTGATTGCTTGGCAATTATACGATCAGTAGTTTGCCATGGCTGCCTGAACGACCGGCACTCATAGCATTGTATGAAAGCCAACGGAAGGCGGCCTGCAGTCAAATAGTTCGCATCTGTGTTTAGAACATGGTATGCGGAATAACGAATTGCATCCGTAACACCTTGGCCGCAGAGCTTTAGCCCCATCTTACCAACCAGCGAAATGTTTCAGTATGACAAGTAATTAATACACTTTCAATTGAATTTACAGGTTAATAACATTATAAATTGTGATTCAATATTATAATTTTCCTTTCTCAGAGCTCGCGTATTTCAGGATTGGTGAAACCACAGCTATTTTAACAGAAGATCTTCTAAACCGAATCTCAACATAACCACAACATAGAAGGATGGGATCTGGCGATGGCTTTGGAAGCGGTAAAGGGGACGAAGGTTTATGTCCAGGAGTGTTGTGGTCCATGCTGTGGTTTCTGCAGCTTGTCTTCATGGGTTGGCCCGTGGCATTTTTTGTCTCCTGGATCTATGTTCTGCTGTTGCCGTTCAGCGCTTGCATTGATATCCTCAAGGGTGTTTGTGAATTCATCTTAAAGATCGTTCAGCTGCCTCTTACATGCGCAGAAGGAATTATGACCATGAAACCTTTGTTTTAACAGCCAGGTGAGACAGAAGTATATTTCAAATTAACTGATTCAGTGACAAACAAAAAGTTGGTTTGGACCAAATACTGTATGCAATCAAATGATCAAGTATTATAATGTACAGTTCTGTTCACTGAGCTTTGCAATTGCAGATGATACCACAAAACAAAACAAATAGCACAATGACACTAATATGGCAATATATTGTCCTTCTGTCCAAAAGGGAGGTTACATTTGGCAATATATAATCCTACGGCACTGAATAAATTAAATATAGATGCCAACGGTGTTATGTAGACCAGCTAAAGCATCGCTGTAATAAAGAATGTGAATGTAAACCGGTCAGGTTGATTGGATGTGAATCATTACTAGAAGTTAGACTGTTGAGTTCAACTGTTAAGTCATCAGTATTGGCCTTGCGAGTCATCTACTTCTTGAACAGAGTGTTCATCTTTCCAAGTGAGGGGTTAGTTTAGAGACTGTTACCATCTCTACAGGAACAGTGTTACAGAACTCCCCCCACCCATCCCCCTTTCCTCATCAACAGCAAAATCATTTCCCTAGGGCAAGATCGGTATTGGAAATTCATATCTGAGGATATGCATATTAATGTAAGTAAGTATTAATTCAGTGCATCACATACGGACTGGTTGGGATTAAGTCTTGTTTAGTAATACTCTCTCCACATAGTTTAGGTATCTCATTGTTAACTAACGCCACACTAGTTTCCAAATTAACTGGTAAGAATACTGAACATTCTGAATTCTTGACATCTGTGGAGGTGGTCGTGTTGTTTGTTGTTGTTTGTACATCAAGGATGATGATGACCATTCATTTCATCCAGTGAAGTTGAAAGTATGGAGCCGTGAGTACTAGGATGGCGGATAAGGCCTATTTTGGCTCGAAATGTTCTTTGACAATGTGGACAAAGAATGCTTGACGTTTCTGGAGGAGGATTTTTTGCAGTGGTTTTTCTGTTCTGTCTTTTCTTCACAGCTCTTGCAGTCCTGGTTGCCTCACAAGTGACTGCACCCTTGCGTAATGACGCACGCCACGAATTTCGGTCTCTGGCTGCAATCTCCCAGGTGTCATGATGAATTCCAAAAGAATTCAGTGAGATATTTCAGTCTTTAAAGCGTTTCCTCTGGCCGCCTTGGGAACGTTTACCACAACGCAACTCGCCGTTAAAAAATTCGTTTAGGGAGCCTGTGATCTGGCATGCAAGTCAAGTGACCAGCCTAGCGAATCTGATTCTTCATTAGTAGAATGTGGATACTGGGCACGGACGCTCTTTCTAGGACTTCAGTGTCTGGGATCTTGTCTTGCCATTTAATCTTCAGTAGCTTCCTTAGGCAGACTGTGTGGGGATGGTAATCATGTGCCATCATCGTGGTCTTCTCATTGCTGCTGTCCAAAGCCAGGACTTCTCTGCTAAGAGACAAGACAAGCATGATAACCATAATACACATGTTCCGTGGCTTTGTTGAAATCAAGAGTCCTGAAGGTTGTAACACGTCGCGGCTACTGTGTGTTCAATACCAAAGAATAAAAGTCAAAACAAATTACAACAACCTTGTGGAAACTTTTCGTGAATTTTGGCATACATGCTAGCGGCCAAAAGCTTCAGATGAAATTTGACATGAACGCTAGATGGCAACAGCGAGGAAATATTGCATGTTGATAGGGACAATGTTGAAATTATGTGGATATACGGAATAATATGTCTTATGTCATAAGGACAAACATAATCAAATGCAAATGAAACTAACACTGGAAATGAAAACAAGAATTGATGAAAGCAAAATTTGAAAGAGGCAAGTGTAAAATGTTGGCTACATTAAAAGACAAAACGTCAGTATAAAAACTGGAAGGTAAAGTTGAAGGCAAGCGAGCTAGAGGAAGACAGCGATATAGGAATATATTAACAGGAGATGGACGAATAGCAGGCTCACAGAATGTACAATCAAGGGGTTAAACAGTGTTGGGGATATACTACAGCCAATCTTATTCACTGATTAAAGTATTCATTTCACATCATCTTATTCCTCGTGTACCTTGCGATGTACAGGTAAAGCATAAACTGCGGGAGAGCCCGTTTATGGGCTTCATATATAGAGATTCTGATGGATTGTGAAGTACTACACGGAGATAATAATAACAGAGTGGCTCTTTAAATAATGTTATTGGATAACTGCCTGAATCGCCAGCCGCCTTACGTGTTCGTCGTCGTATACTTTCAGTCGGCCACGTTAATTGCTCTAACAGCAGCATTAATAATTTTTATTTTCTTGACAATTTTTGTTGAAATGTTGATGTCTTATGTCATATTTGTTTACATTCATTATTGTTGAACAAGAATGTATCCTACAGGGAACACAGACATGTAAACCACAACGCACAGAAAACTCCGTGTGGATGCACACAGGCTGCACCTGATGCAGATCCAACTTTGTGCAATCTACGTTTTGTTGATGATACAGATTTTACTTTCTACTACAAATCAAGGAGTTTACTTTTAAATAGCCATATCCAACTTACAACAAACAATGATGCACACTGATACATGCATACAACCGTATAGACATTCATACTGACGTTCACACACTCACACAGACAGAGAAGAGAGATAGAGGCACACACCACAGAGAAGAGAGAGTGAGAGAGAGAGAGAGAGAGAGAGAGAGAGAGAGAGAGAGAGAGAGAGAGAGAGAGAGAGAGAGAGAGAGAGAGAGATGAATATCCTTTAATAGACGGTGCGATCAATAATAGGTTGATTTTCTTGGCAATTTTACTCTCAAAAGTTTGTCATTGCTTTCTGAAAGAGAAGTCAACGCTTACAGACACTCCAGCTGACCGGTTTAGGTAATAAACCCACGATGCCACCATCGATGAAAAGAACGTGTAAACGCGAGCGCTCTTAACCTTTCGGCCACGCTTACCTCTCTAAGCATATAACTGCAATAGACAATGGTGTAGAAGAAAGCGTGTATATATTCCTAGAAAATTACTAACAGAAGGGGCTAAGTGACTACCATTTAATGTTGCATTGAATTTTTAAAGCAATAACAACAATATACAGGTTCTTGATGACGATATGGTAATGCCGCTGATGAAGTTACGCTAAAATCTGTGCACATTAAGGATTGCAATCATCTTTTTCACCAGCCGTTAACCTCTGTGTCACACTATGAGTATTCACTATCTGCTGGCCACGAAACGTTTAGTCCTACCTACAAGCTACCTAGATCTCGTTAACGTCTTCATCCTTCGGACCAACACTCTGTTGTATGTCCGATAACTTCTCCAGTACCTGGCCTTGACTAGTGGTCAGAATACTGATCATGGACTGCAGGTAGCTCACCTGTTGGCTCAACTCGGCCATTCCTACTGAAGCTTCTCGAAACCGTTGTCTGTCTGCTCGTGTGGATCTCATCTTTCGTATGGCATTGCTTAATCTCCATGAGTAATAAGTAACATTCATTTTATGAATTTTTGTAGGCTCGCGTTCGTTACGCTTTTTGCAAATGAACACCTTGATAGAGAATTTTATCACGTCGGCTGCTGCCTTTTTTCGTTTGTTCCCAATGTGTATTAGGGAGAGATAGTTAAACACATACTTGTCTGTTCGTGTCTGCTCCATTTTCTTTGCTACAACAGCGACTAGAAGAGCTGTGGAAGCCAGTCCCATGAGTCCGGTAACCACGGCGACAAATCTCCCGCAGTGGGTCATTGGAGTCACGTCGCCATAGCCGACCGTTAGAAATGTAATGGCAGATAACCACATTGATTGCGTCAGACTTTGTGCGTCACTAATTGTTGTGTAGTAGAGCTCGCAGGTTCTCATGGCCCACACACTGACTGAATACATCGAGAGCATGGTGAGGGCAATAAC